>CM068370.1:211381027-211993527 GCA_034769895.1 Magicicada septendecula
GCCTTATTAAAACTGATTTGTTAGTATACGGAGATTATTTATTTATCAAGCTTGCTGTTATATTTGTATCCCAAGGGACTTGCAATTGATATATGTATGTAACGAATTATGGGATAGATTGAAATGGCCTTATTGAAATTGATTTGTTAATATGTTGAGACTATTTATTTATCAAGCTTATTGTTATATTTGCATATTTGCACCTAAGGGGAATTGTAATCGATATATGTATGTAACGAGTTATGGGGTAAGAATAAAAGAGGGTTATTACTGTTTACCGACCGAGTTTCATTGCAAGTCCCGTCTCACTGGACCCAGCGCATTTTTGGCTTCTCTAGGCCTTCCGCCTAGTTTAAATAACTAGTGACCTCTCTTTCAAAAAAAAAAAAAAAAAAAAAAAAAAAAAAAAAAAAAAAAAAAAAAAAAAAAGATTTATATTTTTTTTATATAAAGCATAAAGTGGAAAGAGGGGTTACACATGTTTGGTTAGTTAATAAAATTATTTGGGTGTTTATTTTTGTTGTATGTTATGAATAGGATAGCAGGTTACAGATTTGTAAAGCTTATAAAGGTGGATATTTATTTGTATAATGTTTGAAATTTTGATAGTTAAATATTTTTCTATCAAGTAATAAATCTTAGAATGATTATTTTGAAACGGGTTTAATTGATTATTTCATGTCAACAACATCTCACTCCTCTTTAAAATTGATTTAATTATTGTGCAACTACTTATACTTGACGCAGCGAGAAACCAAATCCTGTGACCTGGCCGGTGTAGTACATATTATAGTTGCGTTGAGCATATGATAATATACTTGTATAATTGTTGTAACGTTGCATAATAAATTGGCGTGACCAAAGTGGGGCTCGATATTTAAAGAACCATAATAAATTAACGTGCCATAATAAATTGGTTCAGAAAAATTAAGTGTATTGTTATTAATGTTATTATATTGTAATTGTAATATTGTTGTGTATTTCACAACTGTCGCTCAACAAAACTAAAAGAGGAGAGAAATTGTTGGTATGAGATAATTTATAATAATAACAAATATAAATAAATAATATTAAATAAAAAACCAATAGAGTCGCGGTTTATCAATAATAATTAATTTAAAATATAATATAATAAATAAAATAATTCAACATGTTAAAAACGTTTAACTTCAGTATGGAGGCAATGATAGATGTGATGGGAAACCCTATGGACGAATATGGTATAAGACAAAATGTATGTGCTAGACTAGATAGAAACATAGAAAAGTTAGAACCAGATAAAGAATAATTAAGAAAAAATTTAAAAGCATATAATGCAAGACTAAGTGAAGGAGTAAAAGAAAAATTAGAACAAAATATCGTAGATAATACTACACGACTAGTAGAGACGAATAAGTGCAAAGGTGCATTATAGTTTAAAGAACAGAAAGCAGAAGATTCGAAAGAACTAAAAGATAGTGTGAACCAAGTAGCTGAACAATGAAATGAGAAGTTTATAGTAGCAAAGCAGGAGAAGGGGATGGAAAGAAAAGCAGTCAGTGAACAAGTCCATTAAAGCATCAATAAGTTGGAAGCTAGAGTAATAAGTTGGAAAATGCCGTAGTCGTGCCTAATAAAACCACAAAGCAATATTCCAGTGAAAAAGATACACTACAATCAAGAGCACGGCTAAAGTCCGTTGAGGGCGGAGCCTACTGAGCGAGCAACCTTGAACAAACAAATCAGTGCGGAGCGGTGTTGCCACACTGATCGCGTACTATTTTTAGACTATTCCTGGAAAAGGTGACTTGACTGAACACATCCTGTACCAACGTTTTTTTCCTTGTTATAATTCAGTTGAGTGGGAGCGTTCGAACTGTTAAGTTTGTGACAAGTGCTATCCGATTTTGAAGTGAGGTTTTAAGTGTTTAAAAGTGTTTTACCTTGTGTAATCATGGAAGTTACAGGTGTTAACGCCAATACTTTTAGAAGTACAGGAAAAAAAGGAAAACCCCTGCATAGTGGTGAGAGGAACATTGTTTGGAATGTATATAATTTTTTTAAAAAGTTTTCGAATCCGCAGTTTACGGAAACTGTTAACTTTAATCAATGTGCAAAATTGTGTAGTTTAGCCTGCAATATCAGTGAAAAGACTGTAAACAGAGTTTGCAAGGAGGCTAATACAACAGTGAATGAAGATCCATCTGATAAAACATTTTCAACCCTTGGAAAAAAAAAGAAAAAGAAAATGTTAAATGACTAAAATGGACAAATTTGATGAGGACGTTGTACAGAGAACAATATTTTCGTATTATGATAAGTGAGAATTTCCAACAGCGGGAAAAAATAACTACATATTTAAGAAACAGTTTAGGCTATAAGGGTTCAGTTTGGTCGACTCGTAGACTGTTAAAAAAAATTGGTTTCAAATATCGTAAAACGAAAGACGGAAGGAAATTTTTAATGGAGAGAAGTGACATCGTGGCATCATGCTTAACATCTTTAATGATAATGCACCAGTTAAGGCAGTCGAAAGATAAACGCCCTGTTTATTATTTGGACGAAACATGGGTCAACGAACACCATAGTCTGAAATACGGTTGGCAAGATAACAACGAATCATTTGGCATTAAAGTACCCCTCGGTAAGGGAAGACGGCTTATAATATGCCACGTTGGCTCGAATGAGGGATTTATGAAAGACTGTGAATGGGTTTTCCAATCGAAGACTAACAGCCAGGACTATCATTACGAGATGAATGCTCCGTCTCTTAAAGAATGGTTCATCTCATTCCTCAACCTACTATAGGAAGGTTCCGTAATAGTAATGGCCAATGCCCCTTATCACTCGGTGCTGGCAGAAAAAGTACCAGCCACTAACTGGAAAAAAGAAGAAATTCAGAAATGGCTTACCGAAAAGTGTATTGCTTTTAGTCATAATGAAACTAAGGTGGAACTCTTAGAAAAGGTGAAGCCATTTAAGAACAAAGAAAAAACTTACGAACTGGATGTGATTGCCAGTTTAATGGGTCATTCAGTGGTTAGACTTCCACCATATTACTGCCAGTATAACCCGATCGAGCTGATTTGGGCAAAGGTTAAGAGGGACGTTGCTGAAAATAACAAGACATTTAAGTTGTCTGATGTCGAAACGCTTGTCCGTGAAGCACTTGGCCGAGTGACCAAAAGGACTGGCAATCGCGCATTAAACATGCCGAAAAACTACAAGAAGATGATGTTGACAAAGAATGGACAAGGAATGTGCAAGGGCGGATAACCTTGATAAAATAGTGATCAATCTGGTAGATGATAGTGATACGGACAGCAATTATTCAGATACTGAGTGTAACGACGACAGCGCGTCAGAAGTGACATCACCCCCCTCGATGACGATGCAGATATTGCCGACACACTAACAGCAATTTAAGGTAGATTCACTTCAATGTCATGCTGTCAAAACCTAATAATTTGTATTTATAATATTTAACTTAAATTTATAATATTTTATTGAATTAATTACACAAAATGTGTCGATAAGAGAATTTTGGCACACTGCATTCTATATCAGCGCTACAATCTGTAGCAAAGCACACAACCAAATTGTCGGCGTGTCGCTAAAGTGTAATATAACGTGTCTAACTTAATTTCATTAATAACATGACAATTATTTTGTCATTTAAATTTAATAAATCAAAATAACAAAATAAATTGTTACAAAGCACATTTTCACGTTAATAAACAACTACAATAAGAATAACTCAAAGATATCTTGGCATAAAAATACAACAGTATAAAATACTATGTCCGCTCTTTTACAAATTATAATATAAGTATTTCTTTAATGTAGAATAAAATATCACTATGCTGTTAATAATTGTGACTTAATAAAACCAATTTAAAAATTAAATTGTTTTTCATTATAAACATGTTTACATCAGATTAGATTACAATAAGAAACAATAATTTTATAAACGTTTTATACATTACTTATTAATTATTTTAAATTAAAAATGTCATTACTGTCTTTAATAACACTGTGATAATAGATGAGCGAAAAATAGAATAGATATATATATATATTATAAAGTATTATAATATTCTTTATTTATTACTTTATTTATTTATAATTATACTTATTTATTTATTACTTTATTTATATAAAGTATAAATACTTTATTTATTATTATAAAAGATATACTTTATAATAATATTATAACTTATTTTATTAGTTATTTATTTACCGGTAGTTAAATAATTGGAGCTTTCTATGAAGACAACTACTATACACTTTACAACGCTGCGCTCTCACCTCGTTGGCTGCATCCCAACGGACTTCTTCCGTGCTCGGGATAATAGGGAAAAATCAACGTGGAAAGGTAAAACGTCTGAAAACAGAATTGATGAAGGGAGCAACAAATTTAATGGTAGATCCAACACTGAGTGATGAAAGGACAAAATTGTTACTGAACTGGGAACGAGATATGGATTTAACAGATAATGTGCTAACTTATAAAGTAAAAAGTAGCTTTATTAGTGAACAGTTTCAAAGTTATGCTGTAAAATGGTACACGAGTGCTCGATATAATTTAGCTACGAACGAACAACTTAAAAACTCATTTGAAGGTTGCTATGGGAAAATTCACACAAAAAAAAAACAAAGAAGAGACCAATCAGAATATGGTAAGTATCAAGGTAAAGATACACTCGTATCAAGGTAATCCCACTTGTCAAAAGAAGTAAACATTTAACACTCACTTTTACACAACACGTATTAGTGTGTAAATTAGCACATCACTTTCACGGAGGTAGTAAATTCGGCAGTAAAACACTAGGGGTTAAAAATATGGAAGAAACGTTAACTTTACTCGCGCAAGATGAACACATGTTTCGCACCGAGTACAGAAATAAAACTAATTTTATACTAAGAGAAGAGAATTATTGTGGAGCGAAAAATACAATGGACTCTTCGAATGCAGGTAAGAGAGGAGAGAGAGAAACAAAACTTTGTAGTAAGTTAACTAATTCTTCTCTTAAATATTTAGAGAGGGGGGAACTAGAATCACACGGAAAGAGAAATGTAAGTAAGTATGGGAACAGCTGTTATGATTGTATAAGAAAGGGAGAATTTCACCGCGAGCGACAAAATATTAGCGGCATAACTACACACAAAGATTACAATGATCATTGTTCTGTACACAGAACAAATGTAATGCTATGCGGATGTCTATCGTTTATTATGATGAGAACAGGGAAACGGGGAGTGAGAAAATGAAGCCGAATAAAATGTACAGTGAACAAGTGGGTCGAGACGTATGACAATGAAACAATAGCAGGATGTATGTTGATATTAGGGGAAAAGAAGTTGGTCACCCTCCGCCACCAGGGGCTTATTTCTCACATACCAATTAAAATATTTACTTTTATAAAGTTTTAAAAACCAATTGCAATATAGTTAATAAGATGTAATAGTAATTATAAGTTACACATGTATTTGTGTAAATAAAATTTGACTAACAGTCAAGCTGGTAACCCACCTGGGGAATATATTGTAACGAATAGCTTCTGTCGTCTGTAAGAAGACGTGTACAAGTGTTGTACATGTGAGTGCGTTCGCCTCGCACTGGGGTCGTTACATCTATTCTTGCGCTAACGATGTCCGTAGCGATGTTGTAATTACCAGTACAACGCGGTAGTAACCTTAACTGTTAGTAAATAGGGATTTGTGATTCCCGGGTGGCGCCAAATCGTTTATTAAAAACAATTAAAATTCTTAGATAATATGGTTTAACTAAGTTCACAGCTGTGACGGTCGGAGCATTCAAATACTTCCCGCCTTGGCTAGACGGCTGACTCGATCAAGTAGTGTGTCAATTTGCAACGTGAGCGCTGTACCGTCAAAGCTAATTCGCTAACAAACACAAATTATATGATACACTCCCTATGAAATAATAACAATGGTTACTCCCTGTACTAGTTATTTTAATGGTTGATAAATAAATTTTCAGTTTGACAATTAAATTATATTGGTTGATTAATAAATTTGCACCGACCTTTTACATGAAACACTTATTCTCAGGATGACGAATCGATTTTGGTAACGATATATTCACATCAGCATGGCCGCTGAGGTGTTTAGCTGTTACAATTATTTTCGTTCCAAAATCTGGGATTCTTTTGATTACAAGACAAATAATTCCTATGATTACAATAATAAGTACATTACCTTACTTTATGTGTACTTAAATAATAATGTGTGTGGTTATAATCTGTTCTGTAGTGTCGTTAAATGTGTTTATAAAGTTCGTATTCACACAACAGGTTATGTGTTACGTTAACAAATTTTCAGTGTGTTATTTTTCTTAATTAATCTTTGAAAGAGAATATTCGGTTGACAGTCAGAGTTTATTACTTTTAGAAATATTTAAAGTGAGTTTATTTTTTTGGAAATAGGGTAATTAAGGATACCTAACACATCAGATGACTTGGTGTTATCAATCATTGAGTTGGAAGAGGATTGGGCTGCAATCGTTTTCTGTTTTCATTACTCTTGGGACTTAAGTAGGTCTGGCGTTCTTTTCATATTAGATGTGGTCATATTTTCATTTAATTTCCTGGCAATATGGTCCTTGGCATCAGTTGACAGTTCCAGTTGTTCGTCTGCTTCTTATTCGATCATCGTTTCGAAATTTGTTTATTAATTTTACATTTTTTTATTAAAAATTGGTCTTTCAAAATTCGGCTTCTGTTCTGCACGAGTGACGCTTTACGAGTAACGATATTCAACCGTAATTCTGTCCCTAACGGCAGTTGCTGTGGTAACCAATTAAATTTGATTGGCTTAGATTGACATAATCCATTGTTATCAAAATTTTAATTCTTTTCAAAATCCTTGTATATTTTCTGATTGCTTTTATTCCTCTATCTTCCCTCCTAATTATTAACTATTATCACTGTTATTTGTATTTCCTTTCATAGATTAATTTGATACCCCACAAGTTTGGGTTATTTTATATTTTATGATTTTACAATTATTTTAATAATTGGTAATTATATTTCTTTTTTAATTTAAATCCTTATTATAATATTTTGCTTTAAAATTATTTACAATTTATCCTTGGTTAGTTATTCGCCTCGGATTTGCTAATTTCTTTGTTAACTTATTAAAATTTGTAGTTGTTTGTTCTTGACAGTTAGGCATTTTCATAGGCCTAAGTAGCCATTATTTGTATTTACTCATATAGTACAAATTATGTCCTCCTTCTTCACCTTCGGTGTATTTCCTTTATATCTTGTTTTTCCATCTTCTCCTTTGGGTTCATTTTAATATTTGGCATCGAGTCATTCAATTCCTTCAATTTGTTTCATTTTTGCTTGGTTTCGGTTTTTTCCGTTCTTCCATTTGGTTTGGTTAATCACTTTCCTATTTGGTTTTATTCTCGTTTTGTTTTTTTTTGTTCCCTTCTTCTTTTGTTTCCTTATATTGGTTGAGTCAATCACTTGGGTTTGGTCATGTCGTCGTTTGTCGTGTCATTACCTTTTTATTTTCTTTATATTAAACATTTTATTTTATATGAATTATTATTTTATATTCAGAATCATCTTTTTTATCCCTGGTATTGGGGTGGCTTATTTGTGTTGTAACAATATGCAACAATACATATATGTGCATATTTGCCCAGGGCGGTATGTTTTATATTGTAATTAGCGTAAATAGAATAAGGAACAGTTTTATACAATTTTGTGCAAGAAAATGCAGGCTCTGTCATATCGAGAGTGCACCTGCTTCGGTAGTTAAAAATACGGCGTGTGTGTGTTTGTGTGTGTGACGCCAGTTCCGACCGGCATTGAACGAAAAGTTGGGGTGATGCGTTACAGCCGTAATCAGGTTTTAACAGGATTATAATAAACTAATTAATACGTTTTAAACCTGTTAACGAAGACTTACGCCAATTATAAAAACAGCATTATATTAAGGGATTTTTAACGAGTATGGTGATGTAAAATTTATTTCCAGAGGTGCAATATTAAAGATGCTAACTAATTAAAAATAATTACTAGTGTAATTGAAGAGTAATTAATATGTGTGGTATATGTGAGTGACCAGAGAAAAATTACGCAAACAATGATATTGATCAGGTGACGAGTATGTTCATGAGTTCGCGATAATTAACAAAAAAGTGAGTGTAATAAAAAGGACGCTTTGGCGCGAACGGACCATCTCTAGCTTGTCGAAAACAGGCCTGTACCTGTCAAATCGCCACCAGTATAAATACCACTGACAATTTTGGACGATCACACACTCAGACTCAAGAAATCTACAGACGACGTTACGCTGCCGGATTGCAGATCGACCAGGACACACACACTGTACCACACTCACACCAAGACGTAAGGAGAAACTCTGGAGCATCATCAACAGCAACAACCCATAAAGACAACAAACACCGCATCAGTATAGTCATCAACATCATCATCATCATCATCATCAGCAGCAGCAGCAGCAGCAGCATACTCTCAGTATTCTGGACACACACACGCACACACACACACACACACACACACACAACGGTAACGGCAGATATACGCAGGTGATATAAAAAACAATTGTATTTTTTTATTGTAAAGAGAGCTCTCGAAAAAGAACTTAAATATGAAGAGATAATAATTCGAGTTTTAAGTAAAATAGTAGTTAGATAAGAGAGTGTAATTTAACAACAACTTGTAGAAAAGAAATACTAATATTTTGTTGTACTTTTGGGTGTGTCAGTATAAATCAGTAATAGATTGGAAGCAAATGTAATATCATTTTTATTTGTTTATAGCAACAATAAATTCTTGAATCTTAATATTATTTTGTTGGTAAATGAGTTGCTATCAGTAATTAAAATTTGCTTAATACACACTTATTTATAAGTTTCCTCTCATTTATCATTTACACTAGAACTAGTTAACTATGGTTTCTTTATCTTAACAGTTCTTATATGCATGGTGATGATATGTATCGTCACAACGTATGTGAGGTGAGATGTCGGAGTATGTGGATAAATGTTTGGAACCTGTCTAAGATAAGGAGACATGACGTCATCAAATGTTATTATGGCTTATCTGAAGGCATAGTATTCGAAGTCTGTCCACGTGTAACAGTTTATGTTTCTTCTGTCAAAATACAACTGTCAAACAGAGTTAAAATAATTTATTTTTGGAAAGAGTATTTATTTATTTGATTTTATTTCTTGTTTATATTTGCTAAAAGTGATATTTTATTTGTTTTATGTTTAACAAAAAAATTAGTAAACATGTAAAGAAATTTTTTGTATACGTGGAGGGGATAATCCTGCAACAGTACACAGGATATGAAAGTAATTTAAGTGGAATACTACTGCTATATAACACTTTCTGATGGTCATAGACATGTTTTAAATTGATTCTGTTCTTTCTTTGTAAAGTAGTCATAAGTTTTGAACCAAGCTATGTTTAAAAAAGTATGTATGTCAAAATGTTTACAACTTTATTCTCTTTTATGTCATGTGAAATATTTGTGTGTAAGTGCGTGGGTGCAAAGTCGTGAATTGTCAGCGTAGCAGTCATCGGCCGACGTGCAGTCACAGCGCACGGGGATACAGTCGAGGTGCGGGGAGCGCATGGTGTCGACGCAAACAGTGGATTTCAACAGAACAAATAACATAATTGTAAAGCAAGCCATAGACTCAGTTTTGAAAGACAAATTTTTAATAAACAAATTTGTATTATAAATTAACAAGACAGTAGTAAATTTTAATGATTTAATTTAATAAATTTTCCTACCTCCAGACATAGACTCTGCTGTACTAATTTCTATAATACCTATCTATGCAGTTTTAAATTTGTATCGTTGCAATATATTACAACGAGACTATTTTTTATTTAATTAATGTGCGCTCCTCGACGTTCTTGGAAGCCATTTACAACACATTAAATTCGTGTGTGTATATGATGGGTGTAATCGTAATAATAATAACACAACGTGATTAGTTTAAAATCATTTACAATTTTATTAATCTCAAATTTCTTATTTGGTTGCGATTTAAAATATCATTATTATTTGCTTGTCTGTGTAGTCGTAGCACACATCTAATTATTACATATAAGTGATAATCTCGTATTACACATAGACATAATATACAATCTTATACTATAATACACATTTATAATTATCTAATATTGCTCTCGGCTTACTCATTAGTGTAATAATTATTAGATTATCTAATTTCTTTCTAATGATCTAATTTCTTTTGAATATACTGCATATGCATTCTTTTGTTTTCTAATAAAATTTAGTAATTACTTTTATATGAATTTAAATATTAATAACTAAGTTATTGATTCAAAATTATAGTTTAAAACATTTTTTAAAAACATTACTCTAATTACTATACAAGAAATATTTACATTTGCAAAATTTGTTAATTCATCTTTGAATTGGATTGTCTCTCTTTTTACATCGTTAATTATATTGTCTTTCTGTGAGTCTCTGTTTTACAAATACATTGTTGTTTTTCACCTTATTGTCGTGGTAAATCGGCAGCGTGTCCTCTTCGGTCCTAGGTCCGCGATCCTGGATGCTCTTTGTAGTCGTGTAGTCCTTGATCCTCGTCCCTCGCTGGATTCTATTACATGTTGGCTGCTCCCTCGTCTCCCGTCTCGTGGTGTTCTCACGAAAGTGATGAGTAGTCGTAAAGAACCTCCGGCTGCTGCTGTGGTTGATATACAAAAGTTGTTGTCTCTGGGTAGAACCTCCGGCTGCTACCATGGTTGAACGAGAAAGAGAATTAAGTTAGCGCGTCTCGTGTATTTATACCCTAGGGCGCTAAAATCATGTTCCTACAATATTCTGCATGTCAGAGTCTGTCGTTGGCCTCACTTCTCACACACGATCTTATAGAATAAAGAAATATTACTTACGATGTTAAATAAATGTAAATAAATGTAAAAACGTAACAAACGTAACTTGATAAACATACGTTAAAATGATTTACTTAGGCGTAGGCCTACATAACAAATATGTGTTATTTAAAATTATACCTAAAAATGTAAAGAAAGTATGAGTAAATATAGAATAGGATACTGGAATATGAAGATAATAACAATATCAGAATTATGCTACGCAGACGATTTAATAATTATAGGAGAAACAGAAAAACAGTTACAGAATAACACAAAGGTATTTAATGAAGAACTTAGAAAGAAAAACATGAAGATTAATATACAGAAGACTAAAACTATGGCAATAGGAAATTCAGAAGAGAAACACAGTATAGAACTTGATGGAAAATATTTAGAACAAGTAAAAAGTTATAAATATCTGGGAGTAGTGAATAACAGCAAAGGAAATTTAGAGGAAGACATAAATGAAAGAGTAACGAAAACAGGAAGATTATTCAATAGTATTAAATCAAGATTCCTGGGTAAAAAAGAAATACCCAATAGGACAAAAACAGAAATAATCAGAAAAATCATGAAGCCAGTATTAACTTACGGAAGCGAAACATGGACAACAAATGAGAGAATAAAAAGCAAGCTAACTAGTGTTGAAATGAGGTTTCTTCGAAAAATAGAAGGGAAGATAAAAAAAAGATAGAATTCGAAAAGAAATATTTAGGAAAAAGTTGGATATTGTTCCTGTAGCAATAACAGTAGGACACGCACATCTTATATGGCTGGGACATGTAATGAGGATGGGGGAGGAAAGACTGCTAAAGCAAGTGTTTGAATCCAGAGAAACAGCTAAAAGAAAGAGAGGACGACCGAGAAAGCTCTGGAAGGATGAAGCCCGCACAGCTGCAGAAAGAAGAGGAGTAGAATGGGAGAAAATAAACGAGCTCGCAGGAGATAGAAAGAAATGGAAGGATATGTTGAAAAAGACGACCTCAGAGGACTCAACTCCAACATAGCTTTACACCGAAAGGTAGAAAAGCTAAGGATTAAGTAAGTGAGTAAGTAAGTAAAATTATACCTGTAAGTTTATGCAGAGTAATTCAAAAGTGACGATAGTTTTTCACTTGTGTTTTACAATGCGTTGTAGCGGCTAGTTTATTTATATTACACATGACTTCTTAGCCTATTATTAATGTCTCTTCTGTGTAATGAGTGTCGTGAGATTCAATAATTCCTCACTTTTATTTCCTGAATTACGGTCAACCTGCCAATGTCGTCACTTCTCTCAGCAATAAAAAAGTACACATAGATAATAAATAAAAGCTATAAATCTGGGTGTTGTAATTATAAAATGGAGGGAAGAGATATTAATATCGTAAAGGGGGTGAGTTGTGAAACAAGACAGATAATTGATTATCCCTGCATATCGATTAAGACGGGAACTTAGCATCTAAACGCAAAACGTTGTATATAAAGTAAACGTGCATAAATCTGGGTTTTGTAAAACGATGTGGTACAGTTATTCGAATGTTGTCTACAACACAAGTACAGGGCCTACCAAGTTGCTAGAACAGACAACTGGAACGTGGATTTTGTTTTAAATTAAAACTTCTTTAAACAAGTATGCAAAATAAAATCTTTGTTTTCAATTCATTACATTTGATTAATTTGATTAATTACATTAATCGCAATTTTTAATACACGGATTTTTTATTAATAATCGTAATTTTTAAGACACGGATTTTTATTAATATATAAGTTCTACTGTTCAAAAGACCACTAAAGTTGCATGGTAAAATAAATTTTAAGAAACAAATTTCTTAACTTTGGCTAAATTTATAATTAAGGTAAGTATAAATCAGTGTTTTGTAGTCCGAAAAATTACTTAAGCTATTGTTTTCGTTAAATTATCTAAGCTGCTGTTTTCGTTATATGAACAAGACTCTAATCTTAGTAGGTGAAGTAGATTGGATTTTGTATAGTTCATGTACATTCAGAGACATTATACTAGCCAATATAATTCTTGGACACTTCTCTCGAATGTTGTTCAGACCTCTTCTCAACAAAATGTACAAGATAGGTTTAACCTATCCGGTTTTTCACCAGCATCTAGAAATAAGTACCAAATATAACATCTGTTGACAACACAGGAATCTGGAAAAAAAAACTTTATTATTTGTTAATTTTATTTTTTGTGCTTAGTATACTGTTAATAGCAATTGCACGATTTTTAAGCAATGTAAATAAATAAATAATACTCCTCGTATTTCGTTTGTAATACTATTGACGTATTATTTTAAATATCGATTGTAATAATTCTAAATATATTTTGCGTTATATGGTCCAGTACGGGTGAACTGCGACCTTTGGCAAATTGGGTATTTTTCTGATAGTAAAACGTCTTTCCTAAACTTCCGCTCAATAGGAAAGCTACAAATATATTTTGACGATATTGACAACTCTTTTATTTACACCCCTAATAGCATTTAAGGATTCCTTAATATATCAGGAACGCCGGTAGCTAATCTCTTCGTTAAACTCAGGAAGCCTCTATTTGCGTTAGAGACCAGATTTTTCGTAGCCCTACAATTATTTCGTTACCGATTAACGTCTCTCTCTGTATGCTTTTCTCTCTCTCACCTTCGTCTCTCCAGCCATAAAAACAAGCTTTGCGAAATGTACTATTGTTTTTAAACCAGCATTACATACATTAGACATAAACACAGTATCTAATTTTGTCCATTTTTTTTTCAATTCTGCCAGCAAAATTCCTGTATCCACTAAATATATAAATCATAAATTAATTTTACTAACTTAACCAATTGTGATTTTATAGTTGTTTTAGTGTTCTTAAGTAAACATTGAGGTATTGTACAAAGTGAAAGTTGTAAAAGGTCTTTGCTGGATAGTTATTACAATTTCACATTGTTTGTTGAATATGTAGTAATTCTGTCTACATGTATACGTATATTGTTCTTATTTCACTTCTGTTTATTTGTTACAATAAATATTGTAATAAAGTATTGTTGGAACCATGTTTATTGACTAATTTATTACTCAAAATAGTTTATATTTAAATTCAATATAAATCAGATAATAAAATGTAGAGTTAAATATGAAGCAAGTAGATTAAAGTGAATTAAAGAGATTTAACTTAAATCGTAATGACTTATATGTATTTATTTTTTATTTTCAAGTGGATCAATAATACTTTAAAGTAGATTTAATTTAAACTATGGAGAATTAATTATGCTTGCAAAAATAAATATTCCACACATACAATAATGACAACTGCTTAATTCATTCTCCTCAACAGACAGCAAAACATTTTTATTGTTTATAGAAAAATATTTAGCAATACATTCAACAATGCGGTTTGCTAAATTGAATTACATAAGTTTATGTTAGAATTCATTTAAGTGAATGAAACAATTGAATTCGTTTATATTACACAAAATGTATACAGTGTTTACTAGTACTCTTGTAAATAACACTTAAGATTATATTATGCTCTTGAAATACATAAAAACAGTGATCAAGTTACCGCAAAATACATTTATTTAGTTATATATTTGATAAGCTAGTTTTACATAGTGAAACCTCAGATATTAACAAAACTGATTTATTAAAAGTATTTTATTTTTTTGTTGAATATATTTCACTGTTTTGTTGTTATATTCTTTACCGTTTAAAGTTTGCCTTTCGTTTTGTAATTTGCTTCCTTACTTTTCATTGTCTCCATGTCTCTTTTTTTACCTTTTCAATATGCGGATTTGCAGAAAGTTTGTTTATGCACTTGGTTCCATTCGTCAAGTTCATATGTATTCAGTGATTAATAATAGTAAAATGCATTTATGGACAATATAATTACAACACAATATTTTTAGTGGTCGTAATATCGTCAACCAACTGGCTATTAAATCACGGAATTCCAAAAATATTTACTAATCTCGAAGAGAGAATAATTTGTGTAAAACTCACATTTGTTGCGGAATATATACCACAAATTAAGAAGACCTTAGGAGAAGACTCAACGAGTGATACACACATACAATTATGGTAAAAATGCTTCAAATATGACCGTTAATCTGTTCAATGCGATCCACGTTCTGAAAGGGCTTTAACAACCAGAAAACCACCGGAAAATGTTAAACATGTACGGGCTGCAAACACAAAAATCTACTGCTAAGAATACAAGAATTTAAAGAAGATCTGGGGATTTTGCGGACTTCTGTATCTGGGACTTTAATAGATCTTGGAATGCAACGTGCGGCAGCATACTTAGCGTGACGGCTGCTGTCGCAAAAGTTGTTCTATAGCGCTGACAGTGACCAGATTTACTCAAAAAGATCGTAACTAGAGATGAGTCGTGAGTTTATGGCTATGATCCCGAAACAAAAGCCCAGTCTTCCCAATTTGGAAGGAAGAAAATTATAAATACGACGTTCACAATACGACAGTCACTCTCCGCGTTTACACAATAGAGTCTTACAGCTAACTGAATAATCCATTACGTTAATGAACGTTCAGGCACTGTCAAACAATCCCATTTGATTGCCTACCGAGTTGTAAACCAGTTCCACTACCGGTTACCGTAATTTTCAAAATCGTCGGATACTCTTCGGTGAGACCTCGTGAACAAATTGTATATCAATACAAGACGGTAAACAAAAGGCACACATGCACAAAAATGGTATACTCAAACAGACTTACCTCTATTCATATATAGGCCTACGTAGCACTTAAAGGACTGGAAGAAAATGTTTAAAATAAATGTAGATTATATATTTCCAGAATACCGCGATTATAATAAATAAGTAAATAAAAAGAGACAGCTTAAATAAAATATTTTTGTATGTTAACATTTCGTTAGTTGCAATATTAAACTTTAAAAATCATGTCAGGCATAACTAAAGATACTGAAACTGATTAAGCAAATTTCTTTGTGAGGATTTATCCACTTGACTGTAAATAAAGTTGTCATCGCCCCAGGATTCATTTTTATTTTAAAACAAAGATTTAATGCCTTTATCTTGATGTAAAATCATAGTAACATACGTATTTAGGAGGATATAAAGTATTACGGTTAGTGACGTGGACAGAGAACAATGAGAAATAACAATTACTAGCCATTATACTCCGTGAAGGATCTCAAAGTTTTTACTATTACCATTTTCTTGATAGAATATAATTTTTTTGAGAATCTAGATTTACAAACATTATGTTATTATATTCAATTTAGAATTAAATTAATAAGGTTAACAGAAGAAGAAAATAATGACAAGTAAGCTACCGGCTTAGAGACATCTCCAAAATACGGGCGAAAACTTTTACATGTTTCGACTTCCGTTGCTTTTAGTACTTTAACAAAAATAAACAAATTGTGTAGGTGTATACTTGAATGGTACGAATGTCTCTAGCACGTTTATTCGAATGGACTAGAGTTTAAAAACGATAGATAGTACATCCTAATTTCTTTATATATTACAGTATCTTACGTAGAGCACCCATATCAGGCTCCCCGATAAATATCACTATAAAGCGTTCTTATTGATAGAGTTAAAATTACTTAATAGATATGGCCTATCATAAAATCTATTTTATTTGACAATAAATACACCTTCTACCATTTATGGGTCCTTAAAATTTCCTTCGGCGCTGACCACTTTATTTTCAGTCATAATAAATCAGTGTAAATCGTTTTATTTCTACTCAAAGAAAGTTTATCGTTTCTTTTCAATTTCTACTTTTAGGCAGGGGCACTTGCTAACAGTCCCTAGCCAAATGTTAACACAGTTCTACAGAACCTGCTCTAATCTTAATGTTTATCGTTTGCTTTAAGGCTTCAATAAAGCGACTGAAATTATTCTTGATGAAATAAGAATGCATTAAGCAATTATTACTAACAAGTCAATTACAGCAAACTTTTTAAATAATCGAAGAACATAGTCTATGCTTATCATGTCTACATGGTAAAGGAATAATCATTAAATATCACTATAGTATTGACGACTCGGAACACTAAGTTTTTTATAAGTAAAAACGTAAAGTTTTACCTTACAGCCTAAACCTGCTTTCACCTATAGAAGGCTTCATCAGAGGCTGTCGTAGGTAGCGCTGTTCGTCTTATTGTTGGCGACGAGATAGTTTTTCGAAAGATCGAAGCTGTGTGTGTGTGATGAGATGTGTTCAAATCATGTTGATGACATTCTAATACTATACAGGGGAAACAAAAGACAATGTGAACAGTTACTAACGCACATAAACAAAATACATAAAAACATAACCTTCACTGCCGAATACGAACACAACAATACCATAAACTTCTTAGACCTCTCTATCACAAAACTAGAACACAGGCACAAATTCAGTATATACAGAAAACCAACTACAACTGACACACTAATACACAACACCTCCAATCACCCAATACAACACAAACTAGCTGCTTTTAGAACCATGATACATAGACTTAACAACATCCCCTTAGATGAAATAGACTACAAAGACGAACTAAACACGATAAAATATCTAGCAGAATCTAACGGTTATGACAGAACAATAGTCAGTAAACTCCTACACAAAACACAAAACAAACAACAGACAAAGACAGAAAACAACAAATTCATAACACTAACATACATCAACAAACAAACAGAAAAATTACCCACAAATTCAAAAAAGCAGGATACAGAATCGCTTACAAAACTACTAACAAAACATAACACACACTATCAAAACGCATGCCCAAAGCACAAAACAAATTCGATCTACCCGGTGTATATAAGCTAAATTGTTCAAATTGTAATAAATTCTACATAGGCCAGACAGGACGTAGCTACAAACAGAGATACATTGAACACACAAAAGCACTCCACACCACTACAGAATCTACCTTTGCAAACCACCTCATTGAAGCAAACCACACATATAAAAACATCGACAATAACATGATCATACTACACGTACACACAAAAGGCCGAAAACTAGACACTCTAGAACAATTAGAAATATACAAACACACAAAAACAAATAAAAACGACATCCTAAACGAACAGACACAATTCAAATCGCACGCATTATTCGAACACATCTCACCACACACACACAGCTTCGATCTTTCGAAAAACTATCTCGTCGCCAACAACAAGACGAACAGCGCTACCTACGACAGCCTCTGATGAAGCCTTCTATAGGTGAAAGCCGGTTTAGGCTATAAGGTAAAACTTTACGTTTTTACTTATAAAAAACTTAGTGTTCCGAGTCGTCAATACTATAGTGATATTTAGTTAAGTAACGGACACGTCATGGACAACGAAATCCAAGAATAATCATTATTACAGATTTGTATGAACTTCACTAAAGAAAATGCTTAATTATCATATTTCTCTGAGATTTTCAAACGATTTATTCTGTATTGTTATTTTTATTTAATATCAAGTAATACAATAATGTCTTACTGATAATTTGGTATGAACATGACGATTTTTACGCGCTGTAAATACAATATAATTTTTATAATTAATCTATAATAGCATAAAATTATTGGATCTTATCTGTTCGGTGTTTATTGAAGTTTAATGACGGAACTGAACGAAAAACGTTACGCGCTGTACATACAATATAATTTTTAGAATTAATCTATAATAACATCAAACTATTGGATCTTATCTGTTTGGTGTTTATTGAAGTTTAAGGACGAAACTGAACGAAAAACCTTACTCATTATTTTCCTTCGATCATTCTACAATATTTTACTTCAGACGGATGTTTAGAAGAAGAACTAGCTTAAGAATAAGCCGAAAGAGAGTATGAAATTATATTGACCAAATTTTATTAAACCTTCTTGACTTTAATTCATAACTTTTACGTCATTATTAGCCATAGAATCATTTCATACGCTGTTTAATATTTCAGACAGATACAATGGTATGCTTTTTATTTAAATTAAAACTTACATTAAAATTTAATGTTAATGAAATAATTACATTTGCATATTCGTTAGTTTAATTTGGTACTACGATAAAACGTAAATAAATTAATAATTGATGTGATACGATGAAAGATATAATTTCATTGTATTTACCACAACAGTGTTAGGCCTAATGTTCTGATAGTTGAGTTACTATCGTAGAAACAGGACCTTAACAGAGAGTATAAGAATGGATACCGTCTTTGGAGTCAGAGATTGCTTTCCAACAGACCTGTACAAGTTAACTCCTGGACTTATGAGGCATAATCTTGATCGGCTGAGGTAAAATCATTACCTAAATATACTGTATTTCTTATCACCGAGATTAATAGTAAAGCTCGTTGCCTCCGTTTGAAGACAACACACTGCCACTTTAAGCTGAGATCATGGCAGATTTCTATCCATTGAACACTGACTGGAAACTCTAAATAAAGAACATTTTATTGAACTGAATTCAGCAATTAAATCCTACTAAGCATTATTTATTGACGTTTGAGCTGATAATCCAATTTTAAGAATGGGATACAATCTTTACAGAAAGTGTGATACTAAAGAAACCGTTTCGAAAAATTGAATAACTTCTTAAAGTCGTAATCACTTTCACGCCCGCAACACCTTTAAAAGCAAATTATATGTACAGTAGTTATAGTTGATTACAGTGCAACAATCTACGGACTCCACACATCTGTGTGTGTGTGCACGCGGGCGCGCACGTGCGTGCCCAATATTAGCCTAAATTAAATCTTTCATTAATTACACTTAGTAGCCTATATGATGAGGGATTTAAGTGGAAGACATCATTACTTGTCGTAACAACTGCAATGTTTTACTGCAACCGTACGGTAGGAGTGCGCCACTTCGCTGCACTGCTGACATGCGTCGTCTGCATTTCTCGAGTTTGAGTGGATCAGCACATATCTCCGCACCATAAAGCAGTATTGAATGCGTAACCGACATAAGTAACCGTCGCTTCGAAGGTTTCGGCCCACTGGTGTTCGCCATAATTCTACTCAGTGCCGCGTTCACAGTTGCAGCCTTATCAGCCACCCGTTTTATTTGTGGCCAAAACGTAAGCTTTGTGTCCAACAGTATACCCAGATACTTAACTGGGGGCCTTGTGTGCACAGTTTCTTCTCCCACCTGCATTGGCAAGATGTTGGGGAGATGACGCTTTGTGATTAGCACGATTTCTGTTTTGTCAGTTCCCAGTTTTAAGCCGTGGTCTGTCATCCAGGAATTGACTCGTCGCATAACCTGCCTGAATCTCATCTGAGCCAGTTCTACATCTTGTGCTATGATAACCGCTGCAATATCATCAGCGTACCCCACTAAGAATGTATTTTCGGGCATGTCCATCCGAAGAATACCATCATATGAAGCGTTCCACAGGTCTGGCCCAAGAATTGATCCCCGAGTTGCCCCTGCTGTGACCTCTTTAATCCGGCATCCTAATGTATATAATAATAATAATAATAATAATAACAATAATAATAATAATAATAATAATAATAATAATAACAACAACAACAACAACAACAACGATGATGTTCATAAATATATTAATAGTAGGCCTAGTAATATTAATAATAATGTAGTCCCCCAAAAATCCAACCCTACGCGCGGCCAACAATATCTTACAATATCGTGGTGGGCGGGCAACGGCTGTTATTCTTTAGCCAGCAAACAGGGCACTCGTAGGTGAGTTTGACTAGGTTGTATGTCTTTTAAAACACACCGTTACCCACGGTAGAGCCGATAATGCCAATAGGTGGATGGCTCTATGTTAGTAAGTCGCGAACGATGACCTCAGGGCATCAGGACGCACCCTGTTGTATTTAGTCCTAGCCGTGGTACTCGGGGTCTCTGGCGCGGTGGTCTGTTACTTCCCCGGTACTCGTTGGAACAAGATTGAAGGTTTTGAAAACAATTCTCGTGTTGAGGGATCACTTAAATCCCTAGTCTGAAAAAAGCTTTCCTCGGAGGATGAAGAGAAAGAGATATTTCTCCACAGTTGACACTGACAGATTCTTGACATCATCTGCCGCTGCCCGGGCGGTGCCGAAGTATCTTGCGCTGGATCAGCCGTCAAGATTATCAGAAAAGCCACAGGTGAACAACTCATCGATACCCTGAACGATAAACAGGGTTCACGGTTAGTGAAAATGCTGAAGATAGGGGGGACATAGAAGTGGAAGTCATTCCTCATTCCACCATGAACACCACAAAGTGGGTGGTAGTGTGCAGGGATTTTCTGAACTGCACAGAGGAAAAGATTGCAACTGAGCTCGCCCCACAAGGAGTCATAGCATGTCGACGACTAACGGTTCGAAGGGATGGACAGACGGTCCCACCTGCGTGTCATGTTCTAACCTTCAACAGAACAACTGTACCAGAAAAGTTAACAGCGGGCATTCATACGCTGAGTGTGAGAGCGTTCATCCCTCAACCAATGCAATGTTATCAATGCTTGCGTTTCGGGCACACTGCATCAAGATATGCTCGAGTCAAGACTTACCTCTGTGGGAAGTCGGTTCATGGTGATGATCCCTGTGCTGACTCAATGAAATGTATCAACTGGGGGTAGTCAACATTCATAAATAAACAATAGCTATTCAGGAGTTACGTACCCTGAAAGAACTGAGTTACTTCAATGCGAAAAAATAGTATGCCCAGCCAACCAGGGCAAAGTCAGTTACGTACAGGCAGTAAAATCAACAGAATCACCAGTCCCTATTATCAAGGAAATATTACATTGCAGTAACCCGGTTCATCGATCGTTACTTTTCAGAAATGTGTACCAAACCAGCAATCAATAAAGAAAGTGCCGCTGAGACAGATACGCAAACGGTACGGAAGGATAGTGTCGACGAGTCTACAAGCAGACCCATACTTCGTCCGCCAAAGAGACCGGACACAAACATTGTAGCTGCGCCTGCAGTCACCTCCAGTGTGAGCGTGACGGCGAGAGGATACGTTCGTCCATCGCCCGTCCTCCAGATACACCAGAGAGGAATTCTTAAAGCCGAAATCGAGGATAACACCTGTCGCTGATATCCAGGAGATGAGCTCCGATCGGAGTTCAGCACGATTACGGCGTCAGCGATCTCACCGACCTCGGTGACCTGGTGGAACTTGGCAATCTACATAAAAGGAAAAGAAAAGCTGGCTGAAAGGAAACCCAAGGAAATAAGCATGGTCCGTAGCGACTGATTCTTCACGTCCAGCATGGAGCACATCTTTCAGTGGAATATTAACGGTTGCACATCGCATTATTGCGAACTAAAAATGCTACTGCCCAGGCATACACAGTAGCATGTGTGTGTGCCTGCAGGAAACACATTTGAGGCCACAAGAACATTTTAGTGTGAAGAGATATGAGTCCTTCCGTTGTGATGTGACTCCAAACATTATAGCTAGGGGAGACGTTGCTGTATTAGGCTACTTAGCAACACATATCCCGCTGGACGTATTCCACTCGCTACGCCTCTACAAGCAGTAGCAGTCAGTTTATTACAGCCAATGAAGATGACGATTTGCTGCTTGTATTGCAGATGACCAGATTCCGCGTGGCGAGCAGAGAATCTGCAGGATTTGCTCGAGCAGCTACCATCTCCATTACTCCTTGTCGGGGACTTCAACGCCCACAGTCCTACTTGGGGTTGACTTAGGACGACCAGCGCTGGATTAAGAAATGAGGAGCTCTTGCTAAACAACTCGCTAGTTTTTTTAAACACAGGCGAGTTCACAAATTTCAACATTGGAAGTGGTACTTTTTTGGCTATCGATCTTTTGATCTGTAGCCCGGTTCTTGCTCCGTATCTGTCGTGAAGAGTGCTCCCGGATCTCCATGAGAGCGACCACTTCCCTGTTCTAATAACAACGCAAACGAGAAAGAGCGTTGTACGCACGCCGAGACGATGGCGCGTGGACCGTGCTAATTGCACAGGCTTCAGGATCGCTTGCACATCTTCAAACGTCTTTAGAAATATAGAAGACGACGTACACAGTTTCACAGATGCTATCACCTTAGGAGATTCGGAGCATATCCCACGGACCGGTGGTCGTTTATCCAGACCACAGGTATAACGCTGTGAAAGACGCAATAAGATTGAAGCGACGATCCCTAAACATGTATAAACGAGCGCCGAAGATAATCGCATCGCTTTTAAGCGACTTCGAGCTGCCGTCCGTAGAACAATACTGGCTGCAAAACGATCGAGCTGGGAAACTTGCGTCTCAATCATAACACGGTCGACGCCAGTGATAGAAGGATGGAAGAAAATCAGAGCGATCGCTGGCACATCAGTGTTTAAGCCAATCACATGCATAGAGCACGATGGTGAATTGATTTGCAACTCCGATGAAATTTTTGACACCTTGGCTGCGAGAAATGCCGAGATCAGTACCGTAGTACAGAAAGGTAGCCTCTCAACTGCCTCCTAAGGAAAGATAAAGTCGAACGAGGCCTTGGCTTCGAATACGAAGGGTACAGGAACTATAACGTGCCTTTCACGATGAGGGAGTTACAGTCCGCTGCCTGCGCTGCTGGTGACACTGCGGTGGGACCGGACGATATTCCTTTCAGCCGTCAACTGCGCGATATAGCCATTTAATGAAGAAAGCTGTGTTAGTGGTTAAATCACAAACAGAATTTTCACTGTTGCACACCACTATAGAAAAATTATTCCGATCGGTGGTGTGCAACAGTGATAATTCTGTTTGCGATATAGCTATGGCTACGTTACTGGCACTCTATAATGTTTTATAGACGCAAAGGGAGTATCCAAAACCATGAAGGGAGGCGATAGTCATCCCGCTTCTGAATGCCGGAAAGGATCCCGTGAAAGAGGAAAACTATCGTCTAGTATCGTTGACGTGCTGTCTAGGACAGTTATTGGAGAGGATGGTAAACATCCATCTGGCTCACCTGGTGTCTGGAAAATACGGCCTTCTGACCGCACTCCAGTGTGGGTTATGGAGACATCATTCTACTATTGATCAACTGGTTCATTTGGAGAATGCCTTTCAAAACAGTTTCATTGCAAACAAACACATGGTTGCAGTATTATTCCATTTGGAGAATGCGTTTGATAAAACATGGAGAGAGAACATCATGAATATCATCCAACAATTTCATGATTGGCGGTTTAGAGGTAACTTGCCCAAATTTATCTCCAGCTTTCTCAGAGACAGGACTTTCCGTGTTTGGTCCAGACAATCGCTGTCGGCCCCTCACGAACTGGAAAATAAAGTACCTCAGGGATCTCCGTTGACCAGCACGTTTTCACCATCGCCATCAACGCGATCTTTAAGGGTATAGAAATGTGTGTTAGGAAGTGCTCGTATGTCAATGATCTTATCTTGTTCTACTCGGCCAAATCAACGGTGATGATCAGGCATAAAATGGCGGGCGCTATAGACACGTTGCTAGAAAATGCAAACAATATAGGCTTTTCGTTCTCGGCAACAAAGACGACCTGTGTCCACTTCTGTCGAAAGGGAGGGAGGCACCCGGACCCGTCGTTAACCATAAACGGTGTCCGGCTACTCTATAGGCCCATCATCAAATTTTTGGACCTACTTTTTGACAGAAAATTGACTTGCCATGGACACGTGGACGATTTTGCTGCGAGGTGCAAATCCTCGTTGAACGCAATTAGGTGCATGTCCTAGATACCTGGGAAGCAGACAGAGAAGTTTTATTGCGTCTGTATGCCGTCTTTGTTTTATCCAAAGTAGATTACGGATGCTCAGTACTCCTTAGGTAGGAGGTCATGTTTGAAAAAGCTGGATCCTCTTCACAACACAGGGGTGCGCTACTAAACAGGAGCGTTCCGTACTAGCCCTGCACAAAGCCTATATTGTGAAGCAGATATGATGTCCTTAGATCTGCGTCGTCAACTACGGTTGCTGAGATAAGTGGCGAAAATATTAATACTACCTACCCACAAAAACCACGCGTTGCTGGCCAACAACAGTCTTGCTAGAATATACGATCGCTGTCCTACGTTCACCAGACCGTCCGTAAATGGCAAGTAGCAGGCGACCGCAGTCGACGTGAACAAGTTTGCATCACGAGACTGCGCATTGGGCACACGAACTTGATGTCTTCGTACCTCCTACAAGGACAAGAACGACCCGCCTTACAGTGAGACACATAATCGAAGACTAGTGCTCTTGCAGAACTCAGGCAGAGAACCTGAAAGAAGACCTCGGAAACGAACAGTTAGCGATAGACAGCCTCTGTCCTTCCCAAAAGCAGCAAGAATACTGTATAGGCTTTGAAAATGTTGTTTTGCATCTTACTGTGGACGAGTTTCCACTGTCGTTGAGTGATCTAAAATGTAGGTGAGAAGGAAAACATCAGTCGAGCAACAGCCCTGGAAGAGGTCACTGGGCTAAAGGTCTTAGTTCCCAAGCCCCAAAAACATAATAAACAACAACAAAATAATAATAATAATGTAGTTTATCCCATATAAGTTCTGACTTAGCGGATACAATTACTGCAATTAGATTTGATATATTTTTACTAAATTCCGTTGTTTATTCCAAAGAAACTTTCTTTACAGAAGTTGTAATAAGAGTTGTAAAATCAAGAACAATGTAAGCATAGCTCACTTTCAATACGGTAATCTAAATGATTGCAATGCTTTCTTTCCTTTTTTTTTAATAAGAATAAATGATGACCCAGGCAAAAGTAATTGTGACTTTTTTATAATTTTAATGAGTCTGCTCAAAAAGCAATACAAATGTCATAATATCAGTAAGATACTGATAAATTGTTCATAAGGAGTGTTTTATACTGAAGTGGATTATACATTATACATAAGGAGAAGTGGATACTGACGTTAACAATAGAAACAGGATTATCGTTCTGCAAAACATGATTTCTTTCGGATGGGTGCAATAAAATGAGCAGTAAAGAAATTATAAAATTCCAAGAATGGTGAAGTATTCTGTACGTTATAGGCAGGAAATAATAGCGTATCCTGAAGGCAAATGGAGTCCAACAACGCTTTCTCAGGGAACACTGGAGGAAAGAAGTAGGAGAAGTTAGAACCACCTAGATGACGTAGTCTAGAGTGCGAGTTGACAGCAAAATGAAGAGACGTAGACAAATCTGAAATTTTAGATGCGAATGTATATGTTAGTAGTGACTGTCACCTAACAGAGAATACATGATGGTCACGATGGTTTGATGATGACTATTAGAGGGGTGCTAACACTCAAGCCCCTCTCTCTCCCTCACTCACCCCCCCCCCCGGATACCATACGCAAGCACACAATTTTTTAGAATTGTTGTATGTATGTTTCTTTATGTATTTGACATTTTTGTAAGCTTATATTTCCGGAAGTAACAGGAATATCTCTACAGTAGATTTTATGTAAATGTAGACAAAACCAGCAACACACAAAACACATATGCGCCAGCCCTAATTGTGTATACAACATCAAGAACAAGTCGATACGTAAGGAGACTTACAGAGGACATTCCTGACAGTTCCACTATTATCAATTTTGTTCTAAATACGCAGTATATTTTTTTGTGTATCTTGAAAAACTAGAACAGTTGTAGCGTTGTAGCGTTTGATTATTACATAAAATAATAAGTGTGTATTATTTATTGGTAAGCATGACACAAAATCTAAATTACTTTACAAATTAGTATTTTTTTGCTGTTTTTCATTTTTGTTCTTTTTTTGTAACAAGAATGATACTGGATTACTTAATGTGTAAAACAAAACTTTTTTGAGGTAAGATGTGTAGTCTACAACGGTTTTTTGTTGTACTGCTGTTACTGGCAAAAAAATAATCACAACTACATTTCAGTTCCATTGCCCGTTAACATAACTAAAGGTAAGCGAAAAACAATAAAAGACAAACAAATACGTATGACAAATGATGAACACAAAACAAGCAAAGAAAAGCAAAATTATTTTACTTGAACCTACACTATTTACAAAACGAAATATGGGCTACCTGAGAGCGGGTTTCCCCAAAACTAATATATATAAAAAATTTTGTGTAAAAATGTCTGTTTACCTTAATAAATTACGTAAGGTTGTTTTTTTATAGGTATTGAATTCAGTAGATAGGTCTTATATAATCTACTTGCTGAAGTGAAAATACATATTCAAATGTCTATCATTTAGTATACTAATTATTTTTTCTCTAAAATATTAACAAAGTAAACAGTTAAATATTATGTATCGTGAAAAATGGTATAGAACAATTGAGCCGATTATCGGAGGAAAAAATTATAGTGTTTTGCTTGCTTTGTGATTGCAGTTGAGTTTCACTATCACAATAATACAACATTTAGTTAATAAAATACATTACATATTACAATACATACATAAAATTATTTATCAAATATTCAATAAATCATTAAATAAATCATTCGAATATTTTATAAATCAATTAATTATAGAATTTACAATTTATTTATAAGTAAATTAATGTACAAATACGTAACACTAAATTCAATGACATGAAATTCTATTTTAACAACTACCGCACATATAATCTCTCGTCTTCTGACGACGTAAGTTCGTGCATCTCAGACGTTTATATTGTAATTGATGTTTTTATGGTTCGTGGCTATAAATTTTTCATGTATTACTATCGAAAACTGTTTGGTTTTTGCAAATATTTTAAAAGGGAATAATTATATTTCTTACAATCTATGAGAGCTGACTATCTTCTAATGTTACTAAACTCTGTAGTATTATGTGTTTATTACGATACAGTTACAAACAGAATAGTTGTGTCGTTTCAGTGCGGTGCAATTAGTTCACTGTCGTTTCATTTCCGTAGATTTTTCACAGATAGCATACTTATCTGATCACTTGCATGAACGTGACAAGTGCAAAATAAAATTATGTTTTTATGGTTCGTGTCATCAGTGAGGATGATATAAACGACTGTATCCAGAGCTACAAGAATACTAATGACGTCTACAACGAATAACACAAAACCGATTTTAGCAATTCTTGGCATAAGTTTCTAGTATACAAATTTGACATTACTATCAAATGTAGACTTGGTATTTTATGGAAGTAAAAAGTAAATATATGCATAGAATAGTAAATTTAGGAATGGTATTAAAAGTAAACATACAACTGTAACGTACCAATGTTCTGTTGCATATACTGACCTCGATAGGCAACTCTATCTATTAGTAGCAACTCTTACTTACCTTATAAAGTAAAATACGTTTACAGAAAGTCTAGTATAGAATTGTCCGCATACATTTCAAATGTAAAATGTAAATAAGGTTTTGTAGTCGTTAGATTCATTTAGTGCAGTGTCAAGGACAGAAGTCTTGTGTGGATCGTGTCTGTTGACTATCCAGATACGGAAAAAATGAACGAGCAGTAAATCATATACATGGATATGATGAATAAATGGTGTTCTGTTGAAACTTCTACCAGTACATACAAAGAAACTCTTCAAGCACACTGCCAAACATAAATGTGAAGTGAATTATTTATTATTGTGAGTTGTAGAAAATAAAGCCGGTATGTAGTAAAATTAATACCGGAAACTGAAATTTACAGTTGAATTTTAGTTAGTTTTGGTTCTAAATTTTAAAGGTACGACTTTGCACTCTTCAATTTCATGCCGTATAAATGCGCCTAATAACACACATGTAAAACAGTCAGTACACTTTGTTAGTGTCAGTTCAGACTTCTGGTCAGTTCAATTTTTCAAAGGTGGTAACCGTAAAATGGATATTCTCTTTTCGTTTGTTAATGCCAAAATGATTTTCAAATTATGTTCCTTGGAGGGAATGAGGATAAATAATAATTACGTACTTATCTATTTGCTTTACGAAACCATTCTACCTTGAGAGATACAAGAAACCTGAGTTCCTTAGATGTGATAACGTACAAACTATCATTGTCATCATCATTATCATCATCATCATCATCACCACCCCCACCGTAAGGTAAAATCTCCTTTTCAGGTAATATTTGAGGCAATATACCCATACTGCTACGGGTATGAGAACGAGTTATAAGGCCATCAATTAATTCAGCTTTTCATAAAACACTTCAGAACAATTTAGGAAAGCCTATACGGGAAAATAATGTATTTAAAAAACATAATAATTATTCTAAGAGAAAAATATTAATTAACAAAAAAGAAGGCTTAATAAAATAATGTTTTCCTGAAATTATTCAACTTATTTGAAATCCGTCAGCTTTTTCTAATAAATTTACGGAAAATATAAACTTATCTGTTGCTGTTACGACACAGTTGTTTGTAAGAAAATATTAACACAATCTTTTAACACTCGTTATTACTTTATGCTGAAGTTTACACATTATAATTTCAGTTCCGATTATAGCACAAATTCATAGAGCACAGTATCTGTGCCGCGGAAGTTTGAGAGTCATAAGTATTTCTCTTTCGAGAATTAGGAGTTGTAAAAACATAAAATTACAAGTTCTCAGAATGAAACGAAGCAAAATAAAATTGTACATTTGAAGCAGTCGTTACAAGACGATAAAAGAATTCCCTCAGAAGTAAAATATCTCAGGTTTTGCTTAGGAATAGCCTACGTTACACGTTTGCTTAATATCTGTAATGTAAATGAAATAATTTCAATAGTTGGAAAACTGTGTTCCCTCTATTTAGAGAAACATCCCGTACATAAACTCAGTTTTAACTTAGTTTTATACATGAATTCAGTGCAGTAAGTGCAGAAATACAACTGCTGAATGGGACGTCCATTAAATTCTATAATTTTATTCAACACGTTTTATATAACTTCAATAAACACATCACTAAAATTTCATATAATGAAAACTTCATTAAATTATGTTAATACCTAATTTTTAATAACACGTTGGTGAACCCTGTTATCCAAGAAAGGGTAGACCATAAGGAAGGGGATATTAACATATTTGTGAAGCAAGACACGTTGGATCGATAATTACCTAAATTGAGGTAACATTGTACTACTTTAAAATAATATGATAAAATTAGCGATTGATGGCGGTATATGGAGTTACACAATAAATTTGTTAAAATTATACTAGTATCCTGGACCAAAAAGTAAATAATGACAGTTCAGTTTATTGTGGATCGATTTGATGATAGTATTGGCTAAAAACACAATTTTAATGTAGGCCTAACATAAAACAACATGTAATTTATTTGAAAAATCAATATAAATGTATAAGGGGCTATGTTACACAATTTATGATCATAAATTATAAAATTACAGGTTTTGAACAGTAAGTGTGAAACAGATATTTTTAAATAAATAAAACAACAAATTATTGAATAAACAATGTAAAAATCATAATTAAATAAAAAACGCCAAAATAAGAAAAAATTCTTCAATAATTTTGTATCTGAATTGGCACAAATTTTATTAGAAGCGATAGCAATATCACGACACAAATAAAATAATTCTATAATTAAATAAGACTTTCAACTAAAATAAGTAAAATACAAACCTTCTATCACAAATTAAGTGGTAATGAATAGAGAACAGCTTTAACATTTATAATTAATTTTTCCCCACACATTAGAATATTACTATGAAAGTGAAGAACAATTGTCATTTCATGGTAATCACAAAAGTGAATAAAAACATTCATAAAGGAATAATAAATGAACCTAGTTAGAAATAACTAAACATTAGAAAGGTAGAAGGAGTTGAAAGGAGTTTGTTTTGTTATTATGTTAATTAATTATATAGAGTTACCAATGTTGTGGGTTAACTAATGCAAAGTTAGTTTAAAAGTTGAATTTTATGTTAGGTATTAAGTAGCATATAAGTCTTTGAAACATGATTCCAAGTTAAAATGTTTATAATTTGTCTTAGGGTAATAAGAGGATAAGAAAAGATATAACTCAAATGTAATAAAACAGTTAAGCATTAGTAGTATGTAACAAGGGTCCTAACAAAAAAAGAGATTAATGAACTAAAATGTAACATAGTAATTAATGTGGACCATGACATAGGCCACTGCTAAATTCAACCAACTATTGTCAAAATTAATACAGTAATAGAAAAACCAAATAATGTAAATTAGTATCAAACAACAGATTTAACAAATAAGCTATCTTTCAGGACGGTAAACATATTTTTTGGAATATCAGAAGGTGCTAAACAATGTTTCAGAAAATGTTAAACTGAACAAAAAGCATGACCGGGGCAGAAAGGTTGAATATTAAAAATTGTAGTAAAGTCAATTGACAAAAGGCAAATCAATGTTAATTAACAAAAACAAGTCATGATTATTAAGTGGATGTTCTTTTTTAGTAACGATACAATGTAATAAGAAACTTAAAGAAGTTTGACATGATTTTGTGAAAATCAGATACCTAAAGGGTCTATAAACCTAGTTTTTGTAAAAGTAATAGCTTACCTATTAGGTAACATAAATATAGCAAAAGGGATATCAAATTGTTTGTAATTAAGTAAGGAATACAACTATGTAAATTAAATTAAGCAAATTAGTTAATAATTAGGGCGTAACTTGTACTGGAAGGTAAAAAATCAGTTATTTGAAATAATACAAAATCCCATAATCCCAAGGTTAGCAGAATCAACCAATCAGAAATTAGAAAAATGGGTCAAAAATTCTTTGAAGGAAGAAGAGTTACTCAATTGTTACATCTGAAAGTGAACACATTAACTCCGTATAACCGAGAGAAAAAGTATATCTGGAATCAATTCTGAGTTGACCAAAAAGTAAACCAAATATTTTTTAACAAGAAAAATTTTTAAACCAAGCGGAAATAAATACAAATTAACGGAAAATATCATATCAAGAACAGAAAATACACGTAAGGGGACGCCATACACTAATAAACGCAAGTATAGCGAAACATCTCTGTTTGAAGTTGGTGAGTTATAATCAAACTACACACATAATTTACGAATTCACAAACACCAAGGAAACTGCACGAACACTTGAACACAACAACACGGTGAAGAAAAAAACAGAATCCGACATAATTTCAGTGAACACTATAAATAAACTTAAATATTTTAAAGGAAAGCTGGGACGACTAATTTCATATATTTGAGGTGGCGAACAGGCGGCAATTTTTTTTTGTCATCACTAGCTCAATCTGAAACGGGCGCCATGTTGGTGAAGCCTTCGGCCTTCAAATAAAATAATTACAGTTTATATTCAAACAGTTTGACATTATTTGTAATAGTAAGTAAGATTTTTAATATTTGTGAGGTATTGTACTTCTTAAACACTTCTGACTTTTTAATAGCAGTATAAAAGGACCTTTGAAAAATTAACATAAATTATCATACCGAAATCTGTAACTGACGAACTGAGAAAAAGAGTCGAATGCGGGCAACCGAATCAGTCGACCTGTGAGTCGTAATACGATTTTTAAAGAATAAAAAATAATTAATTGAATTAAACCAGAGCTTTATTTATAAAAAATTACTTAGTTAAGGAATTTCAGGAGGATAAAGGGGAGTTAATTGCTGAATATCGTCGGAAGAAACCAAAAGAGGTGATAGCCTATATGAGCCGAGTCAACAACCACTTCGAACTGGGTCTTCACAAAACATTATTTTGAATTAATTTGTACCAAACCGACGAAGGCTGAATAAGAACAAATAATGATAAATACTAAGTAACTAATAATAATTAACCAGAAATATAAAGAATTAAATAACAAATTAATACAATTTAATAAAACTGAATATAAAAATAAAAACAAAAAGAATTTAATTGAGAAAAAAATTTTGTTTAATAAAATAAAATTAAAATAATAAATAGTAATATAAACGGTACAAGATACATTATTATTGGTTATTTTTTTGTAAATTATATTACAATATGTAGACTGAACAGATGTCCGTGACTGATGTTTAAAGATCGTTTACGTCCAATTTGGTGTCAAGGTCGCTTCAGCTGTTACTTGTGGATTCGGAATTTACAATATTCGGTAAATTATTAATTCTACTACCTCGGAGAGTAGATCAAAAAATTTCAGCATGCAATCGTATTTAGTATTATTTCGTATGTGCAAAACATGTTTTGTCTCCATTTGCCGGCCGCCCAAAGTCAGATTTTGGGATTCTGTGATTAAAACTAAAGGGAATATAATGAATATAATGCAAACGGATTTAGAAAAATCCATTCAATGGGTGATATGTCTTGCTCCTTCATAACATTTATGTAACATAGTCTTTTAGCAAACTGTTTACTGCTTTCGTCGAAAAACCTAATCGATGGAACTGCGATATCATTTAATATCACTCAGCAGTAAGAATACCCTCACACACACACACACACACACACACACACACACACACACACACACACACACACACACACACAATACATACAATAAACACATACACACGTATACATTTTTATAAAAAAAACTGGATAGATTTTTTTTTGTCGGTGTATTCACTTCTTGTTGCCTAGATCTTCATATCTTCGGATCCAGACCACATTTGGCTCAGCTTGATTACAGCAACTACCATTGCAACTTTTCTCACCTTCTAAGGATTACGAAGTCTATGGAAATATTGCAACCTATTATAATAGTATTGCTTTAAAAATAATTAAAATGTGTATATATTCAGTAGTCACTAAATGATTCTCAACAGAGGTCCAAAGATTGTACAATAGAATACAGAGAAAGGTACAGATGCTAAGACTTGATAATTACTTCGATATAAACAAACATTAACAAGACAAAAATAGATAGAGCAAAGACAAGTGGATGTGTTCAACACACAGATTGAAAAAGATGGGGAGTAGGCCTACTAATAACATGTAACCTACAAAAACTAAATAATTCTCTACAAGAAGACAAGAGATTCCGCCCACAGAGATCGTAAATAAGTAACTGAGTCATTACGGAAATCTTAATTCGTTCTGTGCTACAAGCTGCTGTGACAGCTCTTGCAAATCACAGCACGCTCGCACTGCAAGTGACAACTCGTCCTAAAAACTGAACTGACAGTTGCTAAGTTTTGTTTAACATAAATTTGCGTTTCTTTTTTAACTTCTAAATTACGTACTTCCAGCAGCATTAAGTATTTAGGTTCCTAGTACAGTATAACTAACGTAGTTGACACTCCATTATTATTCTTTGCTGGCATCAGTTTTCTATTCTATTGTGTTTAAGTTTCATGGCATGTCAAAACAAAATTATTGTATTTAGCAAGAGAATATTAAATCAAGATTGCAAAACATATATTAATCCTACAGTATTCTTCATATAAATTAAATCAAGCAATTTATTTTAATAATATTATTTTTATACATAACAGTAAAACATTATATATGTAAATTTTAAATGAAATAAGTAGGTAAAATTTATATTTAATTTGTTTTTCCACAATTTAAAAATTGGAGGTCAATCAGCAATTATAGTTCTATCCATTATAGGAGAGATAATATAAATTTGCAAATACATAATTTTTTAGTTAAATAGATTATTTTAAAAGTTTAATTGTATGTGTAAAATTGTTCTGTTCCGAAAAGAACGTCCTCAGTGACATAAGCTAAATTTACAGCATTTAATTTGTCTTGGGGCACATGGAGATCGGTTGTGATACGAGTTTTGACAATATTTTACACCTTGGAATTTGATTTGTTGTGGTTCATGAAATTCTAGTTTATATATACGAACAACCGTCAGGGGAGAAAAAGAAAGAGAGATGAAGAGACGGAAAAGAAAAGCAGACGCGTATAAATTTGTCACTACGACATTATGACGTCTGAACAACTGGTTGGTTTTTGAATTTTATTTTGATTTTGTAATTTGATCCTTGTGGCAAACATACGTAAATATGTTTCTGTACTAGAATCTCAATCCAGAAAAGTCTATGCAATCAGCCGTCAACTATTATTAAAAAATTTACACTGATCCAAAAAAGTAATGCCACTGATGCCATTTCCAAACCGTGCAGTAGAGATAGCTTAAGGCAAAGGTTATTTATTTATTTGTATTTATTTATTTACTATATTATCAAATCCAATTTACAAATAAACCAGACATGCTGCTATAACGTTTTATTTATTATTTTTTAAATCCTTTGAGGCCTTGAGTGCGTCAAGGAAACCGATAGCAAGTCCTGACTTGCGAAACTCCCCACTCCGTTTCTAGCAAGTCAAGTTGAATTTCTATACAAAATGTCAACCATACTGAAATACTCTAAGCATTTCCGTCGCCAGCTCTCGCCCTATTACAAATGATGGACTCAACGGAGTACACTCCGTAAGTCTCCAGAAAATCGGACGGTGGGCTAGGTTCAAGCGAGGATCAATTAGATGAATTAGGAGAAAAATCACTGATGAAGAAATAGAGCTTTTTAAATGACTTTGTCTATTCGAATTTTTTTTTTCAAGTTTCATTTTTCCATTGACGTAATTTAAAGAAAGGTTTTGTTGAAAAAGCACTAATAGTCAATACTTGAAGAGAAATTAAATAATAAAGTCACACAGTTACATGAATTAAAATTAGTTCGTTAATAAAAAATGTTACTGTTTAAAGCATATTCACGTGTACGTTCGTATGTAGGAAAAGATAATGAAGACATGTCCTGAAACTGAAAATTTTTATTTTTATATAATTTCTCATAAACTTCCTTAAAGTAATAAAAAATAAACTTCCTTCAGTTAGTTTAAAGTTAAATTTATTTCAAGTTAAAGTTGAAACTTTTTTAAATGCTGAGTAATACAGGTAACAAAGTACATATAAAGTAATGAATATACAAATTCAATTTTCTCAAGACTGTTTTTAAAGTGTTACGCCCACGACGTAGATCCATAGGATATGTATAATATGTAGGTATATATGCACACAAGCGTTACAAATGAAACTATTTTTCCATAATTTGAAGTTAGAATTGACGATTATGTACCTTACAGAACAATTTGTAATTCGTCCTTTACAGTTCATAGTTTCCTAAAAAACTTTATTAAAATGTTAATTGAATTGTTAATTGTGTGCTGTTTGTATTTCAAAGATTATTTTATTCTGATTCAAGCATTGTACTTTCTACTGTAGAAAACTCTTAAATCTGTCTTTCCGATCTTTGTATCCGTATAGTCACGTCGACGAGCAAGAACTACGATGCCGTGCTAATGTTTGTACCTTAAGAATTTTGCTCGTATTACTCTGTCTGTTGTTTGTCCTGTCCTCCAACACTTTTTTGCTGTTCTTTACTAAATACACCATTTCATGTTTAATTTTCATCGTCTTTATATTCCTTAGGGTGTCGAGTATTTAAGTCTTCTTTAATGCAAGGTCTCATAATTTTATATTTAATTTTACAGCCGTTTGAAAAATAACGAAGAATAAGGTTTCTGTCTTATTTTTAGTCACATATACCCGTAAATGTATCCAGTACAGACTTTTCATTATTTGTTTCAACATCTTTACGGTGCCCCCCTCAGACCCAGCTACGAATAGACTTATAAAGCGTCTGTTTGAGGTACATTGATATGACTCTGTAAAGGAAAATAAAACAAGTTTATTTTATTATAATTTGCCGTTTTACAACATTAACCTATTTAAGCGTAACTACTCTAACCAAGCCATATTCCCAATATATCTTATTATGCATCGATTCTTAAAAACCTTAATAATTTTAAACCACTCTTAAAAAGAGTCCTCTGTTAAAATTCATGGAGAGCAATATATTGTGTAAATAATACATGTGTTTAAATTAATATATGGTATTAATATGATAATTACGTTTATATTATCTTACACTATTTTTCCTTAATTATTTTAATAATATATAAAAATAATATTAGTTTTACAAGAATATATTTTTTGTATTTTTAAACATACAGTCTATACAGTATACATTTAAATATTATACCTTTGAGTTATGAAATCCAATCACGTTATTCTGACACCGCTCAAAATTAATAAATATGTACTTTAGGACAAACTTTATTTTTTTCTAAGTGAACTTCCTTTTAGTTCTTAATTCAAGTGTCTGTACTTCATCATTTAGAGTGAACTCGTAACTTACAATCTGAAACTGTAATCTATAAGAGCGTGAGATGATTACTCCGTAGTCTTTAATATTATTATTATTTAAAGCATGTCTGTACAACCACGAACCTTTGTTCGTGGTTGTATTATTATATATTATCGTATATATATTATCGTGTATATTATCGTATACACTATTATTATCAACCTAAAACAAAATCACATGCAGAATGTAACCTGAACTACATAACGGATAAGTAATTGTTGGATAAGTAATCAACAGTGATGTATTACCTTTCGACTGCAGCTAGACGCTGCTTTGCTGCAATCTATGTCTTTCGTTTTCATTCCGTTGGTTCACCTTTTAAAAGTATTTTCTACCGCGGTAGAATCTGCCCATTCTCAGTGCTCAGAAGCATTCTCACGTATGCACCATATGCATCATATGCTATGTAATTTACGTATTTACATTGCTATGCGCTTGCTGCACCTTCAAATTCGCGAAGGTAGTCACTCAATGACTACTTCAATCAAAACACATCTTCAGGTGAACAAGGTTTATTATCTTTTATTTTACTTTTGGCATTCCAATACCGCTTTATATTACTTTTATTTTTTCAATCTTTTGTAATCGACAAGTCGTCTCTATCAATTTGTTGTTTATTAAAATTCTTTCTAGGACTTTCTCATCGTCAATGTCTCTTCGAGAATTGTTTCCACTATGTGGCATTCAGTAGCCTTCTGCTCAAGAACCTTATGGGTTCTATTCAATGATTGGTCGTAAGTTGACAATTACCGATTTTCTGAAGGCATAGTCCAACAAAACCCATTTCCTTCTCACCTTTTTCAGTCTGTTTCTGAATCTGATTTCCTTCATTGTTCAGTGTTGGTAATCTTGTTTGGCCAGAAGTTTTTCAGTCCTCTGATCAGACATCTGTTTATAAAGACATAGATTTTCTTAGTGACAGCTTTTGTTATAAGGGCTTACACGCATATAAGAGGACAGATTTAACGCTGGAGTAGAAATACGAATTTTGCTTTATTATGGCGTAGCCTCGGTTCTAAATACTCTTAAGCAGTATAAAACAACTTTGTTCAAATCCTGTATTCAACATTGCGATTGCTGTCCATAGCTTTATTTAGAACACAGTTTATTAGATGCAATATAATTCATTATTCTACATTTGTTTTAGCTTTTTCCTTATATTTGCCATTGACTATTTTATTGAAATTGGTATTTTTGATTTCGACTGCTGTTATATTTATTTGCTCAATTAGTTAACATTTTTTCTCTAATACTTGGGCTTATTTATGCTACTTTCCTGTTCCCAGGGATAAAGTTTTAAACTAGTTTTCCGTATCCAATAATGGCGATTTCTGCCATTCCTCAGCTTGTGAGTTCATAAATTGCAATGTCGCAACAAAAATAAACAATTAAATGTTTAGCATTTACACTAACTCATAGCTTTATTAAAATTCAAATAATAATACTCTGTACACGCTTGATATTACGATTTGAGGAACTGAACTGGCTGCAGCCGACAAGTATTGTACGTATATCCTATTAAGGTGGCCCGTAATGTAGTAAGACTAGAATCAAATTAAAATATAATACGCTATTTACGTAATCGGTGTGTAACATAGAATTTAACAAACACACACACACATACATTGTCTCAACTTCTTTTTAAAGAAAACCAAAGAAAGATTTATTCAAATTTACCCTTCTTAAGAAAAGACCACTTATTTGACAGTTATTATTTTGTTAAAACTTTATATTAAGCGTCAGTATTCCTTTTGTTTTTACAAAATACCTCCTCACACACATTCACCAAAAACTTTAACTTACAAAAAAAAAGAAGGAAAGAAATACTCACTGAAAATGTCAGATAGTGAGTTACGTTTAGAAAACTAAAACAATATTGCTGCAAGTACAGGCTGTGGGCTAATTAACTGGATGTACTTAGTTACTGACAAACTAATTACTGGTTATAATATTTGTCGTTGAATAGGGGGATGTAGGGTTACCACAACAAGCAAACTGCTTACAACGGACGTGTTTTGGTTACGTTCAGGCTTACTAACACAAACAGTATTTGATCGATATCAACGTTAACTCGTACGACCCGAAAAATATAGCCATAATTAATGTTTATGTTAATTACACCTTTGTAGACAGCAGACATGTTTATCGACAAGCTGTGTATTTTGTTGTATTTTTAAAGAACAGCTCATGAGTTATTGTTATTCTGAACAAGTAATTACTGAATGAGTATGAAGATAATTTGTGAAACAAGTTTTACATTTTTTTTAAACAATGATCCAATTGCTTTATTATTGTCATGCCGTTTGTAAGATATTACTTTCGAGGGACGGCGTTTAGATCACATAAACACATTTTGCAATAAAAGGAGATAATGAAAGTGACGGCAGAATAAGAGTACAGCATGTCCTTTAAATATTATAATTTTTTTTATATAATCACCATATACTGTCGTAAATGTTTTCAAACGAGCAAGCTACTTTTCATTCCGTCTGTGAGGAAAGCCCTGTAGTTTCCTTTTGGTCAATTCGACCTCAGCAACTTCATCTTCAGCATGAATAAAAGTTTATTTTAAAAGTCTCTCTCAATTTTAGGGACAACTAGAAGTTGGAAGATACCAAGTCTGAGCTTTAAAGAGGCTGTGGAACAGGTTTGAATTTCAGGCTTAACACTTTCTCTATTGTTTCTCAAGTGCAATGTGGTTTTGCGCTGTCGTTATGCGGAAGAAAAATGCTTCTTTAGGGTATGATTCTGCGGAATCATTACCTGAGTAGTCGTAATATATTAGAATTTACATCACAGAATTAAAGGTTGTTCCCTCCGCTTTTCGGAAAATGACTATCCCTTTACGCACCAAAAGAAGCGTTATAAGTTCATAACGCTCGGAGAAACTAGACAAACGAAGATTCATGTTTGATATTCCATGGATTATCATGTGAGTTCGTCACCAGTGGCAACATTGATGAGGAAATCATGCCTTTTTCAAGGACATTGTTCCAGACGTCATAAAAAAAAAGTTTTCCTGTATGCCAATATTGTATCTATTAATTGTTGCAAAAGCCATGTGTCACACATATTTTTTATTAATGTGGCCCCTTGAGTCTTATGGTGCACTTGAATATTTGAATCCACTTGAGATTCCTCGTGTTGCGAGTTTCTTTAATTTTAAGCGTTCAGTCAGCATTGATGTGTCGTCCTGACATTTGCTTACCACGCTGATGTTTACTTCAGTTTTTGGCGCATTCACACCTATGGTAGACACATTCCGTATGCATTATAGTATCGATATAAGTTGCTTGCATACCTGTTTGTTTTTCGATCGGCGTGCAACCTTATGTCGTCAAACATTCTACTCCTGATCGCTGCTTTGTACTACTGGTGGAATCTGGTTACAGTCTGTGTTACGACGTGACGCCGATTCTATAGGACATTTTTTTTTTTTATTTATTTACATGGGTGACATGATCATAGAGGTATTACAGATAGAGAAGGGGAGTCGACCTCAAAAGCGTACACGAACAGAAAGAGAAAAAGGATAGGGGAGCCTTGTCTGTTTCTTTCTAATCACGCATGCGCAGTAAGAGAGAACGCAGTTTAAACCATTTAAACGCCAACCGTCCCAACCGTCAACGCCAACGTCCCAGCCGTGCATTCATATGTTATGTTATGCCGCAGTCCTTGTACGAAGTGAAGAGTGAACTATTAAAAATATCGGTATGGAGAACCATACATGACTTCCATATTCTAAGATTTATATTTAAAATCATTTTCACCCAAACAGCCAGGCTGTCTTACCTGCATTTTTATTGCTGTATTAAATGAAAAATATTATATTACATTAAAATGAAAAAATTATAATTTTATTGCCTGGCAACAAAATTATTTTATTTTTAACAATTACCATTGTTTCAAAAAGTTTAAATAAATTTTCAAGTACTTTACTCTTGTTAAAACGTAAAAGGTTGCAGGTAAACTACCCCTTCCCCTTAACCGATCTTCACCAAAATCGAAAGTCATTGAGACCTCTACAATTCAGGGACGTATGCAAAAAATTATTTGATTCTGTTTGAATTTGCGGCTGTTATCGTTTGCCATAGAAAATACGCTTGATAAAAAAAGGTTGCAGGTAAACTGCCCCTTCCCCTTAACCGATCTTCACCAAAAACAATAGGTCATGAGTACTCTACAAGTCAGGGCTGTATGCAAAACATTATTTGATTCTGTTTGAATTTGCGGCTGTTATCGTTTGCTATAGAAAATACCCTTGTTAAAAAAACGTTGCTGGTAAACTACCCCTTTCCCCCAACCGATCTTCACCAAAAACCACAAGTCTTGAGTACTCTACAATTTAGGGCTGTATGCAAATAATCTTTTGATTCTGTTTGAATTTGCGGCTGTTATCGTTTGCCATAGGAAATACCCTTGTTAAAACATAAAACGTTACAGGTAAACTACCCCTTTCCCTTAACCGATCTTCACCAAAAACAATAGGTCTTGAGTACTCTACAAATCAGGGCTGCATGCAAAACATTATTTGATTCTGTTTGAATTTGCGGCTGTTATCGTTTGCCATAGAAAATACCCTTGTTAAAAAAACGTTGCAGGTAAACTACCCCTTTCCCTCAACCGATCTTCACCAAAAACCACAAGTCTTGAGAACTCTACAATTTAGGGCTGTATGCAAATAATCTTTTGATTCTGTTTGAATTTGCGGCTGTTATCGTTTGCCATAGGAAATACCCTTGTTAAAACATAAAACGTTACAGGTAAACTACCCCTTTCCCCTAACCGATCTTCACCAAAAACAATAGGTCTTGAGTACTCTACAAATCAGGGCTGTATACAAAACATTATTTGATTCTGTTTGAATTTGCGGCTGTTATCGTTTGCCATAGAAAATACCATTGATAAAACAAAAAACGTGGCAGGTAAACTACCCCTTTCCCTCAACCGAACTTCACCAAAAACAATAGGTCTTGAGAACTCTACAATTTAGGGCTGTATGCAAATAATCTTTTGATTCTGTTTGAATTTGCGGCTGTTATCGTTTGCCATAGGAAATACCATTGTTAAAACATAAAACGTTACAGGTAAACTACCCCTTTCCCTTAACCGATCTTCACCAAAATCAGCAGATCTTGAGAACTCTACAATTCAGGGCTGTATGCGAAACATTATTTTATTCTGTTTGAATTTGCGGCTGTTATCGTTTGCCAAACAAACAAAATTACCCTTGCTAAAAAAAAACCGTTGCAGGTAAACTACCCCTTTCCCTCACCCGATCTTCACCAAAAACAATAGGTCGCGAGTACTCTGCAAATCAGGGCAGTATGCAAACAATTATTTAATTCTGTTTGAATTTGCGGCAGTTATCGTTTGCCATAGAAAAAAAATCTACAGACAGACAGACAGACAGACAGACAGACAGACAGACACACAGACAGACAGACACACAGACACTTTTCGGAAAACGACTTTTTTCATGTTTTGAGTGTAGTAGAATCAGAATCTGCAATAATCTCGAACACGATTTTTTTTGCCATCACCATACTTCCATTCCTTAAGGAATATGGAAGTAAAAATGACAATAACTTGCGTTATTTGTAAGAAACAGCCTATACCGCATGCTAATAGTCGCAGTTTTCATAAACTAAACGTCATCAAAAAGAGATAGAGAAGGGTCAGGAGCAACTGCGCATGCGTCATCAAAGAGAGATAGTGAAGGCTCAGGTACTTTTTTCTCTTTCTATCTGTATAACACTTCCACTTACGCGTGCTCCCATGTCTCCCCTACTCTATCTGTAATACCTCTATGGACAGGATAAACTAAATTTTAGCGTGGTTAGTTAAACAATTAATTAAACGTTAAAAAACTAATAGCGTTAATTAATAAAGAGTATTATACAACAGGCAAGAACACATGCGTAATCAATTATAATTACATTACAGCGTAGGCCTATATTATGCGATTAATATTGTCTTTCTGCTACGACATACAGACACCAGAAAGTTTGTTTCACAGGAGCCAGTTTGTAAAAGGAGACTTCATGTTAACTCTTCATACTAATACATCATGCCATTAGTGTCTATTATTAAAGTATGGGTAAAGTTTGAGTTTATCAAAGTAAACGCTCTTTAGAACTATTTTATCATCAATGTTCGTAGGCAAGGTTCGTATCGTATGTATAAACCATGACAGATATTTAAATTTTCCATAATTAAAAATTTCAAATCACAAATTTACTTTGGTTTCTGTTTATTATGCTTTACAGAGGATAACCGTTACCTTATTTACAAGTTAGATAAACTCCATGGCATAATCCTGGGCATAACTCTTGGTTTCCCTTCAATATTTCCCACAATTTGCTATTAATTATTTGTGATCGCTAATCTCATAGTAGGCCTAAATAATCGTACAACTATTATTAATAAATTACCATCATTAATAAAAGCAAATAATATTGGAATATGGACATATGATTATGATCGTATTTGGGTGACTGTATTGTTTACTCATGGCTGAGTCAGTGCTGTACACAATAAAATTTTAAGAATAAATTCAGCCACTGAGATGCATACTGCAAAAGATATCAGTTCATAACTTGAAAATTACAAAAGTTCAGCAGGTCTAATAAATAACAATATTATAATTATAAATAAATCATTTACATATTGTAATTTATATTACATTCTATTCTTAAAACATCTTGAACGTCTCATTTCTTTCCAGAGGTAGGGTATTTTTAATTCTCAAGATTTAATAATAATGTTATTAAATATAGAAAATCTATTTATACATATATGTTGGGATCATAAATTAAAGCCTTTTTAAGACAATGGTGGTAATGAACGTATAATTAACTGAATTAGATACAAACATTATTAATGTAACATTAGTTTCGTTAACACAACTATTGTCCCAAATAGCTTTAGTATTACAATAAACACAAAAGAAGATTCGTGTTTCTTGAACCTTACTACATGAGTCTATTTGTCTGCTCATACAAATGTAGTACAAAGTATATCTCACTTAAGCGTTAAACTATATTGTTATAAATACCACTTCGGCATGTATTTAGGGCATATGAATCCTTCTTTAGGCTTTGAAAATCTGTCACGTAGACGTGTAACTCATGTTACCTTTAAGTTACCCACACTACTGAAATATATTTAAGTGTATAGGTTCAAACTGACCTAGCTAAATAATTGTAAACTATCAGTGTCTTATCAGTATCTTATCATGAACAGATTAAATTAACTGTAGGTCAAATGAGAAGCATCTGCGGCTTCACCATTATTTCCAGCGTGGACTCTAGGTAATGCAGATTTGGTATTTGTGATAAAAGTAATTAAGTTTCGATACGGTGAATCGGGAATTAAACAAATGCATTGTTTATACAAGTTAATTGCTTGTAGAGACTTTATAATTCTTCTGATACAATAAATCAAATATCAAAGAGACGCTTGGGTTATACAGGTAGTGTGCTTGTCGAGACTTTATAATTCTCCTGTCCAAGAAATAAAAATTAATTTTTTTAAAGCCATCACACCACTTCTTACGCAGTGAAATATTATTCACAACAGCTCTTAGTAAAACAGACCAACTTTCATTTAAGTCGTTGGAGTAATATTTATTTGTAACATTACTGTACATTAATGTTCCTATTCACTAATTATTTTTGATTCTAAATTAAAAGCCACGTTTTGATTGGAAATGTATAATTCTGAAGTAAAAAAAATTAACTTTATGGTAAAAGTAGAAATGCAGTCTTAAATGGTTTTCCTGACGAGGTAATATTAGAAATAATCGTCCTTAACCTTCATCCCTAAGAAAAATGAAGAGGTATGTAACACAATGTTTAACAAACATATATTGAAAATTAGAATGTGTGCAGTAAACGTTTCTTGGCGATGTAACATTAGCATCTGCCGGAAACGAAAAAAAATTAAATTTAGTTCCCTCTAAATGAGTGATCTATAAATTACAAAGGGAAGATACTTATTATAATAAACGAATCCTTGGGGCGAGATGATTTAACCTTGGGGATAATCGACTGCTGCCGGCGTCCACTGAAGGATTTATTCTACCGTAAGATGACGTTATGTGGCAAAAATCAAGATACACTCAGTGTTTTGTTTATATTGTGCACATTAACACCAACCATAAAAGAAAGTCAGTTATAATGACGATGCAGTCAACTGTCATTACTAAATATTTGCAAACTTGTTTTATGTCAGAAGTGAAGAGACAGCATTGAAGCTAAAAACGTTTAGTCTTCCAGAAGTCGTATTTTTACTTATTTTTTAAATTAAGTTAAAACATACAAAAACGTATAAATTTAGATAAAATGTACGCGCGTTTTCTGTCTGCACAAGCTATTTAAAATCCACTGACGTCTTATCTAATATTCTGTTTTCAGTTATCAGATTATTATATTTTTCATGTTTCTCAGTTTTTACTAAATACTTATTTTATAAAATTGACTCCTACGCAGCATTATTCAATGTGACTCATAGAAACAAGTACTTAGGTGTTTCACACACACACACACACACACACACACACGCGCGCGCGCGCGCGCACACATGCAGCGTACATACGTCAGAATAATTTTATGTTTTCGTTTTTATGTATTCCTTTATTAAATGCTTAGGACAATATTAGATGTCTTCTTGCTTTCTAATAAACTAGTAGACTAAAATTATTTATAATGCCGCAGATGGTATTAGAAATATTTGAAAATTATTTAGTTATAATAAAGTGTTTACATTTTATTTATAAAAATTAGTTACACGTTGTCACAATCACCGGAAAACAAGACTGGTCATTCTTTTGTGGTATACATCAGTAAATCAACAAACAAACTAACCATTTGTGTTTACTGTAAAAAAGTTAACTTTTGTATTATAGCATAACGGACGTTGTATAAAATTACTACTTCCTCTGTAGCATTATTCAACCTACTCACTTAAGTTTCTAATATTCACTCCGCATTAATTTCAGCGATATGAGTGCAGAAACAGTGGGTAAAAGATTTGGAAGTCTTTTTCATATGTTTAGAAAGCTTATGGCTAAACATACAGTGTGTTTCTTAGGGCACAAATTAAATACTAACTGGTACAGGAAAGGCGGTAAGTACTTTTTACAGGGATAAATAAAATAGCATAAATAGCATCATAAACTCTTTGGAGAATGTTTATTTCCGCTTACATTGTCTTCATAGAATTAATAATTACGTGTACAAAAGATTAAATGAATTTACCTATTCATTTATAAACCTCTAATGATGCTGATGTAATCAGTAAAACGTGCTTAAGGTAAAAATACAATATAATGTTACTTGCAAAAATAGTTAATATTTGAAGAATTCATATTATTTATTTTCGTAGGCTGACTTATTTGTTATCGAAATTGTATGAAAATAAAAGTACTTAATACTACTTAATATTTTGTAAAAGTTCGTGAAATCTGTTTTAATTGTCAGCGAATAACTCTAAGAAACGTGGATTTCTTTAAAATACTAATTGACACAAAAATATCCCACAGAATCGGCATCACGTCGTAACACAGGCTGTAACCAGATTCCATCAGAGAGATATCCTAGTGGTTGTGACCCAACGTGTCCGTCTCGTCTCCCGTCATCTCTTAATCCCCTTCTGACTAAGTAAGTTACTATCACATAGGCAGCCTGTAATCCCCTTCCCTTGTAGAATAGATGACCCTTCTTTCCTCCATACAGCTTTACAACTCCCTCGGGAACTAACCTCTTTACTGGCAGTCATTATAAATCCCCGCAGATCATGTTTTACTTTCCCATTTGAAGAACGTTTATCGTTCCATCGTTTACACTGCTTTACGAGAACCGCAGAAATGCTGGATTACAGGAAAATTATAACTCAGTCCCATTTAAGCCATTTCATTTGCTTTAATAATATTCTTATGCAGTGGCGTGCGGTGGGTAAAAATTTTGGTGAACCTGAATTATATCCAAATCGTACTTCAGTTTCAAATATTTGGCGGAACCCCAATTTACAATTAAAATTAACGTATAGTGGCTTACAAACTAATCTTTTTTCATGCTAGTAGGCGGCACACACGATTATGATTTAATTTTATGTATAAAATCCATATTAAGTATAATATATTAATGTTTTATAGCATATTAAAATATTATGTTCAACGCAGAATACATAGAGCACATATACCCCACGGGCTCGACATCTCTAACACAAAGTTACTAACGCTTTAAAAACACTGGCACAATACAGTTTTAAGTTGAGGTAGAAATTTTTTAAACACATGGGTTTTTAAATATTAATATGAATATAACACACATGCAGTGATAAAATATTAACTTTTTTACGAACGAACGCACAAATACATTGTTAAAGCATAGTAATAACTCTCGTGTATGCCAACACATTTTATTTAAATGTATTCAAATTTTAACCACTTTTAACTACTTATCGTAGTAGAATTTAATAGCTTTACAATAGCCGATATTCTTTTACCTTCAAACTCTTCACTACTGTTGAACATAATAAGTTCGTTTTTAAAAGCACTCCGTCAAAAAATTGTCATATATTTCCAAACAGCTTTGAAAAGTACGTTAAGGAAAATCGTTCTTATACCACCCATATTTTTCATTTGAAAACCAGTATAAAATTGGAGTTTCGAATAATCTAGGAACCGTGTATACAAGTTACTGTCAATGTTATGAAGCACTTCACATATGCTAGTAGTTCACATTGCTCCCCTACTAGACACAGTCTGCTGAAAAACGTCTTCGAAGTCATAACGGAGAGATGCTATTCTTTGTCGAGTTTCTGCAATTTTATTTAGGAGGTACAAAATGTCACTGGCTTGTCTCTGAAGAATATTAAATAGCGCTTCTTTATATGAAAATATTTTATCGAAAGTAATGAAGAATAACACGAACTTAAAGTACCCTAACACTGACAAAATCTACTAATGGGAGCTATAATATAAGACTCGATCTCTTCAATAGCACTGTATACGTCACACAATTGACTTCTGTTCTTGTACACTGTATTTACAAGTCTAGAAGAACAATTCCACCGCGTTGGGCAGACATAGGGAAGTCGTCGCTACACAAACTCATGTAAAAATTTAGTGCCTTTCGGATATATCAACAAAATGCTGCAATACCACTAAGTATGCTAAAACATATTTTGCACTCGTATATATTCATGACACTTTGAAACATAATAAGGTCTAAACATAAACATAGCAAACAAAGAGAGGTTGCGGATTATTTCATTTAATTATGATTTTTAGGTCTGAGCGACAAGTTATTCACTGCATTCGAGTTCAGTCAGAAATTGGTGAATGAGCTCTGCAATAGCCTGGGCATGTCGATCACAACTTACGTCAGTAAATCCTAAAAATCTCTCTTTCACTTCTCCATTATACTCGTAATACAAAACTATAGAGAACTGTGCTTTATTTGAAAGATCTGTGCTTTCATCGACTTGTGTGGCTTCAGCTACAAAGTGTGTAGCTTTGTTTCACTTTTTATAGCCACTACAAGATCCGAGGTAATGGCTTCAATGAGATCATTTTGTATTCGATTAGACAGTCCCCTAAAGACAGTAGATGTTCCCTTATGTTTCACAAGAAGAGTAATATATTTTCCTGTGTACTTTTGACGTTCTACGTAATTGCCTCGATTAACTGACTTTTCTATTTTGTCGTGTCCCCGCAATGCTAATTCTTGTTTATCTATAAAACAAGCAGCATTAGTTAGTCTCTTAAGAATGCTTCTATTGCACTGAACCTTCTGCTTGTTAACTCAGAGTTAACTTAGTCATATAACGCAGTTTCTATTCTACTCTGACTGTAACCAGCAGTACAAGTAATGAACGAGGATGATTCACAGTAATTTCATGGCCGTCAATAAGTTTAACTACGTTCCTAAATATCTGAATCCAGTCTTGGCCCAGTTAGTGTTCCTGTCCTTTCCAAATAACAAACAATACCAGCAACATTTAGTTCAGCACTTCCAACCAATCACTCATACTTACTCATATTTACTAGGTCAATTTGCTGTACATACTAGTCTAGAAATGCCTAGTAAACTTTTCAGATTCTTGGGTTAAGTTTGAAAGATCCAGAGTCGGCCTACCAGTTTTTGTAATGTCAGTGTTAAATGAAAAGGTTTTGCCAAAAGGCCTTTTATTATTAAAACCAACAGTGTAGAAAATATTTAAATCAACACTGAAACTGTTTTAAAATATATAGCTATAACTTTAAATATGATGCGTAGTGTTTAAATACAACGTAAATAAAATGTAAGACACCCTATTTAAAAAGTTATAATTATAACTTCGAATGTTAAAAACGGAAAAAGAATATGATTTAAATGTGGTACTAAATAAAACGCAACATGCACAGCGATACCACCTAACTCAACACCATGCAGTCCCACTCACCTGAAGTTAGCATCAGTTAAAGACCACTCCAGTGGTGGTTTTCTATCTCGCCCTACGTGCGCGCGCATCTCTCTACACCAGGCTACGAATCTGCTTCACGGACCCTGCGTGTGAAATCAGTCTCCTTAAAAAAAGTTTTAAATGGTCACGTTAGAAAATCCAGTGAATTTTTTTTTGTTTTTTGCTACTTAAAATTATAGTCAATTAACTAATAACGTTTACTTGAAATAATTGCAGATAGGGTGTTGCCAATCTGAAGCAGTGCTTCACTTGCTTCCCTTGACCGCACGCCACTGGTTTTTTACAACCCAAAGTATTTGCTACACTTTAATAACGTGTATATACACAATTTTCAGTGTACACATAGTCCTGTATAGATATGTTCAAGACGTACATACACGTTGGTTATGCTGATGACAAAGACAATACCACTTTACATGTGTTAATGCAGGAACACAAATTAATTATTAAAGGTTGATAAGCAGATAGAATTCGACTCGAAGTTTATACCACATTTGCGAGCCGGAAAATAAGGAAGTAATAGTGAGGACCGTGTACTCCTAAATAGTCTCGTCTAAAGTGTATTCAGGTTGTGATTCGCATGTATTTATATTTATTTTGTGTTTTCTACTAACTACATGCTTTCACTTCAGCGTATATCCTTATAGCGCTGTAAGTGCCTGCTCATGTGTACATTATGTAGATTCTCAAAACTTGTCATAATAGTGTCTTAACAAGGTATGCATATTTTATTTTATTATATATTAATATGCGGTGATTCAAGAACATTTTTATAGTTGTGACATTCAAGTACGTTGTTAGACATATGGTATTTACATGAATTTAAATATTAGAATAAAGTTTACTTAAATATTTTTTCGCTGATCGATATATAAATTGTTGTAGTTATTGTATAAGACATACGGGTGTCAAAACAAATATAATGTTATAATAACCTTGCGTCGCATGTCACATAACAAGGGTGACATGAAGGAGTTACCTCATGTCAAGGCTGAAAAACTTCGCTTATAAATGGACTAAAATAGCGCATGTATTTTATTAATTTTTGTTAGTTGTTTTGTCATACTCTTTTCTAAGAAAATAGGGTTTATTTCTTTTCTTAAATATATTCATATTAAACAGTTTAATGTTAAATGAATGAGTAACATTATTAGTTTTAGTAATACCGTTTGTTGCCAACAACGAAACAATTCTATTTTACGTTAAGATAGTAACAGCACTGGGTGACACAACTGGTTACATTTCTACGTAACATGAAAGCCAGTGTACTTGTCTCATTTAAATAGGCCTACTCCATTTACACACACACATACGCGCGCGCGCGTTTATTTACATGCTATTTACCAGATTAAGTTTATAATATACAACTCAGTTTCAGGAAATTTAATTTTTCATTTACTCATTTTGTGTCAAGTCTTCATATGTCCCAAAAATCTGTTACAGGTTATTCATAGTAGGGTACCTATAAATACATGTCCTGAAAGGCAGTTGTAATTCTTATTTTTAATAACGATACACATGTTATTGCTTAAGTATATAATCCAGTTTTACGTTTATATTACTTCTACAGTTCCTTCTGAAGAAATTATCTTTTTGGAACTATAAGAACATATAAGCTATAAACATATAAACATGTAACTGTAAGAAATTTAGTATAACCTGCTCCAATTAAGTCTTAGTTGTCACTGCTTAGCTATAAAGAAGAGAAGTCGCCAACTATACATATCAAAATTAAGTATTAGGGCTATATTAAGTATTTACTTAATCTTGATTTCCTGGTCCGGATGTTTGACAATTTTTACGTTATGTATTTTACGTATCACTTTATCCGGCCTTTTACCATTCTCTGTTACACATGTAGAACAATGATGCCACTTTAAAAAATTGTGTTTATGGGTCTCTTTATATATATATATATATATATATATATATATATATATATATATATTGCAACGATACATATACATAAAATAGGCGTGACCGGTCTCACGTTCAAGATTGACAAATTATGTAGCAATATAGCATTTAAATTGGGTTTCAGGTGTATCTGCAATAAGAACTCTATGTAACTTGTAACGGTATTTCAAATTTATTTGATATTAATAAAATTGTGCACCTAGCACTTACTTCGACTTGAAACATTCATTATTATTTGTTATTATGCCGTAAGGCTTATGCTATATACATCCTTAATGACTAAATATTCTATTCTACTAAATATTGTATTAAAGAAAAATCTCATTTCCAGACTATTCAGTCAATTAATGTGTTTCAAAATATCAATATTTAAATATCTTTTTATATATTGTAATGTACTCAAAATATTAATAGTTATTGAATTTATCTTTTGTTTCTCAGTACTGATTTATATCAAACACTAATTGTTTTCATTTAAATTCTTTGTATTCGTTTTATTTCAATACTAATTTGAGCTCTTGTTACGTTAATCGTATTTCTAAAACATCTATGATTTTAATTCTACTTTAAAATAAACATTGACTTTTACTTTTAAATAAAACAAGAATGTCTTTAATTGTCTTTGAGTTCATTGTTCGATTAAGAGATAAATAAGTTGTTTATCACCTTATTGTCGTCAATCATACTCGATCATTTGATCCATCTGTAGTCGTCCTCGTCTCGCACTCCAGCTCCTCTTGTCCAGCGTCGACTCGCCTCTTGTCCAGCGTCGACTCGCCTCTTGTCCAGCGTCGACTCGCCTTTTTGTCCAGCGTCGCCTCGCTCTTCTCCTCTTGTCCAGCGTCGACTGTCTCTCTTGTCCAGCGTCGACTCGCTCCTCCTGTCCAGCGTCGTATCACTCTCTGGAACTTCTCCTCGTGCTGTTTCTGACGTCAATGGATCTTCTTAGGTGTATCTTCTTATGTTCCATTCCATTTATAAATAACAAAATTCCGATAGAAAATTTAATTAGTGATGTAGAATACTTCATCCAACACAGTGTAATTGAAGAAGACAGGGAAGTAGTCAGAGGCCAATGTGTTAATGTGATTACAAATTATCAAAATCAAAATAAGAATAAAAATGGTATAAAACATAGGGATGAACTGATATTAAAAAAAAAAACAATTCCTACGCTCCAACCCAAACATATACATAACTAAAACTGACAAAACAAATCAAACGGTAGCAATTGATAAAGATGAATATATAAAAAAAACTCAACAATTATTAAATGACCATAATACGTACAAAAAAGTTTCACGTAACCCCACACACAGCCTGATGAATGATACAAACTAGTACGTACGGTTCTTACAAAAAAACAAATACATAGATGAACATACTTGCAGAAAACTTGTGAATAACGCACCAACTTCCCCTAAGTTGTACTCTCTAGTAAAAAACCATAAGGATGGGAACCCAGTGAGACCCATAGTTTCGTTTATAAATTCCCCAACATATGGATTAGCTAGACATCTTGCCACTATTCTAACATGTCTCTCCACCTACAAGTATAACGTGAAGGATTCATTTGACTTCCACGATAAGATATCCAATGTTCAATTACCCCCTGGGTATCAACTTCTTTCATTGGATGTATCATCCCTTTTTACCAATATATCAGTACCAATAGTAACCAAAATTATTTCTGACAGGTTTGATGAACTCAGACCTCACACAAATATTCCTAAAAAACAATTCTTAGAAGCACTTAAGTTATGCCTAGAGAGGGGATATTTTCAATTCAACAGTGAGTTTTATTTACAGTTATTTGGATGCCCAATGGGCTCACCAATAGCCCCTATCTTGGCTGATATATATCTTGAGTATATTCTTGATAAAAAACTTCCCACTGCACCATTTGATATACCATTCCTTGACAAATTTGTTGATGATATTATTACAGCAATACCGATTAATATGCAGAATATAATAATAGATACATTCAATGACTTTCATCCACGTATAGTTTTCACTGTAGAATTAGAAAAATCGGACAACACAATCTCATTTTTAGATGTTTTATTACTCCACCAAGCCAATGGTAAACTTGACACAAAATGGTGGCAAAAACCACAAACCTCAGGACGGTACATTCATTACACGAGTCATTGTCCATACCACTACAAAATCAATGTTGCTAAAAATCTGATAAATCGTGCACACAGACTTACAACAGACATCTACAAAAAAGAAATTGATAATAGACTAGTAGACTTATTGCTAACAAATGGGAACCCCCACAAGATAATTTGCAAAATATTGCGAGAAAGTTACAGACATAATCATAACATGGTAGAAAACACTAAAACCCAAATAAATAACTTAGACGCGACTAATAACCAAATAAATGGTAATACACCTGTAAGACAGAATACAACATCCAGTAATCAAAATAACACTACTACAACTAAAAAATATTTTTCCCTTCCATATGTCAAATCATTATCAGAAAGACTTTCCAAGATCCTCACTAATGCTAATCACAATACAAAAATAGCTTTCAAAAACGTTAACACTATCAATAATAAATGTTTTACGCATACTAAAGACAGGGATGAAATAGAACTAAGATACAACATAATATATGAAATACCGTGTGAAGAAAACAGTGGAAAAAAATATTACGGTTGTTCTGAACAGTATTTCAAAAGACGTATTTATCAACATAAATATAGCTGCCAGAAAGTAAATACTAACAGACCTGATCCCACGGCCCTAACACAACACGCCCGTACACACGGTCACTCGTTTCAGTTTCATAAAGCTAAAGTAATTCATGCAGAAAGTAATCACTTTAAACGGCAATTCTTAGAAATGCTAACAATAGAGAAGAATAAACACCTTTCAGTTAACAAGAAAACGGACGTACAAAGTCTTAGCAAGTGTTATTCTAATCTTATTCACTGTTTTTAAAATGGACAATGGTTTACAGGTTATAGGAATACTGAACAACTTACTAGTTAAGATACTATTAAAATTTTATATCGCTGGCAGTCTGTCAGATAACTTCATAACGCTAACACTATACAAATGTAATGTGTTATATGTGTATAAGTATGGAACAGTGATAAGTGTTTAGTGTAATGTGGTTGCTGTAGCTCATCTCACAGTTAATGTAAGTAAATAGTTATAGTAATGTATGACTTACACACACCTATACACACTTACAAATAATATAATTGTAGTAAGACTATATTCTAATGTTGTAGGCATGATTATGAGAAGAATAAATCTCGAAACGTCGCAAAACTGAGTTTTCATGATTAATGACCGAACCTCGAAATCATTAACAGTATATATATATATATATATATATATATATATATATATATATTTGCAACGATACAGCCATAGCTGTATTAGGCATTAATTTAAATAAATGTAAATTTTGTATAATTTGTATAAGTTATTGGTAAATGGACAGGTCTGAGATTGCAGAAATATTTCATTGTTAGATTAGGGTAGCAAGTAACCTGTTCCGAAACGCAGTGAACACCTGCTCAATTGTATGTGTGTTACACGTGTATCGTGTGTGTGTGAGTGAACCAATCATAGACAGGAATCTCAGCAACCCGCCCCAAGTAATTAATAAAATAATTGTTTTAATTCACTGTGAGAAAACTAATTAATGTATGATCAAACCAAAGGCACCAAAGTGTGGGTAAAAATTATAGTTATCCCCAGTGAAAAGATGACGTTAATAGAACACGTTATGGGAAGACAGTGCAAAATAAACGTGCTAAAAAATACGCAAATTACCCTAAGACGCTCAAATTAATGTAGTGAGTGATTAATCGAAGTAGCTACGATTTGTGCTATCTCGATTCTGTGCAAAACTGTGCTATTTGTAATAATTGCAAATAGATGAAAAGGTTCGGTAGTGGGGGCTGTCACGAGATACGCAGGTATCGACAGGACGATTTTGGAGCCGATCAGCGCGGAATCTCGAGAGGGTATAAATTAAGGGTTCGACCAAAAACCCTTCTCTTCACTTCAGGACTCAGTTGCAGCCGGATATGCTTTCCGTCGGCAAAACAGTTTATATTTTTTTATCCTATTACAAGTCGCAGTAACAAACGAAATGACGTTTATTAAAGTCACGACAACATTACGGGAAAAGTAAATACAGCAATAGTTAGTCTATCAAGAGTGTATCCAGGAAATATGCTGTGGATCGTTTCTGGACATCTAGACGTATCCAGGGAAGCTGCCGTACATCGACGCTGGACATCTAGACGTATACAGGAAAGCTGGCGTAGATCGACGCTGGACATCTAGACGTAACCAGGGAAGCTGCCGTAGATCGACGCTGGACCCTAGACGTATCCAGGACCACGCCAGGACAAGAGGAATGGAAAATTAACTCTAGACAACTCTGGACCACGGACAACAGTCGTAAGATCATCAGAAATCGAGGTGATAAGCTTAATCCATTTTAAATAATTTATAAAAACAAAAGAGCTCATAAAGACGATTTCAAAAGACAGTAAATTGAAACAAAGAAAGTTTATATTTAGTAATAACATGTTAAAATGTAAATAAATGTTTAGTCGTAAGAATGAGCGATCGCATATACATAAAAGCAGTAATAAATGAAAGAGAATTTAAAGTAAAGAGAGTAGAGCTTATTATCAAAATAAATAGTAAAGTAATTAGATATTTGAAGTATAGAAAGATTAATTTAAAGTTGAATATTAAAACAAAAGCCAGTCTACAAGAAATTAATATAAAGTTAAATTGAAGTCAAAACATTGGTATAGACTGAGCAAGTAGAGGTCAGATCTGAGATAAGACAATTTATTTCAATATAAGAATGTTTTAATTTTATAATAAATTAATAAAAATTATTTAACATGTTTAGATATAAGATTAACATGTTTAGATATAAGAATTTTTAAATATGTGTAATATTGCATATTGTATGATATAAACATTAAATAATGAGCAATATCGTGACCGACAAATTAATGATGTTTATGAATAATTTTAATAAAGAAAAAATAATAAATATGAGTTTTTAATATTGATAATAAAAATACTCTTATTATATTTACACCTGAACCCCAAATACACGTACATGTTGTTAGTAATGTTACATAAAGTGTATGAGTTCAATTAATGTACCAATTAAATTGCACAGAATATATAACTTGTTACATTTTTTCTCGCCCTTGACGTGTGCCACGACACGCTTACATTTAATAACATTATACAATAACATTATATATTTAATATATATATATATATATAATAACTTTACTACCCGCGTGTTGTTGTGTGCCGAACTCTAGTGGAGAGACGGCGCAAAACCTGTAAATAACCGCCTGCAGTTAAACGCAGTACTAATTTATAGCGCTTTAATCGCTGCTGCGCTCTTGTAGTGAAGATAAGGCACTAATTCTTTGCAGATTAAGTGCCTGAGACGTGCTGGCACCTAGTGCCAAGCTCTGTAGGCAAGCGAGATGGACAGGAGTTTTTCTGTTAAAGTCTGTCTGGCTTCTACTTCCAACGAATATGGCTGCCTTGTTCTTCTCCGGTAAGATGAAGATATTAACACCTACAAGCCTTCACTCCATGTCAGGCTAGACAAATCCACGACTTCGGGTCCATCGAACAAGTCGAGAAAATGCCTACAACATGACCTGAACTTGTAACACCATGAAGCTCTCCTTTCCATCTGCCGGAGGGATAGCCAGGAAGCCACACCAACACCTGTAATGTAGACCACGAGATTGCCACCTTAACCCCCATGGACAAAAAATCAGGTGAAACAAAACCAATATATTATGTACACGTAGAGTCAGCACTCAATAATACCCAGTGGACCAGTTCTATCTATCAACCACAACACCTTCAAGTTTTTAAACATTTGATTGGATCCCCAATTGATGGGACAGTTTAGTGTGTGAACTGGGTGTAAAATTATTTGTAAATTTTATTAAATTTCTTGTAAAATTATCAGCTCAGAGATTGGCATGTCTTCTTAGACAGTTCTACATTCAAACCTATAATTCCCTCTTATTTCAGTATATGTGTTTCTTTACAGCTTTTAAGTCATTCATTCTATTGGTAATTTATCGGGTTCAATTTAGTAGTCTATATATATATATATTCTAAATTTTAAATTCAGTTTGGTTCTTATTGTATAGAAATTTCTGGGGTAGGTAGGTGCATTTTCACAAGTTTCATCCTGAATGGATGCATGTCCATACAATGTTGAACGTGTTGTTGAGACAAGTTAAATTATGCATCAACTGGCAAACTAACATGTATTCTTCATAGGGTTATAATATTCATGCCATATTTCTATTTTCACTACTTAGCAATGTTTCTATATATATAAATTCTTTTAATTAATTATGATAACTGCGGGGTGTTCATTGTTTTAAATATTTTTTATTTCTCACAGTAATAGTGCCCATTGGGGCAGAATTGTATAACAGTATTAGGCACTTAGCCAAATTTTTGGAATTTATGATGTCCTGGGGACTACTGAAGTGCAAAAGCATATTCTAATGCACATGATGTGTAATGAACCAAGTAAATATTGTAATCCTAACAGGGATATCTGTAAAAGAATTAATACCATATATATATATATATATATATATATCATGGGGGTAAGAAAAGGGCGTGGCAAGAGATCTATATATATTGTATTGTATGGTATTGTATAGTGTATTTGTATTGTGGAACATGTAATGTTTTGTATATGTGTGTGTGTATTTTGGGGGGTTATATGTATTGTACATTTAGGTGCATTTTTGGTGGGGAGTTTAGATATAGGGTTTTTATAAGTTGAAACATGGAATTATGTATATATCCTTTTAATTTTTTATAACAAGTATTTATTCTATCTCAATTAATGTTTGCTGATTATTTCTTTAAGAAAATAATTTATTTTAATTAACTTTAATAACAAGTATATGAATTGTCACCCTTTAATATTTATTTAATTTGTTTGCGAATTTATTATTATAATTAATATTATCAAGGAGTCTATACCATTTATCTCCATTAAGTTCAATGGATCATTCTAAAGAGAACATATAAAATAAATTTTATATATTATTAATATTTTACCGTGAACTTTATTTCAAGGATAGTAATGATTTTAAATTTTAATTCATTTGTAAAGAGAGATAGCAAATTATTTTATAGGTGTTAATAAATATTTTCAGGTGACCTTGTTGAGAGAGTATACTTTATTTTAATTGACAATTTAAGGGAATTATAGATTATGACTGTTGTGTTTATTTATTTTGTTATTAATTTTGTTTACCAAGTGAGATTATTCGCACACCCTATTATTAATATTTCTGCAAACATTTTGGCTATAATGGATTTCGCCTGAATTTACTGGTTTCCGAAATATTAATAATTGAAAGTTTGGGTGTGGTCGTATTCGTTACACAGTCAGTTGATTATGTAACAGCCGCGTGTGCGCCTTGTACAATGCATTATTATGATCGCTATATCATATGAGTGGAGTTTCGACTATTAAAATTTATTTAAACATCAATATAGTATACCCTTAACATATAACTCCAAATTAATGATATTTGGTCCTGTTATAATATTTATATATTCAATCACTTTCTGCTACAGTCCGTTTCTTGATGTATATAATACATTTAATATTTATAATGAATTTACCTCAAGATATTTTTTTCCTTATTAGGAACATATTTCGGGAACCATCTTGTACCCTACACCGGAAGGCTGAGGATGGGGGTACAAGATGGTACCCGAAACATGTTCCTAATAAGAAAAAAATATCTTAAGGTAAATTCATTATAAATATTTAATGTAATATATATATTTTGGCAACAGCGATTCATTACGTCTGCTCTCCGGTACCAGCGACGGCGCGTGACACCTGAAAAATACGAGGCGAGCCAATCCGGGATCAGTAGCACCCGAGACGTGACCAACTACGTGCTCGGAGCGAGTCAATCAGCGATCCCGTTTAGTGCATAAAACCCGGGCCGGCAGAAATTTTGCGCACTCACTCCCGCCCTGATCTACTGGACATTGCCGCGGTCAGGGGCGTTTATTGCCCGGTCCACGTCTCCGTCATTTCGGAACTGTCCTCGGACCATTGCTCCATCAGTGTACATATAGCTGCCCAGCAGTCTACCGTCCGCGACGAGCGGCGGGTAATCGAGTGGGAACGCTTTGGCCCGGCGTTCAGTCGCCGACTACCTGAGCATATCCCGCTCGACACTACCCAGCATGTCGACGAGGCAGTTGCCTTATTCGACACAGCCGTAGTCTCGGCGGTAGACGTGTCCTCCCGGATGAAGCCGGGGCTCACGCCCGACTATCAGCGTATCCCCGAAGAGGTCTCTCAGCTCGCTTGCGAGAGGAATCGCCTCCGGAGACGTTGCCAGAGGACTCGTGACCCGGCTGACAAGGCTGCGTTCAACAGAGCGTCCGGCAAGTTGCGTCGTGACATGCTGGCGTTCCGTAGACGCAACTGGGAGCTAGCTGTAACACAGATGGATGGCCCTGCCGAGAACCGTAATGTCTGGCGGATTCCCAGTGCCCTAACGGGAAAGCGTAAACGCGCGCCTATCCCCGCACTGGTCGGACCCGGCGGTCAACCCCTTGGACGCCCCCTCGAGAAGGCAGAGTTCTTGGCTGACAGTTTAGAGCGACAGTTCGCTCCCAACCCATCCAAGAACTCGGCCTTTACTGAGCAAATCTGCCGCGAGGTAGAGCGCTTTCTATCGGTCGGTATCACAGTCCAGCAGGAGCCCATCTCCCCGGAGGAGGTCTCTGAGAGGATTGTTCAGCTCAAGCCCCGGAAGGCACCTCAAGATGGATTAATAAAAACCACTTGTGGAGTAATTATGCTAAAATATACAATACTTCTTTAGAATTTCTGTTACGCATTTTTTTGGATATAAATGAAGCCTACTACACTAGGTAATGAAATTTTCAATATTAATTTTACACTTTTCATATGTATTTTATTTAATAAAATTCTGAAAATAAATTCTGCTCTTCTTGGCTCCAATTATATTGGAGCTGGCTGCAATTCTTATTCTTCCAAATATTATACTTCACAAGTATACAGAAAATAAATATATACAGAAGTAGATGTTACATCATTGGTAAATATATTTTAAACTTTCTGGTCCATAAGATGTAGCAAATTTGTATAATTTGTTGTTGTTGTGAAAAGTGTATTTGATCTCTTGTTATAAATACTTCAACAGCATTTTAAAATCATCACTGTATTTCAATTAACAATTCCAGGACATGTTTGGTTATTTTCACTTATACTAATAAATATAATTATATTTTTAATGTAATTGGAATCATAATATCACTGGACATCCTGAATTGTTTGCATTATTGCTTGACTCAAAGGTCTATTATGAAACTATAGTAGAATGGTCCAGTTTATAAATTATTTAAATACATGCTAAGTTAGTATTTAGTTCTGGTGTCACAGGCTATTATTTGGTATGAAATATTTAGACATTATGCACTTTTAAAAGACAATTTAAAAACACGTAAAAATGTAACAAAAATTAAAAATTAATGTGTGTGCATGTGTGGAATTTAATTAAGCAAATATACGTTCATCTTATCTAAGAACACTACTTCATTTTGCAAAATGTAGATTACATAATATATTTCAATTTTATAAACCATCGTTATCAGATATATAATGCTTGAATTCAATTTCTGGTTTAAAACTTTTAAATAAAATTTCTGATATTGTTAAAAATAACAGATATATTTTAAGCTGAAATAATTATATATGATCATTATACAAATCTACAATAATAATTAGTGTTAAACAATTAAGTTTATCATCATTTTTTAAAACTTAAAAAATTCTATTTGAACACTTAATTTAAATTCTTTATTTACATTATATATATATATATAAAAGTGTGTGTGTGTGTGTGTGTGTGTGTGTGTGTGCGTGTGTGTGTGTGTGACTGTAACTCTTTGGTGTTTCTTGCAGTATTTGTATGTTCAAGTAATAATCTTCCAATCTTTGTATCTTGCAAATAATAATTCAACAAGTGTGTTTTGGTTTTTATTATTTTATTAGGTTGCAAATATTAAAATTAAGGAAAATTTGCTTGTAGAAGTAGTTTCTTTAATAAATCAAACTAGTGGTTATTCCACCTCCTGTTCTTATTTTTTATTACATTTTAAAAATTAATCTGATATTAGAAAATGCTCTTACTGAATGGTTTTAGAAGTGATACATAGGGACTAATGTAGAAAAAAAATAATTAAAAATAAAAGCTTCATCTAAAATCTTTTGCATAAAAAAATAAAGACTTTTTTATATTCTTTTATTGTTAATGTATTTTTAAATTATTTGGCCATTTGCAATCTTAAATTTAAATTTTGTTTTACATAGTTATTACATTTGTAAATGACAAAAATAAATTTTAAGAAAACGCCTTTTTGCACATATAATATTTAAAAAAATATATCTTTAGTTAATTATTGTGAATTGTTTTATCATAAAATTTTGCTGTCTGTCACAATCAATTACAAAAAATTAAAATTATTTTATGAATTTAAAATGAATTGTGTTTTTTTCTTAGAAGTTGGAAAAAGGTTCTTTTATGGGTTTTTATTAAATAATATCCTTTATTTTTTGTAGGTAACAGAAAAAGTAACAGGGTACTACTTCTATTGCCAAGTGACACTGCTAGTCAATTGATACTTTACCCGACAATATGTTTTGGCTGACCCATATAATATCAGCCATAACTTAACAAAATATGAGCACATAAGTTACATTATATGTCATAATATTTGAAAAGATTAAGAGGAAATAAAAACTCATGGCGTAGGCTGTAGTTAGTAGCCATACAGAAAGTTTAACAACTTCACAGTAAGAGTTTCAATCAAGTTGAAAAACAAGTTGAAAGTGAGTTTAAATAAATAATCATGTCAGTAATAAACTACTGATAAGATTGTATTGCGCCTTCAGAGTTGTAGGGTGATCTTGAATGTATAATTAGGAAATTACTGGAAGAATGTCAAACATGAGGAAAATATCCAAACAGTACCACATAACTAAATTTTTATAGGGATGACCTGGAGGAAGAAGGAGAAGGGGTTGGCCCAGAAAACAATGGGTGGATGGTCTTGAGGACGGAGTCATGAATTCCGCACTCCATCGCCTTCCGGAGCGAGGAACACAGTTCCTCTCTGACCTGTTTAACTCATGCCTCAGACTGGCCTACTTTCCGGTGAAATGGAAAACGGCTACAGTAATAGCGATACCCAAGCCGGGAAAGAATTCTTCTCGCGTGGAAAACCTCAGACCCATCAGCCTCTTGTCCGCGACGTCCAAGGTTTTCGAGCGATTGCTCCAGCGTAGGATCCCCGACGACCTAGACAGACTAGACGTGCTGATCCCCGAACAGTTCGGCTTTCGTGAGCTGCACTCCTCGACTCATCAGCTGATGATACTCGTGGAATCCATTACTGAGGCTGGCTGCCAGGGCAAACAGACGACTGCGATCTTCCTAGACGTAGAGAAAGCCTTTGACCGCGTGTGGCACGAGGGTGTCCTGTACAAACTCATGGAAGTCCTTCTCCCAGATTGCTACGTTCACTTGATCGGCAGCTTTCTGCGAGACCGTAGCTTCCGAGTGATAATAGACCACGCTCTCTCTTCGGAGAGGCGTATTACCGCCGGTGTCCCTCAGGGAAGTGTACTTGGGCCCCTCCTGTTCTCGTTGTTTGTCAACGACACGCCCCGAGTTCCTGGAGTTAAATTGTCGTTGTTCGCGGACTACACTGCGGCTTTTGCCTCAGAGCCGAACCCAAGTTATGCGGCAATCAAGCTCCAGCGTCAGCTCGACGCGTATGTCGGGTGGACCGATGACTGGAGAGTTGCCGTCAACGCCTCCAAGAGTGCCGCGGTAATATTCTCGCCCAAACGCAAGCGGCCTCGGCCGCTCAAAGTAGGCCCCGTCGAGGTACCCTGGACTAACAGCGTCAAGTACCTCGGGCTCCACGTGGATTCCCGACTCACCTGGCGAACCCATACACAATACATCAGTAGACTCTGGCCTGTGCTATCTAATCCGGCAATGACCCCCCGGCTAGGCAAGCTCATAGTCAACTCGTACGTGTTGCCCGTGATTACCTACGCCTGTCCTGTTTGGGGATACCTGGCTCGTGGTCATAGAACAACGCTCCAGCACGTACTCGACCGGGGACTGAAGCTTGCGTGTAAAGTCCCCCGGAGGTACTCTTCTCGTCTTTTGAGGAGAGGACTCGGTGTCCGCTCTCTTGATGACACCGTGAGACGCCTGGCGCGTAGATTCTATGTTCGTTCCGACAGAGTGACCCACTATTCCCTCATTGCCGGACTTGGTAAATACACCCCGCGACCACGTGAGTCCTGGAAGCGACCTCGTTTGTTAGTCCCGGTGGTATAATCCACCAATCGCAGGTCGCTTCAGACCCCTCCATAATTAGCTAAAAGATATATAAAGAACTCAAATCGACCCAGTGGCAGGAGTCCTTTCTGAGACTCGGGACACTGCACTACTCGCTACCCGCGCAACCCCCAGTCGTGTTATTTTGCGCACTCTTCATCGCCACGCCATCGGACCCACTTCATCTCTCTGCTCTCTCGGACGACATCGAGGCGGAGTCAGCCGGAAGGAACAGCCGAAGAATAGAACCGCCGCCGTTCTTGCGTCTTCGAACTCCCGTTCCGCGCCAGCGATGGACGTCTCTGGGCCGGCAGCCGACTCTACAACCGATGCCGAAAGAAGAGGAGGACTGCTGTACGCCATTAACAGCGGGCGCAGCCGCCTAACATCTCAGCGCGGCACGACTAACATCAGCTTTCTCGCCACCAGGTCCTTTTTACGGCCACCAAAAACACTAGTGTGCGATTGGCGTCATTTGTCATGCGGCAAGCCTTTTTTCCGGTGACAATATATATATATATATATATATATATAGACTTAGCGCCGCATAATTTCTTCATCACACCCCAATTTTTACCCAGGGTATCTAAAACAAATTTGACGAACTTGTATAAGTACATTTTTAGGTGATGAAGTTATTTTGCCCAAGTTATGGTGTGTCAGCGTACGAAAAACTTATACAAATTTTTATACATCGTATTTTTGCTGTACGCTGAAGCCAGACAACCTGTTCGATATATACAAATGTATATAATGAAATATGGGTAGTTAGTCGGCCATATTGGCATTCGTAATAATTATTCTATAAAATTTGTAACATGTGTAAAAAAGACAGACACTACAGAGGGAAGTGTGTTTTTATTCTGTTTAGTTGGTATAACGAAATATTGCGACCTGCCATATTTATTCTGTTTAGTCGTCGCTGTGCGGTAATTCGTTTTCGTTTGTTAACGTGTGTGGGACAGAATTTTGTTATTCGTATGAAGTGTTTGTGATTGCAAGTCGAAGTAAAAATATGTTGGAGGCGCTAGGAATAATAATGAAAGGTAAGATGATCATTTATTTAGTGTATGTTGTCCGTTGTTTGTAGGAAATTAGCTGTGTTAGGTTATGTATGAATGTCTCGATTAATTTGGGTCTGTAACACTAGGCCTACCGGTTGTTATAGACCCAACTATACATAATATTACTGTGTTCTGTCCAAAATTTAATAATGGAGCAAATTAGCATTCTAATTTAATTAATACAATATACCTAGGCTAACACCATGCGTTCTTATGGGAGTAAAAATTTAATTTTTTGTCTCCGTAAATAGGTTCGACCGCCGTTTAAAATTATTTTTCTCGTGTTTATATAACATAGAAGAATATAATAAAAATATATCAGCGCAATATCAGCATTGATGAGAATCTTCATAATTACCCAAGGGGTAATTAACTCATTTTTAAAGAAAAGTCCCTGTAAGGCACTGACTGCAATTTAATTGAATAATGTTTCTTTATTATAGATACTCCTGTAAGTCTGACAATTACTACTCTAGCCTACCTATATTTGTGTAATGTATCCAGTTTGTAAGTCATTTTATTCGTAAAATGTCGTCCTACCTAACACAAGATGATAGGCCTTACCATAATATATTTAATTTGAACTCTGCTCGTATTTAACTAGTTACATATTTTATTTAATTCTTCAGTCCAGCTATATTACTCTAAATATACTTTCAAATTCAGCATTTTTCAGAGAAACGTAATTACTTGATAAGATATGACAACGGTAGAAAGTTAAGGTTAATTTTAAGACCTAATATAACAAAATTTATAATATAGGCCTATGTGTACTATATCCTCACTGAAGCAAACTGTTGTAATTGTTTGTACACATAGTTACTTTCATACCATTGAGTCCATTAAATTGTAATATATTTGTCATAAAAATTTTGTTTTAACACAGCTCTGCTTTAAAAATTAAGGGCTAACATTTGTCAGGTAAAAGAAAAATTGGAAAGAGAATTTGACCTGTGACTTCTTTAATTTTTGACTTAAACATGCATTTTAATCTCGATTAATTTTTTAATAAAATTGTGCTGTTTTTAAATTTTATAATATTAACTTGCAGACAGAAAAGGTTTTGCTGGTGACTAAAGAAAGCATCGTTCTTTTATCTTATGTAAAATTTATTATTGCATGCAAGTCTGATTAAAGCTCACTAAACTAAAATTATCACTGCTTACAGCAGCAGGTTCTTAAACCCGATAATTGATGTAGGCCTATAGTGTTATTTTTATTTAATTTCTTATTATCTGTATTTATAATCTGTAACTTAATGTGTAGAATTGTATTTATATTGTTTAACCTCCTAAATGATACTCAACTAATATCACATGAAATTTAAAAAAATTAGTATCTTAATATTCTAAAATATTTTATGGGGTGTGTTATACTTAATAGTAGATTTAAATGATACAGAGTATGGATGAATTATCCGTAATGTATTTGCTAGTTATAATACCGTTATAATCAGGATTATATTATTCAATGTTAATCATTTGAACAGTTTTTGTTTTTCGAGTTTGTATGATTATATTAGAAATCTTTTTCAGGAATTTTCAGTGCAGGGATGTAACCAAGCAACTTGAGTTCATTTAAATTAAAATAGATTACTATAAAATAGCTACTAGATTATGCTGTAAATTTAATTTTTTTTAGAAATTTACACAAAATCCATTAACTTTTTGTAAATTCATAGTGCTAACCTACAAATATTGTGCTAGGTTAAGAAAATAAATTATTCTCTTAATTATTAGCATAATATTATTATAATTATTAACTTAGTGAAAAATTATGTATGAGTTTTGTAATGATCTTTCAGGTTTCTCCTGAACTTTCCAGAATTGTCTGGGAAAAAATGACTATTATTGCACCATCAGTAGTATCGACATCAGATGATATTGATGTGGAAAACATATGAAGTGGAGAAGGTAATATAATCAAAGCAATTTAGCCTATAAATAATTTAAAATTTTTTTTTCTGTTTGTGAATTTTGTAACATTAGCATATTTGATTTAATGTTTGTTTCATATGTAGTGTTAGGTTTACCTAAATTATCTTTACTTGACAAACTAGACTTGTATAGGTACTTTAAATCAATTAAGAAAATCAGCTTTGAATGTAGCACAATTAATTCATACCATATTTCATTAATGTTTTGTTTTCAAAGCATTTTTTTGTTTGGGTGTTAGCCTATTTAATTTGTGTTATGGCAAAGTTAATTTTCTGCATCAGGAATGTCCTATTTCATTGAGCAAGCTTTATAGGAGATTTTGAAGTTTGTGATAAAATAGCCATTAATGATTGTTTTGTCTTGTTAATGCCAACAATATAAAGTTATTAACAGTCCCATTTACATTTTAAATGAGAAAATTTAGTAACATAGTAGTTGGAATCATTTTTAATTAGCAGTATTATGTGTCAATGCTTTCAAATCAGGGGCTTCCTTTGGAAAGTATAATCATATGATAATTTTAAGATAAGTATTGTTAGAAGCTCTAAATAAGTTTGTTTATATTATTTTTTATATAAAGAGTTTTGGAAGCTGCTGGAAAACAAAAGTTCTTAATAAAGTACATAATTAGTTTAATAACATTATTTCCCATAAAATTGCAATTATTTCATTTAGTAATTTGCACTTTTGTTGATACTGGCAATGATAATTATTTTTCTCTGTTAGCTAAAATTCTTTCTTTGTTACAGAGTACATTGTTGTAGAAGCTCTTATATCGCCAGATGATTGTGCAAAATTTATAAGTTTGGAGGTAAATTTCTCCTTATAGAACTGCTGTATTCTTATATAGTTATCTCTCTCTGACCTCTATTTTGCACTATGAGGTGTACGCTTATTTCCATTCTTATTTGGTATTCTTTTATCTCTTTCTACTATTATTTAGTTACAATAGTTTAATCATAGTAGTCTCTTTATAATTGGTTTAGTGTTTTTTGTACACTGGTCTGTCCCTTAGTGTATATCATTGACTAACATTACTTACATGTGGTGTCACATGACAGGTGTTCTTAATTACGATTATAATACATTATGTCCTTTCTTATAATATTCTTATACTATTACAATAGTGGCATTACACCTTACTTGTGGTATAGACATTAACCTTTTACTTCTATTTGGTATTATAAAGTGGTTTTGTTCACGTTTTACTTAGTGAATCCCCTTTTGGTCGGTTTTGGTTCACTTTATTTACTTAAATTCTTATTTAAAATCCATTTTGGGTATCTTATACTGGTACCTGTAGAAAGCTTATCAGTTCTTCTTGGTTTAAGGCACAAAACATTTTGGTTTAGGTAGGCTTTAACTACTGATAGATGTGAATTTAGGTGAAATTTGTACCAACAATGTGTATGTTAGGTTGATACAAATTTACATTCTTTTAACCTTATTTTCTCAAGTTTGGTTTTATTAATGATAACTAATAACTCTTTAGTTATTGCCTTTTCTTATCTTACATGATTGTTTGACTATTTGAGTAATATTTGTTATTATTATGAGACAATTTTAATACTTCTTTATGTTACATGGGTGCTATGCATAACATGTTACTATGCTTTTATTCACAGCTTCTATTCAGTTAACAGTATAGTTACTTTCATTCTTTTATAACATATCTTGTCCTATACATTTATAATATTATCTGTTGTATATTGGTCATCTCAGTTAGTCAGTTCTTGTCCATCTCTTCAATCTGTAAGTTGTTCAGTCATTGCATATACGGGTAAGATGTTCTATAGTTGACTGGCTCTTGGAATCTATATTTTATGCCATGGTTGTTAGGTGTCTTTCTCGTAGTATGTTTCTTCCTTGTCTTCATTGGTTCCTTACTGACCGAAAACTATTGGGTTGTTGGTTCCTGTGGTACAATCATTGTTCGGTGCATCTTCTTTTTCTTATAATGTTATTTCACTTGTTAGTTACCATTAATTTTATTAACTCTTATTGTTGTGAGTTTATCCTTGGTGATGAGTAGCTCATGTAGTTTCATGCTTGGCCTTTTAGAAGAAACACTTGGTTTGTCTCTTTCACTCAATTATTGACATGTGTTAATATTTTGGGTTACTGAAATATTTGGGCTCATATGTCTCGTTACAATATTAACTGGTTGTAGGCATATAAACTTATACACTGTTGTGATAATTGTACAAAAGTACCTTTAAGCTAATTTCAAAACACAACATTTCAGAATTAATCACATTTTTTTCACTTTATAGGCTATGTCACACCAAAAGAAAATGTACAGGTCACTTTCAACAACAGTTGACAACAGCTGACTGAATATTATCCGATGACAAAATACTAAACAGATGGGAGATAGTCACACCAACCAACCATTTTGTATATAGTCTTTAAACTGAGATTTTTTTGCTTGTACACGGAAAACCTGGATCACTGTATTAAGATATATATTTTAGATATGTAGGTCAATTTATTAATTTTGAGCTATTAATTTAGCTAGTGCTAAGCTTTAAAACACAGTTATTTGTATGAAAGAAAAGTACAATTTTGTAGGCCAAGTAATAAATCCAACTATGATTCTGAAAAATTGTCACGGGTAGGAAAATAAAAATAATAATAATTCACCGATCTGAATGACGTTTTACAGAATCGTGATAAACATAAAATTACTTTTGATAGTGATCCCATGCTCATCCCAAGTTGAAACTTTCAGAATATGTAGAGGAAAACAATATCTTTCACATATATTTTTTTGAGAATTTTAAAAATACAGTTTTTCAAAATTCAGTAAATGCAATAATGATGTGTTTATAAAAAATATATATATTTTCAACTAATTATGTTTTATATCATATGAAAGCCCTTTAAAAGAGCTTTCAAATGAACTCGATGTCATTGTTCTAGCTTAATTAGAACACAAGTTGTGAACAAATCAATTTGTTGCGCAAGTCAAAAATTTTATTTTATTTTTTTCATTTTTGAGCACCCATTACTCAGTAACCTTTCGTCAGAAAAATGTGAAAAAATTGATTTGTGTTACTATTTATGAATACTACATGCATACTTAATTTCAAATAAATCTAAGAGGGTCAGGTTGTAGCACTTGTTGATTTGACACGGAATATCTCTTAAATGTAACTTGAAGTTTTCATTTTGTTGTAAACATACCAGTCTAGTTTTTCTATTTATAGTTTATGCTATTTTTTTTTTTTAATAATTTGAACTAATTGAACCCCTAATCAATCCTACACTCCCTCGCAGAAAAACCTATATTTAGTTCATTTATATTGTCATCTGAGTTTAGTTATGTTTGATGTAATAAATAAAATGTTTATTTCATCAAAGGTGTTTTCACTTTTTGTAATTATGTTCCTCTAAATAAATATTCTATGTACTTTATTAATGTAATCTTATAGTTACTGATAAAGTAACAAAGCCCAAATGTCTGTGTGGTATTTTTGTTGTAATAATATTTGTCTGATATGTATTATTTTTGCAATGTTTTTATGTATCTTCTCTGAAGAAATAATTTGTTCATTATCCTTAATATTTATTAATTATTGATACCTTAGAATTGAAACTGTTTTGTATAAATTTTGTAATAAAAATCAATGTACTTGTAAGTCATTTTTTATCAATAACCTATTGAAAATAACACATTCCTTGTGCAATGCAAGTAGGCCTACCAAATACCTACCAAAAATGTATATCCCCAATTTTTGATAGAATATTTGATTTTTGTTGCCATCAGAATTTTACTTTGATTTTACTTTCATGTTCCATAAGGAAATGGAAGTATGGTGATGGCAAAAAAAATCGTGTTAGAGATTTTTGCAGATTCTGATTATACTACCCTCAAAACATGAAAAAAAGTAATTTATCGAAAAGTGTCTGTGTGTCTGTCTAGATTTTTTATGGCAAACGATAAGAGCCGCAAATTCAAACAGAATCAAATAATTTTTTGCATACAGCCCTGAATTGCAGAGTATTCAAGACCTATTGTTTTTTGTGAAGATCGGTTAAGATAAAGGGGTAGTTTACCTGCAATATTTTATGTTGTAACAAGAGAAATTTTTTCATGACGAACGATAACTGCCGTAAATTCAAACAGAATCAGATATTTTTTTACATATGTGCCCGAGTTATAGAGGACTCAAGGCCTATTGATTTTGGTGAAGATCGGTTATGGGGAAAGGGTAGTTTACCAGAAACATTTTTTTGTTGTAACGTAATAGTTTACCTGATAATTTTTTGTATATATGTACTACGTTATTGACAACAAAGAAGCAGTTTGTTTTTAAAATTCCTTCCCGGCTTGTTTGGCCGTAGACCAATGTTTTCTGCAAAACCAGACGTTTTGCCAGTGCCATCGACTTCCATCATCAGTGAAAATCAAGTGCGATAACGTGAGGTGGTATACGTTAGTGTCCACAGTAAGTGGCTGAAGCAGTAAGTAGAAAGAAGTAGTTTCAATGGAAATATTTCATTTCGAAAATGATTTTAAATATAAATCTTAGAACATGGAAGTCGTGTATGATTCTCCATACCAATATTTTGTTCTTAAGTGTGCTATTAAGTATTAGGAATCTTCTCCATGTCAAGGTATAGGATTACAGCCTGTTTTGCCTTCACTGAAGGCATCTCTTTTCCTTGCCCTACCTATATCTCGTCTTCCTGAGGTCTGTATCTTATTACTTGTTTAGGTAGTCCCATGTTTTCCATTCTCTTGATATCCTGCCTCTATTTTATTTGTCCTTCCCTTATTCTGCCGGCTATAGAATATACATTTTACTTGGTTCTTATATTTTCATTTCATATTTGATATCTAAGGGTTTGTATTATGAATACTCGACACAATATTTTTCTTGTTAGATTCGAAGTTTTAAGTAATTTTCTCTTAAAAAGTGTGTATGAACATTTTAGCACGACGAGATTGTCTGTTTTATTATTATTCTTAACGTTTTGGTTTTTATTATTAATTTTTGGTTTATTGATTTATTCTACCCAATTCAATCTATTATTGAATCCGATATGAATAAATAAGTTTAATTACTCTTTGACATCGTTTATTAATTTTGTTTAAATAGTTTAGAATGTTTTTTGCTCCATTTCATGAGTTCGATTCTGAAGAATTTGCGTTAACTCTTCTATTATTAGCTGCGGTGAGTTGCTCTGTACTTTCCTCTATAGACACTAACATAAACACAACATGTACATGATACTTACTATTATACTAACATTAATAGTTAATAACATTTTATTATGGCCTATGCATACTGCATTGGTCATTGTCACTTCTGATAGTGTCCTTTTTCTTCATCTTGTGGTTTTATTACCTTAACTATAGTTTGTTAAGTGATTTTACTATACTTTAGGAAGTTACCTTTTTATATGGGTTATAATCCTATCAAATTATTCTCATTATTGCTTGAATATCTCTTATCATTGTTTTGATAGCTCTGTTATTATTGTGCAGTAGTTCATTCCGCATTTATACTGAAAATTGCTTTGGTTTAAAGTAACCAAGATTACTTGCATCTAGCTGTCAACATGGTTTATTTATTATTATTGTTATTATTAGTATTTGGGTGGCTATAATCCTTGAATTTACTTATTCGAATAGTATTCTGCCTCATTCAATGTTGTTGGTTTAGTTCCTACTCTTTTATGATAAGTTTACAAGATAATTTTGTTCAACATGCATCCATTCTATGGCAAGCATATAGTTATAATATACAACAATGGATTATTGTCGGTTTTGTGTTTCTGTATTACATTTGATTTATTTGACTTTATGTAGTACTGGTATATCTATTGGTTATTATTAGATTATATTTTGTTTATCTTTTACAGTCTTTACTATTGGTAATTAGTGGTTATTTCTAATATCAATTCCACTTTACAATTGGTCATTGGTGTTTTGGACATAGCCCTCTTTTCATGTCTATACATAATTTAGCTAAGAACTTATTATTATTCATTCTCTTTGTTACTTTTTATGTTCAATAATTCATTCTTATTGATTATTGTTTGTATTACATTGTCAAGGAAGGTATTCACTTAATAAGTTTTGGTCAGTGTCAATTAGTTTTGCAGCTTAGGGGTTTAAATCATGTTGTTTATTCCATTTATTCTTTCTTCTTTTATAATAATTCTTTTATTGCCATATGTTAGTTCATTATAATTCATGTTATCTCCCTTTTTTGTGTTTGATCTGGATATTTTCTTCTTCTCTTCACCGATTCCTTCCTCCCTCTTAATAAGTTTCTTCATGGCGTTGTTTTCACTGGTTTCCTTCTCACGGTTAATAGGTTTCTTCTTGATTTTGTCTTTAATGGGTTTCCTTCTCACTGTTTGATGTATTGGGTAATTATGTATGTCGTCTCGTCGTTAGTCTTGCTTTATCTTCTTTAGTTGCACATTTACTGGTAATTCCTTCTTCATTTTAATTCACTTGGTTTTGGCTTATGATACTTCCTTTTTTATCCATGATCGTATGCTTGACCTTGTAGGTATTCTTAATTGTAGTGGCTTTCAACTTATTTGTGGTACGCTGGTGTTGGTAGTGTTATATGTACCATTACAACATACAAAAATTTGACAGATATTTTTGTCGCAAAAAAACTTTTATGATATATTGTGTATAAATACACATATAAAGGTATTTTTGCCACAAAAAACGTTTATGATATATTGTGTATAAATACACATATAAAGGTATACAATACATTTGATTTGTTTAACAGTCGTTATAAGACAGTATTACCATATAGGGGAGAGCAGAGAGACATAAGTTGATACTTTGTACTTCTTCAAGTGTCCCTTAGTCGCAGCACCTCTGCAACTGTATAACGTTTTTGTTATAGCTTGTAGTACATGCTCCTCCAGTCTGATTATAGCAGTGTACAGTAAAATGAGTCTTTGTTAACTTTTGTATTTTAGAACGTGTAAAGCAACCTTTTTGTCACTAATTTGCTATGGGTGTTTACAGCTACGTACTTTGTTGGATCCATGGTAAGTGTACAATTGAATCATACTAATACAAAAGCAATGTGGCAACATGAGGGCAAGTTATGTTTCTCTATAACTTTTAAAAGAAAATTAATTCATAACCTAATAGATCTCAGAATTAATTATGTGTCAGTTACTTGTGATCCTATAATGAAGATTACGTGTTTATTAAATCCTAAAAAACTAAATTTTTTTAAATGATAATAGTAATAATGGCTCCTTTTTATGCCGCCTAGGAAATTTAGGAGGTAGAATAGGTTGCCTAAAGTGAGCGTTCGACACACGCACTAATGGTAGAGTGGCCAGCAGCACTACACTTCAGCCACTAATTTTAAAATTAAAGGTGTACCTTTAATTTCACCAGAAGGAAAGTGGTATGTTGGTACAATGTAAGTAAAACATTTTGTTCTGTTTTCTTTTTTTCATATTTGGTTCAAACGTACAAGTGAAAAACTTTCTGGGGCGATGTAGCTCACAAACCCTACAAAGACTCAGCGTTTTCCACAACTTGTATTTAGAAAAGAACAAAAAGAAAAATCAGATTTCTGTGTTATGATCTGCACTATTCTGTTAGTTATTATGGTTTGTGCCCTAAGAATATTCGTATGTTTGCCTCCGAATACGTGTTTGCAAATAATGTCGATTTTCTGGTGAATTGGGCCGGTAAAAGATTGTTTTACTGGCTTCATGCAGCGACATTCAAGGTTGTCTTTTAGAGAGGCTGAAGCAACAAGTTTTGCAATAGCATTTAGTTTTAATAAACATAACATAAAACTTTCTTCAATATTGGAATTCTGTGATAAGTCGCCTTCATTTTTTTGTCACAATATTTGGAATGTGAAGGAAACCAGGCAGCATAACAACAGTGCACTGTCCTAATAAAGTTGTCAGTTTGAAGGGAAATAAAGAAGTCAGCAGGGTTACCCCTTTGGAAAAGGGTGAAACCAGTGGTATTTTCATAGATGGCAGCTGGAAACCACCACTTATCGTTATATCCACAGAGTGTTATGTAGATATCACTTTGATTATTTATGGACCAGCAGGTTGTATTGGAGTAGCACATCCATCAAGATAAATTACAGCCTCTCTTTTTTTACTATTTATGAAACAGTTTATACCTCATACCCGTTACAATCTGACTTCAGCCATTAGATAAGTGTTTATATGGCCTGTTTCGGTGCAGCCGCTGAGAGCTGGATGACAATAAACCTAGGTAAAACCATGACATACCTGGGCTAGCAAAAGATACTCTTTCAAAGGCAGCTACACCATCTAACTGACAGCAGGTTTTAGTTCAACTGGAATTTGGCCATTAAATGAAAATATATTCAGTATCGAAGAGTTTCTGTGTTCACCTGTAATTGACAGAGAGATAGGAGACAAAAGTAATTATGAAGGAAGATTAACACCAACAAAAGATTGTCAAGAGACCACAGTAGCCGGACCTCCCACGTCGGGAATAAACGAGACATCTGCTAATACCTTATCACAATTGACACCAGAATAAATTCGCCCTTATCCGAAAGCAACTGCAAAAATAAAATAAAATGCGCCAAGAAGAAAAAGTCAAGTATTCTCACTGACTCCTATTAAAAAGCAATTCGTATTGAAGAGGAGGCATGACAAAAGAAAGAGGGATCAAAACGGAAACTAATCATGAACGGTAAAACGAAGGCGATTTGTGGACTGTATAGAAACGGTCAATCAAACTCTCCAAGACTTAAGAAATTGTAACAAATTAGTGGGTAGCGTAACATTTGTTATTTCAGAGGATTCTCGCTAAAGATTACCGGTAACTGCAAGAGGAACCCGCGCTGATATTGTCTCAGTGTGTTTAAAGTCCTCGGCGATGTGGAATGCTATTCAGACTAAATTTGCAAATCAATATGAGAGCCCATTTAGGAGGAGGAGGAGATGGTGATTTTTCTACAAACTTACTGCACCTCGGTGACGGTAGTGTTCCTAATGACGATAGCTTCACAGAAATTGACGAAAAACTGGGACATAGTAAATAGGACAACACTGTATTAATTGCTAAATTCTGTGCAAAACGTCAAGTGTTTACTTGATAAAAATTACAAGTGGTTATTCCCAAAGAATCGAATCTGTGAAGGAAAATAATGATACAAGTTTGGAAAAATTTTCTGGGGATAATAAAAAGTCCGAAGAATTTATTAACACCGTATTTAATATTGAAAATATAGTGTACTATCTCCAAGAATTTTTGAATTCTTTAAATCACTCTTGCATTCCGCCACAACGGTTCATTCTAAAGGTTGGCACTCCAACAATGTTGTTGAAAAATTTACATCCTCCGAACGTTTGCATAATACAAAGTGCAGGTGACACGGGAATTTCTGTGTCAAGTAGGTAATAGCGTTATTATCGACTCAAAAGCCCTCTTCACACACACATTCGAATCAGTAGGCTACTGGTTGTTAGCATTACCTGTTTAAGCCTACCTGGTGTAATTACCAACTTATAAATTGTAACATTCTTTACTTTAGTACACACTTGAAGGAAATTAACAGTTTCGAAATTACATCCGTTCCATTTACATAATTTTCATTACACCTACTTAATATGTAGTAGTGGACGATAAGCTTTTCCAGGTTTTACTAGTACTTGACCTACAACGGTCTGATCTCCTACACTCAGTGCCTCTGTCTTTAATGTCACTGCTTTTTTTTACATAATAATTTTCCCATTCCTGCATAGCATTTACCCGCTCGTACAGAAGGCAACAGAATTTAGTGAATGCAAGCTGCAATCGAAGTAAAACTACGTTACTTTCACATCTCCGTAGGTATGCCACGAATATCCGTCATACTGAATTCTGCTCAATAAAAGTTTCATACTATCACATGACTCCGACATGTAAGCAGTAAGTTATAAACTGAAGGGATTGGTGAATTATTAAAATTGGAGTAAAATCAATAGGTTAAAAAAAGTTCGTAGAAGTCTTGAGAGGAGGGAACGTTAGAAAACTGTTTATGTTATGAATGCTTAAGCCTACAAATCGTGATAGTTGTTATTATTATTATTATTATATTATTACTATAAAAGAACATTTGTATTATTTTAATACAGACAGGAGTGAATACAGCCTTCGAATGAATTAGTAGTACGAACGCGTCAGCCTGCCAACACACATTAGATCTGTATATTTGTGTCGTCACACCGGTAGTAATTTTTGTAAACATAGACTGTTGTGTCATTACGACATTAAGAATGTTGTTGGCGTGAATTTAATGCGACAGATTTTTTTATATCTGCCCATGTTTCTCTCTTTCAGTCCTCTCACTCACTTACTCACTCACTCTCTCTTCTTCTATTATTTTTTCAGCTAGCAACTTTTTTACTTCCATGTTTCGTAAGGAATGGAAGTATGGTTATCGCGAAAAACATCGTGTTCTCGATAAGGGCAGATTCTGATTGTACTACCCTCAAAACATGAAGAAAAATCATTTTCTTTGTTCAAATTCCTTACCACGGCTATTGTTCTCAACATTGGGTGCAAGGTATAATTACTTTCTGTCTGTAGAACATCTATTCAGTCTTGTTTGTGATTCTCTTTAGCAAACAGTAGGTGTGAATATTGTGTTTACAATGGCACAGAATCCGAGAAGGAAGTTATGGAATTATTGATGAAGAGTAGTGACGAGGAAGACAACATTTTCTCAGACAAAGATATAGATGCTCCCGGGCCTTCTCATAATCGTTCAACACCACGTGCAGCTTCATCAGAAAATGAAACATCAGCAGGAGAAGATGATGATGAAGAAGAAGAAGAAGAAGAAGAAGAGGTAAGAAATCTTCAGAAGCGAAAAAGAATTTACGATTGGTCGGCCAACAGTCCTGCGACAAAACGTCACTCTTTTGATAAAGCAGTTAGCGGATTACGAATTAGTTTCGAAGACACGGCAACTCACTTAGATTTTTTTAAACATTTTTCCCCTTAGAATTTATTTCTGTCATTTGCACAGAATTAAATAATTATTACAAATTTGTTACCGCAAAATTGACATTAATATCCCGATGGAAAGATATAGAGCCTGCAGAATTTAATTTTTTCTTGGCGTGTTCACTGCTGATGCCAAGAGTAAACAAATTAGAAATAGACGAATATTGGGCAAAGGATTTGCTATTACTGACGCCGATATTTCCCCAAATTATGTCTAGGGACCGATTCAAACTAATTCTGCGACTTTTACATTTTTGTGACAATTCTACCCCTACTCAAGATAGCCTTGTAAAAATACGGCTTATTGTCGAACACACAAGAAAAAAATTTAGAGAGGCCTTAAATCCATTTGAAAATTTAGTAATTGACGAAAGTTTGTTGCTATTCAAGCGGGCGCACCTCAGATACGGCCTGTCCGCAAGCCTCCGGTATAGAAATACTTTTGGAATTTTGTCATCCCTCTCTCAGGTAGCAAAAGGCCTAGTGTCCGCAAATCTCCGGAAATAGCTTGTGTTCGCAAATCTCCGTGTCCGCATCTCTCCGGTATTCGTTTAGATAACCTCGGTATGATACTGTCGGGTTCGTTCGCCTCACTGCAGCTACATACACTTCTTCGTCTATATATTCTTAAACTGTAGGGTATTGTGCGTCCTGTTAAAATAGAAACAGTGCTCCGTTTGAAAGGACAGGCAAGAAGATCAAATTCTTTGGAAGTATTTTTGGTCGTTAGAAATCTAATACCAAAGATTGTTTGTCGTAGACTAACAAAAATAGAGTGGGCATAAAGTGAATGGAAGAAGCAAAACGGTACAGAAGAGATACAGCGATACTCTCTAGAGTGTCTTTCCAGAACTCGTGTCACCCCGGTCTATAGTAATCACTGACTGTTCGAGAGGGATCAGGTAGTTTATAAATGGAAACTTCAGCCACTTTCTTGCACATAAAAATGTATAATAATAGTAGGCCAGAAAATCATAGGAGTCCAAACACAAAACTTTGAATGCCTGGGATCATAGTCAAAGAGAGACATCCGGAAAAGAATACCGTACATATAAAGATCGGAGAATACTTCAAAGGATCGGTGTCACAACATTCAAGACCTACGTAAATAAAGATGAATTGTAAATATTTCACGATCCAGCAAGGAATTACTTTTTGATATAATGAAGCCAATTAAAAAGAGTTATTTCTCCTATTTATCCTTAACGATTACATAATAATTAAACATATAAAAGTATTAAAAAGTTAAAATAAAAATTAAATAAGAAACGTGAGATGACAGTCATATGTACATATGCCTGTCCAAGGTAGTGTGGTGTGCGTGTTTGTTTAATCATTCATTGTGTTCGTCTAGACTACACATTCAAACTTGAGTAATCTGTTTGTAGCAGTGTAACATTTCAACAAACACTTAAAGAGGCGCGTTTTGGGTGCAGTCGCAGAAGGACCTGCCGTGCTAACTTAATGAAAATAAAAGGAAATTAATAGTGAGGTAGTCATGTTTGATTAAAGGTAGTAGTGAGGTTTGTCCCTATTAGTGAGGTAGATGGGGAAAATTGACAGAGAAAGAGTGATGGGGAGAAGAGAGACGGGGGAGAGAGAATTACGAATTTTTAATTATTCTCATTCATACCGAATATCATTTGTAAGAATATAGTTATGCAGTTATTGGTATACAGTAGTACCGAAGCAACATGTTTCAAGTTGACTCCCATCCGTTGGAAATTTATTCACCATTCTGATTAATAAAAATTTCTACAAGTACCAATAATATAAATAACAACCTGCAGAAGCAGAAGAGTTTATATCTTACAGAGTTGAAGAGTTGTAATGTTACATTAATTATATTTTTGCTTTTCGTATATCACAGTGAGCAGTAATCTAATTTTTTTGAAATAATACGTGAAGGCTTATATATTAAGAATTAATTTTTGTTTTTATAGTTTCCGTAACTTGCTTGTAAAATAATTAGGTATCCAAAAGGTAAGTTACATATTTTAATAGCAACTTAGAAGTTCCTCATCCTCGGTTTTTTTCCTTTCTTCAAATTGTACCACTTCTTAATTGCGAATAAATTATTTAACGTAATAATCGTTTCACCAAAGGCTGTTTGGATCCTGTTAATAAAACTCTTGAGTCTGCTGCACATAATCCTCGCTTTTGGTTCATGTTTCGTTAACTTTCTACATTACAATAAGTTTAATTATTTTCAAGTTCCTTATAAGTAGCCAACTGTAGTAAACATCATGTACTTTGACCTCTCTCTCTCTCTCTCTCTCTCTCTCTCTTCTCTCTCTCTCTCTCTCTCTCTCCTCTCTCTCTCTCTCTCTCTCTCTCTCTCTCTCTCTCTCTCTCTCTCTCTCTCTCTCTCTCTGTCTTTCTGTTACTCTTGTTCTTCTCAATAACTGTATCTCAGGAAGTCTGAACGTAACAGGTTCTTAAGTAAACTTCATATGACTTAACGTGCAAAATCTTAAACATCATTTGGGCTTCAGTTATGTTATAATTTTGTAAGAAAGCTTTACAAAATACTTTTTACACTGCTTCTGTATACGAAACTAGGTGCAGGTATGTAATCAAATTTTTAAGTAGGCCTATTTATTCTAACACTGTTACAGTTTCTTGAAAACGCCGTATGTAAACAAACATTAAAACTTAGTAATAAGGTTTATCAAACTACTATTTTTCTTGGACGCATTAACGCAAATCAGTAATATAGAGACCAATTTTATACTGAAAAATCGATGTCTAATAGACGGAATTTGATATGCAAAAATCCACCGGTTAAGAAAATAAAGTAAACTTGGTTAGTAACAAATAATTTTGGCAAAAATTTTTAATTTGATATAGGCTATAATTGATTCCAATTTTATTACAATCTGAGAAATGAAGACAAATAGATTTTCATAAACGTTGGTCTAGTAACAAAAAAAGTTTCATTCTTAAGCGCACAATATTATAATTTCCCTTTCATCCCGGAAAAAAGACTGTATTAAGCTACTATCATACTTGTCTAGTCTACACTATTTAATGGGTATATTATAGGTTTCACAAAAATTGATTATCTTACATATATAACGATTCATAATATGTCGTCATATCTGAGCGTTAATTGAAAGGGACAGACTGTGCGCTGCGCCGTAAGCTAGACAGAGAGCGTATAATAAGCAACTATCTCACTCTAACTTCCTCACAGTGAAACTCGCGGGCGGATGATTTTAGACGAATTTTATTCAATTCATTTTTGCAGTTCAACCTGCGATAACTTCAAAACCAATAAATATACAGCAATTCTGAAAACTGCATTGTGTTCAGTAATTAAATCTCTATAAGTAGCCAAAATCTCAATTAATATAATTAACAATTACAGAAGATACACAGAAGAAGAACGTGATTTTTTAGACGTTTCTATTGGTTTAGCATTTGCATTTGTACACTGTACTCTTTAAAATACAAAAAGTAAAATTGGTTAAAAAGTTTTACTTACAGTACGCCTACATCAGTTTTTGAAAAAGTTTGTGATTCGGCTGCTTCATACAATGCACACGTTTTTTGGAAGCCATGAAGCCAAAGTGAGTCGACCTAACGCCGCTGCCCCAGACTCAGTTGCCCCAAATAAAGTATTTCAATTGTAAAAACTTAAATATTCAAAAATAGTGAACCATATCGCAGAATGACGTAAGTGTAGTGAAGAAAAAGTGGTGATCAGCCAAAACATCAAAACATCAGCTTTACATCGCTAACCATTCGCTAACCAAAATTGCAAAAATTAGTTTGGAGATACGTCCGGATATGGGAGGTTCCGGATATCACAGGTCCGGATGTGACAGGTTGTACTGTATTTACCTTGTAACAATTCCCCCTAAATAAAAGGGAAATCCCCAGATTCATATTTCGAAGCCACCTGTTGTAGATAAAACTGTATTTATTTTGGATACATACGTTTAATCTCATACAAACGTTTTATGTGTGTTCCCATCAGCACCGACACACCTCTACAGGCTTCTCCTTATTTTTCTACACCTGTCCAAATATGACTATACTGATTACAATAGTAATTTCTTCTACGGTTTGTTTATGACCATAAGATATGTCTTTATAGTTCCTTTTATATACCATTATTTTCTGCTCATTTGTACAAAACTTTTAATTGTTGAATGTGCCAATTCTGATAATCTTTGCCAAACCCAAATTTTAATGTTATACGGCGTCACCTTATTATGTAGCAAACAAAATTAGAACAAATCACTGTTATTTTAGCAGTAGCTTTTTTAAGGAGCCCAGAGTAGGCCTACTAATAGGCCTATACCTACCCGACACACACACATTTGAAGGATCAGTATTTTGTCTTGGAGTTCACTCTCCCAGCTGAGATACCCATGTTTTTAGGGACCAGGAACTCGCATTTGAACTTGTATCATCAGCTACATATTGTAAATCCTAGATAAATGTACAAGCCTATGCTCTAAAAGCCTAAGCTATGGTACCCACAATCATCTCCGTTTTACTAAAATAATGGTTGCAAGTTAAATTTTTTGATTCATGTTGATGCTTTTGTCTCGAAGAAACCAGGTAAATTAATCTGCTTTTCGTATCCGGCCGACGATGGTGTGCTCCCACTTACGAACAGTGGCACTTGCAACTCGTTTCACTTGCGAACACTCAAGTAGATAAGACACGTAATTAATTTTTGTTACGTGAGAGTACCTCCCACTTGCGAACACACAAACAACGATGTATGTACATCCACCCTGTATTGTGTTTATGTTTTTATAATTCGTTAAATGTATTTTTTGTTACCAACAACGTTTACCAAGTTACAATTTTTATAAAATGCACACACACACACACACACACACACACACTTGCATAGCCGCTCCCTCACTCTCTCTCTCTAAATTAAAAAGGAAGGTTATTTTTTATTTATTTTTATTAGTCAACTTGTAGAACGGACGACGTGATCTTGAGAAACATCCCAACTTCAGAATCTTTTTCATATCTTTTAGTTTATCCAATTCAGTATACTTTTTCGTCCTTTTCATAGCTTAAAAATTTCACTCCATCGTTACATCGTGTTCTGAATAGATTTCTCTGCCTCAGATTATAAACATTTGATAATGTTTTTTATTCTTGGATGTGGTCTTCCAACGTGGCTGTTTAGTTTCTGATGCGTGCTTGTACGGTATTATTCATTGTATGACGTCGGAAGTAGCAGTTCCGTAACTCCTGTGGCACTAATCATTGTCTAGCTATTGTTCTACGAAACAATTAAAGAATTAATCGAGTTTCTCTTCCTCTGGAACTTGACCATGGATATACTGCCAGCCACATTCTACATCTTTTCGAAGGAAAGCAAGTATAGCACACATTAGGATTTTTGTGCTCCCTAAGTCATTTGAATGTGTATACTCGTGCAAAGTGACTACTGCAGCTTTTGAATTTTCCATTCATGAAAAATTACTTTTAATCTTTCAAACTCCCTTTTCTATTGATTTAACCAAAAATCGGGAGCTTAGCTTGCACAACGTCTTCGCCCGGACGGAAACTACTCTCGTCAATTTTCAAACCGGGACAATTGACAAACTGGCCGGGACCCCCGGGATCAGGTCGTCAAACCGGGACAATCCCGGTCAAACCGGGACAATCCCGGTCAAACCGGGACGTATGGTAAGCCTATTTATACATGTATTTATCGGTTTTCAATATTGATGTGAGCATTGTACTGTAGAATTAGGAAGCGATTGTATTGAACGAATCACGATTATCAAATGATATACGGTATTCCTTTTAGTTCAACAATTCCGTCATCTCGTCTCCGGTACTTTGGAAAACCATTGTTATTTTCAATAGTTTAACGTAAAATGTTGCTCGGTTATTATGTGTACATATTCCATCAATCATGCAAGGAACATTAGGATTACGAGCTCTACAAGATCCATGTATCATTCGAGATAACAATTTTATGAATCCTTGGAAAACTGACTGGGTCAGGTATTTCTCCGCACAAAAACTTAGGATAAGCAAGAGGCAGTGTATTAACTTTTTAAATTGTATATTATTATTATATTTATTATGTTTTTACTATAAAATATTCATATTATTTTAATATGATTTTCTGGAACACGTTTGGTGGAAACGTAAAACCGGCCAGCTGATAAATAAGAGGTTGCGAGTTCAGACGTAGATGTGTAGATGTGTCAGCCAAAACAGTGTTTTGTAAACGTACACGTCTGTCATTACAACATTAAGAATGTTATTTGACCTTGAGTAGGTACTCATGTTGACGGGAATGAGAAATCTTGTCTCTGTGCTGGAGACCTGTGGTGTTAGCGCTGAATAGACACAACACATATCACTGTACATAGCAGTGGCTGACGTATATTAACCATTTCTGAGTTCGAGATACCACAACTCAGATTAAACTGTGCACAATGTTTGTAGAAAATACGGACGTGTGTGACGTAGACGCCAGTTTGCAAAATGCATAATCGTTCCCGCCAGAAATGTAATCACGTTTCTCGTTTATCTTGTCTCAGCCAAATAAACATTACTATGCGTTTACCATGTTCCAGTGTCCTCCTTATTTCATAAACACTTGAGAAATTTTATTGTTTCTTACAGAGGCAACCTTAGAGGTGTCCGGCAGGTGTAAATGTACATAACCTCCTTGGCTCATTTTTAATAAAAATAAGGGAAAGAAATAGAACGAATAAGGAGAGAGAGAGAGAGAGGAGAGAGAGAGAGAGAGAGAGAGAGAGAGAGAGAGAGAGAGAGAGAGAGAGAGAGAGAGAGAGAGAGAGAGAGAGAGAGAGAGAGAGAGAGAGAGAGAGAGTGAGAAGGGGGTGAGAGAGAGAGAGAGAGAGAGAGATAGCAAGAAAGTGAGACAGAGGTACACAGACAGAGAGGAGCTGTTTCGTTAATCAGGGTAAAATTATATGCAAATTTTGAGAAGGACCGGTGTCCCTAGGCCAATGAAAACTTAGCTAAAAACATTAAAAATACGAAATATATACAGTGTACACAAAATCTGAGGTGTACAAAACATATAAAAGACATGTCATAAGATTTATTTAACAAAAGAAATAATCGGAGTAAGCGAATGGTAGGAATAAATATGTAATTTAAACAATCCCTTTTAATAATAAATGGTTTTATAATAATTATGTTCAATACATATAGGCCTAAGTGTGTAAAACGAATTCCCCTACAAGAGTTTTAAAGATTAATGAATATTTAATTAATTCCCTACAAGAGTTAATGAAGATTTGTCTTAAATTTTTTCAGAATTACATAATTATTATTTGTTGAAATTATACATATATTTTATTCAGAAAATATTAGATATTTGTATTTAATCTTTTATTTTATTTTATTTTTATTTTACCGAGAATAGTTACTATTTATAGAAAACCGTAGCAAAAAATATTTGTAATAAAAGTCTATCTGTACCGTATTCATACTTTTACCAGTACAGGTACAACCTGTCATATCCGGACTAATATGGCGACCGGCCGATCCGGATATGGAAAAATCCGGATATCACAAGGTCATTTATAAATAACCGTATTTTCTCGCATAATTAACGCACTTTTCTGACGAAAAATACCGGCGAAAATTTCGGGTGCGTAACATTATTCAAGGATTTCAGATATACCCAAATTTCATTTGAAATTTATTGACATTTAAAAGATACATTAAATATACTGTATTATACACAAAATCAGTTCAACTCATTGAAGTTATCGTCGGGGTATATTATAAAGATTCATAGTATGTCGTCATATCTGAGCGTTAGTTGAAAGGGACAACTGTGCGCTGCGCCGTACGCTAGACAGAGAGCGTATAATAAGGCAACTATCTCACTCTAACTTCCTCACAGTGAAACTCGCGGGCGGATGATTTTAGACGAATTTTATTCAATTCATTTTTGCAGTTCAACCTGCGATAACTTCAAAACCAATAAATATACAGCAATTCTGAAAACTGCATTGTGTTCAGTAATTAAATCTCTATAAGTAGCCAAAATCTCAATTAATATAATTAACAATTACAGAAGATACACAGAAGAAGAACGTGTTTTTTGAGTAGTATCTTTACATCCCTAACCATTTCGCTAACCAAAATTGCAAAATTAGTTTGGAGATACGTCAGGATATGGGAGGTTCCGGATATCACAGGTCGGATGTGACAGGTTGTACTGTACTTTTTAACTACATATTATACTAATGTACAATGAAGATATACTTATTATATCTTTATTTAGTATATAGTTATTTACGTGTCAAGAAAAGAACGTGTGAATAAAGTGATCACAACATTTTATACTTTATATGTTTTCTGTCATTGAATGATTAACCCCACTTTTTAATAACCAGCGTTGAAAAATAGTTGATTACGTCTTTCAAAGATTATTTTTACTACGGTACTGAAATTAAAAATAACTAAGATCGTATACAGGAATTAAACGTAGGCGACTGGAAGCAGTAATTGTATAAACAGCCGAGACACACCACCTGCTAATATTGCAGGAATTGCTTACGTTCAGTAGACTTGGCAACGTTGTGACCTTCGTGACTTTATGTACATTTTGTGGCAACACTGTGCATATTTTTCATCACTAAAAGGTAAACCGATATCCGTGATAAAATAGTAATGCATTTTTTTACACGTGTGAGTCGTTTGTAACGATTATGTTAACAGGGTAATTATTATTCAACTTTTTTCAACAAACTATCTTGAAACGGATATATATTTTTTACGGTTTTTTATGCTGATTACGAATATGTAAGTATAAAATGTCTAAGCTTACTCGTAACTTTTATATATGGGGTCTCAAAAAGATCAACTTCTCTGGTCAGAACTTGCATGTTTAGCTAATGATAGATAAACGTGATTATATATATATATATATATATATATATATATATATATAATCTAGTTCTTACTTCGACAGCATCACTTATTTACATTCAAACAAACAAACAAACAAACACACACACACACACACACACACGCACACACACACATATATTTTATTTTTATTACATTTTTTTATTTTATCTTATTCTTAAGCACAACATATCTTATTAATATTGTTTAATTAATTTATTTATTTAATATTTTCTTATGATGTGCTTAAACGATTCTTAGTGCATTTATGTAGCCTATCAATGATGTTATAAAGTGTTCCCCTATGTAGGCCTATAACTATAGTAATTTTAAGGACCAATAGATAACAATTTTGTTGTTTTCAAATTTAAACATAATATTATTCATGTTACAATACACGTAACATGAATGTTATATGATGTTCACATTTCCTAACTAGGTCACTCTAATGTCTTACAAACGCCCGTCGTCATTGTCTCTTATCGTTTTGTTTTTGTGCCCTAATCGTCCTGGACCGTCTGCTTTCCTCTGTCAGCACTGCTCTCTGCCACTGTCTAGTCAATTGTAATGCCCACTTCCACCATTTTTTTTAATTCTAAAGTGGTCTAGTCTGTAATAACGTCATACTGCCTACTTGCTGTAGGCCATTTTTTATTATTTTTAACACTGCCCTTCTCACACGTTTCTGTGTAACCCGACGTTGTTTCACAGTCACGTTATGTTTTCTGTTCCCACCAACTTTATTTTCGTTTTCTGTTTCTATTCTTTTGCTTTCTATCCCTGTCGTCTTTCCGCTTCTTATGCTTCCTGTTGTTATTTTTCTTACAGCAAGCTATTGTGCTCTATTCACTCATAGACCTCGGAGAAGATCGGGGACAAACAACAGAATTACAAGTGTTTTAATAAAGCACTCGTTACTATGTAGCGTACAACAAGTGTTAGTTTCTTTTTGAATGTTGTAATAACCCTGTCAAAGCTAAACGAAAGTTTTAAAGTTTATTTTAGAATTATTCTAAGTACTCATGTGTTGTCTCCTTGCATTAAGGGACACTTAGTTTCTTTATTTCAATAAAAGCAGCAACCATACGTTACTGATTATTTGCTTCGTGAGCACCTATGTCCACAAGCACAGTCGGTCGTTCAAGTGTTCGTAGGCTTACATACTGGTTTACATAGGTTCCATTTAATAGTTTAAAACAATATTTATGTTCAGTTTTACAAGAAGTATTACGTATAATGGATTTGTCCCAACGTACATTACATTTTACATTTGTAGCGTATTTAGGCTTTGGGTGCCACGGTACAAGGCATGACAAAATTTACAAGAGTATACCGACGTCGATTACTCCTCCTGACGCCTCGTTAACTTCATTTATCACTTTTGACTTCCTGCCTTCTCACTTACATGTGATACTATTCTTGTCAACACTGTAATACTTACACTAAGATACAGAAGTACAGTTGTTACTAGTAAGGTTTATTTTGTGTACATGATTAATTTTAGCAAATCAGCAGAACGCCTGTCGTAAGTAAACATAGAATTGTAGTTATTCACCATGATTCTTCATCTGTTACATCAGTTCCGTTCAGTACACAAAGAGTATAGTTCACTGGCACACAAATGCCATAGCAAATCTACGTACACACTTACCGCATGTAATGGTCTGCATACGTACCGATAATACTGAAGATAATATTATCGTGTAGTATGAGTAATAACCTGTCTGTGGATGTTGCTTTATTTAGACAAAATTTATTTCAATCTGTTTATTTGTGTTGGTAATGATGAACTAATAAAATATTATTGATTAGAGTTCTAACGTTATTAATAGTTTACAAAGTCTCGGTTCTCCGAAAACCGGCATGCTTCTGTGCATAAATTCTTTATATAGATTTAAATCTTTATAACACAAATATTAGAAACCCCAGTAACAATTGTAACCTTAAGAAGACTCCCACTAGTAATAACAGTTCTGAAACCTAAATCGAAAGCTGTAAATTAAGTGAAAGGTAAACAGAACACAATGTCAAAGACAGAAATCATACAAATATTAAGAAAAATATATAATACAATATACATATTTGAACTTCAATTAATGGTTTGAATCGGAGCAACCTTGCATTCTCTCTAAACTTAAATATAAAAAGAAACTCTTTTTAGGCACTTTAAATGTAAATTCTTTACTCAAGACTGGTGAAAAAAAAGAATTAGAAATACTTTTTGACAAGAATCAAATTCAAATTTTAGCAGTGCAAGAAAGCAGATTCTTAGAGGAAAATGTAGCAGATACACAGAATTACAGAATCTTTAAGGGTAAACCAGCAATAAAAGTTATGAAGGGAATGTCATTATTAGGCACAGCTTTTTATATCCATAAAAGTATAATAGAGAATGTAACAGAATTCAAATCTAGTTTAGTAAGAATATCTCTTCTAACAATTAAATGTAAAAACAAAAAATAAACACGTGTTAACTGCCACGCACCAATAAATGAAGGCAACAGGAAGAATTTACAAAAAACTGAAGAATTCTGGGATCTTTTAAAAATTGAAATATCCAGGATCCCCAAATCAAATTTTATAATGCTACTGGGAGATTTAAATGCTCAAATAGGCAGAGAGAAGAAATTTGATAATATCGTAGGGCAATATCCAGCCCACAGAAGAACTAATAAAAATTGTAGGAGACTAATTAATTTATGTAAAGTTTTTCAATTGAAATTAATATCTAATTTCTTTAGAAAACTTCAAAGAAAGGCCAAAACGTGGATATCTCCAAATCCGGTGTTAGGAGACTTTCAGTTAGATCATATAGCTATTTCTCGAAGAAATATAAAGGAAATTATGAATGTGAAAGTAATAAGAAGTGGAGAATTTGATTCTGATCACTACTTGTCTAAAATTAACCTCAAACTCCTACGTAATAAAGTTATTTGAAAATTACAGAAGCTATTAAAGTATAATACAGATAGACTTGCCATAACGGAAGAATCGATAAGAAAATATCAAGAAGAAATTAAAATAGTTAAGCATGGTAACTGGCAAGAGTTATCTACAGAAATCAATAATGCAGCAAAGGTAACATTTGGTTTAGTTAAAAATAAAAGGCAAGTATGGTGGAATGAATTGTCTGAAGAAGCATTAGCGGAGAGAGCAATAAAAAAAAAGAGTGGAAATGCTCAGGGAAATCTGAACACTACGAGCAATTTAAGCAACAAAGAAAGGAAGCAGCAAGGATAATAAGGGGAACTAGAAGATCTTTTGAAAAATTAAAACTTGTTGAAATGCAGGAAAATTGTATAAAAAATAATTGTCAAGATTTCTATCAGACTTTTAAAAATATACTAAAGGGTTACCAAACACCAAGTCTTTGTTTTAAAAATGAAAGTGGTAGAATTGGCCTAAGCAATGCGGAAAATTGTGAAATACTTGCAAAATATTTTGATCAACTTTTAAATTGCCCGGAACCGGTTCATAGATTAGAACTGTCAGACATTTATGAAAATTTGGAAGAAGATACACCTCCGACACCTCCGACTATCGAAGAAATTGAAGAGGTAATGAAAACTTTGAAAAATAATAAAGCTAGTGGAGAAGACTCCATATCAGCTGAACATTTGAAATGGTCTCTACCAAAGATCAAAAATGATCTACAATTAATTTTTGAAGAAATTTGGAAAACAGAAACAATCCCAGAAGAATGGAAGGTGGCCTTAATACATCCGCTGCATAAGATAGGTGATAAGCAAGAGGTTAATAACTACAGAGGAATATCTTTACTTCCAGTTGCATATAAAATATTTTCAAAGATTGTATTGAAGAGAGTAGAAAAAACGTTGGATAGCCATTTGAGTGAATATCAGGGTTGCTTTAAGAAGGGTAGATCCTGTCCAGAACAAATATTCACTCTGAAGTCAATAATCCGTCACAGGCTACTGAATTCAAAGGAGATTGTAGTAACATTTATTGATTTCAAAAAGGCCTTTGATTCTGATGATAGAGAAACTATAGATAAAATAATCCGAGAATTTGGTGTTAAATCTAAATTGGCAAATCTAATCCGTGAAACCCTTACGGACACAGTCTCAAAAATAAAATTCATGGGAGAAATATCTCAGCCATTCAAAATAAATACAGGTGTAAGACAGGAAGATGGTTTATCCCCAATTATTTTTAACTGTGTTCTGGAGAAAATAGTGAGAATTTGGAATGAAAAATTGAAGGAATGAAAAAAAAACAATTCTGTTGGGAAGAAGGAACAAACGTATTGAAATAAACTGTTTGGCATTCGCAGATGACTTTGCTATACTTTCTGAACATCTTACATCTGCAGTAACACAAGTTAATTTTTTACAGGACAAGCCAGTAGAACAGGCTTAAGAACTTCTGCAGAAAAAAACAAATTTCCCACAAATATTAAATCGCGCCAAAATTCCTGGTAACAGATTGGTCGAATAGAGAGGGTTCGAAAATTTAATTATCTAGGAGAGATAATTCAAGAGAATGGTTTGGAAAAATCTGCTATAGAAGAGAGGATTCATAAGATGGAAAGGGCATATGATATAACTAAAGATATTTACAATAAATGTGCAATATAAGGCAAAATATGTGCAATCTAAAAATGCTAAAATAAGGCATTACAATACAGTAGTGAAGTCAGAATGCCTATATGCAAGTGAATGTCTAGCATTGAATTATAATTGAGTCAAACTAGAAATATTGGAAAGACGAATTATTAGGAAAATATTAGGCTCACGAAAAACTTCAGAAGGTTGGACATTAAAAAGTAATGATGAAATATATAAAAATGTAGAAAATATAACAGGAACAATGAGAAAAAGAAGACTATTATTTTTTGGACATTTATGTAGAATGGACGACAATAGGTTGACAAAGCATATTTTCAGATATTTGTGGGGGAAGAAGTCAACTTCAAGTTGGATTAAAGAAGTCCAAAAGGATTTAGAAAAAAATAATATACACGCAGAAGAGCCAATTGAAAGAGTAGTTTTTCGGGCAAAAGTGTTGAAAATGGACGGAGTCCAGGGTAGAAGAGAAAAAACGCAGGTTCAAAGAGGACTGAAGACAGGAAGAGGAGACACAGTGAGAATATGAAAGAATATTGGAAAAAAAGAAAAGAACAAAGAGTAAAGAATTGAAATTGGCATGTTGTCTTTAGATGCTTGATACAAAAAATATATATATATACATATTACTTATTTTTAAAGAGTTAAAAAATTGTTCCATAAATAGTACAAGAAACTATATTTTAATAGAAATGTATTTAGCGTGTTTGCTGGTATTTGAAGTCCAATTGTGAATTTGGAGTTGTGACTTTGATCTTACGATAGTAAGGAAAACACATTATTAAACGAGTAATTATTTAATTAGTGTTAAAAGTATTATAATAATGATAATGTAATGTTTGTTATTTTACCTTGGTGTTTCTGAATAAAATTGCATTATATAAGTTCATTATACAATGCATGTTTCCTTTATTCCTCTGACCTAATTAAATTTAGTTTTTGTTTGTGTAGAATTATCGATGTGATAAGTTGTTGGTAGACTAAACTGAAGCTCAGTAGACTAGCCGCTTTACTGCTATTTTGTGTAGATCTACTACCCTAGCCTAGACATGTTGCATTGGTAATTTCTACTCCTTAAACTGTAAACTATAAACTAATTACCAACGTATTGGATATCCTAATTTGTAAACAAAAATCGCATAATATATCAAATTGTATGCCAGGCTATATTACCAGAGTTGATAAAACAGCGGTATGAGTTATAAATGCTTTTGGAACTGAATGTTAGGTCGGCATGCACAAGAAATGTTCACACTTAGCCGAGGGATTGGTTTCTAAGCTGTCTTTTCCTCTGGGAAACAACGATTAATGATATTTTTAATACAATTATGAAACGAAATATACTAATTTAAAAATATAAATAATACATTTTTGTTTAAAACAAAATGTGAAAGCAAATTATAATTTATGTATTAACACATATTATATAATAACCGTTATAAATTACATTGAACGTGAAAGAAAAATCGAGTTGATCGTAAACTGGAGAGATGTTTCTAAAGCCGACTAACAGTCCAGAGTATGATATATGTAGACTCATTTCCATTGGGTCGTGTATTTATTTTTCTTCTTTTAAAAGTGACCAACCCATACAGAATGAAATCCCTGCGAATCCTGACTACCCTATTTTTTTTTTCAACATAAATCTCTTCTGACCGGTGTTGTACTTCCACAAAACGCTGGCAATTTCTCTTTCTTTCTCTTTTGGCACAGGATAGTGGTAATTCAAGACAAACGTTCTTACGAAAACATTTTCACAAGCTGTCTAAGTTAGTTTTACCTTGCCGACATTTATCCGTACGAAATAATAAAAACAAAAGAGAGAGTAACCGAGAGAAACGTTGTACCAATCTGCTGGTATAAGTATTTCTTACATGAACCTGATTTTTGGTTTTTAAAAATGCTGACTGCTGACTTTTAAGTTGCACGTGAGTGGTCCAGTCGGGTATGAGATATTCGTGACTATCTCAGCTGAACTAGAGACTGTCTTCGTTTTAACCAATTGTTATACAACTTGCAATTCTTACCATGTCATAAACATCACATTAGTTGGTTACTTTTAAATCGTGTGACATTCTTATTTTGTGGCGTGTAACTAGTGTGTGTTTCATCAGTGCTGCTGTAGACATCCGTGGTTCCACTGATGATTTTTACTCTTGCATTATCAACTAGACCTGCAATTATACAATCCTACGCATTGTATGGGAGACCTGTTTCCATCTACGATCTCCTTACAAAATTTCTTACGTGTTTTGTGATTTGTGTCTTTGCTGTTCGCTCTTCGTGCTTCTTGCAAATCATCCTATACTAGTGTGTGTTTGATCTGCCTTCTACTCTCAGAAATAACAATACGTATGTATTTAAGACAATGACGAAACGAACTATACCTACTAAACTCGCCAGCCAGCGCCTCTACTAGCTAAAACGCGCAAATAACTAATTCATGTTTAAAATAAATTTTATAAACAAATGAACAAATTATTTTAGTTTGCAATCTGCCAATGGTCTGTAGTGTTTAAGGTTTGTTGATTTTTGTCATGTATATGATAAAATGACATTGTAGCTCTTTCGACGTTTAATTTTATTCTATTTTCCTTCAGGATTTCAATCCTACAGATTTTGTTTGTGCCAATACTCTATATCGATAATTGTTTTAGAATATATGTAAATGATTGAATTGGGCAGGAAGACGGTGAATCTTTGCCTGTAAATAATGTTCTAACTTAGTGTATTAAACGTAATGTTCAACAACTTTTTCCTGGCCACTCTCCTGCCCTTTCTGTCAAGGAAAGATGACTTTCAATTTTCGCCTACTTTAATTATATACGGCATGATATGTGGATATTAATTGTGCATTGGAAGTGGGCCAGGGGTCCTCTGCTATGCAGCCAGATTGACGTTTCAAAACCACCTATAGGGAATGGACACATGCAGTTTCGATAGGTCTGTCTCCTACATTTAAAAATAGGAGACAGACCGCGGATAGCTACTGTTATTTTGTTTACATCTAGGTTATACAATATGTATTTTTTCAACTATGGAATATAATAGTTATACTAACACAGGTCTACAATATAATATTATTTCCATAAATTTAGCTTTAATTTGTATTTATTTTAGACAGTGAATTCAAAAATCACGTTACATTTTTCATATCATTTACTATTTTGTTTTTAAATAAAATAAGATTACACGAGAGATTAATCTAATTTTTGTTATGTTGTTAATAATAATATAAACAGAAGAAAATTTCTTTAAAAGAATTTTATTCCATAGAGCCAGATCAGGGTAACAAAAATTTCACTTAACAAATTACATTCCGTGTATAACAGATAATATTAATAATAGGTTAAAGAACCATGGTCTTATCATGGTATCAGTAAACAAACGTAATCTTTTTTCACTACTAGTCAATTATAAAGAAAAATCTAACACACTGGAGAAAAATGGAGTTTATGAAATACACTGTGCAGAATGCGATGCTATTTATATCGGACAATGTGGCCGTGCTCTGAAACATCGCATTTCTGAACATAAGAAGGCGATTTTAACCAATACATCTACTACAGGTTTTGCAGATCATTGCTTACAACACAATCACTTCATAGACACAAAAAACAACAATACTCCACAACATACAAAAAGGTAAAAAAATGGATTTGTTAGAAATTTTAGAAATTAAAAAAGCAATAAAAAATAACAAAAATTTAACCAATGAACAGACTGAATTTTGTGTATCCCCTTTATTAAAATCTGTTATTTAGTTTAGTTTATTTTATATTATTTTGATTGTTCATCACTATTTTAAAGTTTGCATTCATTTTATATTTAGTTCAGTTAATTTCATATTTTGCATTCATGATTGTATTTAGTTTTTTAAAAACATCTGACCTTCCCTTGTCTCTTGCTCACCCCCCTCACCATCACAACACAGAAGTTCCAGATACGGCCTAAACAGATGTTCACCACCTACACTCCACTAACATCCTGTGTTCAGTAATTTCATTCACTCGCCTCTTTGACAATGGCTTAGATAGTCGAAACAGCTGTCAGAGTTAATTAAAAAAAAATTTGTGAAACTTACCAAGTGTTTTTATGTATTTTACAAAACCTTTGTATTAATATGTTTCACCAAGTGCCCAACGAGTCATCAATTAATATATATCAACATGTTGGTAAGTAATAATTTAAAATTTATTAGCAATTAACATCACACGGTCTGTTATTAATTTATAGAATTGTTCCCCTCTGTTGTGCTTCTTATTATCAGTATTTTCCGCACTTTCCTCATAATCTCTCCAAATTATTCAATAGCAATAGTGAATAAAGGACTACCGACACTTACTGTGTCATTTTATTTGTAATATTTGTCAACAAACGCAGTCTATAAGATTGTACATGTAGTAATAATTGTGATTTTTCATCTTCTAATCTCAGCTTTAACAGTCAATTATGCTTTGTTACCAAAAATATCTAACTTATAGTTATGTTAATCATGCAGAACATTTATCTTATAATTGTGGTATATTTAGGGTGAAAACAACATAACAGGACATTATACATTTTGTTATAAATTTGTACCACGCTTTCTTCTGGATGAAACTTTTAAAACAGGATAAACGATGGTCGCTCCCTTATAGCTTTGAAGTATGTTTTGTTCGCGTGGAGAAATGTACAAACTAGTTAAAACATGTTAAGACATTGGTTTCAGATTTTGTATTCCACTTATTTAATTTGTCTTATAAAAATTATAATCATTACGTTAAATTTTGCTTTTGAGCTTTAAGAAGCTACAACGTAACGAATAAGAAATGTTTGTGTAAAGTGTACATCAGCTTTCTGAATTCTTCCTCAGTGTCCACAGATTTCAGTTCTATTCCCCAGAAACATTATAATATCCATCACACCATTAAGATTTTGATACTAAAAATATATTCCACAGGTAGGGACTGTTAATGCACGGAAGATAATGACGCTCGTATATTGTTCACAGAACATGACTTGGTTTACCCAATATGCGATTCATATTAACAGAAAAGTAACTTTTAGCAAAAGAAATATTAGTATATTTGTACCGATATAAGAAAAAGCATGTTGATCCCCACTATTACAAGTTGACGGTGAAAATGAATATTATTTTGCACAAGGGGAAAAGCAACAAACTCGTGTTTATAAAATTAAAAAAAAATCACACTTTAAACTCTCAAGCTGAGATAAATTTGCTTTGTGGATTAAAATGTTATAATTTCTAAAGAGACATATTTAATAAATTTCGTAACGTATTACTACATTTGCTTATTTTATAAATTCGTACTCTAATACCGTGTTCTAATATATTGCATTAAATACATCTAAGTAAATATAGCAGTTGAGATTGTGAAGAACTGTCATAGAAACAAATTTGGGTTGTATTGCCTCCGACGATACAAAAACCTGTAAGTTCAGAGTAAATTTTAAGAAATGGTAGGACATTTACTGCTAAATAGGACAAAAATTGTGCCGCATAATACCAATAATTATGTACTAAAGTAAAATAAATTTTTCTTCGTAATTGTGATTGTGAAGACTTCAAATTTATATTTACAACTCACGGCCGTTATTGACGAATGCGAAAATCTATTACATTATTGTGAACAACTGTCTTCTAGTAAAAGAAAGAAAACAAACAAAAAAGTAGTAAGTTGTACACTGTTTGCTGTTGAACTAGAACAGTAGAACATAGTGTTTATTCTCAGTTCAGTTTAAAGCAAAACTACCTCTGGCACAATATCAGTGTGCAGCGCTGTGTTCCCACGCATTCGTATAAGATTTCTACTTTGTTTTAATTGTGAGTTAAAAAAAATGTAGGAAAGTAACTAGTTACAGGGAAAACGGAAGTGGAAAATGCAGCATATTCGAGGAAAACGGGGAAGAAGAAAAGTGTATTTTCAAAGCAAACATTTCTTCGTGCGGAATGAGTTGTTCCTTTTGGTCTTTGTAATTTTCTGAATAAATAAGTGTAATTGACAATCAGTTTACATAGGCTAAATATTTTTTATATTATACTTTACTAGCTAACCCGGCAATGCTTCGCTATTGCTAGATTTGGGTATATATATAGATTAAGTGAACACAATTTAAAGTTTGATATCAATTATTGCATTTATTTAAAATTATGTATTTACATATACATCATTATTTTTGTGTTTTCTATACATTCGTGGCCTTACATATTAAATATCTCCGTATATACTACGTTACGTGACTCGCCATCTGGGGCCAAAAGAAAACAAATTTTCTTTGGAAGTAACACGCGACAGGGCCACGTAGAGTTGACCATGAGAAAAACATTCTACTCTCAGGTCTAGGTCTGTAACGTTTAGAGTTTGGCCCTGTGCTTTATTAATGGTCATACTAAAACATACTTTTACTGGAAACTGGAGCCTTTTAAACTGAAATGGTAGGTCGGTGGGTATCATTGGTATTCGAGGGACCAAAACAGTTTCACCGGTTCCACACTCACTGAGGATCGTGCACTCAAGTAGAAAATTTTTTAACGATTTTATTAGCAATCTTGTGCCATTGCACAATTTTGGTGTGTTTAGGTTGCGGAGTAATGTTATAGGGGAACCTACCTTTAAAATAAGTTTGTGGGGAGGAGTTCCAGGAGGAGTCAAAGAATTTAAAAAATCAATTGGATAATGTACCGCCTCTTCTATATCCATGACAGTATCAACTGAATGGTACATTTTAGACGGCGCATCAAACCTAGACATTATCAAGTCATTTACTTTATTGACTTGTTCGTTAGTTGGACACAGTATAGCTCTCTCCTTAAACCAACTCTGCGTTTTAATAGAAATATTTGAAAGGTCCGGGTAAATTTTTCTATCAAGCCCTGCAGATTTGAGGACAAAACACATAGGCACTCAAATCAATTTTTCCATTTCTGGTTGGTAATTCACCATTACCTATTTGAAGTAAAACATCAGCAAAGGCCCTACCATTTTGTCCAGATGAGGAAACCCTCATATTGGCTTTTAGTTCCAGTTTGGTTACATCTGGCCAAAGGTAAGACCTCTTTAGTGATGCGTTGACTTCATCAGCTCTCGTCCCTCTTGCTACAACTGGTAGTATTTGGCGAAAATCTCCAGAAAATAAGACAGTGCAACCACCCATTAATGTGTTGTTATTTCGTAAGTCTCGCAGTGTTCTATCCAGCGCCTCAACAAAGCTTTTATGTGACATGGAAGCTTCATCCCAAACAATCAACTTGCAATCCCTTATTAATTTAGCTGTGTCGCTTTGTTTTGGTATGTTACAAACGTTGGATGCGTCGTCAGGGCAAATCTTAAGTGGGATCTTGAAAGTAGCGTGTGCAGTGCGACCACCTTCCAAGAGCGTAGCTGCAATGCCGGACGAAGCCACAGCGAGAGCGATTTTTTTCTCTGACCTTATTTTGGCGAGCAATAAATTAATTAAAAATGTTTTGCCTGTACCTCCAGGGGCATCAAGGAAGAAAAGTTTGCCTTTGTTATTGTTAATTGAGTTCATTACTGCATCATAAACCGTTTTCTGGTCCAAGTTTAAACGAATCTCATTTTGAACAGTTTGTAACAGACGGGAGTTATCGTAGGACGTCTCTCGTAAATAGTCTCTGTTGGCAATCAGGCTCGTGTTGTTTGACAGAGGTAATCCAAACTCTTTGACGGTTTTTCCACAAATAGATTCTACCACTTTGTTTAACTCCAGCAAAGTTTCGTTGAAAATATCGGCATCGTAATTTATCTCATCTGAAGAACATTCCTGTCTTCTGCGGTACAATATGACTTCAGCCATACTTTCACGATGATTTTGCCAAAGACTAAGGGGGTCCGTAACTTGACAAAATGTTATCAAAATGGCAAATAAATGTCTGAGTGATTGGGGTGTATTAGAAACACCAGCTTCAGATAACGTGTTTTCCCATTGGGAATCATCTTCTAACAGACCCATTGATTTGTACGCTCCTTGAAAGGTATCGTGAGTTACTCCTTCGACAGTTCTTAGACTTGCAAAAGACGTCTGACCTTTGACTATGTGGAGCAACATCCGTACGTAAAAGCATTCGCTATTATTCGGGTGAACTACGTATACCCTCCCAAGAGCGTCTGTTTGCTTTACTCTTGGATGGCCTTCGACTGTAGTTCCTTGTTTTTTCCGTTGGAATGTTTTAGTAGACTGATTCCAAATATAAAACCCAGGGACCTTGTCGTATGTCAGAGTTTTTGCAAACTCATCATCGGCACAAAATTTGAAAAAGGCAGTCAATGTGGTGTCACGTGGATTGTTCACAATGTCGTTGGCGTTATTTTCTGTGAAGAAAACTCTCTGTCTATTTTCTAAATGAATTGCCAAGTGAGTAATAGTAGGTGCCCGTTCATGTATGTCAAAAGAAAAAATACGCAAAACTGCTTCTGAACTGCAAGTGTAACGACCTGACTGAAATTGCTCCACTTCATTTCCAGATTGTAGGCTAAATGTAACTTGATCACTGCCTTTGTTGATATATTTTGTGACATATTTGATCGACTTTAGAGAGCTACATATTTCCACATTGATATGGGCATCAAATATTTTGAGTAACAGCGGATTGTGAGGCACAACCCATCTGTTATCAATGTCATAATGTCGGATGGTAGCGGATTGTCCGCCGTCCTCAGGTGATAACCTCCGATATTTTGGATAACCATCATCACCTGTCGATGTGTTACTCTGAAATGATTTGGGAATCTGTTTTGAGCACCTTCCCTCAGTCATACATGGAGAATTTGAGTTTAAAGCCCCACATGGTCCATGAATCATGTGTCTTAATAATGTGTCGAACAATACTGGATCGTCTTCTCTTCTTGGTATCTGTGCTGAAATCACGCTGTCGATTTGGTCTGGTCTGATTTTAGTTTTAAGCCATAGTAGCAAATGAATGTGTGGTAACCCACGCTTCTGCCATTCGACCGTGTACATAAAGGCGCGTGGTTCACCAAATATATGAGCTTTATTAATGAGAGCTAATAATTTATGTATTTTTAAGTGGAATACCCTATTCACTATGTCATACCTCTCTTGGGGTGTTCCTTTTGGATGGAGGTTAGTTTTAATTTCTTCCCAGTTTTGATTGCACGTGAACGTAATAAAAAGATCCGGTTTTCCGTAATTTTTAACATAGGTCATTGCATCCTGTGTCTTCTCATGAAGATATCGCGGTTCACCAGTAAAGGATGATGGCAATATTACCATTTGACCGATTTCAGTACTATGTTCATTTGAGTGCAAAGCATCTTGTAGATGAAGATAATTTTCTGTGCGTAATTTTGTTTGATTATTCCGTATGAACGCTAACCGTTCCGATTCTATTTTCGCGTACTGGTCAACTAAATATTGGTTAAGTAACATGCCGTATCTGAATAATACGTTAAAATTGTGTTGTCTTTCCATGATGCGATAGCAGTTGCAACTCATACATGAAACAGTTTTTCTTTCAATTACTTATTTTTTGCGTACCGTATCACTTATTATATAATTATATAATTACCTTATTATCCACTCTAGTGATACAAAGTTTCGTCAGTTATGACGCGTTTCGGGACTAAGTCCTATCCTCAGATAACACTTAATTCAATAAACTAATACATTAAAAATCGCAACCAATACTGGTCAAGTCAATTAAATAAAATAAAATAAAATTACAAATCGCATGTGATATGTTTTACTAACCACGGCCGGAGCTCCCGCATGCGTTCACCCACAACCGCGATCGTCACGCGAAAGTTTTTCTTTTCTTAGCTCCAGTATTCGTATCAATTTGAGGGATATCATTGGAATACCCATCTTCACCACGACATAACGTTAGCGGGTATTGCAAGCTGTCATAAGACCTATGTATTTCTGATATTCTTTGAAGATTATCGTCGCGTCTTCGTAGTACAATATCTCTCCTGTCAAATTGTTGTCCAGCAATTACAACGGCTACTTCACTCGTAGTTGGAGCATTTTAGCGTCCTCGGTGTTCGCCTACAGGTACCCTACTGGCGTGAATGACTACATTGTAATCCGGTACATCTGGAGGCACACTTTCAATGGCTGTTTTGAACGATTGTACGTATAGGTTATGCGAGTGCAACATATCTTGCAAAGATCTGACCAAAGCACCATCCAAGCGTTCTCGAGAATTTATGTTACATCGAGCTGTCACTTGCGTTTCAGGATCTGCAATGAAGTACAGTTGCAGAAATTTGTGTTCGTCAGTTCGACATGGTAGTAGACTGCCAGCCAGATGGTAAACCTGTCCTTGCACTTTAAATGTTGGCATAAAACCACGTTCTACAGCCTGACGACTTTTAAATGATGTCATTTGGAAAACATTATTGTAATGACGTATATTGCGCATGAAATGTTTGTGTTTAGTATGTTCACCTTTAATTAGAGAATTCAGTGGTTCGGGAGGTGTAATAATTTAATTTAATTTAACTTTACCATTTAGACAGCACATTGCTTTAGATTCATCTTTCCATTTCAACGCTGAACAATATTGACAGACAATAGTCATAGCACCTATCGAAACCATCGGATAATTTTTGTAATCTATGGTAGAATCGTAATTCATTGTGTGCCGGCCCGATGCCGGCCGTCGAAAATTGTGGAATATTTAAGGGTAATATAACGCGAGAGCAAGGGGGCGGGTGTACTGAACTTTGTACGAACAGTTGAGGCTGCGCGCGCAACTCGTAGTAAGGGGTCGGCTTGCTCAGTCGGTTACAGCGGTAGTTCAGTTCACTGCCCGACTCCGAGATACATCGGCTCTGTTCTCCGACTAGTTACTGCGTAGTTTTTCTTCAACTATTATGGCTGGCTGAAACTTACGAGACTCCCGGTAAGATATTATATTATTGTATGGGTTCAAAAATAATTAGAATTAAATAAATAATTAATAACAAGGTGTATGCACCGTATGAAAAGGACGTATGCGTGTGAGTGCGATCCGACACTTTCTATATTAAAAGAAAATTTACTTAATGTTCAGTATATAGCCCATGTTCCTTCTATTATTACTATAATAGTGTGAGAGGTACTGTAATTGTCATTGTCATGATAAATGTGTAGAATGTTATATGAATTCGAGGCTAAAAGTTAGTGCGTAGTTAGGTAATGAACTATGCTCATTCATGCATCAGATTGTCGGTGTGCTCTTTAATTAACTTTACAGTAAAGAAATTACTTGTGAGAACATCCATAGAGGAAACATTATTAATGTTAAAACATTATTAATACTGTGAGTGCTTTGAAGCTTGATCTTTTTTGGACAAATAGCGATTATCGTGTCACCACGTGGCCGGCTAACCTGTTAATTTCTGTTGAGGCGTGTAGAGATTGTGCTGATGACTTTTACACTACGCCTTTTAATAAAATCTTTTTATTTTTAAAATTAATTATTCCTTGGCCGACTTTTCTACTCTTTAAGCAGGTTGCAAAGACTTTATTACTGTGACTTTGTGCATTTATCTTGAGTTGGTTGAAGGCCCGTTCTGAGGTTAATTACCTGAACTTGGGTGTACATTTTTGTGAACATCTTTTCTAATTTTTATGAATTAACAGGGTTCTCGATTAAGACGGAGATTTGGCCTTGCTGATTGCCTTCCATCTGCATCAGCCATGGACCATTAGAAACGATCCTGTTCGGAGAAGGAGTCGGTGACCAGATCAAGATGTAACACTTAGTCAGCACAATTAAGGTGATATGCACTCTTTTATTTTCCTTTTGGGGCCGGGCCGGCAGTGCACCTGTTTTACTGTGAAAATCTTTTGAATCCATGTGACCACGTGGCCAGACAGTCTGCTATAAAGGGGGTCAGCTGATCATCATTCTGAACATTATGAGTTAATTTCAAAGAACACTTTAATAACTGAATTACCTAACACTAAGTGCAATGCTTGTAATTGTGTGCTGCACTGGGGGAGCGTACCAGAGATATTTGTACACTTAGACATTTTACAGTTTGCATATATTCATCATCTTACTCTTTTTTTTAAATTTATATGACAGGTTAGGAATTCTGTTCCGGCTGGAACAGAATGCAGGGATATTAAATTCACCTTGGGTTTAACATTTAAGGGTTGGGGTGTTTTTGTTTTCTTTTGGCTGTTTTCTGGGGTATAATAAGGGACATAGTTTTTGCCTGGCACAGGTCGGTGCAGTTTGGGGCAGGTATGATTCCTGTCTGACTTGGTTGAGCGCATGCTGGCGCGCTCCCACAGCTGCTAGGGCACAACCGTTCTTTTGTAATTCATTTTGTATATATTATATAGCCAGTCGGGTTTTAATAGAAAAGAATTTGCACGTATTTTCTGGGCATATACTAATTGATTTTGCACCTTACAAAAGTCTATACTGATTGTTTTTATTTTACTTGTAAAACATATATTGATTAACTTTTTCACTTGTAGCATCTACTGATTAATTTTTTTTAACTGTAGAACATATACTGATTAATTTTTTTACTTGTAAAACATATACTGTTTAATTTTTTTGAAATTTGTAAAGCATCGACTGATTAATTTTCCTACTGGTAAAGTATATACTGATTTATTGAATCCTTCTGAATTTGTAAAACAAATTAACATTCTAGAACTGTATAACAATTGTTTAAAATCAGGTGATGTAGTTTCTTTAAATTTTTATTTAATGCTGTTGAAGGAACTTAAAGTTTCATATGCTCATGATGGGTCATTTCTCAGTGGAATTCTATACATATGAGCGGTCCGGTCTTGCTTATGGGTTATGAGTGATTATCATCCTTTCTGGGGTTTTCGCTTTTATGTAGTTCTATAGAAACGGGTTGCTGATGGGCAAACAGTTATCACTGCTGGTTTCGGGGCATGGTAGTAACACTGCCTGCAAGGCAGGTGCATTCCAGGGGCATTCGTGTTTAGAATATTGGTGAATAATTGTGAGTATATGTGCCTTATGTTCCTGTACGTGTTGTTATGTTTTTGTCTATGTTAAGCTAGTCACAAAATGGGGGGGGGGAGAATTATATATTTATTGAACATTATTCTATACATATGTATATATATATTCAAATACTTGTTACTGATATACAGACCTTGTCTTTTCACACTATTAAAATATGGGGATTATTTATTTATGATATATTGGCGATTTATTTGTGATAATTATGTGATAAAGTTTCATCTGCATGTAGTGAATGATGGGATACTATAAAAAGTGTTATTGCTACATTACAGCCGAGTTTCATTGCAAGTCCCGTCATACTGGACCCAGCACAATTTTGGCTTCTCTAGGCTCCGGCCTAGTTCTAAATAACTTGTGGCTTCTCTTTCAAAAAAAAATTAAATAAAAAGAAATATAAAAAGACATAAAAAGAAGTTTGTTTTATACTTATAAAAGACATAAAAGGAAAGAGGGGTTACAATTGCTGAACATTCTAACCATAAATTATTAGAATTACGTGTTGTAACAATATTATGATATTGTTGTGCATGTCTGGTGCGATCTCTGAGCATACGCTGTTCTCTATCAACAGACATTTCTCTATCTCTTCGGGACCTACCTCTTTCACGATTTTGAGATAACCTACCGTTTCGTTCCATGGAAGTTTCCCTATCTCTCCGCAAAGACTGGTTTGCCCTTTGAGTCTCTAAACGGCCTCCTCTTTCATCCGAACTTTCATTATTGCGTAGTACGCGTAGTCTCTTAGCATTTGCCGTCTTATATATTAGCACGTCGTCGAGGCATGATAAAATCGCACAGTAAACAAAACCAACGACTTTATAACTCTATATTATTGCTCAGCGCGACCATTCACTGCAAGATACAAAACTCATATGATGCGACGTAACAAACCAAAAACTGAAAACTTCAATAAAATCCGTTCAGTACTTCCTGAGATTAGCGATTTCAAACAGAGAGAGAAAACGGACCGACTTTACTTTATACTATGTTACAATCTATATTATTGCTCAGCGCGACCACTCACTGCAAGATACAAAACTCATATGATGCGACGTAACAAAGCAAAAACACAGTAGCGCCAGCGGTCAAATTCTAAACTATACGATAAACCGTGACTTTCACTCTTCAGTAGCGCCTGCGGTAGGCAGCGTTCAAATTGTAAACTATACCACTTACTTGACATAAACCGTGATAGCTAAGCTAATGTACAACATATATGTATTAATTATACACATAAATGTTCCTCGATAGACACCCTATCTATTGGCGAAAACTTGAATAAAATCCGTTCAGTACTTCCTGAGATTAGCGATTTCAAACATAGAGAGAAAACGGACCGACTTTACTTTATACTATGTATAGATAGATTTTAAATAACAATTCATAATTATATTACGAACAAACGTAGGCATCATATGATCGTTAAGAATTTCAGTAACTAATTTTCTTTGCAATAATCGTAAAAATTTTCTCAACTGAACTACTTCAACAAATGTTAAAAAATTTTCGTTTAGATTTCAGACTAAGTACTCCGCATTTTTTATTTATTTGATTTCAATACATGTTTGTGCCATATCTATCTAGAGTCACTCAAATTTAATAATGAATAGATTTTTTGCGTTAGTATTGTTTGTCTGAAACAAAAAAGGCGTGATTTTTTTATGTAAATGTTTTTAAACATTTAGAATATATAAGAAATTGTAATAATCTAGTTTCAGCTTAATTATTGAAGTAACTAATAAAACTTGAACGTACTTAAGAACTCTAAGACGGATGTTCAAGATTTAATATAGTTTCAAATAACATTGTATGCCTTTTCATATTGTATGTATTTGTATATCCAGTAGATCGATGTACAAGATAAAGCAATGGTTTCAAACTCTTCGCGCCAAGTAATGAAGACTCGTTACGGTTATATAGAAATTTATCCATGCAGTTAGTAGATCTAAAAATTATTAACGGGAGAAAATCCAGAGACTTGGATACGGTCAGTCGAGGTGCTTATTCTTCACATTAACAAATCACCTTAAATGGTCTACAGATTTTATGTAAATGCAAATGATTACGCAATCAACACGAGCTTCAAGACAGTATCCGCATTCAGTACAGTTGTATGCTAATAAAGATAATATTCAGGCCACGGAAATTCACTGAACTATGAGTTTACAGTGTATGAAAGAATAAATGTCAGCGTTTGTCATTTTCAATACAGACACTTTTAATCGCGTTTTGATAACAGAGAATTTCACATTATTCATGGTGACTTACGTTGACGAGGAGTGTAGCAAGAGCCTGGCAGGGCAGGGGACGACGGCTTGAACGGTCGCCTAAATGGCCGCTTCAAGCATAAAAGAGAATAAAGAGAGACTACGAAAAAATCTTGGATATAAATCTTTATCCAACCCGTTTATAAAAACTTGAGTTGAAAACGAAAAAAATTCTTTCTTTGAACTGACGAAGAAAATTTGGTGAGGGAAATATGCAACTCTTTTTACTGCATGTTTAGACCATTGAATAAAGATTTTTACTGAATAAAAATCCTCCAGACACGAAATTTGGTAGAAAGTTAGGTTTTGGGGTCACTTCAATGGGGGAAAAAATCGGACACTCCAGCTCACCGCTGGGCCCCCCTGGGGGGGGGTTAAAAGGTGGGGAAAAACGGTTTGTTGTAAATATCTCAAAAACTAAGCAAGATATCAAACACGTTAAATACAAACATTGTAGCTGACGACAAAATTTCCCATCAAAATGGTCCTTAGTAATTTTTTCGTCAGACGCACTGGGACAGAGATATGTGCGCTCAAAGTTGAGACCTTTTTTGCAATTTTTCGTATAAGGCATTTTTACGAAAAAAAACTTGCATTTTTTTGAGTTTAGGCCGATTTTTGTATAGTAAAAAACGCTAAACATGGGTATGTAAGTGTTTGTACATGTAATACCAAGTATTTGGATGTAAATGTTTGCATGTATATATTTATGCACACATACACACACACACACACACACACACACACACACACACACTACAACTACAAAAACGTGCATTTTTGAATGTAAGCGTTACATGCATATACTGACTAATCCATGCGTATAGATGTGCATTTTTGGATTTAGACAAGTATAATACATGAAAATATTTCTACACATATTTTCACATATATGTGTGTGTGTGTATATACATGTATACAACTAAAAACGCTTACGTTCAAAAACGCACGTTTTTGTAGTTGTAGTGTGTGTGTATATGTGTGCATAAATATATACATGCAAAAATTTACATCCAAATACTTGGTATTACATGTATAAACTATTACATACCCATATTTAGCGCTTTTTACTATACAAAAATCGGCCTAAACTCAAAAAAATGAAAGTTTTTTTTTCGTAAAAACGCCTTATACGAAAAATTGCAAAAAAAGGTCTCAACTTTGAGCGCTCATATCTCTGTTTCAGTGCGTCTGACGAAAAAATTACTATACTAAGAACCATTTTGATGGGAAATTTGGTCAGCTACAACTTTTGTATTTAACTTTTTTTGATATCTTGCTTAGGTTTTGAGATATTTGCAACAAACCGTTTTTCCCCACCTTTTAACCCCCCCAGGGGGCCCAGCGGTGAGCTGGAGTGTCCGATTTTTATCCCCCATTGAAGTGACCCGAAAACCTAACTTTCTACCAAATTTCGTGTCTGGAGGATTTTTGTCCAGATTTTCACAAAATCTGCCTTTATTCAATGGTCTAGTTGTTTTTATATTATATTTTTGTATTTTACCTAAATTTTGAGTAGGAATTATCAAAATCTACAGTTCCTACAATTTAATAAAGTGAAACACAGAAGTTACCTTGTTTCTTTTAAAATATTTGTATTTATTTATGAGTTTGCTACCAAATTGTTAAACGATCAAGCAATAAAGTTGTTATTATTACACCAAATTTCAGGGATGTTAGGCCGTGATATAGGTTACTCATGTTTATCTCCAATGACGGACATGTTCACTGGCGCACGGGAACACAGATCACAACCTGCGAGTGAATACGAACGGTTACGCGGGAACACAAATTACAAACACGCGCGATCGAATACAAAGAGACTGTTCTGTACAAATCCAAGTCCAAGTGTGCGGAGCAGCAGCTTGACGTGCTCCGGTGGTTGCAGTGTCCGGGCTAACCCGGTGACCCTCTGTTATCTGCTTGCTACATTAATTAGTGATGTCGCGTTTTGCAGGATCGGAACCTCTTTGCAATTTTATTTTGAAAGGATGGAAGAAGATAATATTTTGTGGGACTCTGAACTTTGCAGAAACTCGCATCAACGGAATGCGGAGTCTTCAGAGACTTTTCGATTTGAGTCTGGTATCTGCCCCCCCCCCCCAACGAGCGGAGCGTCTCAAACCAGCCCAGGAAAAGCTTCAAGAGGCTCCCGTTAGGTAATGCCGATTCACGTGAGAAAGCAGGCAAGGAGGAAGCACTCACACAAGGCGACAAAAAGCACACCTAAGCCAAGTGCAACCCACCTCCTTTCTATCGCCGAGCTTCAGCACGGATACGGTGTAGGCAGAGGGGATGGGAAGGAAAAACTTAACAAGGTTGGCGGAGGGGGTAGCCGGAGTAGAAGATGGCTTATGGGATGTCATGGAGGAGCAGTGCTCGGGTGGCGTTTGTGGTGTCTATGTGGCGGACCAATGTCTGTACTAAAGTGATGGAGATGGGAATAAGAGAAGTAAAAACAAAAAAACAATTTGTGGGTTCAGATAAACAATTTAAAGGCAAGGGACCGAACGAATTCGGCAAGAAAGAAAACCTTCAACCCTTGCCTCATAGCGTCATTTCTGACAAACCAGGAAATGATGAAGATGTAGCGGAGGACCTAGGATTGGAATGCTGCTAATTGTGCAAAACGGTGGGTCTTAGTAAAGACCAAAGACCAAAATGCAGGGGGTCTAATGATGGTTCTAAGAAAGAGATTGTGAGTTTAGTAAACATAGGCATTGAACCCAGATGAGACAGAAATGGGAATAGTTTGACGCCGCGGTCACTCCGGAGGCTCTGGGAGACGTGGGTTGTAAAGTTTCGGCGCCGGACAAGAATGAAGCTTAAGTATTTCTCAGACCTTTTCCTTTCAACTGGGCTCCCGAATAGGGAGTGGGGTTGACATCGGGAAGTAAGCTGACGGGACAAAACGATCGCCTCGGATTTGTCCGTAATGATCGCCGGAATTAGCATACTAGGTCAGGCAGTCCTGACGTTGCACCAGGCCAGCGGCGTAAAGAATGTTAGCCTAGCTGGCATGATACATGTCACCATCTGCATAGAGCGAAAAAGTGAATCCAGGCTGTGCAGGAAAATCGTTCGTGTACACAAAATACAGATCGGGGCCGACGATAGAGCTTTTAGGAACGCCCGCGGCGATCGGTCGAAGGGATGAGTATATCCCATCGGCGCAAAAACTAAAGAAGCGATCGAAGAATATGAACGAAAGAGGAGGGGAGGGGGACAAGGCAAGTCTATAGAGAAGGCCTTCATACCATACACGATCGAAGGCCTTACTCACGTTTTGCAGGACTGCAACGGTGAAGTGATGCTTGTTCTCGGCATCCGTCCGTTGAGTAATAACCCCGGCAATTTATTCTCAAGTGCTCTCTGGAAAAGCCGAATGCTCCTGCCGAATGAAACCATCCAGCAGGAGGGCGATTCTACCATGCAGAACCGCTTGAATATCTTTGAAATGACTGAAACGACTGGCAGAAGCAAGATGGGGCAATGATTCTCGGAAACCATACGTAGTTTTCGAGGTTTTGTAATCATTACAATATTTGCACGTTCCCACAACACGGTGGGGAAGTTATGGAGCCGGACACATCCATGAAACACCTCGTGAATCGGCGAGGCGAGACACGGGGGGAACGTGTTGAATGGCCTCCGTATCGATACGATCCTCGCCGAGGGTCCGCTTACGGTGGACTAGACTAACCGCCGATACCACATCATCCTGGTTAAACGGTACAGGGCAGTCAGCAGGAAAGCGGGAGAAATAGCATGAAAAGAAATCCGTGACCACGGCTGAGTGGTCGGGGTCACAGACGCCTCTTTGGACAGTAAATAGCTTCTCTGTGCAATTGACAAAGTTCTCGCCTTGCCTTCGGCAGACTACACAATCCCATCCAGAGAGCGAAGAGGAAGACGGACCAGTAAGTCGCCTCGCACCCTGCCAGACAGACTCGGTCCTAACTTCCAGAGACTCTCAATACGAGCCCCGTCGCCGTATGAGAAGCTACTTGACAAGGTCAGATTGTGCGTTAAACCTGCGTTATATGGCATGATCCTGGGTTTTCGCTGGCATCGTTTGCGATCTCTTCGGGTAACTGAGACCTTTTGTTAGTTTCAGGGAATAAATTTGTGTTCTTGTCCATGGCGGACGTGACTATTTCAAGATAGTCGGCCATGCGGTCTGCATCAGATATAATGTTGCGCGCGCACACACACACACACACACATGTTGCGTGCTCTCTCACAATTGTTTATAAAAGTTGTCCTCCTCTAGATCAGCGACTGAAATAAAAACACTCGTACCACTGTTGACACCTTGTTTATTTACCAATATCATAAATAGGTTTTCCACATGTTGTGTAGGTTGGATAGTATTTTATATTAACCTAAATGTTGATGATCTAACATTTAGGCTAGTCAGCTACTCTGTGGGTGAGTGTGTGTGCGCGCGCGAGCGCACGCGCGTAATGGACGGAAAGAGAGAGAGAGAGAGACAGGGTGAGAGAGGGAGAGAGACAGTGCTTACGGGAACGTATTATGCATGACACGTATTCGTGAGCTTTTGATTAGCCGTTTGTTACAAGCGACTCGATTTGACACAGAGATGTGCATCCAGTGAGTTACCAACAGCAGCAGTTGCATTTGTGCTGGTTGTAATACAAATGCAATTAATACGGCTGACTATACCTCCAACTGACATGTAATATATCTGTATTGACTTGGCGCTAATGAATGGGCAAAATCAACGTTACAGTATTCTGAATGGTTTTATTCTTCACAGCTACTGCGTAGACGGAGTCATAAGAAGGTGAGGCACATTATTGCCGCCTTGAATGTGGTAAGGTAACCTAGCATGTGTAGATTTCTATTTGACTTTGATGCAATTAAACGGCAATAACATCTATAATATTTTTGTTTTTATAGATAAAAGAAACAGATAACACGTTAAAAGTATTAACGATAATTATTTCTGAAATATCCACCGACAACATAATGCATTCCCGATGTGTAAGGCCTGGACTATGCTTAGTGATTCAAACGTAATTACTTTCCATTCTCGGCTATATTTGTAGGTATGTATACATGCAGGCGCACGTCTCAGACATGATATGTGCCCGAGTAACATTACTCTCACATCTTACAATCATAGTTTACTTGAGTAGTGTGATAATACTTTCGTAGGAAATATACGCATACTATACGTGAAATAAACGCGTACGATCTTTACGCATTGTTTTTAAGACAAAATGGATACATTCAAACGTATACACATTTGATATTTAACGGATAATCTAACCGAACAATAAAAAAAAGAATAACAAAAAGTTGAAAATTACTCTTTCAATTAAAGTTGCTCTTATTAACTGACACTGCAGATTCTGGTTACGTTTGTGCATTATAGGAAAATAGAACTCTCTCACTTCCTGCGTCAATTAAGACAAATCAGAGTTCATTTACACAACAGAAACACAAAACGAAACTCATCACCTTTTCATAAAACTCCAACAAAAAGAACGGGAACAATACATTATCCAGAAAACTGACGGACACTGAAAAACATTCTTCCTTCCTTAACCTACTAAACTACTTTAGAAGACGGTGAACATGAGACGACAGAAAGAAAACCGAACGCTATACATTACGACACAAAAGCGAAGGAAGAATTATTTGGGTAATTCTTTTCATTTTCAGGATGAACATGACATGTCCGCTGGTGTAATCCCACAACGTTAATAACAGGACACGGAACTGCATAAATAATCACGAGTTACTTACATTTTAAGATAGGACACTGTACTGTGGTCTGAGTAAATGCGTAGGAATATTTGGCGATGTTAGACGCAACACATGTTTCTTTTATCATTATAGGGAATGACCGAATGTGTGTGTGTGTGTGTGTGTGTGTGTGTGTGTGTGTGTGTGTGTGTGTGTGTGTGTGTGTGTGTGTGTGTGTGTGTGTTTATAACAACAACGGCGGTTTAAAATGTACATGATTAAATGAAAACAGTGTACAGGATTATAAACTATAAACAGAATGCACTTGGTGATTGTATTGAATATAGCCCTATGGAAAAGTGCGAAAAGGAAAATAAATGTAAGTGCAGTGAAAAATGTTGTATACAGTTTCGTAGTAGGCCTGTATAATATTTCGTAAATTATGTAGTCGTATAACATTAAATTACATTATGCATTGTAGATTGCATAATATAATATACACACACGATTCAATATGATATAGATACATTTACATACACATAATGCAGTATTGTCGATAGGTAAGGATTTGGGAAAAGAAACACTAGAAGCAACAGGCTTATAGAATTTTCGACCAGAAACAAATTAGTTATAACAACTATTAGATATAACTTAATAAATGCTAGCATATTAGCACCTTTCCAGAAGACGCTACACATAGAAATCTCTTGGCGATTTGCGAAGAGCAAGAATCGAGGGATCCCCTCATAAGGCAAAGATGGGGTGGAGTCGATAGGGATCACAAACTAGTAATGGTATATTGGTACCTTGAGATCAAAAAGCTACAGAAAATAGAAAACAATTGCTCTAGTTATTAAACCTAAAAGTGAATATTTTATTTACAGTTGCTAAACTGAAAGTTGCAAAGAATTTTAGAGCAGTAGAGGACATGAACGTGCAAATAAAATTAGGTCGAATAAAATAATGTATCCTGAGTACACGGCAGAGGTGGTGCTGGAAAAGGCCTAGGCAGACAATAGAAAAAGAGAATAATAAAGACGCTACTGAAATGTTGAAGAGATACAGAAGTATAAGAACTCGACAGACGTAGAAGAAAACTACAGAGACCTGACAATTAAAAGCAATAGAAACTGAAAAAAGGATAAAGAGAACTGTTTGAAAAAAGATATTGTGACATAGAGCAGCACACGAAAATGTGTCAAACCGACAAAGCATACGGAATTATGAAGAATTCTTTGAAGAAAGGAAACTTTGTGAGTATAGGATCTATGTGTACCGTAATCGGAGCCGATAACGGTTAGAACAGAGTAGCCGCAGAATGGAAAGGCCAAAAGAGACCTTAAAGACAAAAAGGCAACTGTACTGACTGTACCTCAACAGATTTGATGAAGAAGAGTGGTAAGAAGCTGGAAGCTGAATGTACTCTGTACAAAGTTGACTGCAAAATATACGAGACAAGAGAACTGCGAAAGGAGTTCATACAGCGTATCACTGTACCAGTACCTAAACAATCTAGTGCACGGACTATGGGAGTTTAGCTAAATGTCGCATGCATCAAAAGAACTTGCTCGAAGCATCCTTGGTAGAATAGAAGGTAATTTATATAAAGCCATTTGACTGAGGAGCAGTTTGGATTTAGTAAAGGTATGGAAACAAGAAATAAAATTATAGTGGGGAGCAAATGGTAATATATTTGCCTTCCGTGGAATTTTTGTGGTACAATAATGGGAGTTAGTGATGTTGCCAGTCCCAAAAATTGTGCAGGGGAGTGAGGAGGAGATTTAAAATGGCCGACAACTCGTTTCACCGAAACAGCAATATCTTCATCATTTATAGGTCTACAACAAATTTTCAAAGCTTAAAATACTTCTCAATGCAGTTTTTACAATTAATAAAATATTGTGAATAATATAAATGAACCTCTTAGCCTCTTATGGATTGCTTAATATTGCTCTTCTGGTTTCCGTTGAAGGGTTAGTTTCTGTTACAGAGTATAAAAAATATTTTGGAATGAAACAAAATATTCATTGTAGCTTTCATTATTTTATTTTATTATGCCATCATCATAAATTTTAGATACAAGGACAGAAAAACTATTGGCATCATATTGATGTATTCGTTTGTTACCAAAAACACAATGAAATGAAAAAGTAATGTGGAATGATGTTTACAGATATTAACACACAGGCGACACAAGTTCTCATTTGGCAAATAACGTTTGGAAGAAAACATATGTTTTAATGAACCATTAAAATAAACTTTTTAAATATTTGAATAATAAGCTGTTTCAGAAGACCATTACTACAAAGTGTTTGTAAACAGTAGGTCATCAAAATAAAAATAATGTAAAATAATAATTACACTTATTAATCAGTTTTACTGTCTTCATCTGAACTGTTATCCCCATTCCGGTTAAAACAGTTATTTACATCATCGTCGGGGTCCACACATTCACACATGTCAGTGCATGGAAAGCCATGACGTCTGCATTTACATACAAGTGTTGAACATCTACTCTTTTTGCATGAACATCTCACTAGCTCCAGAATTCCCTGTGGGGCAGGTTGCATCGTGGTCATCTGGGGTACAAATGTACCGTTTTGTCTTTCCCATCCATAACCAGCATCTGGCTGTGGAATATTCCGATTCGCAACAACATCATTTCGCCATACCATGGCTTGATAATGTGCTCTCAATATGGCATAGCGAAGAGCTGACTGTGTTGGTGGCATTTTCTCTGATTCGGCAATTTTCTTTTGAAACAAGGTAAACCGGACAGCTCCAACATCCGATTTTGCACAGTTTGGCATGTAAAGTTTACAAACAAAACGTTCTAACGCATCAAAAATACCACTAGATGGTGTTGCATCCAATCCCAAGTTTGCAAAAGCTTGCAAAATATTTGTATCACATTGCTGAAATGCTTTCCAACATGAAAGTTTACCTTTACCAGCGAAAGCTCCTGTGGTATCGCTTCCAGTAAAAGCATGAAACCCAGGCAATGCATTCACTTTTTCTTCGCCTAAAGCATTGTAGATTGGTTTTAGAGCAATCTGTCTTTTCTTCTTACCACTCTCTACAATACACGATGTTCTAGAACATAGCATGGGGTATCGCCGAAGAGCCAATATAACAACATCTGTATCTGGTGAGTGAATATCAATAGTAGAGGCTCCTCGGTAGGTTGCATCAGCAGCGTGTAATATCAATTTTGTGTTAGCTTCCTCGTGTGGGTCGTAGGTAATGTGAGTGAGTGGCTGCCACTTCTTCTCGCCATGCCACAATGACATGTAGTTTCAGTTCTGTAAATCGACTGATAATTTTATTTGCCAAGTAGGCAGTTAAATCTTCTTTAGTCTGCACACTTGACAGCAATGTTTTCATGGTAATGTTCTTTATTCTTGTATTGTCAGTGATATGATATGCTATTGATTCACTTCCTCTGAGACGTTTTTGGCGAGTTGCATTCTTCAATGAAACCGGAAAATTATATCTATCAAAAACAACTTGCACTTCGTCATAGGAGTTATAGTATGTCTGTAATCTTTTAAGGAAATTATTGGACAAATCTTCACAAGTATTGATATAATGAGGCTTATCAAGGCTCTCCAAAAATACCATACCATCTATAATTGCAACACACATGTGGTTGGGCGGCTCTGGATCTTCAGGTGCTTGGTCACCAATTTGAGATTCTAGAATGGCAAGAAGGTCGCTCTTGCTACTTGGTAAAAGCAGGTCACCTTCAGGTGTGAAGAGTGCACGTGGAACTACCGAAAGCTCATAATTAGATATAGCATCTCTGAGCTCTGCAGTTGGTCCAGACTTTGCAACTAATAGCAATCTCACAAACAATGCACGGTCTTCTTTTAGCTGCAATACCTTAGACTGAAGTTTCACACTTGCTGTTTTGCCATTACTATTAAACATGTTAAGCTTCAACATCGTCATTTTAGACCATAAATTGGTTACATTATTTTGTATGCGAGTTTCAACAAACTTGTCATATGCACCCTGACCAATGACATTTCTGTCACAAACATCTTTCTTAATGCTGTCATTCATGACAGCCTTTGTCATAAAATTCGTGAGATCTGTAGATGTTTCTTTAAATACATTGCCTTGGTTCTGTAGCACCTCAGCAAGGTTATTCACATTACGTTCATGTAGATCTAACAAGGCCTTTGTGTCTTCATGATGTCCACCACGCTGTTTGGAAACAATGCCTGCCGTTGCTTTGCATTCTGCAGCAAGAACAGCCATAGCAGGTGCAATTAAGAAGAATCTTGTTCTGGTTGATGGTATTCGTGTTATACCAATTAATCCTCCACTCACTTTCATGTACGGTTGATATGTTCTAGAGCATGATCTGCCCCTGTAGCACAGAAAGGTATGATGTTTCTGTTCACAACCCAATTGCCTCTTGAAAACTCATGGAACAATTTGGATTTGTTATTAGAAGAGCTTGCATCTCTGCCAAATATAGTGGAATCATGCGAGCATAGTGAATCTTGTCATGTGCAAAGAAGTACTTAACTAATACATCAAGGGAGGATAAATGAAGTTGCCAATCACCAGTTCTAACAGAGTTTATAAATAAACACAAGTCTATCACCATTTCCATATACAGCAACACTGCCTTTGCATTTGGAACAGATTTCAATTTTTTATCAAACACTTCCATTTTTATGGAAAAATTGGTACATGTTGGAGAATTTGGAGTTGGTTTTTTTGGCATACTGCATTCTTTCAATGATGTCACACTGTCTGGAATTTCTGTTAGGGCTCTATTTTTTGATGATTTGATCAAGTGTATAGCTGGTGAAGTATCATCTGGTTCTTTCTGTTGATAAATGGCAAGGGCAATTGCATGTGTTGTATTCTTCCAATCTGGTGTATCCTCCATGAAATCGACGTTGTCCACTGCGAAGAAAATATATCTGTCCTTAATGATATCTGCCGACACATACACTCCCTGGTTATTTCTGATATCATCTATTATCGTCTCAGCTATTTGTGTTTCACATCATCGAAGTCGATCATATCCAATTGACAGACCATAGCCATGCAAAAGCTTAATGACCTTCTTGTTCCTTACAGATTGGTGAACTGATAATCTTACGGCTACTTGCTGAGGCATTACACGCGTAGACTGAATATTTGTAGTTGTTGTACATTTTACTTGTCTCTCATTATATGTCATGGATATTGCAGTTTGTGATATGCTCATGACAGCCTTGTTAACACTTGATTGCTTGCGTTCTGAATACATATGTTCAACAGTACCACAAATAAGCCATCTGAAGAACGAATACACTTCTCGTGGCACATGTTCTTCTGTTGCTTCTAATGATCCTGTGAATTCCCACTTCTTAGTGTTCATAATAGACTTATGAAGATAACTAGCAGCATCATACAAACTCCTCATACTCAAGTCCGAATCATCATCATTCTAATTATCTTGTTGATACATCCTCTTCGTTCACTTTTTTAATATTATATATATATTAAACTTCCACTATGAACACTTACTTTTTGGTTTTGTTACCCAGACGTTTCGACGTGGTATTCGTCTTCTTCAATGAGATTTAAATACTGAATGTCTGTACAGTAACGGTTATGGGATGTAGGTGTGTGTGGTGGGGGTTGCTAAAAACAGGATTTAAATAACAAAATCGAAACATTTTTTACTGAAAACAACATAACCAAATTAAATAAAGACCCCACCCCAAAATATCACAAAGAAATAAATAAAATCTTAAATAACACAAAACACATAATCTCACCTGACAAAACCAAAAAGTAAGTGTTCATAGTGGAAGTTTAATATATATATATATATATATATATAATATTAAAAAGTGAACGAAGAGGATGTATCAACAAGATAATTATAACACCGCCAACATAGCGTACTACATCCATAAATACAGAAATGTCAGAGTACAGGTAACAAAAACTTCCTTGAACATCGCATACAACAAAACATGCCGCAAACACAACATTATACCCACACATGCACAAATCACAATAAAAAATAACACACACGCCGCAATGCAAACTAGACGTAAAGCTGAAATAATACACCTGGACAACATAATCAAGGATTTATACTACAAAAATGATACATTAAACAAAACAGCATATAACCTACACGTAAAATTTACACAAATATTACACCACATAGAACTCGAAAACATAATACAACATACACCGAACAACATAGAGAAACTCCAATTAAAAATACAAGAACGACATAACAGGAAAATCAATAACATCTTAACACGCAGAAACGAAACAGTCCCTACACCGACATATAATTTCACACACGTACAGTAAATATAACAAAGACCAATTTCACTAAAGCAGAAATAACCCTATTATATAAAGGTCTAAAACACAATTTAGGAAACATTCCAACCAATAACAACAATAATAAAAGGTATATACGCGACATAGTCATAGACGCTGAAACAGCCATACAACACACGCATAACAAAGACCGCATGATACAAAATATATACGTCATGATATAAAACGTAAATTACAACACATACAACAATACGAACAAAAACACCATAACAACGAAATCCAAACACTAAAAAATATAAAACGTAAATTACAAGAACACAACCTAACCATACTCAAAGCAGATAAAGGTAACATAAACGTCATAATAGAAAAACAGGATTTAAATAACAAAATCGAAACATTTTTTACTGAAAACAACATAACCAAATTAAATAAAGACCCCACCCCCAAAATATCACAAACAAATAAATAAAATCTTAAATAACACAAAATACATAATCTCACCTGACAACATCAAATATCTGAAACAAATTAAACCAAACCCCCCTACACTGAATGCATTACCAAAATTACACAAACCTAATGTCCCCATCAGACCACTTATAAACAACACACAAGCACCTGCACACGAAATAGCTAGACACTTAGATAAATTAATCAGAAATAACATAAATTTAACAAACAATACCTCCGTCAAAAATAATTTAGACCTGGTGAATAAAACTCAACATGTCCACATTCCACACAATTCAACACTAGCTTCATTCGACATAACAAACCTATACACTAATGTACCCATAAAAGAAACTATAACTACATCAGAACAGTTACTAAAACTTAATAACACACCTGAAACACACATTAAAGAGATCATCCATCTCACTAAAATTATCACTGAACAAACTTATTTCTCACACAATAACATGGCTTACACACAAACAGATGGACTACCCATGGGCTCCCCTATATCAGGTATACTAGCCGAAATATTCTTACATACCATAGAACAAGAACACATATTAAACAATAACAAATATACCAACAAAATAATATATTGGCACAAATACGTTGATGACATTTTACTCCTATACAACGGCAACAAAAAACAAATTGAAAATTTCCACAAATACATTAACACTATACATCAAAAATTAAAATTAACACTTGAATTAGAACAAAACAATAGCATAAACTTTCTGGACCTTACAATTACCAAAACAAACAACACACACATACAAAATATACAGAAAACCCACCACAACAGACATGGTCATACATAACTCTTCCAACCACCCAACTCAACACAAACATGCAGCTTTCAACTATATGCTCCATAGGCTCACATCAATACCCCTAAATACACATGACTACCAAGAAGAACTCAACACAATTAAATATATAGCAGTCAAAAATGGATACAATCCCGATTTAATAAACAAACTACACAAACGCATCCTAAACACAACAAGTAAAACACATAAAACCAACAGCACACAACCCAGTAAATACAACACACACACATACTACAATTCCAACACACACAAAATTGCTAACACATTTAGGAAACACAATTATAAAGTAGCCTACAGAACTAACAACACCATCATGAAACACATAAATAATACTAACAAAGACACAAATACATACAGCAAAACAGGGCTTTATAAATTAAACTGCAATGACTGTCACCAGTTCTACATCGGTCAGACGGGAAGATCTTTTTCCTCTAGATATTCTGAACATTTAAAAGTCCTCACCACAAACTACATACATTCCACATTTTCCACACATTTACAAAACGAAAACCACAGTTACACAAACATAGAGCACAACATGGAAATACTACACTACTTACCTAAAAGTAGAAAACTAAACACAGCAGAACAATTTGAAATATACAGATATCACACAGTACAAGCAAACAACATATTAAACGAACAATTACATTATAGATCACACATACTTTTCGACACACTGATTCCAACACAAAATTCGAATCCCAGCACCAATTCCCTCCCACCAGCAACCCCCACCACACACACCTACATCCCATAACCGTTACTGTACAGACATTCAGTATTTAAATCCCATTGAAGAAGACGAATACCACGTCGAAACGTCTGGGTAATAAAACCAAAAAGTAAGTGATCATAGTGGAAGTTTAATATATATATAATATCATCATTCTGTGATGTCATAGCAATATCTCTTGCATGCTTCATACTAACAATTTCAGGTTGATTTCTTTGTGATGGACGGTGAAATTCAATATCTGTAACATTTTTCTGCAGCAATTCCTTAATTTCTTTCCTTGTTATAGATGGATAAGCGACATTATTCATAACACGAATGTTTTCATAAGTGGTTTGCACATCAGCCATACTCACGGTACGAGTCTTTAAACACTCTTGAATCATACAAATGAATTCAATCTCTGATGCAGCTTTAGGGGCTGTAGAGATATTGGGTGCACTGGTATCAGGACATCGTAGTACATGTGTCACATTCTTTGCCCAGCATGGCAAATGGTATTTAATGTCGTGACCATCTTCAGGGTTGATTGCTGTATTGAGCTTTATCTGGAGGGCTTCATTTCCACTTTTAGCAATAGCATCACTCAGGCTTTTTTGAGCATGATCAACCGACAGCTTCCTGAGGGAATTTGCTCGTGTCTGACCACCATTACAGAAGAAGCAATCATCTTTGTTGAATGGAATGCAATGCGAACGTGTTAGTCTTGATGTGCTGCTTTCCGTCACAGTTGGTGTTTGCTGAGTTTGGATTTCATAGTGCTTTTTCATACGCTCCAACTTTCCCTTGTGAGTGACATCTTGGTAACAAGTTCGGTGCCATGATGCCCTGTTCTCTACCAGCATAGCAGCAGTCATTCCACGTAGACGAATATTAGATTAAACATACTTCACGTTTTCGTATTTAGCATTCTCTTGCACACTCTGTAAAACCTTTTCATGTGTGGTGGGGGTTGTGATTAGTCCTTCGGTTAATTTCTGTTGACATATTGTACACAGTGCATAGTTGATTTCCATTTTTAGCATCTTCGTTTCTGGTTCACTGAGATCCATCTGAAAAAGAAAGTTTTTTTTTATTTAATTATGCATAACATGAGCTTATTAAAGTTTTTTTAAAATAAATATGTAACGTTAACGCTAGTTGTTACACAATTCACATTATTCCTAATAATAATAATTGTAAAAACTACATCAAGAAGTATTTTAAGCTTTGAAAATTTGTTGTAGTCCTATAAATGATGAAGATATTGCTGTTTCGGTGAAACGAGTTGTCGGCCATTTTGAATCCCCTCCCCCACTCCCCTGCACAATTTTTGGGACTGGCAACATCCATATTCGTTTTCCTTGTGCCAATACCTTTCAGAAAAACTAACTCCCAATATTGTACCACAATAATCCCACGGGAAACAACATGCTCCCCCATTATCAGCGTTAGGTTAGGAAACCTTTAACAAATTGAGTAAGTTAAAACATTTTTGTAAATTAATGTATCATACTTTACAATGAACAGTTTTCCAACTAACCGCTTTGTACTGTTGATTGTTTGATTGTTTGGATCATATAATCATTTCGTGCTTTTACAGGTATCACATAATCATTTAGATTAAGAATGAATTTTATTTCATGATTTAAAATAATATACGAATCGTCAACAAATAAACTGACTGGTAAATAAGGCTGGCAGCATTTTTTAATATTACTTACGGTTCTCTGTTCCAAACGTCTAGCAACATTCCTGCAAGAAAGTGGTTTTTTAGCAACTGTATTCTGTAACGATAATACATTTTAATTCTCGTTAGAAGAACTAAAAACCACGTTTAAGATAGGCCATCATATAATTCCAAACAGCAGTAGAAACAGGTAAATACTGTAAAGAACAATGGTGCAATCGTAACGTTGTACGTCAGTTAAAAACTAAAATCTCCAAGACATTTATTTATAAACACATGAAATCAGTGTTGTAAGAAAGGCTAGGCCAAATTAAGGCTTTTAACTGCTCTGCTTTGTAGAAATTAGATGCTAGATTGTGAACCAAAACTGCATATAGCATTACACAGAAACACACACGCACATTAACGTGTATGTATATCTTTTTGCTGCTCCCCTTCAACAGCTTGTGATTGCGAGTGCGCTTGCCTTCAATTTAAGTACATCATCAATATGGTTAAATAATCGTGCTGTATTAGGAATGAACATTTATTTCAGATGAAAAATATAACAGCTTTTAGCTGTGTACTTACATTCCTCCTTGTCTAGATTGATTTTAAAAAATATTGTTATAATATCATACTGTATAATATACAGTATATTCTCCAGTTTATATAATATACAGTATAGTCACGTACACATTTTCTGTAAAATTGAGAAGTTTATGTGTGTGTGTGTGTGTGTGTGTGTGTGTGTGTGTGTGTGTGTGTGTGTGTGTGTGTGTGTGTGTGCGTGCGTGCGTCTTGCCGAAACTTTAGTTATTGGAGCGGAAAAATTGAATCCAAATAGAACTACAGAGATTTGTTTATTAGTTGACGCCCATTTTCACCTTGTAGCACAGTCCCCAATTGTTACCTGATTAGAAAATATATTGTTACCAAAGTATTAAAGTACGACAAGTTATGTCGCTGAATCAATAATATTAGAAAGTTAGACATTTGTTTTGAAGCTAGTAAAAGGTACAAGCAATTTAAAACTAAATCTGTTTGTTGATAAAAACACGTTCAAATTAATGCAAAGAGATAGAAAGGGTTTAGGGATTTAGATCAGCCTGTTTTAAGTTATGCAGTCCACGAACGTCTGAGGTTTGTTTTTGCAGAAACGTGTAGAAGAAATTATGACCTGTGGTTATTTACATTTGTCTGACGCATTGCCATTTTCTTCCATTACCTTTTGCAGTTCTCTTTCGTATTTCAGTGATCTCAGTACTTCTGATCCAGAAAATTGTAAAACAGAAACAATGACTATAATATTGTTTATAGTTCACTGAACATTGCTATTACCATCTCCAGTTCTCCTTAATACTTCAGCGATTCTGTTAGTACTGACAATAGGCGAGCAGTTGTTTGGTACTACCGTCCAATTCGATGTACTACTGGTAAAAGTTGTACAGAAAAATTATATTTTAGCCTAACAATAACACTAACAAAATTGATAAAATTAAACTCTTTTAATCAAACAAATCAATTAGTAGAAGAATACAACTTATCCAGAAGTACAGAAGACTAAAACAAAGCAGACATGTAGAGAGAATGTAAAAAACAGAAACAGCAGTATGCCTGGGGGAATTTTGATGGTGAATTGAAATATAGTTTAGTGGGTGCAAACGCTCTGACGTCTTGTTACACAGTTTCATACTTCTAAGCACAAGCGGTAGGTTTTTAATCCAAACCACTTTAAAATTGTCAGTATTTTACGGACCACTTTGAAATTGTAGCTACCCGTCGTGTATAGTAGTTACCCAGAGCAGGAAAACACAAAAAATATGTTAGAAAACATTGCCACAAATCTAGCCGACTTCTGCCTTTTAGCTGAAGCCGGAAGACTGTTTTGAATAATTAGATGAGTAACTATTAACAAAAGTACGTGAAAAATGTCTGTTGTTTTAAACAACTTTCTTATTTCAAAAAAATGCTTAATGAAAAATATAATCTTAAGCACGAGCTCGTTATTGAGTATTCAACAACAGGACAAGTTTGAAGGAGAACAAAAGGAGGAAAGATTAAAAGTTGGCGTTTCTGGAAATTTGCTCTTATGTGTCATATTACTTCAAGGTATGCCCGTCAGAAACACAGAAAGGCAATCCGTCCACGAAATGTTATTATTTTCTACAAAGAAATTTCCTTTTCTGTGATGCTTTCTCTTTTGGTTTCAATAAATATGAGTGTTTCACGTAACCTACTGTTGGTTAATATATTGTTTAATTCTAGACTGTATGAATACGTTTGCATATTTCGTTGTGTGTCGTACATACTGTCACCTGATTGTTTCTGTAAGTATAAAAATATTGAATGATGTACCTATAATTGTATAAAAAAATTTATAGCTTTTTTTAATCAGATAATTATGCAGTATAATAGGCAACCACAAAAAATTGTTTCAAAGTTAGAGATTTCCCAGTATTTAATGTTAATTCGACTATTAGGACTATTTAGTTTAATTCTTTTAAACTTAATACCTTTATACTGTTTACAAATAGGTTAACTGATTTTTTAAACGTTCCGTGACCAGAATAAAAATGTTTTAGTTTATTCCAAAATGAATTTAAAATGTTCAGAAGATTTTTCGTAATATTCCCTACATAATGTACTTATATTTTTCTAAAATCGTAACCCTAAAAAAATTTTTTTTTACTGTACGCACTTTCTTCTAGGTAATAAAGCTTCACACACATCAGTCGAGGATACGTTAGGTAAATTATTTTATTCTCCAGACTGGCTTACTTGTATTTTGTATTTACCTTGTTACTGACAGTATTCAGGTGAACCTAGTGAATAGATTGGAAGTGGCGCGACGGGATGACAGACGCTGGTAATAAATGTTGTATTATTAAGCAGGCAGTAAACCTTCAGCAAAGAGTAATAAACTTTATGCTGTACGGTGTTTACATAAGGTTTACAAACGCGTTACCTATTGTGTTACAACTCACGTTCTAGACTTACTGCAACTTAACGAACATGGAATCAAGTTTCATTGTATATAAAGTGTTTGCAATGTATTTTATACGAATCGCTGTTTTATGTGCTTCGTTTGCGTTATTTATGAACGACTTTGAACACTAGATCCTAAGCCAATACCAATAAGTGTAATTTAGTTTATAAATCAAAATTTCATGACTATAAAGGCTTCTGTAATTTATCAAAGTGCTTATATGCCAACGAAGCTTCAACAATTGTAAAATTTTTGTTACAGTTTTACAGTACAATGTTGTCTTTCCTCTGAGGCAAACGATCCAACAGCATTAAACAATATGTACAGCGTGACAGCTTTGTTTCTGCCCAAACTTGTCAGAGCGACAAGTTTCATGGTTCGTGTTCGTGTTCAGTTCGGTTCTGTCGCTTACACTGTCATACTTTTGCAGATGACATACATCTTGTAGACTTTTGCTTTACGTCTATACTATTGTCTGCTCGCTTTGTCTGCTCATAAAATCATATTGCAGATGAATTTATGAGGCGGCAATATTGATCTGGGTCTGCTACATTTATTTTAACTTTATCATTATTCAATGTTGTGACCTTGTGTTCCCCTCCTGCTACATGGAATAGATTATACATTTTCTCATAAGTTTCTATGTTAACCACATTGATGGGTGGTGTAATGAACTCTTTTTTCAACCCGTTTACCTCAGATTTTTCTGCAGTTACTATCAGTATTTGAAGAGACGTTTCCGATGTAGCAGATGCACTGGGTTACTATTCTTTTTGGTTTTCATAATCCATTATGTCTATATTCCAAGTTCCTCTTCATCTCTAAAATATTCCATCCTGCTTTGTTTTCTTACTAGATGCTGCAAGCAGGTTTTCAAGGGACTGCAATTTTTGGGTAAACTGGCTTACACTACTTTCCAAAATTATTTATAGGCTATTGGTAAGCGCTTCTTGCTAGAATTTTATTTTTTAGTGTATGGTTTTAATTTTACTTTCTTGAAAGAAAGTCTAATTTTCCAGTATCTGTGGTTCTATTTGATTCACTCAAAGTAAAGTCTGACTTTCCTGTAACGTTTGAGTAATGAGTGGATTAGATTCTACAGAGTCTATTCCTCCTAAATGAGTCTTCCGTAAGCATTAGTTGCCCCTCCCGCAGAAACGATGAGGCCAGCCTGCGACTGCCTGGCCTACCACCTGGCCTACACCTGGGTGTAGTTCTATTATCCATTGCTTATCCATACATACTTTTTATAAAAAAGAGAGAGAGAGAACAGAGAAACAAAAAGTAATCCCCTAGCCTTTGGAAACCTAATAGCCTCGGAGTTGGAAGAAAACAAGAGGTTGCCAAGGCAGGTCGATAGCACGGAAGAAACAGATAGCTGGCCAGTGGAATGACGTCAGGTGAAAAAAGATAGCTCCAGATACAGTTCGCCCCAGCGAGGGTTGGTATCACGCCTACTTATAAAGAGATGGAGTAACATTTTGTTATCCACCACCGACAGAAGCGCCTGAAGGGGATCCAGTCTACCTCTCAGAGGCAAGCTGATAAACAGCTACCCTGAGTTGGTGTAAAAGAATAACCAACAAGGGGTGAAAGAACATATTAAATTTAATGAAAGTTTTATTAGTTTTAATTTAAAAAAAACGAGCAATGTTTAACCATAATTATTGACCTTTGTAGAATAAAAGTTTAAAATCAATATCCTAAAAAGCGTGTATGTGTGTGAGGGGAATTTTTGTGACTACAAAGATTAATCTGATATGTAACAATCTTTATAAGCTTCTTCCTAATAGGGTTTATAAACACATAGTTAAGAACATTTAAATGAATAGGGCTAAAATTAAGGCTGGAGGTGGCTGATTACATTAGGGATTAACCCTATAGACTATAATACGGCGCCCGTGTTAACTGTAAACGTGGCAGGTGATCTTTAAAATATCGGTATGGAGAACCATACATAACTTCCATGTTCTAAGATTTATATTTAAAATCATTTTCGAAATGAAATATTACCATAGAAACTACTTCTTTCTACTTACTGCTTCAGCCTTAACCACAGTACTGTGGTCACTAACGTATACCACCTCACGTTATCGCACTCGATTTTCACTGATGATGGAAGTCGATGGTATTGCCGAAACGTCTGGTTTTGTAGAAAACATTGGACTACGGCCAAACATCCCGGGAAGGAATTTTAACAAAAACTACTTCTTTGTTGCCGATAACGTTGTACACATATATATATATAAAAAATATGCATAAAATTAATGGCTTGTATAAGTTAATGTTTGATCTCCATTAAGTAGTGCTCAAGTTTCCAAAGTTTTAATATTATGATGTCCGTAATTAAAACATCAGAGCAGGTTTAGTGTGTATGAGGGTACACCGTGGGCAAATATTTTCAACATTTCCTATTGAACGTTGCTTAGAGTAAAGCTGCGAATCTACAGTGTACGTTTCACAGAAAAAACACGCGGAAAAGAAGGAGCGCTCCGAAGTCACTCATGGATCCTCAGCATCTTGCAGAGGGTTCATTCCCTAAAGACGAAAATTCTGTCTATGAATCGTTCCTCTGTAAAAACGTGCAGTTACACTGCCCAGCGATCCACAGGAAGCAAATCGCTATCCACGCTGGACAATTTTTCTTCTTGCACGCGTTATGTTGGTGTGGGTTTCGGCACTTTCCATTTAAAAAGCGTGCAAATGTAAGAAAATAAACATGAGTGAGGCCAGAAATAACGCGAATTGTGTGTGTGTGTGTGTGTGTGTGTGTGTTCCCTGCCTTTTTATTGCAGTAATCATAACAATAAAATGGATACGTAAACATTACATAATTGAGATATGCTTGCCTGCCACGAACGATATATTTTCTCTCATACATGATTTACATTAAAATAAAAAAATTATAATTTTTTTGCCTGGCAACAAAATTATTTTATTTTTAACAATTACCATTGTTTGAAAAAGTTTAAATGAATTTTCAAGTACTTTACTGTTGTTAAAACGTAAAAGGTTGCAGGTAAACTACCCCTTTCCCTCAACCGATCTTCACCAAAATCGAAAGGCCTTGAGATCACTATAATTCAGGGATGTGTGCAAAAAATTATTTGATTCTGTTTGAATATGCGGCAGTTACCGTTCGTCTTAGAAAAAATTACCCTTGTTAAAACATAAAATGTTGCCGGTAAACTACCCTATTCCCTTAACCGATCTTCACCAAAACCAAAAGGTATTGAGAACTCTACAATTCAGGGCTGTATGCAAAAAATTATTTGATTCCGTTTGAATTTGCGGCTGTTATCGTTGCCAAAATATTACCCTTGATAAAAAAACGCTGCAGTTAAACTACCCCTTTCCCTTAACCGATCTTCTCCGAAAACAATAGGTCTTGAGTACTCAACACTTCAGGGCTGTATGCAAAAAATTATTTGATTCTGTTTGAATTTGCGGCTGTTATCGTTTGCCATAGAAAATACCCTTTTTAAAACATAAAATGTTGCAGGTAAACTACCCCTTTCCCTTAACCGATCTTCACCAAAAACAACAGGTCTTGGGAACTCTACAATTCAGGGTTGTATGCAAAAGCGTAGTAGATTCTGTATAAATTTGCGGCTGTTATCGTTTGACATAGAAAAAATTACCCTTGATTAAAAAAAAACCGTTGCAGGTAAACTACCCCTTTCCCTTAACAGATCTTCACACCAAAAACAATAGGTCTTGAGTACTTTACAAATCAGGACTGCATGCAAAAAATTATTTGATTCTGTTTGAATTTGCGGCTGTTATCGTTTGGCATAGAAAAAAAATCTACAGACACACAGACAGACACTTTTCGAAAAATTACTTTTTTCATGTTTTGAGTGTAGTACAATCAGAATCTGCAGTAATCTCGAACACGATTTTTTTTGTTATCACCATACTTCCATTTCCTTAAGGAACATGGAAGTAAAAATCTTTGATACATCAGGTTACTTGTTCCTTATGAATCGTAAAAGTTTAAGCTGTTCAGAAGTTTTATTGGCCCAAGTGGTGTGTTCACGCCTTTGTGTTTGTATTTTATTTTCCCAACAATCTGCTAGCAGGTGGCCAGGTTTCTTACATTTGCAGTACTCAGGCACTTTGTCTCTTCTACACTGTTCGTAAAACCGTTGTGACACTATACGCTTTTTAAATTGTTTCTCCTGAATCGTCTCTTTATTCCTTCCGCTATAACGACTATCTAATATTGGATCGCTTGGCTACAACGTGATGACATATTTTTATTAATGCAGGTCGGCGACTTGGCGGCTTTAAACTGGAGAGCGTGAACAAGAGTGTTTGAGCTATTCTGGTGCCATGCCGTTCATATCACCTCTTCTAATTTACTATTTCAACTGCCATCAATAAACGTAAGAACGCAATTCATGTTTTAAAGCCCTCCGAAGCTTCAGGATGAGCCGATCTCATCACCTGGTTCAAACTCCTAGAGGCTCTGCTCAGAACGTTCTCCCATCGCTTTTAGTTGAACGCAGTACACATCGCACTGAAGTCCATGCAGTACGCATCGCACTGCAATTATATTTTCTTATACGTTATTTTTAATTTGTTTTATTACAGTTGTAATCAAACCTTCTATACTTGGCATACTTATTATTATAGTTGCCTCTAATTTTCGTATTTCAGATACCGTATCAACTTGTTTGTTCGGCTCAACTTGGAATTATACATACTTTTGCAGTGGTATCCTCTTCTGTACAAACGTCATTATATCTTCTGCATCACGTTTAAATTTTTGTTCTGTTTCTCGATACTTTTATTTTTCGCTTTTATTTTTCATTCTGTCATTTTACTCTTTTTCTGTTTCCTGTCGACATTTCTCGTCTCGATTTTCCATCCAAGCACGTACAGCTTCTATCACGGTTTCTTACCACTGATCACGCATACTAACTTGTTTAACGATGTTACTGTACTGATTTCCACTGTTAAATGTCCTATACCCCGATTCTGACACCAGTGCTACGACGATCACACGGATTTCGTGTTTGAACTGTGGATACAGAATAATTGACAGCAGGTGAAATTGCTGTTGAGAACAATAACGACAGCGGCAATAATGAACACTCGTGTACAACAATCGTCGAGTTCACAATTGTTAAACACACAGGAACATAACAATCAAAAAATGTCACCTGTATAACCGTGTCACACTAAATATTACATGTCACCAATTACAGTTTTCCGCTCTCAATAATTCACTAGTTACAATACAAACAAGTCCGATAACGTACACTGATATCGCAATCCAAAATTAACTCTTGAAATCGGAAACGGCGCTTTTATAATTTGCCTCTCTGGTGTAATGTCCTAGATGCCGGTAAAATAATAGACTAACCACTGGAATGGGCGTCTGGGAAAATCCAGTTGGTTGCGTAATCATGCCGTTCACACAGTGCCTGCAATTTATCGTCAGAGTAGTAATGGGCCTATATCAGACATCGTTTCTAATATTTCGCACATGCATTTTGTCGAGTACTGGCGTGCGATGTGTATTGGCGTGTAGGTCTATCCGTATTATGTACATGCATTTAGTTTTTAATAATAATAAAATTTATATATAAAATAATTTTTTTGGAAGCATAAACTTACAAGTTTATAAAAAAAGGAATTTTTCACCCAAAAAGTGATTTGCACACTGACTTTTCCTGTAAACAAAAACTGTAGACACGGTACAGGATGTTAAAGACTAAAACACAAAACCATAAATTTTGCAAAAAACAATCAGCATACATATAAATGAAACATGCATAAAACTCTTTACAAGAGGAAAGACAACTGAAAGAAGAAAACAGCCGCCAGTAAGAGGAACGATAAAAATTTGAATTGTATTTTATAAAGACAAAGAAAGAAAGGTTTCACATCTATTTGTATACACAATAGTCATTAGAAAAAAAATATGTTCGTGATAGAAAGGAACTGAGCCAATAAGTATTTGATTTTTACGTTGGCTTCAAATTCAATGAACAGCGCAGTGCTAATTTGCCTAGTTTAAAGTTTCCTTTTATTTTTTTTACAGAAAATCTGTATACTACTCAGTCAGTGTTGTTAACATCTGGAAGCCCAGTCTGTTCTTCTTTCCACGACATATAGAAAGGGGATTAACATTGTTGCACAGTATGGAGTTCACACATGTTGAGTGCATACAAGGTACTGTGCGCATGGCAAACAAATACTATAGAATAACGCGTTCAACCAGACGAACGGCAATACAATGTGGTTTTTACTACAATACATTCCTTTTTATAGGGAAAAGCAAAACAACTGTATAAATTTCTGCGAGATAAAAACAAATGCTGAACTGTCAACAGTATTCGGCTTAGCGCTCTTATACAAAATGTTTCATTTGTAATATTTTCTACTAGTTGCAATATTTTAATATCGTAGTCAGTAATTCGTTTTTATTTCTTTGATGATGAATAAAATGTAAAGTGTAAACATTAGTAATCTATTCAAAAGGGAAACATGACTGTACTGCTTTATATTTTCTGTACTGCTTTCATACCATTGTGTATTGATAAAACTCTTTAAAAAAATTAAATGCCGCCAGCAAAGTAAGGTCCTATTCTCTTAGGTCAACGGCTAGAACACTATTATTTGTTCATTTGCATTACTCCCGATAAATTTTAACAAGCTGTATTGAGTTTATTTTCTATTGTTCATAAAGAAAATGTCTTTTGCAACGTCTGAACGCCCAAGCATGCAAACAATATATATTAGTGTTTCTCAATATCGTGAAACATATTTGTACCTATAGGTTTTAATAAATATGTCTAAGCCTTATGCATCAACTTAATAGTTATTTAGCATTTATGAACTTACACTTACATTTTATTTTCTATGATTTTTCATTAATATAAATTAAGAGAATCTTACATAATCATTTACTCTCTAAATCCAGATAGTTGTCAGTCTCTTACTCTTTAATCCAGTTTATTCTCTAGCCGTACTTTGCTAAAAGAAGACTGTTTCCACTGTTCTTGATAAAATAAATAGTGTTTATCATATATTTTTGTAAGACGGGTTTAAATATTTCGGTAAATTTCATACCTGGTATGAGTCATGTATTAACTAATGAGTACTACAAATTGATCTAGTGATACATTTTAAATTGTCAAAGACATGTTAGGTTTTAGAATTGCCTAACACGGGTATCTTTCATAAAAATGTAATGTAGTGTCCATAGGGAGGTAATGAAATGTAACACACATGTCCATTGTCATAATTGCTATTTTGCCACGTTTCGTTTTTATTTATAGGCCTACTTTGATTTCTCACTTTGCCACACGTAACAATCTGTGTACGTCAGAATGCTATAATTTACATAAATCTTAGAAAATTGAAGTGGTCTTAACCGTGTGTGTGTGTGTGTGTGTGTGTGTGTGTGTGTGTGTGTGTGTGTGTGTGTGTGTGTGTGTGTGTGTGTGTGTGTGTGTGTTGTAACATGACATATGAGCCCAAAGATTTCAGTAACCTAAAATATTTACACATGTCAATAATTGAGTCAAAGAGACAAACCAAATAAGTTATCTAAAATGCCAAGCATAAAACTACATGAGCTACCCATCACCAAGGATAAACTCACAACAAAAAGAGTTAATAAACTAATGGTAACTAGCATGTGAAATGACATTATAAGGAAAAGAAGATGCGCCACACAATGATTGTACCACAGGAACCAACAACCCAATAGTTTTCGGTCAGTGAAGAAACAATGAAGACAAGGAAGAAACCTACTACGAGAAAGAAACCTAACAACCATGGCATAAAATATAGATTCCAAGAGCCAGTCAACTATAGATGAACATCTTACCCGTATATGCAATAACTAAACAACTTACAGATTGAAGAGATGGACAAGAACTGATTAACTGAGATGACCAATATACAACAAACAATATTATAAATAATTAGGGCAAGATATGTTATAAAAAGAATGAAGGCAACAATACTGTTAATTGAATAGAAGCTGTAAATAAAAGCATAGTAACATGTTATGCACAGCACCAATGTAACATAAAGAAGTATTAGATTTGTCTCATAATAATAGCAAATATTAGTCAAATAGTCTAACAATCATGTAAGACAAGAGAAGGAAATAACTAAAGAGTTATTAGTTATCATTAATAAAACCAAACTTCAGAAATAAGGTTAAAAGAATTTGTATCAACCTAACATACACATTGTTGGTACAAATGATAAAATCACATAACCTAAGATGCAGGTACTGTTCACCTAAATTCACATCTAGCAGTAGGAAAAACCTACCCAAACCAAAATGTTTTATGTCTTAAACCAAGTAGAAATAATGATCTTTCTACAGGTACCAATATAAGATACCCAAGATAAGTTTTAAATAAGAATATAAGTAAATAAAGTGAACCAAAACCAGCCAAAATGGAATTCACTAAGTAAAACCTGAATAAAACCATATTATAAAACCAAATAGAAACAAAAGGTTAATGTCTATACCACAAGTAGAGTGTAATGCCACTACTGTAATAGTATAAGAAGATTATAAGAAGGGACATAATGTATTATAATAGTAATTAAGAACACCTGTCATGTGACACCAGGTGTAAGTAATGTTATTTAATCATATACAATATGGAACAGACTAGTGTACTATAAACACCAAGCCCATTACAAAGATACTATTATTGTTCAACTATTGTAACTAAATAAGAACGAAAAAAGAGCTAAAAATACCAAATAAGAGTGGCAATAAGTATGCATCTCATAATGCAAAATAGAGGCCACTTTATTAACAAGAAATGACAAGGAATACATAATATTCCAGCTAGCAAAGGTTCACAGTAGTTGAAACCATTTATTATTGTCAACTGGAGCCGTACAGGAAGTACATAAATACTTTCTATTATGTAAAATATGTAAATACAAGTATAGGGACATAGGCTAAGACAATGGTAGCTTAAGAAATGTATTTTGTCAATAGATTTAAGTAACTAGCAACTAAGAAGTGTAAGAGACTTAGAAGGCATGCCCTCAAGTGGGTATGAGTGCCATTAAATAGTGTTAATCAAAAATAAAATATAAATAATAGTGTATAGTGAATCGTGATAATCACAAACATTAACTTCCTTGATAATTGACCAAAGCACACCATGAGTCGACTCAAAGTAAAGAGCCAAGTGTTACCAATCCAGTGATATGCTCAGATTTAAAATCTAAGCCATATTAAAAAATTTATTACATTTATAAGGAATTCGTGTCAAATCGAGCAAACATTTATACTCTTGACACCAAATACCCCACGGCAAACCCAACAATTGAAATAATTCGCCGGGGGGTATGTGCATCAAATTAAAGATCGTCAACCAATCAAATCCAAGAAATTAACAAAGTTTTGGACGATCGCAAAACGGAACGGCAGTCACTTTTTAATCAATTTCAGAAGGGAACAGACGGCTACAACCCGGAGCAAAAAATCAGCTGTTCATACGATTTGTGCGCGTCACCGATGTAAACATTGCAACCTAACCTCAAATTGTGATAACGTAAATACTTTAGTATCGAAGGTGTTAAGTGTAACAGTGCGTAACAAGGATTGCTCAGTGTATAATCCAGAGCAATTCCGGGATTTAAATTATAAATAAAAGGGTGTACAGTGATTTTTACATTATTAGTTAAGAAATGAGAAACGATATAATCGAAACATACTCAAACAATGATCCTAGGTTAAGGTGTATACACGATATTATCTAATCAACAGTAATGACAATCATCAGATTATTTTGAATATTCTAATTTTATGAATTTATTAATATTAATTGTTATATACGAATACTTCGTGTGACTTAACCATATATAATGACAGTTGTCAATTATTACATATAAATCAAAATAACCAGTATTCACCAATGACTGAGATTTGTCAACTGGATGATCAACTAACGAAAGTTAATAAAATATTTCAATGTTATTTATGTTTTATGATTTAGTAAAAGAATCTACTATTATAACCATTTCAATGTTTATATTTGCTATGAATAATAACCAAGGTTGTTAAGCTACATAATTACTTACAGCCATGCAATTATCTTTATGTAGAACCAAACAATGAATCAGATGTTTTACTCAATAACACTGCTTCAACATATAATATTATTTTTCACTTTTTAATTATTTTACCAAGAATTATTTTAACATTAACCAACTTTCATTAAACCATTTATTGTCAATTGAGTTTAATAATTCTGCTAACCTGAAATGTCCAGAGCAGACACATGGTTATTATTTTGTATGTTAATTATAAGTGATGACTGAATTATAGTCAACATTAAACTGCCTAATAACGGTAGAATAATAGTTCTATTCGATGATTTGGTATTCTGTCAGCTCAAAGAACCCACGCAGGTATTAAATTATTTTAACCAAAAAAGCATTTAGATAAACTAACTTTGCAAACAGTTCTGCCACCCTGAGGCAAATTTTATAAAACACAATGTCTCATGTTACTTTTTCTGAATTTAAATTATAAATGATAATTCAGATCATTTAAACAGAGCACATTAACTGAATAAAATATTATTTGACCCAAGAAAACGGAGTCAGTTAGTTTATTTCAAAAGACTAAGTTTGAAAACAGGTGAACGAATCTCATTGGTCAGCTCGACAAGCAGCGGCGAATACAAACACGGTAAGTCCGTATACAAGTTGGATTGTGATATCGACCCTGCAAGATCGACAAGAGTCACACAAGTAAGTGATTGTTCATGCAAAATATTTGTGTTTTCAGTGCGGAACATACATCACCATTTCAACGAGTCGACGGAATAACAACCGTATAAATAAACTAACCGAAGTAGAAAATTACTTCGATAAATAATCTCAAGTGCATCAACCGGATTTATTTAAGTTGGATTCAACGCTAGGTTGAATTGAAATAAATAAATCACTAATAATAACCATTAAACTAAAAGTTACTGCAAATTATAAACAAAAATAAACGGGAAGTTAGCACCCTAGAACCCCAAAAAAAGTTTAGTTACAAATTGACGCATACAACGTGAGGCAATAGACACCAACAATTTGTTTTACAACAATATATACATATATTGTAACATTACATAACCCATGCCCAATACCACTAATAAATAAAGGAGGATTAATATAACCATAAGAATAAAATCAGTAATTACCCATTTAAAAAAGTCAGAAATGGGGATTATGTATCATACTATAAGAACCTATGTACTATAAAACACTCTAGCCATTGAAAACAATACTAAGTGTAATCTAAAAGTGCAGTGTACAAAGTGAAACATAGTATGTTATGTGGAAGTGTTAAAAACTTAAAAAGTACATCTCACAAATTTGTGATGAAGATGCAAAAAGCAGTATTATAGTAATAGACTATAATACTAATGACAAGTTGTTGTAGTTTTGTGTTGTGTAGGTCACAAAGGCAATATAACTATAATTAATATTTTGTTTACTATAATTATTTTTGTTTATGTTTAAAGGAAATCCAGGGTTATATCAAACTAATAATGTCCAATTAATACTATATTAAAGAAACGGAATGTTAAATAAAGTAGTGTACAGTAAGAATACATTGACCAAAGTATAAGTCATAAATAAACTAAAATAAAAAAACATTAAATTATAAAATACCAGTAGCCAAGCTTAAATAAATTCATGGAGAAAAATCTTATATAAATTAAATTTAATTATAACTAAGATTTGTAAAGGAGTATTTTTTTAAAAGAACAAATGAATTAATAATATTATATACTAGCCTATTTACCTAAAACGGTACCTAGGTTAGCCAATAAGAAACCATCAACTCTTGGTTACTATGAGTAACTAACTAACAAGAAATTGATTGATTGTTAAATTGTATTCAAGGTGAGATGATGACAAAATGTAATGTCCAATAAAATTTTAAAAAATTAATAACGATTATTCGGAATAAACCACTACAAAATTAAGAAAACTAGTCAGCACTATACACTACATCAGAGACGTCCTTTGAACTACGATAATTCACACCAGAAAATCGATGAAAACCAATAAATCCAGCTAACCACATCTCAATCTAGACGTCAGCATTGAAAATCATTGGGTGATATCGCTTCCTTTTAATAAATAACTAAATTACACCTCAACTATAAGTATAAAACACTAGAAACAGCACCATCTCTTTAAATTCATAAGAAACAAGGTGAACATAATAAACTTTATTTAATTAACCAAAAAACAGTAAAAATGTAGATTCGCTAGTAACGTTCCGGCCGCCATCATTATCTGTGTTCGTTTTCGGTAAAAATACGTAGTCTGCGCTCTGGCGGTTTAAAAACCAACTTAATGAACTGGATTTCAAAATAAACAAATAATTAATGTAAAGTATGATACAAACCAATATGCATTTCTGACTTTCTTAAAGTTCAAAGAACGTTAAATAACCCTGGGAAATAAAATTAATTAATTTTTCTTTATCAAAAACTGTAATAAAAAACATTTCTTGTGTGTTATATGTAATGTAAAACTAAGATCGAAATAACGTTGTGATTTGAGAAATAATCGATTGTCACTTTATGTTTTGGAGACCATAGTGTCCAGTGAATAAAAAATAATTGCAACGAATGCCTGGCGTTTAAAGAATAAAATGTGTATTATTTCTGGTAGATAGTAGTTTGTTACAGGAAATAAGGAAAAGTCGAGAAGAGTAAGGAAATCAGTCCGGTCATCAGAAAATTATTAAGTGCTGCAAAAATAACTTAACCTTAAATGGGTTCGTAAAAATAGAAAACAGCTGATGCAACGAGCGGAAAAATGTTTAAATACTAGATTGTATACAAAGAGAGTAATTCTCTTTGGCTCTCTTTCACTCTCTCTCTCTCTCTCTCCTACCTATCTTCAAACAACTGCCCTGATTTAATACGAAATTAAGTTAAATTGGTCAATATTCTTTCATAATCACACACACTCGACTTTAGAAAGTAAATAACACAAACAGATAACAAACGTTGTAACCGAGAAGACGCGAGTAAAGCGTGGGAGACGTTACAATATATATATATATATATATATATATATATATATATATATATATATATACACGGGAGCTCTCGAAACATGTTCCAAATAAGGAAAAGTAACATCTTGAGGTAATATAAATATAAATTTTAAATACTTTACATATATAAAGAAACGAACTGTAGCAGCAAGTGATTGAATATATAAAAATATAGTGATTGAATATATATATATATATTACTTTAATTTATAACTAACATATATATATTGTAACATAGCCTGTTTATTGATCAATTAAAGATGACAAAAAAAATTTTGTTTAATTTTAATTTATTGAGAATTTTTTTTTTTTAGTTAATGAGTTATTGTATTAATCCTAGTTGTTATATTAATTCCTTTCTTAGAGTGCTTATTTTGGTTGGTGATGAATAGTTTGTTTAAAAACGTTAAATAGATTATGTTATTTGAATAATCTATTTATAGTATTTGTAGATTCGGTGTCTTTACTCCTTTTCGATGTCGTTCTCTTCCTCCTTGACGTCCAGGTTTCAATTAACACCTGAAATTCTTTAAATTATATATTTTATAAAGAAATAAACTCAAATATGGAGTATTTAATTTAATTTATTGATCTTATTGCGATTAGTCGACTTTGAGTCGAAATAATTATTCCCGGCTCGAACTCTTATCTCAGGTCGATTTGAATACAGTCATTTTTTCTTTTTAATTTAATAAAATTTTAACATTAATAGGGTTCTTTTATGTTATCAAAAGTCAGAAAAGGGCTATGCTGAAAAGTACAATACTTACAACTAAAAGTTCTTACTTAATAATATAGAAATAATATTTATCATAAAAAATGTTAGTAAAATGGAAATGTACGAACCATAGGCTACGTCATCACAGCTGACGTCATCACAGGCTACCATGGGCTGACGTCATCACAGCTGATTGGAGTCATCTCAACATGTTATCTCATCAAAATGGCCGATTCCTTCACCTCGGATTTATACAAAGATCTTCTCAACGATTTTCCTCCAAATAAATGATTATTATTTAAGTATCCCTCATCAGAGCAGTAGTTATTAATTTTCTTCGTTGTAGTGTGATTATTCAGTGTTCGTAATCCGTTTTGGTTCGGTAATAGGTGTTGGTTAAAAGTGTCTTCGTTTCAAATAGGTCATCCAGAATGTCGTCAGGATTTTCACAGTGGAATTTTCTCTATTAGTGCCTTGACCGTTTCTATATCTGTTTTATAATTGCCAATCTTCATAAAAGTAATGGTTTGGTGTGAATTAGTTAATTTTTGTATGAACAACTCGTATTTTAGATTTCCTTTCTTAGACTTAGTTCTTGTCAAAAAGTTTTATCTTTTTCGCTATAAGATTCTGATGCGTTCGCTGTGACGTTTAACAATCAACTCCCAGTTTTTTCATCATTCAAAAGGTGCTGGCTGATTTCTTATAAATTTACATTGTTTTCAGTCAGCTGACACTTAAGTCTCAAGTTTGATTTTGTTCAAAAGAATTGAATTTTACATAATATTACAAATTACATTTTGATTATTATCTATTCTTATTAAATTCTAATTACATAATCAAATTTCTTATTTAATTCTGCATAATTTAATATCATACATGATATATTTTAGTGTAATTGTAACTCAAAAGTCATATTTACATAATACTTGCTTGTAGGCCTTTACCTCCTTTACTTCATTACAAATTAAATGGTTTACGGTATATGTTAGATCCCAATTATCATTAAACAAGATCATTGATTGAATTATTATGATTTGGTTTCTTTAATTCTCAGTAATTTGATGATTTACTTAGCTAATTTGAACCCTACCTTCAATTTAGACTTTTCTCTAGGCCCCAGTGTTAGTACACTTGCCTTTTTCTAATAATATCCTATATATTTCCTTAATTACTTTCAAAAAGTGTTGTTACATTTATAATAAATTTTTAGTGTGTTAAATTCAACATTTTTCATTCATTTAATTTGTTTCATTAACTTATTTACTATTAATTTATAATGTTGGTGAGGTTTACAATTTGGCCTATGTATTGATGTTAGTTCTATCACTAAGTTTACAATTATTTCAGATTGCTATTACCCTTTCTGACGTACAATTCCAATAAAATCCTAACAACTAAATTGCGCTTACTTAACTACAATATAGTCTATGATTAATTAATATTATTTAACCATAACAAAGATATTCTCTTAAACTAAATTTAATCCCAAGCATTCACTGCTATGGGTTCAATGATCCTCTAATACACCAAAACAAATCTGTCTTCATCTAAACAGTTTATTAAAATTAACATTTATTCAGTCTATTTCTGTTTTTGTTTATTGATTTAGGGATTTATCCTGGTTCCCCCCACCACTATTCAAAGTATTCCCTAATCGTGTTCCTAATAATTTTATCTAGTCTTGGGGAATAAGGAACATCACTTAATTTGCATTATTAATTGTTTATCAACTGCACTTCCAAGTTGAATTGTGTATTGTATATAAAAAAAAACTCAATTTATTGTTCATCATTGATAGGTATTAAGCTGTTTGCTTATTAGTAGTCACTTTTCACAATAAAATAAGTTACACTTGTCCACCTTTAGTCATATAATCCTATGACATAATTGCTTTTATCTTTTCTCTTGAGGTCGTCTTATATTTAACATCTTTACTTAAACTTAAGTTACATCGTTTTTATTTTATGGTATTGTACCTTTCTTATTTTATCTTTTTGGCGTTTTATGATTACATTTAGAGTTATAATTAAATTATATTTAGTTATTTTGTCATGTTTTTATGGGTTTCACCGTTAATTCCTATGGACTCTTTTAAATAATTTTGGTAATCGTACTTACGGCCCTTTATAATGTGGTATTGTTTTTCAATATATATTTTTCGATTTATCCATGGTTTTTCCTTATCTGCTCCTATTCTATCTGGTTATATCTACACTATAAGTTGGACTATAATCATCTTCCTATTATTTATTAGAGATTGTATGTTTGGTTTTAATGAATTTGATTTCTTTGGATCTAGAATTTCAGTTTACTGTTTTTATTTAGTAATTATTATAGTAATTATTAATTATTCTTTATGCCAGTTTGTTTTTATTTTATATTTGCTTATTCTAGAATTATAATAAGGTAGATTTTTCTGTCATGCTACAAATATATATATATATATATATATATATATATATATTGTAACAAGACCGCTGTATGCCGGTCGTTACAAAAGAATAAAATGTAAAAGGAAAATTTTATAAAAAAGAGAATTTTCAAATAGTAAAGATTTTGTTTATGTTTATTAAGAGGTGTGTATAAGATATAAATCTGTTTTATAAGGTTCTTGTAAAAATTTTAACAACAGGCAGGTATTTATTGACCGGCGAGCACTTCTTGAAGATTTGAACCAAGTCTGGAGTTAAATGGATTAACTCCAGTTAATAATCGATTGGTGACTTTTCTGACTGGTCCAATATCTTGTTCAAATAAGATATATTCTTCTTATTTAAGTACTTCAGCCTTAATAAACACTCTTAAATTAACCTGTGAAATAAGTAACAGATACGAAATAATGGAAATATAAAGATTTATTGACAATTTAAATAAATAATCGATATTTTATCGATGGAGAGCAATTATCGACTCTGTCTCGGGAATTATCGATTGTGTCATACAGAACAAATTTTATGATATATTATATTAAAAGACAGGTTCTTTGAGCGATTAGAATTAATAGTCAGAGAAGGGTGACGAGAAAGTATAACATTAACAATTAAAAATAAATACAATAATTACTATTCAATAGAATTTAAATAATTCTCAGATGTAATGTGTATGAATGTTTTCGAACCATTGAAGACTGACGTCACTGCGATGTAGTAAGCAGACTTCGTTTTCAAGATGGCCGCTACTCGAGTTGGACTAGGTTACTGCAAATGCGTCGTGTCAGAAAATCACAATAAAATTACCTTCATCAAGGTTTGAAATGTCCCCGCACTGGTGTAATATGTCTGTAAAGTTATTTGGTGTATTCTGGCGAAGTGTTCTGTGTAAACTTGTGTTAGTTAGTTTATTTTGAATGTGTTCTCTTCGGTGGGTTAAAATTCTCAAGTTATGGTTAGGAATTGCAGAATGAATCAGTTTAAATATAATGTTTTACTTGTTTCTATCACTCGTATTATGGAGTTAAGTGTTTGTTTTCACTATTGTCGTGAATGTATTGATAGCTTTAGTTTTAAAAAGTGTCTAATCCGTCTAACTCTCGTTTCATATTTTAATGGCTAAACGCTAGTACCATTTTCGACTCGATTTAAAGAACGTTTTGTCACTCAACTGTTCAGCTTGATATTCAACAAAAGACTAATTAACTTGGTCATAAATCTGGCCCAGTTAATCTTTGAAAAAGTATTGTTAACATATTTCGATTACCTGTTCACATGATAAAATATTACATTATATATAGAATTTACCTATTTTATTCATCACTTTTATGAATTATTAACCTTATTATTGGTTTAATCATCTCATTCCCTTCAAATTGATGTATTATAGTCCATATCTGTAGATATTTTGTGGAAATTAACAAATTTCTTTACTTTTTGGAAATATAGGCTCAAAATTGGATTTCCGTCTTTATACGAATTCCCTCCATTTTAAATATTATTAATACTATTATAATAAATTTTAATTAGTCATATTCCTCTTCCTTTCCTTAAATACATATAAATTACACCTTTGAACTGTTTTTTTGTGTTAATCTGTAAATTTGACATTGCTCTTTAAAATTAATTAATTTATATATTTTGAAAATTTACAATGTTTTAAGGTATATTTCCTTATTATCATTTTAACTCATAGGATCATTCCCAGTAGTGTTTAACTGTGTTACCTTATCTAAATCTTGGTAGTTTACAGGATTTATAAGTGAATTATACTAGTTTATATTGGTTCTGTGAATTCACCAAATGGCCTAGATTTTAGAATTTTATATTTCTTTCTTTCTCAAATAAATTTAAACTTAACTCCTCCTCTGACTTTACATAATTACTATTATATGAAAATAACATGGTTTATAAATTATTGTGTGGTGTAGTAGTTAATTAACACTACAGTTATTAAAATAATTAATTATGAACATTGTTTAGCAATCTGCACAATTGAACATATTGCAGATATGGTTTGAACATATATCTTTTAACTATTCTTGAGCTAACATAGCATACCTATTAGAACATTATTAATGCTATGTAGGTTATTATTTATCAAACATAATTCTTTTTAAAACACATAACATAAATCTTATTTTCTAATAACCCTTACAAATACATTTTATTAACACACTGATTTTAGGACTGTGAATAAACAGTCTATTTAAACATTTTACACTTATTAATACTATATTAATGCCAGTCCTTTCTGGTTTAAACCATTATTATTGTGATCCCCTACATCAGTAAACATTAACATTATACTCTATTTATTATCATTTTTTACAAATGTCTTGTAAATAAAGATTTACATTAAAATAATGAAATACTGGAAACCTTCCATTTTATTATTTTATTATGCTGTTTATTATTAGATATCAAAGTTGTGATATAGCATACTGATAAGTTATAGTATCACCAACTTTAAGTTTATTGCATTTTTTAAAAAACACTTACACAAATTCACTTTCACTGTTGGTTCTGATATTTTGAGTCTTATTATCTCAGACCAGACCTTTAGTAATCATGGACTGTTAAGACTAGTTTATTTTCTTTATTACAAAATAGCTTTAGTCGGTTCACTTCTTATAACGCTATACAACACTTTAGTTTTCCCAATAATTATATTTTGATGGGATTTTGGGTATGTTATACTTTCTTTTGCATTGTTTTTGTGGGTTTGGTGTTGATAGTAGTTTATATAATAATAGGTTTTACTACGGTGTTTATTTCATACTATTTCTTCCTCTCCTCCTGTCTTCTTTCTTGTCCTTCTTCGTATCTTCCTTCTGGTCTTCCTTCTTGTCCTTCTTCTAGTCTTCATTCTTGTCCCTCGTCTAGTCTTCACTCTTCTGGTCTTCCTTCCTCATTCTTGGGTAAACCAAGGTACTTGGAGTTATCTCGACTGAGGTTTTGTTTGGAGCATTTAACTTATTCACTGATACGGACTTTATTCTTCTCTACAGGTTTCAGGGTATTGTTTTCTTCCTGTTCACAAACTTTATTCTTCCCTCTTCTTGTTTTTGGGGTATTTTGGTATTCACCACTCTTTAATTGAGTCTCTTTTTTCTTGATATGTTCTTATGTAACTGGTTTACTGCTCTGAGCTTCCTGGGTAAATTACTGATATGATACTATGAGTTGCTTCGATACTTTCTTTGGTTTTTTGAACAGTGGTTTTTATATATAATGTAATGAGGATTTTTATTTTATTGTGGTTCATTCCTCTGATTTATTTAAATGTCATTCAATAATATTATAACATTCGTTGGTGTAATTAAACTTTATGATTTCATATGACTTAAAATGTAGTGGATTTTCTGTCACGCTACAATATATATATATTTGACGACTTTCTGGTGAGGCACATGATTACACGACCTAGTCAATAACAATAATATTGTTACAGTTACACTTAACGCATCCTGTAATTTTATGGTAAAAACCTATTGTCTAACTGTTAATGAATTTTTGTACCTGCTACACTATGGTAAAAATCAATTTTTGTAACTGCTAAACTGACACCAGATCAGTACATGATAATAGGAAACTCCTGCACCTTTTATGACAAGGGGAAAAACGTGAGGAGGTAAAAATTTTGAAATCACACAAATTCTTGTAGAGAATAACATTAACAATATTTTTTAACAGATTCTTAATATAATGTTCAGTTATGGAAATTTCGAAATGTGTGATTTCCAGAGGAAGGAAAATGTATAACAATTTAAAAAAATTCTGTGAATTCATGTCGAGTGTAAGACTAATTTATCCCAAACCCGAATGCAGTGTTTATACAATAATAAAACCCCTGCTCAAGAGTTCGTTAAGGACCAAGACATACGGCGAGGCTTTTGTGTTTAATGTGACGCACAACGCGCCGCCAGCTGTTAGTTGCGGTATTCACAGCTAGGAGGCGCCGCTGTTATCTCAAGAGGCTACTCAGTTTTGCCTCAAGACGCTAAGTGCACGCATTACGCCATACGGAGCCTCCGCCGGGAATTGAACCCGGGTCACGAGAACATCAATCAAATGCGCTAGCCACTAGAAACGCTCTAGTCATGGAGGCTCAAATGTAGCCTTTACACCCAAACTTTTATAGCTTTAGGGACACCATGGGTAAAAAATTGAATTTAACATTTTGAAGAAATTGTAAAATTCTATGTGGGGGAACAGATTATGACAAATTTTATGTTACTTGTCAAGACAACCATTTTGCAATTACATCTTGTATAGTTTTAGGTAAATTATAAAGATAAAGGTACGATTTTATAAAAACGAAAATATTAAACATTTTTAGTACATAATTAAACTTACTAAATTTTATTTGGCTGGAAAGTCACTTTGAAGTTTGCACATTGTATATATATTATATAAATATGAATCTGATAAACTTACAAGTATATAAAATAGAAATGTTACAAACATTATTTGGTAAGGAAATAGGTTAGGGAATATTTAAAAATAAAAGTCTATTTAGTAAATTTTCTAGCTTTCATTAATGAAAACTCTCGAAAACAAAATTTTGCGGAGAACCTGTCCAGAGCACAGAAAATGTTAATACAATTAACATACTGAATAATAATTTATTTTTTAAATATTTCGTCCTCGCCTCAAATTTTTGGTCCCTTTACTATCCTGGCGCCTGTGTACGCCGCACACTTTGCACAATGTGTTGACGCGCCACTCTGCTAGTATCACCGTGTGGGAATATGAAGCGCGATCGCGGAAGTAACTTAGTTTAAAACGCTCAATAATAACAAAACCAATTAAGACAGAAAATCATTAGTTGGATAAGAATTAAGTTTAGCCTCTTCAGTACATTTCAGTTGCTTCCAATTAAATATGCTACTTTACTTGTTTAGCGGTAGGAAAAAATTAAAATTTAGAATGGAATATTACTGTTTGGTTACTACAGAATATTATTCAATTTCAGTAAAGAACGTTTCATCCGGACTCCGTCCTATATATCCCGAGTATGTTCCAAATATGCCATCGATTTTACTAGTTTACTCATTTCTATACGAGTTAATTTTACTAAACGTAGGTATTCCAAATAGAAACGTAAATGCCAAATGACGTAGAATTAGAAAATTACAAGTGAAATTCGTAAACTTATTCACACTTTGTTTTTATCGGTTCATGATTTCAAGTCGCCTAGTAGCAGGGAAGCCCACGTTAGCGAAGTAATTCCCAATCTAGCTCATTGTGTTGATCTAGACTATTGCACTGAGTTCTTCACGACACAGTAGGTTTTAAAGAAATTGAAAAACACATATAATTAACACGAGCGGATGATGCTAACAAATCAAGCACACAAATATTACAAACTGAATGATGTGAATATTTATGTATCCATTTAGGGATCCAAAGATATTACTTCCTTCCGTAACAATAAGAGATGGAAACAAAGACCAAAAGTCTTTTGAAAGTATACTTTTTTTTTAAATCTGTAAAGAAACTGAGACTTACTGGTTTGAACTATGACAATAATTAGTGTATCATATTTTACAATAAACCGTTTTTCAATTAACCGTTCTGTAGAGTTGACTACTTAATTATTTAGGTCATGTTAATAGTTCATGTCTTTACTAAATAATCAGAAGCAAGAAGTATGAATTTTACTTCAATATTTAAAATAATAAACAAACTGTGGACAAATGAATTTACTACTAAGTAATCGTAGGATTTTTTAACACTTGTTACATTTCTCAGTTCCAAACGTGTTGCAACATTCCTGCAAAAATGTGGTTTTGATATTTTAATTCTCGTTACAGCAACTCAAAGCACGTTCGACGCAGGACATTGTAGGCTGTACTTCCAGCCAACAGTAAAAATGGATAAATATTGTAGGCCTAAAGAATAACAGTGCAATCGTAACGTTCTACGTCCGTTAAAACTAAAATTTTCAAAACATTTATAAACACATGATATCAGTGTTACAAGGGAGCCGAGCCAAATTAAGTCTTTCAACTGCTATGCTTATACAAATTAGATACCAGATCGAGAACTAAAACTACATATTGAATTACACACACACACACACACACACACACACACACACACACACACACACACACACACACACACACACACACACACACACACACACACACACACACACACACACACACACACACACACATACACTCACTCACTCAAACACATTCACTTGTATACTGTATTTGGCGCCTTCCCAATCAGTTTGCGAGTGCGAGTGATTGATTAGTGATTACCCTCAATTTAAATTAAGCAACGAGTTCAACATAGTTGCGCCGGAATAAAGATAAACATTCTTGTTTCAAATAAAAAATGTCACAGTTTTTAGCTAACTATTTACATGTCAGCTTGTCTAGATTGTTACAAAAAATATATTTGTAATAACACCATACTGTATTTACATATACAATGTAGTTATGTCGAAGTTGTCTGTAATATCGTGACATTTCTCTATTGCATGTGTGTGTGTGTGTGTGTGTGTGTGTGTGATCGTTGCTGCACCTTTCGTTATAAGAGCGGAAAACTTTAATCAACATAAAATTACAGAGATTTGTTTATTAGCTGACGCCCATTTGTAGCACCTTGTAGCACAGTCCCAATTGTTACCTGATTAAAAATATATTGTTACCAAAGTATTAAAGTACGACGAGTTATGTCGCTGAATCGATAATATTAAAAACGTTAGTCATTTGTTTTGAAGCTAGTAAAATGTACAAGCAATTTTAAAACTAATTCTGTTTGCTGATAAAAATTTATTCAAATGAATGCAAAGAGATACAAAGGGTTTAGGGATTCTGGTCAGTCTGTTCTACGTTTTCCAAATTCACTGGCATGTGAGGTTTGTTTCTGCATAGTCTTATCCAGAAACTTGTAGAGTAGAAACTATGACATGTGGTTATTTATAGTTTTTTGACGCATTGGCATTGTCGTCCATTACCTTTTGCAGTTCTCTGTCGTATTTCAGCGATCTCAGTACACCTGATAGATCGAATCCAGAAAAGTTAAGTTCTAAGAAACAACGTTTTCATTATCTTTATGCAACTTTGTGCATTGTTTCTTACCAAACCCAAAAATATTTACACACATACACATAAAAGTGTATACTTATAATAACAATTTATAAGTTTAAAAAAGTGATGTTATTGAGTTAGCCTATTAAATGTCATTAATATATAAAGGCTATACTTTAAAGTATTTTTCCGTTCAATCCTTTCGGTTGTCAATAATATATTATTACATGTGGAAATGTTGCAATCGTCAAAAAAAAAACTTTGTAAAAAGAATCCATTATGTAGCAGATAATTAACGTTGACCGTAATGTATCCATAAAGACGTTGAGATATTGTCGCTGTTTTTGTTTATGTGGTTTGCTTCAATGAGGCTGTTTGCAAAGGTGGATTCTGTAGTGGAGTGTAGTGCCTTTGTGTGTTTAATGTATCTTTGTCTGAAGCTACGTCATGTCTGGCCTATGTAGAATTTGTTGGAATCTGACCAATTTAGTTTGTAAACACCAGGTTTGTTTTGATCGTTGTGTGTGTGTTTTGATAGTGTGTGTTCTGTTTTGTTTGTAGTTTTGTATGCGGTTCCGTATCCTGCTTAGTAGCTATTTTTTCAGTGTGGTTATTGATGTATGTTAGTGTCATTACTCTGTTGTTTTCTGTCTTTGTCTGTTGTTTGTTTTGTGTAGGATTTGATTCACTATTGCTCTGTTGTATCCGTTAGATTCTACTAGATATTTTATCGTGTTTCGTTCATATTTGTAGTCTTTTCATCTAGTGGGATGTTGTTAAGTCTATGTGCTGTCATAGTTCGAAAGGCAGCTAGTTTGTGTTGTATTGAGCAATTGGAGGAGTTGTGTATTATTGTGTCAGTTGTAGTGGGTTTTCTGTATGTTCTGAATTTATGTATATGTTCAAAGTTTGTGATGGAGAACTCTAGGAAGTTTATGCTGTTGTTGTATTCGTATTCGGCAGTAAAGGTTATGTTTTTGTGTGTTTTGTTTATGTGGGTTAGTAACTGTTCGCATTGTCTTTTGTTTCCCCTGTTGTAATATAATAAATAAGTATCTGGCCACTAATTCTTATTTTGTATTACTATTTATTATTTTAATATTCAGTTTTGTTAAATTGTATTATATTTCTTATTAAATTCTTTATTTTTCTGGTTAATTATTATTAATTACTTAGTATTTATCATTATTTGTTCTTATTCAACCTTCGGCGGTTTGGTACAAATTAATTCAAAATAATGTTTTGGGGAAGACCCAGTTCGACGTGGTTGTCGACTCGGCTCATATAGGTTATCACCTCTTTTGATTCTTTCCGACGATATTCAGCAATTAACTCCCCTTTCTCCACCTGAAATTCCTTAACTAAGTAATTTTTTATAAATAAAGTTCTGGTTTAATTCAATTAATAAATTGTTTATTAATTTTTTCTTTATTCTTTATAAATCGTATTACGACTCACTGGGCGACTGAGTCGTTTGGGCCACATTCGACTCTCTGATTCAGTTCGTTAGTTACAGATTTCGGTTTTATAATTTATGTTAATTTTCTCAAGGGTCCTTTTATACTGCTATTGAAAAGTTAGAAATGCTTAAGAAGTACAATACCTCACAAATATTAATAAAGAATCTTACTTACTATTACAAATAATGTCAAACGGTTTGAATATAAATTATAATTGTTTTACTTGAAGACCGAAGGCTTCACCCAAAACTGGCGTCCCTTTCAGACTGAACTAGTAATGTCAAACAAGAATGGACGCTTTCTCGCCATGTCAAATATATGAAATTAATCCTTTCCAGTTTTCCTTTAAAATATTTAAGTTTATTTATAGTGTTCACTGAAATTATGCCGGATTCTGTGTTTTCCTTCACCGTGTTGGTGTGTTCAAGTGTTCGTGCAGTTTCCTTGGTGTTTGTGAATTCGTAAATTATGTGTGTAGTTTGGTTAAAACTTACCAACTTCAAGCAGAGATTTTTTCGTTTATCTTGCGTTTATTAGTGTACGGAGTGCCTCTTACGTGTATTTTCGGTTCTTGATAGGATATTTTCTGTTAATCTGTATTTATTTCCTCTTGGTTTTAAAATGTTTCTTGTTAAAAATATTTGGTTTGCTTTTGGTCAACTCAGAATTCATTTCAAATATATTTTATCACTTGGTTATACGGAGTTAATCTTTTCACTTTCAGATGTAACAATTCAGTAATTCCTTCCTCTTCTCCCTTCAACGAATTTTTTTACCAAATTTTCTAATTCCTGATTGGTTGATTCTGCTACACTGGATTATGGGATTTTGTATTATTTCAAATAACTGATTTTTTACCTCCCAGTACAAGTTACGCCCTAATTATTAACTAATTTCGCTTAATTTGATTTACATAGTTGTATTCCTTACTTAATTACAAACAAATTTATATCCCTTTTGCCATATTTATATTAATTAATAGGCAAACCTTTTTATTTACAAAAACTCAGTTTATTGACCCTTTAGTTATCTGATTTTCACAAAATCATGTCAAACTCCTTTAAGTTTCTTATTACATTGTATCATTACTAAAAAAGAACATCCACTTAATAATCATGACTTGTTTTTGTTAATTAAAATTGATTTGTTTTTTGTCAATTGACTTTACTAAATACTATTTTTAATATTCAAACCTTCTGCCTAGGTCATGCTTCTTGTTCAGTTTAACGTTTTCTGAAACATTGTTTAGCGCCTTCTGATATTCCAAAAAATATGTTTACTGTCCTGAAAGATAGCTTATTTGTTAAATCTGTTGTTTGATACTAATTTAAATTATTTGGTTTTTCTATTAGGCTATTAATTTTGACAATAGTTGGTTGAATGTAGTGAATGTGGTGAATGGCCTATTGTTACATTTTAGTTCACTAATCTTTTTTTTTTTTTGTTAGGACCCTTATTACATACTACTAATGCTTAACTGTTTGAGTACATTTGAATTATATCTTTTCTCATCCTCTTATTACTCTAAGACAAATTATAAACATTTTAACTTGGAATCATGGTTCCATGACTTATATACTACTTAATACCTAACATAAAATTCAACTTTTAAACTAACTTTGCATTAGTTAACCAACAACATTGGGAACTCTATACAATTAATTAACATAATAACAAAACAAACTCCTTTCAACTCTTTCTACCTATCTAATGTTTAGTTATTTCTAACTAAGTTCATTTATCATTCTTTTATGAATGTTTTTATTCACTTTTGTGATTACCATGAAATGACAATTGTCCTTCACTTTCATAGTAATATTGTAATGTGTTCAGGGGTGTGGGGAAAAATTAATTATCAATGTTAAAGTTTAGTTCTATTATACTTTCAATACCACTTAATTTGTGATGGTAGGTTTTGAATACATTTGTGTTATCATGTGCTTTGTCCATGTTTATGCATGTCACACATACACTGGTATTGTTAACCTGGTTATTGTTGATTATATTTTGGTTTGTTTACTCACCATTTCACTTTTATAATTCATCTCACTATTATTCCATTTTAATGTAATTGCTTACTATCGATTACATTCGTTTGAATACACTACACATTGTAGTGCATCTTCACATGTCACTTCCACTGATTTTTACACTGTTTTTTGTCATGAGAAGAATTTAATTTGACCATCTAGTTGTTCTTGTCTGACTATTGACAATTACCCTTCCGTCATCACATCACTTTTGCAACTTAATGTTATTAACAATGTTTACTTAAAACTATTGTACAATGTTTTTTTTAGTTTGGTTTCTGTATTGTACTTCAGGGGTTCTAGATTGTAATGTAATTATACCTATTTTGGCTTTTATGTACTAAAGATTCCTATTTTGTGGGTCCCCTTGATTTGTCGCATTACAGATACCTCCCACCAAAACATGATTATTTTTATTAAACAAGGTTTAGAGAAAATAATCTGTTAATAGTCTTCTCCCTCTGGTTTATTTGTAAAACTTGTTTCTTATTTATTTAAAAAAAAATTTCTCTTATTGTTGCTCCATTGTATTGCAGGAATTGGACAGTTTTCGTGAGATTAATGACTTTTACAGTGTGATAACTTTTACAGGGGTGCAAAACGATGATCCATAATTAAAATTCTTTGGTTGATAATTTCGTACTTATTCTTTATATTTTGTGTGTCCTTCCAAACGACTGCCTCTCTTGTACAGTAATTGGTTATCTTGCTCATACTGGTGGTTTTCTTTGCATCAAATTCTTCTACCTTCTGGTTTCATTAGTTATTTTCTATGTGGGCTTATCCTTCAACTGGTGCTATAATTTCTCCCTAACTCTACATGGCACGGTGAATGAATATCGAATGTGAGTGGCACCTTTGCGGCCTCTTATCCTCACTCGACAATCCCCCCAGTGCATTGTACAGTGCTCTTTGGCTACTGCCCAAATTTATGACTTCCGAGTGGCGCCGTAGCATCCTACACTCTGTCGTTTCTTGAAAATGATAACTCTTGAGTCACCACAAACACCGTTGAACTTATGTTGCCTCAACTTGACACATCTATTTTATTTTTTCCCACCAATAGCTCTTACCTTTACTATTTTATTTATTGCAGTGTTGTTATACTTCCTTTCATAATTCTTTTATCCTGTTGACATATATCATACACCTTAGCCCCTGTACTGGTTATTATTTATTCTCTCTTCATTATTTTTGTTGTTATTATTACTATAATAGTTAATATTATTTTGGTTTGAATTATTCTTATTCTTGTTTTGAGTGTCAAAATTTTTGTCATAATTATTATTTCTATTGACCTATTCCTTATTATTAGTTTCTTTTAGGTCTTGGTTTTGTTTCTTTAATCTTCATTTATAGTGTCTTTGTCTTAATTAATATTATTTCGTTGTTTCCTTTTCCAAATGGTTCGCTTGATCGGTACACAGAAAATCAGTCCCTTCTTTTCGAGAGTGTGCGGTATTTAGTTTGGGACCCTCTGCAGTGATGAGCTAATTGTAGTTCTCACTGCAGACTCAAGTTTCCCACCATCACTTGTGGTTGAGCGTTGCCTGCAGCTTCTTCATTATTTCTTCTGTCTGTCCAAAATTCTCTTCCCGCTTCTTGGTTCCTATCAGAATGATCTTCGCTACTTCTATTACGGTTTGGGTACCTCCTCCCTTCATTGTACCTGTTATTATTTGTATAATTCCTACCATTATCAAGACTATTTCGTCTAGTTCTATTTCGATTACTGTTATTATTTCTATAGTTATTATTATTGTTTCGGTTCTGGTTATTGTTATAATTATCATTATTTCGAGTATTATCATTATACCGGTTATTATTATTTTTATCTCCGCTGCGTACATAATTCACTCGTTAGCGTTGGTCCCGGTTCTGGTCCCCTCTATTCATATTCGGTCTGTCATTCTGCCTTCTAGAACTGCGGTAGTACCCCTCTTGCTCATAATTACCCAGTAGTGTCTCCATGGCTCCTATGGTCTTCACTTGTCCACAGAGTCGGGCTTGGCTTATTCCTTCTTCAAAATGGTAAGCTAGTTTTGTTACTAGGCATTCCTCAGGGATTTTTGGTTCTAAGTTCCTAGCTAGACATATTTTTCCTAGGAAGTAGGCTGTCGGTGCTTGTCCTCGGGTTGAATCAAATCTACCGTGACATAAGTCGTCCCTGATGATGTTTTGGAATGACTCTGACCAGTACTTGTCCCGGAACATTTGTTGAAATCCGTCGTAGCTGTGTACTTCGTTCCTGATGGCTGACCACCAATTGTCATTTATGCCTTTGAACCCTTCATCTATGAAGTTCTTTACAATACTCCATCTGTTCTCTCTTGTTCGGTTTAGCCATTCCGTTACCCTTTCAAGGAATTCCATTGGGTTTCTTCTGTAATCCCGGAAACTAATGGTCCCTCTATTGTCCGGCACGATGTTTTGGTGACAATGTATTGGCCTATTCTCTAGGTTTCCCAGTTCTCCCTGGATTTGGCCTACCTGACCCTTTACTTGGCCTACCTCACCCTCGATGGTTTCGATTTGACTACATACAGTTTCCTGTACTTCATCTAGTTTCTTTTGTGTTTCTGCTTCTACCTATGTTATTCGAATTTTAGTGTTATCTTCTATGTTACTTATTTGGGTAGTTACATTCTCTTACAAGAGAAATTCCAGTAAAATTAATTCCAGAGAAATTACAATGTAAGTTCCTCATTTGTTCGATCGACTCTCTGATTAACAGTTTCATTAATTTCTTTTATTTTCTCATCCGCCTTTCCACTAATCCTGTTTATTCTTGCATTAATGCTTTCGTTTATACTATTTATTTTTCCATGCATTTCCCGAAATTCCTCTTTAGTACTTTCATTGGTACTGTCGATTTTTTCATTTATTTGTCTTAAACCTTTTTCGTTTATTTGCCTTAAATCTTCCTTAATTTGTTGATTATTTTCATTCATTGTTTGCCTTAAATCTTGTTTAGTTCTTTCATTTGTACTTTCTATTTTCTCATTTATCTGTTTCATCAAGTTCTCTTCATTCCTATGAAATTTCTCATTCATTTGTTTATTTTGTTCGGTTATTTTTTCCTCCTGTTTCCTAAAATTCTCATTACTTTCTTCTTTCATTTTTCTCAAATCTTCCTTCATTAAGTCCCATAATTGTATTAAATTCAGGTCTCCTCTGGCTTCCTCTTTATCACCTGCTGGTTGTTCCATTTTAGTGTCCACAGCTGCTTCTGTCTCTTTGTCCTGTATCCTCTTCTTTGAGGTAGCTCTTCGCTGCATTTCTTATCTTATAGCAGTTGCCAGCTAAATTTAGGAAAGTAGGTCAACTATCATTTTATTTCAGCTACCTAGTAATTTCCTAATTTCAGCCTCACTAGTTGAGCGCCATTTTGTAATATAATAAATAAATATCTGGCCACTAATTTTTACTTTGTGTCGTTTTGTATTACTATTTATTATTTTAATATTCAGCTTTCTTAAATTGTATTATATTTCTTATTAAATTCTTTATTTTTCTGGTTAATTATTATTAATTACTTAGTATTTATCATTATTTGTTCTTATTCAACCTTCGTCGGTTTGGTACAAATTAATTCAAAATAATGTTTTGGTGAAGACCCAGTTCGACGTGGTTGTCGACTCGGCTCATATAGGTTATCACCTCTTTTGATTCTATCCGACGATATTCAGCAATTAACTCCCCTTTCACCACCTGAAATTCCTTAACTAAGTAATTTTTTATAAATAAAGCTCTGGTCTAATTCAATTAATAAATTTTTTAGTAATTTTCTCAATGGTCCTTTTATACTGCTATTGAAAAGTTAGACATGCTTAAGAAGTACAATACCTCACAAATATTAATAAAGAATCTTACTTACTATTACAAATAATGTCAAACGGTTTGAATATAAATTATAATTGTTTTACTTGAAGACCGAAGGCTTCACCCAAAACTGGCGTCCCTTTCAGACTGAACTAGTAATGTCATACAAGAATGGACGCTTTCTTGCCATGTCAAATATATGAAATTAATCCTTTCCAGTTTTCCTTTAAAATATTTAAGTTTATTTATAGTGTTCACTGAAATTATGCCGGATTCTGTGTTTTCCTTCACCGTGTTGGTGTGTTCAAGTGTTCGTGCAGTTTCCTTGGTGTTTGTGAATTCGTAAATTATGTGTGTAGTTTGGTTAAAACTTACCAACTTCAAGCAGAGATTTTTTCGTTTATCTTGCGTTTATTAGTGTACGGAGTGCCTCTTACGTGTATTTTCGGTTCTTTATAGGATATTTTCTGTTACTCTGTATTTATTTCCTCTTGGTTTTAAAATGTTTCTTGTTAAAAATATTTGGTTTGCTTTTGGTCAACTCAGAATTCATTCCAAATATATTTTATCACTTGGTTATACGGAGTTAATCTTTTCACTTTCAGATGTAACAATTGAGTAATTCCTTCCTCTTCTCCTTTCAACGAATTTTTTTACCAATTTTTCTAATTCCTGATTGGTTGATTCTGCTACACTTGGGATTATGGGATTTTGTATTATTTCAAATAACTGATTTTTTACCTCCCAGTACAAGTTACGCCCTAATTATTAACTAATTTCGCTTAATTTGATTTACATAGTTGTATTCCTTACTTAATTACAAACAAATTTATATCCCTTTTGCCATATTTATATTAATTAATAGGTAAACTTTTTTATTTACAAAAACTCAGTTTATTGACCCTTTAGTTATCTGATTTTCACAAAATCATGTCAAACTCCTTTAAGTTTCTTATTACATTGTATCATTACTAAAAAAGAACATCCACTTAATAATCATGACTTGTTTTTGTTAATTAACATTGATTTGTTTTTTGTCAATTGACTTTACTAAATACTATTTTTAATATTCAAACCTTCTGCCTAGGTCATGCTTCTTGTTCAGTTTAACGTTTTCTGAAACATTGTTTAGCGCCTTCTGATATTCCAAAAAATATGTTTACTGTCCTGAAAGATAGCTTATTTGTTAAATCTGTTGTTTGATACTAATTTAAATTATTTGGTTTTTCTATTAGGCTATTAATTTTGACAATAGTTGGTTGAATGTAGTGAATGTGGTGAATGGCCTATTGTTACATTTTAGTTCACTAATCTTTTTTTTTTTTTGTTAGGACCCTTATTACATACTACTAATGCTTAACTGTTTGAGTACATTTGAATTTTATCTTTTCTCATCCTCTTATTACTCTAAGACAAATTATAAACATTTTAACTTGGAATCATGGTTCCATGACTTATATACTACTTAATACCTAACATAAAATTCAACTTTTAAACTAACTTTGCATTAGTTAACCAACAACATTGGGAACTCTATACAATTAATTAACATAATAACAAAACAAACTCCTTTCAACTCTTTCTACCTATCTAATGTTTAGTTATTTCTAACTAAGTTCATTTATCATTCTTTTATGAATGTTTTTATTCACTTTTGTGATTACCATGAAATGACAATTGTCCTTCACTTTCATAGTAATATTGTAATGTGTTCAGGGGTGTGGGGAAAAATTAATTATCAATGTTAAAGTTTAGTTCTATTATACTTTCAATACCACTTAATTTGTGATGGTAGGTTTTGAATACATTTGTGTTATCATGTGCTTTGTCCATGTTTATGCATGTCACACATACACTGGTATTGTTAACCTGGTTATTGTTGATTATATTTTGGTTTGTTTACTCACCATTTCACTTTTATAATTCATCTCACTATTATTCCATTTTAATGTAATTGCTTACTATCGATTACATTCGTTTGAATACACTACACATTGTAGTGCATCTTCACATGTCACTTCCACTGATTTTTACACTGTTTTTTGTCATGAGAAGAATTTAATTTGACCATCTAGTTGTTCTTGTCTGACTATTGACAATTACCCTTCCGTCATCACATCACTTTTGCAACTTAATGTTATTAACAATGTTTACTTAAAACTATTGTACAATGTTTTTTTTAGTTTGGTTTCTGTATTGTACTTCAGGGGTTCTAGATTGTAATGTAATTATACCTATTTTGGCTTTTATGTACTAAAGATTCCTATTTTGTGGGTCCCCTTGATTTGTCGCATTACAGATACCTCCCACCAAAACATGATTATTTTTATTAAACAAGGTTTAGAGAAAATAATCTGTTAATAGTCTTCTCCCTCTGGTTTATTTGTAAAACTTGTTTCTTATTTATTTAAAAAAAAATTTCTCTTATTGTTGCTCCATTGTATTGCAGGAATTGGACAGTTTTCGTGAGATTAATGACTTTTACAGTGTGATAACTTTTACAGGGGTGCAAAACGATGATCCAAAATTAAAATTCTTTGGTTGATAATTTCGTACTTATTCTTTATATTTTGTGTGTCCTTCCAAACGACTGCCTCTCTTGTACAGTAATTGGTTATCTTGCTCATACTGGTGGTTTTCTTTGCATCAAATTCTTCTACCTTCTGGTTTCATTAGTTATTTTCTATGTGGGCTTATCCTTCAACTGGTGCTATAATTTCTCCCTAACTCTACATGGCACGGTGAATGAATATCGAATGTGAGTGGCACCTTTGCGGCCTCTTATCCTCACTCGACAATCCCCCCAGTGCATTGTACAGTGCTCTTTGGCTACTGCCCAAATTTATGACTTCCGAGTGGCGCCGTAGCATCCTACACTCTGTCGTTTCTTGAAAATGATAACTCTTGAGTCACCACAAACACCGTTGAACTTATGTTGCCTCAACTTGACACATCTATTTTATTTTTTCCCACCAATAGCTCTTACCTTTACTATTTTATTTATTGCAGTGTTGTTATACTTCCTTTCATAATTCTTTTATCCTGTTGACATATATCATACACCTTAGCCCCTGTACTGGTTATTATTTATTCTCTCTTCATTATTTTTGTTGTTATTATTACTATAATAGTTAATATTATTTTGGTTTGAATTATTCTTATTCTTGTTTTGAGTGTCAAAATTTTTGTCATAATTATTATTTTTATTGTCCTATTCCTTATTATTAGTTTCTTTTAGGTCTTGGTTTTGTTTCTTTAATCTTCATTTATAGTGTCTTTGTCTTAATTAATATTATTTCGTTGTTTCCTTTTCCAAATGGTTCGCTTGATCGGTACACAGAAAATCAGTCCCTTCTTTTCGAGAGTGTGCGGTATTTAGTTTGGGACCCTCTGCAGTGATGAGCTAATTGTAGTTCTCACTGCAGACTCAAGTTTCCCACCATCACTTGTGGTTGAGCGTTGCCTGCAGCTTCTTCATTATTTCTTCTGTCTGTCCAAAATTCTCTTCCCGCTTCTTGGTTCCTATCAGAATGATCTTCGCTACTTCTATTACGGTTTGGGTACCTCCTCCCTTCATTGTACCTGTTATTATTTGTATAATTCCTACCATTATCAAGACTATTTCGTCTAGTTCTATTTCGATTACTGTTATTATTTCTATAGTTATTATTATTGTTTCGGTTCTGGTTATTGTTATAATTATCATTATTTCGAGTATTATCATTATACCGTTTATTATTATTTTTATCTCCGCTGCGTACATAATTCACTCGTTGGCGTTGGTCTCGGTTCTGGTCCCCTCTATTCATATTCGGTCTGTCATTCTGCCTTCTAGAACTGCGGTAGTACCCCTCTTGCTCATAATTACCCAGTAGTGTCTCCATGGCTCCTATGGTCTTCACTTGTCCACAGAGTCGGGCTTGGCTTATTCCTTCTTCAAAATGGTAAGCTAGTTTTGTTACTAGGCATTCCTCAGGGATTTTTGGTTCTAAGTTCCTAGCTAGACATATTTTTCCTAGGAAGTAGGCTGTCGGTGCTTGTCCTCGGGTTGAATCAAATCTACCGTGACATAAGTCGTCCCTGATGATGTTTTGGAATGACTCTGACCAGTACTTGTCCCGGAACATTTGTTGAAATCCGTCGTAGCTGTGTACTTCGTTCCTGATGGCTGACCACCAATTGTCATTTATGCCTTTGAACCCTTCATCTATGAAGTTCTTTACAATACTCCATCTGTTCTCTCTTGTTCGGTTTAGCCATTCCGTTACCCTTTCAAGGAATTCCATTGGGTTTCTTCTGTAATCCCGGAAACTAATGGTCCCTCTATTGTCCGGCACGATGTTTTGGTGACAATGTATTGGCCTATTCTCTAGGTTTCCCAGTTCTCCCTGGATTTGGCCTACCTGACCCTTTACTTGGCCTACCTCACCCTCGATGGTTTCGATTTGACTACATACAGTTTCCTGTACTTCATCTAGTTTCTTTTGTGTTTCTGCTTCTACCTATGTTATTCGAATTTTAGTGTTATCTTCTATGTTACTTATTTGGGTAGTTACATTCTCTTACAAGAGAAATTCCAGTAAAATTAATTCCAGAGAAATTACAATGTAAGTTCCTCATTTGTTCGATCGACTCTCTGATTAACAGTTTCATTAATTTCTTTTATTTTCTCATCCGCCTTTCCACTAATCCTGTTTATTCTTGCATTAATGCTTTCGTTTATACTATTTATTTTTCCATGCATTTCCCGAAATTCCTCTTTAGTACTTTCATTGGTACTGTCGATTTTTTCATTTATTTGTCTTAAACCTTTTTCGTTTATTTGCCTTAAATCTTCCTTAATTTGTTGATTATTTTCATTCATTGTTTGCCTTAAATCTTCTTTAGTTCTTTCATTTGTACTTTCTATTTTCTCATTTATCTGTTTCATCAAGTTCTCTTCATTCCTATGAAATTTCTCATTCATTTGTTTATTTTGTTCGGTTATTTTTTCCTCCTGTTTCCTAAAATTCTCATTACTTTCTTCTTTCATTTTTCTCAAATCTTCCTTCATTAAGTCCCATAATTGTATTAAATTCAGGTCTCCTCTGGCTTCCTCTTTATCACCTGCTGGTTGTTCCATTTTAGTGTCCACAGCTGCTTCTGTCTCTTTGTCCTGTATCCTCTTCTTTGAGGTAGCTCTTCGCTGCATTTCTTATCTTATAGCAGTTGCCAGCTAAATTTAGGAAAGTAGGTCAACTATCATTTTATTTCAGCTACCTAGTAATTTCCTAATTTCAGCCTCACTAGTTGAGCGCCATTTTGTAATATAATAAATAAATATCTGGCCACTAATTTTTACTTTGTGTCGTTTTGTATTACTATTTATTATTTTAATATTCAGCTTTCTTAAATTGTATTATATTTCTTATTAAATTCTTTATTTTTCTGGTTAATTATTATTAATTACTTAGTATTTATCATTATTTGTTCTTATTCAACCTTCGTCGGTTTGGTACAAATTAATTCAAAATAATGTTTTGGTGAAGACCCAGTTCGACGTGGTTGTCGACTCGGCTCATATAGGTTATCACCTCTTTTGATTCTATCCGACGATATTCAGCAATTAACTCCCCTTTCTCCACCTGAAATTCCTTAACTAAGTAATTTTTTATAAATAAAGCTCTGGTCTAATTCAATTAATAAATTTTTTAGTAATTTTCTCAATGGTCCTTTTATACTGCTATTGAAAAGTTAGAAATGCTTAAGAAGTACAATACCTCACAAATATTAATAAAGAATCTTACTTACTATTACAAATAATGTCAAACGGTTTGAATATAAATTATAATTGTTTTACTTGAAGACCGAAGGCTTCACCCAAAACTGGCGTCCCTTTCAGACTGAACTAGTAATGTCAAACAAGAATGGACGCTTTCTCGCCATGTCAAATATATGAAATTAATCCTTTCCAGTTTTCCTTTAAAATATTTAAGTTTATTTATAGTGTTCACTGAAATTATGCCGGATTCTGTGTTTTCCTTCACCGTGTTGGTGTGTTCAAGTGTTCGTGCAGTTTCCTTGGTGTTTGTGAATTCGTAAATTATGTGTGTAGTTTGGTTAAAACTTACCAACTTCAAGCAGAGATTTTTTCGTTTATCTTGCGTTTATTAGTGTACGGAGTGCCTCTTACGTGTATTTTCGGTTCTTTATAGGATATTTTCTGTTAATCTGTATTTATTTCCTCTTGGTTTTAAAATGTTTCTTGTTAAAAATATTTGGTTTGCTTTTGGTCAACTCAGAATTCATTCCAAATATATTTTATCACTTGGTTATACGGAGTTAATCTTTTCACTTTCAGATGTAACAATTGAGTAATTCCTTCCTCTTCTCCTTTCAACGAATTTTTTTACCAATTTTTCTAATTCCTGATTGGTTGATTCTGCTACACTTGGGATTATGGGATTTTGTATTATTTCAAATAACTGATTTTTTACCTCCCAGTACAAGTTACGCCCTAATTATTAACTAATTTCGCTTAATTTGATTTACATAGTTGTATTCCTTACTTAATTACAAACAAATTTATATCCCTTTTGCCATATTTATATTAATTAATAGGTAAACTTTTTTATTTACAAAAACTCAGTTTATTGACCCTTTAGTTATCTGATTTTCACAAAATCATGTCAAACTCCTTTAAGTTTCTTATTACATTGTATCATTACTAAAAAAGAACATCCACTTAATAATCATGACTTGTTTTTGTTAATTAACATTGATTTGTTTTTTGTCAATTGACTTTACTAAATACTATTTTTAATATTCAAACCTTCTGCCTAGGTCAGAACCCTACCTTCTTGTTCTTGTTGTTGTTGTTGTTGTTGAACTGAAACCTTCTTGTTCAGTTTAACGTTTTCTGAAACATTGTTTAGCGCCTTCTGATATTCCAAAAAATATGTTTACTGTCCTGAAAGATAGCTTATTTGTTAAATCTGTTGTTTGATACTAATTTAAATTATTTGGTTTTTCTATTAGGCTATTAATTTTGACAATAGTTGGTTGAATGTAGTGAATGTGGTGAATGGCCTATTGTTACATTTTAGTTCACTAATCTTTTTTTTTTTTGTTAGGACCCTTATTACATACTACTAATGCTTAACTGTTTGATTACATTTGAATTATATCTTTTCTCATCCTCTTATTACTCTAAGACAAATTATAAACATTTTAACTTGGAATCATGGTTCCATGACTTATATACTACTTAATACCTAACATAAAATTCAACTTTTAAACTAACTTTGCATTAGTTAACCAACAACATTGGGAACTCTATACAATTAATTAACATAATAACAAAACAAACTCCTTTCAACTCTTTCTACCTATCTAATGTTTAGTTATTTCTAACTAAGTTCATTTATCATTCTTTTATGAATGTTTTTATTCACTTTTGTGATTACCATGAAATGACAATTGTCCTTCACTTTCATAGTAATATTGTAATGTGTTCAGGGGTGTGGGGAAAAATTAATTATCAATGTTAAAGTTTAGTTCTATTATACTTTCAATACCACTTAATTTGTGATGGTAGGTTTTGAATACATTTGTGTTATCATGTGCTTTGTCCATGTTTATGCATGTCACACATACACTGGTATTGTTAACCTGGTTATTGTTGATTATATTTTGGTTTGTTTACTCACCATTTCACTTTTATAATTCATCTCACTATTATTCCATTTTAATGTAATTGCTTACTATCGATTACATTCGTTTGAATACACTACACATTGTAGTGCATCTTCACATGTCACTTCCACTGATTTTTACACTGTTTTTTGTCATGAGAAGAATTTAATTTGACCATCTAGTTGTTCTTGTCTGACTATTGACAATTACCCTTCCGTCATCACATCACTTTTGCAACTTAATGTTATTAACAATGTTTACTTAAAACTATTGTACAATGTTTTTTTTAGTTTGGTTTCTGTATTGTACTTCAGGGGTTCTAGATTGTAATGTAATTATACCTATTTTGGCTTTTATGTACTAAAGATTCCTATTTTGTGGGTCCCCTTGATTTGTCGCATTACAGATACCTCCCACCAAAACATGATTATTTTTATTAAACAAGGTTTAGAGAAAATAATCTGTTAATAGTCTTCTCCCTCTGGTTTATTTGTAAAACTTGTTTCTTATTTATTTAAAAAAAAATTTCTCTTATTGTTGCTCCATTGTATTGCAGGAATTGGACAGTTTTCGTGAGATTAATGACTTTTACAGTGTGATAACTTTTACAGGGGTGCAAAACGATGATCCATAATTAAAATTCTTTGGTTGATAATTTCGTACTTATTCTTTATATTTTGTGTGTCCTTCCAAACGACTGCCTCTCTTGTACAGTAATTGGTTATCTTGCTCATACTGGTGGTTTTCTTTGCATCAAATTCTTCTACCTTCTGGTTTCATTAGTTATTTTCTATGTGGGCTTATCCTTCAACTGGTGCTATAATTTCTCCCTAACTCTACATGGCACGGTGAATGAATATCGAATGTGAGTGGCACCTTTGCGGCCTCTTATCCTCACTCGACAATCCCCCCAGTGCATTGTACAGTGCTCTTTGGCTACTGCCCAAATTTATGACTTCCGAGTGGCGCCGTAGCATCCTACACTCTGTCGTTTCTTGAAAATGATAACTCTTGAGTCACCACAAACACCGTTGAACTTATGTTGCCTCAACTTGACACATCTATTTTATTTTTTCCCACCAATAGCTCTTACCTTTACTATTTTATTTATTGCAGTGTTGTTATACTTCCTTTCATAATTCTTTTATCCTGTTGACATATATCATACACCTTAGCCCCTGTACTGGTTATTATTTATTCTCTCTTCATTATTTTTGTTGTTATTATTACTATAATAGTTAATATTATTTTGGTTTGAATTATTCTTATTCTTGTTTTGAGTGTCAAAATTTTTGTCATAATTATTATTTTTATTGTCCTATTCCTTATTATTAGTTTCTTTTAGGTCTTGGTTTTGTTTCTTTAATCTTCATTTATAGTGTCTTTGTCTTAATTAATATTATTTCGTTGTTTCCTTTTCCAAATGGTTCGCTTGATCGGTACACAGAAAATCAGTCCCTTCTTTTCGAGAGTGTGCGGTATTTAGTTTGGGACCCTCTGCAGTGATGAGCTAATTGTAGTTCTCACTGCAGACTCAAGTTTCCCACCATCACTTGTGGTTGAGCGTTGCCTGCAGCTTCTTCATTATTTCTTCTGTCTGTCCAAAATTCTCTTCCCGCTTCTTGGTTCCTATCAGAATGATCTTCGCTACTTCTATTACGGTTTGGGTACCTCCTCCCTTCATTGTACCTGTTATTATTTGTATAATTCCTACCATTATCAAGACTATTTCGTCTAGTTCTATTTCGATTACTGTTATTATTTCTATAGTTATTATTATTGTTTCGGTTCTGGTTATTGTTATAATTATCATTATTTCGAGTATTATCATTATACCGTTTATTATTATTTTTATCTCCGCTGCGTACATAATTCACTCGTTGGCGTTGGTCTCGGTTCTGGTCCCCTCTATTCATATTCGGTCTGTCATTCTGCCTTCTAGAACTGCGGTAGTACCCCTCTTGCTCATAATTACCCAGTAGTGTCTCCATGGCTCCTATGGTCTTCACTTGTCCACAGAGTCGGGCTTGGCTTATTCCTTCTTCAAAATGGTAAGCTAGTTTTGTTACTAGGCATTCCTCAGGGATTTTTGGTTCTAAGTTCCTAGCTAGACATATTTTTCCTAGGAAGTAGGCTGTCGGTGCTTGTCCTCGGGTTGAATCAAATCTACCGTGACATAAGTCGTCCCTGATGATGTTTTGGAATGACTCTGACCAGTACTTGTCCCGGAACATTTGTTGAAATCCGTCGTAGCTGTGTACTTCGTTCCTGATGGCTGACCACCAATTGTCATTTATGCCTTTGAACCCTTCATCTATGAAGTTCTTTACAATACTCCATCTGTTCTCTCTTGTTCGGTTTAGCCATTCCGTTACCCTTTCAAGGAATTCCATTGGGTTTCTTCTGTAATCCCGGAAACTAATGGTCCCTCTATTGTCCGGCACGATGTTTTGGTGACAATGTATTGGCCTATTCTCTAGGTTTCCCAGTTCTCCCTGGATTTGGCCTACCTGACCCTTTACTTGGCCTACCTCACCCTCGATGGTTTCGATTTGACTACATACAGTTTCCTGTACTTCATCTAGTTTCTTTTGTGTTTCTGCTTCTACCTATGTTATTCGAATTTTAGTGTTATCTTCTATGTTACTTATTTGGGTAGTTACATTCTCTTACAAGAGAAATTCCAGTAAAATTAATTCCAGAGAAATTACAATGTAAGTTCCTCATTTGTTCGATCGACTCTCTGATTAACAGTTTCATTAATTTCTTTTATTTTCTCATCCGCCTTTCCACTAATCCTGTTTATTCTTGCATTAATGCTTTCGTTTATACTATTTATTTTTCCATGCATTTCCCGAAATTCCTCTTTAGTACTTTCATTGGTACTGTCGATTTTTTCATTTATTTGTCTTAAACCTTTTTCGTTTATTTGCCTTAAATCTTCCTTAATTTGTTGATTATTTTCATTCATTGTTTGCCTTAAATCTTCTTTAGTTCTTTCATTTGTACTTTCTATTTTCTCATTTATCTGTTTCATCAAGTTCTCTTCATTCCTATGAAATTTCTCATTCATTTGTTTATTTTGTTCGGTTATTTTTTCCTCCTGTTTCCTAAAATTCTCATTACTTTCTTCTTTCATTTTCTCAAATCTTCCTTCATTAAGTCCCATAATTGTATTAAATTCAGGTCTCCTCTGGCTTCCTCTTTATCACCTGCTGGTTGTTCCATTTTAGTGTCCACAGCTGCTTCTGTCTCTTTGTCCTGTATCCTCTTCTTTGAGGTAGCTCTTCGCTGCATTTCTTATCTTATAGCAGTTGCCAGCTAAATTTAGGAAAGTAGGTCAACTATCATTTTATTTCAGCTACCTAGTAATTTCCTAATTTCAGCCTCACTAGTTGAGCGCCATTTTGTAATATAATAAATAAATATCTGGCCACTAATTTTTACTTTGTGTCGTTTTGTATTACTATTTATTATTTTAATATTCAGCTTTCTTAAATTGTATTATATTTCTTATTAAATTCTTTATTTTTCTGGTTAATTATTATTAATTACTTAGTATTTATCATTATTTGTTCTTATTCAACCTTCGTCGGTTTGGTACAAATTAATTCAAAATAATGTTTTGGTGAAGACCCAGTTCGACGTGGCTGTCGACTCGGCTCATATAGGTTATCACCTCTTTTGATTCTATCCGACGATATTCAGCAATTAACTCCCCTTTCTCCACCTGAAATTCCTTAACTAAGTAATTTTTTATAAATAAAGCTCTGGTCTAATTCAATTAATAAATTTTTTAGTAATTTTCTCAATGGTCCTTTTATACTGCTATTGAAAAGTTAGAAATGCTTAAGAAGTACAATACCTCACAAATATTAATAAAGAATCTTACTTACTATTACAAATAATGTCAAACGGTTTGAATATAAATTATAATTGTTTTACTTGAAGACCGAAGGCTTCACCCAAAACTGGCGTCCCTTTCAGACTGAACTAGTAATGTCAAACAAGAATGGACGCTTTCTCGCCATGTCAAATATATGAAATTAATCCTTTCCAGTTTTCCTTTAAAATATTTAAGTTTATTTATAGTGTTCACTGAAATTATGCCGGATTCTGTGTTTTCCTTCACCGTGTTGGTGTGTTCAAGTGTTCGTGCAGTTTCCTTGGTGTTTGTGAATTCGTAAATTATGTGTGTAGTTTGGTTAAAACTTACCAACTTCAAGCAGAGATTTTTTCGTTTATCTTGCGTTTATTAGTGTACGGAGTGCCTCTTACGTGTATTTTCGGTTCTTTATAGGATATTTTCTGTTAATCTGTATTTATTTCCTCTTGGTTTTAAAATGTTTCTTGTTAAAAATATTTGGTTTGCTTTTGGTCAACTCAGAATTCATTCCAAATATATTTTATCACTTGGTTATACGGAGTTAATCTTTTCACTTTCAGATGTAACAATTGAGTAATTCCTTCCTCTTCTCCTTTCAACGAATTTTTTTACCAATTTTTCTAATTCCTGATTGGTTGATTCTGCTACACTTGGGATTATGGGATTTTGTATTATTTCAAATAACTGATTTTTTACCTCCCAGTACAAGTTACGCCCTAATTATTAACTAATTTCGCTTAATTTGATTTACATAGTTGTATCCTTACTTAATTACAAACAAATTTATATCCCTTTTGCCATATTTATATTAATTAATAGGTAAACTTTTTTATTTACAAAAACTCAGTTTATTGACCCTTTAGTTATCTGATTTTCACAAAATCATGTCAAACTCCTTTAAGTTTCTTATTACATTGTATCATTACTAAAAAAGAACATCCACTTAATAATCATGACTTGTTTTTGTTAATTAACATTGATTTGTTTTTTGTCAATTGACTTTACTAAATACTATTTTTAATATTCAAACCTTCTGCCTAGGTCATGCTTCTTGTTCAGTTTAACGTTTTCTGAAACATTGTTTAGCGCCTTCTGATATTCCAAAAAATATGTTTACTGTCCTGAAAGATAGCTTATTTGTTAAATCTGTTGTTTGATACTAATTTAAATTATTTGGTTTTTCTATTAGGCTATTAATTTTGACAATAGTTGGTTGAATGTAGTGAATGTGGTGAATGGCCTATTGTTACATTTTAGTTCACTAATCTTTTTTTTTTTTGTTAGGACCCTTATTACATACTACTAATGCTTAACTGTTTGATTACATTTGAATTATATCTTTTCTCATCCTCTTATTACTCTAAGACAAATTATAAACATTTTAACTTGGAATCATGGTTCCATGACTTATATACTACTTAATACCTAACATAAAATTCAACTTTTAAACTAACTTTGCATTAGTTAACCAACAACATTGGGAACTCTATACAATTAATTAACATAATAACAAAACAAACTCCTTTCAACTCTTTCTACCTATCTAATGTTTAGTTATTTCTAACTAGGTTCATTTATCATTCTTTTATGAATGTTTTTATTCACTTTTGTGATTACCATGAAATGACAATTGTCCTTCACTTTCATAGTAATATTGTAATGTGTTCAGGGGTGTGGGGAAAAATTAATTATCAATGTTAAAGTTTAGTTCTATTATACTTTCATTACCACTTAATTTGTGATGGTAGGTTTTGAATACATTTGTGTTATCATGTGCTTTGTCCATGTTTATGCATGTCACACATACACTGGTATTGTTAACCTGGTTATTGTTGATTATATTTTGGTTTGTTTGCTCACCATTTCACTTTTATAATTCATCTCACTATTATTCCATTTTAATGTAATTGCTTACTATCGATTACATTCGTTTGAATACACTACACATTGTAGTGCATCTTCACATGTCACTTCCACTGATTTTTACACTGTTTGTTGTCATGAGAAGAATTTAACTAGACCACCTAGTTGTTCTTGTCTGACTATTGACAATTACCCTTCCGTCATCACATCACTTTTACAACTTAATGTTATTAACAATGTTTACTTAAAACTATTCTACAATGTTTTTTTTAGTTTAGTTTCTGTATTGTACTTCAGGGGTTCTAGATTGTAATGTAATTATACCTATTTTGGCTTTTATGTACTAAAGGTTCCTATTTTGTGGGTCCCCTTGATTTGTCGCATTACACTGTATAGAATTATGATGTCAACATATCTGTGCCAATATAGTATTTTATGCGATTGTCTGTCATTGTTTATGAGAATTTTGTTTTTTCTGAGTGTTGGAGGAAGACATCTGCTAATATGCTGGATATGGGTGAGCCCATGGATAGACCGTCATTCTGTGTGTAAAACGTATTGTTATATGTATAGTAGTTTTGTTTTGTGATTATGTTCAGAGTATCTTTTATTTCTGTGATAAGTTCTTCAGGTGTGTTGTTCTGTTTTAGTTTGTTTTGTAGGATGGTGATTGTTTCGGAGATGGGGATGTTTGTGTACAGGTTTTTCATATCAAAGGAGGCATTACGGGGGACGTGTATGTCTTTTATCTTTGTTGCTAGGTCTGTGATGTTTTTTAATCCAGTGCTGTTGTCTAGATGTGTGTTTTGTCTGATAATTTTGTCTAAATGTTTTGCGAGTGTGTATGCAGGGGCATTTCGGTAATTGATAATGGGAAGGATCGGGATTTCTTCTTTATGGATTTTGGCAAGTGCTTGGGGGGTAGGGGCAGGGTCGGATTTGTCTCTTGTAGAGCTTTTATGAACCCAGTGTCCAAGGACTCTTAGAAACGTCTTTTCCGAAATCTGTATTTTACTTTCTTGTTTCTTGGTTTTCGAGAGAGAGAGAGTGTGTGTGTGTGTGTGTGTGTGTGTGTGTGTGTGTGTGTGTGTGTGTGTGGTTTATCTACTTCAATAAAATTTACCGTAGTGTCGTCTGCCTGTTTAATTTTGTAACATAAGCAATACTGTGAGCTGTGACATTCTTGACTGTAAAAATTAAAATTAACGTGGACAAAATGTATATTATTAGTATCAAATGCCTCCATTGGACATATTTGAAAATCTTAATAATTATTTTAAAGTAACTAGAATTCTTGTTATTATCCCGCACGTACGAAAGAACGACGTTTGCAACTGTAAAATTTTTAAATTTTATCTGATGTTTATTTCCTTATCTCAACATTACCAAGTCTGACATTCTGTCGTTTGCAAACAGAGCAGTTTGACAGCTGTAAACACTGCATTTACATTGTTTGGTAAACTTTAGATGTTGTCAGACCAAACGATTTTATTCGTGCATAAGTTAAAGCTTTCGAGTAAGTTTTTTACAGAACAAACTTTATTGTAACACCAAAGTGTCATTTACAGAAATCGGTAATTTTTGTTTCTTTCTGGGTCGCCATCAGTCAGTTGTGAGGGAACTTAATAAAAAGTAAAATATATATTAATGGAATGTACGTATATAGATTATTATAATAAACAATAATGCTTATGGAAATTATGTAGTAGCACTCAATTCTTCACTCATTAATTACTGAAAGTAATTTTAATTACTTAGAGAAGTAAGACGAATCAAATAATAATAATTGCTTCTTTATGACGCGAGACTGCATACAACGTTCTACGAAGAAAGACGAATGTTCCAAGTTCGAAGCCACGTAGAAAACTCTGAATTTGAAAGCTATATTACAAGACAGACCTATAATAATTACACTATTATAATTAATATAATTAGTTACATTCATATATGAACGTCTATTTCAAGTGTTACTCATTTTATTTTTTTGTATTTTTTACGTCAGTAACTGGTTATAACCAGAACAGAATACAATTTCCCTGTAATAGAAAGCACTAACCATATAAAACCTTAATAAAAATTTTAAAACACATAAAATTAAAAAATATTGTCATACACATTACACATTAAAAAAATATTAAGTCATACACGCCCGTGCTCAAAAATGAATAGTAAGTTAATTAATTAATAACATAAATGGTTAATATTTATAAGTAATTATAGCACATCTATTTATGATTTTAAAATTGTGTGTACTTATTAAAATTAGTCATTATTAATGATTAATTAACAAAGTAATAAGTAGACCTGCTTAATAACTGTAACCAAAACCTTCGTATTACACTTACGGAAATCTCTTCATCTGCAGCCTGCAACAAGAAACATAAACACTTCATTTGGGGGGGGGGCAGCACCACAATCATATTACCAGAAGATTAGGACAGCCCAATGGGTGTGTTGCATGGGAAAAGTTTCAGCTATCTCGTCACCGCTTTGTAAGTCATTCCCCATGGGTCGCTGTCAACCTCGTTCTCAGCTACTTTCATCAACACTGCCTGTATTCCATCGATTCCTTCAGTAACGACAGAATGTTCTTGACGTTTATCTACAAAGTAGTAATTATAATTTTATGATGCGTTTGCTCACATTGTCTTCTTGCCTGTGGTCTTTTGCATGCCATCTGAGAAAACTCTTTGTTCAATCAGTATACTGGTTGGCGATGTCTATTGTTCGACTTACTTGACATCGTTACATCGATTGCTATTCCGATGCACTACACAGTGTTTTCCATCTTCTTTTTCTGAACCATCATACTGACCGGTATTAGACTGTCCCCGGAGATAAGGCGAAATACCAGTTTATGGTAGAGATATGAGACGTGTTAGTTGAAGTACTAATGAGCCTTCCATATTTCAGGTCGAGTGAAATTTCAAGAAAAACCGCATAAAAATCGCTACTAATGCAATTTTCGCTTACTCTCCAATCAACTGCTCTCCCTTGAATGGCAAAGTTCAGTTCAACAAAAGAGGTAGTTCCAGCCTTAAAGAAGATGAGATACTCATTAGTTGAGCAGTACGAGATGGCAGATGGCACATTGAGCAGGGAGGTTCAAGAAGGAACTGTGTCTAGTGTATTCCGTCTCGTAACACCATTAAACGGCCATGTGTTAAAGTCAACAGTAGTTACTGCAGGACTCCTCTACTTGGGATAATCAAAACATCTCTGTAGGCAATCTTCAAATTCCTTGAGCGCAGTGGTCGAGCGGCAAAGGATGTACAGTGTTCGACTTAGACAACGTAGCGTTTGAGTAGCTTAGGAATAGGCCTGCTGTTTCTATTTGAAAAGTAAACAGATCCTTTTAAAAATGGAGTACATATTGTAACATTCACGTTAATATAAGTAGACTTTCGAATATATTTTACGGGGATATTAACATTTTTCCCGACTCAACTCTTGTCTAAGCTTCGGTAACATTCGGATAAGATAAGGATTCAAGCTGCCTAGATTGGCATAATGAGACCGCAAAACATATGTTCTTTAATTGCCCCCGCTTCAGTAGGTGAAGACAATGCAAGTTATATCCCCAAAACAACAATCGATTCCGTTGTGGTTTGTGGGATGTACAATAGTATATAAGCACGCATGCAGTGTAATACTGATGGAATTGGGATCAAGGAGCTCCGGCGGATGCAACGCTACGGAGGATTACCAAGTAGATCCTTTGAAAGTTCAATGACGTATCTACTGTCACTCTTGAAGATACCTTATCGTAATAGCAAACGTTTTCTCGGATAAAATCCTTCCCCGGGAACTAATACTTAACAGTAGTTTTGCGTTGTCAATGTTACAGAAAGGGTAGAGTAATATCTGAGGTCCCTATACGGACAAAAATTATGAGCTACCTATATCTAAATAAAACGAAAAGCATTTTTGTATTTTTTGGACTACCTTGGCTAAAAGAAAATAAACAAATTAATCAATAAAGCGACAAAAAAGTTTGAAAATTTTCTAAGCCAAAAAAAAAACAGGTAGATTAGTAAAGGCCTCAGTTTCAAACAGAATTACCCACTTTAATTGTACTAGAATTCTCAAAAAGCCAAAAGTAAAAGACATAATTTTATGTAGTTTTTTAAATTAATGTAAGAAGAGTATTAATTAATTTGTAATTATTTCACAAAACTTAAAAATCTAAATTGACGACTGTTTGCCTCACTTGTGTAAGCTAAATTTTACAAAATATGTAAAACATAATATTTTGAATTTGATATGTGAAACCTTTCTTGATTTCGGGCGGCCGATGTTGGCCATAACCCGACTAAGCGACATCGCTACGTTCGCCTTCTTGTCCATCGTTCGCCTATCTGCTTAAAAAAGCTCAACTTGTAGTAGATCAACACTCCGAGGTACTTCACCGCTGGCTTTAACTCTACCAATTCGTCTCCGACTCGAACCGGGGTTACGGTGGGAATCCTCTTCTTAGTCACGACCACGACTTCTGTCATGCTGAGGGGTCAAAGGTCAACCCGAGATAATCGTTCATCATACGTAGGTACATCGGTACACGAAGTCTTGGTCCAATACCTCTAGCCTATAGCTCCACCTCACGGAGTTTAACGTATTTTTAACGTCCAAAGTCATCGGCAGCATAACCCTTTTAAAGAAATGGTTGTAGTCCTTCGTTCTTCTGACAGCCTGACAGAGTCCATCGTCGATCATTGTGACCTAAAACCGAACTGCTTCTAGTAGAGATCTCCTGCAGTCTTATCGCCGTTTCCATTCTTGTCCTGATGAGCTTCTACAGTAACTTTCCAGCCGTGTATAACATAGAGTGGTCAATACAACTGGAGCTTCGGGTCACCATTTTCCTTGCTGATCAGCACCAGCGAGCTGTATTTCTGCGAGCATAGATTACCCCTGATGTTAAAGACGCGTTAACTCTGGCTTCTGACAAAAGACTGCCTTCAGCACTTCGCTGGAATTCCCGTCGGGGGCTCGAGTTTTCCTGTCCTCTATCGTCCTGAGTGCTAGCTACAACTCTTCGGCTGTAAAAATAGGGAAACATCCGACTTTCCCAAAATCGGTTCTTGTAATTTTCTCCATTAGTTCGGTGGTCTTCAAGGCTCCGAGCTTGCGATAATTTTATATCCCTGTCACCATGGGTCCCTGTTGACATCTTTACACAGGATCATCAACAGTGCGCCTTGCTGCAGTTGATAGCCCATCGAAGTTAGTACAAAGTAATAATAATAAAGAAAATTAAATTATAACAGCAACGACGAACATGATACAAGATAAAAACCTTAATATGGCCCGTGCCCTAACCTGTGCCCTACGCTACGAGGGCGTACAACATGTTGGCCTCGTGTGGAGCGGGCAACAGCTGTTACCTGTTAGCTGGTTTGAAGAGCTTTGGTAAGTGATTTTGACAAGGTTGTTTGTACCGTTTGAAAACACACCGTAAGCCACGATGGAGCCGATCGAGCCAATGGGTTGGTGGCTCTACATTAACGTACGTTGGCCTCAGGTCACCAGGACGCACCCTGATATATTTAATCCTAGCCATGGTAGACGAGAGCTCTGCCGCTATGGTCTACTATTTCTCCGGCACTAAAATATTAGATGCCCAAAGCAATTCTGATCTCTTAAAAACCCTCGTCAAAAAAAGTTCCCTTCGAAAGTGAAGAGAAGGAGGCACTACACTACTCTAGCCGCTGAGAAGTTTCTGGCTCCGTCAGCCTATACATCTATGGTGGTCAAGTGTTTCATAGTAAAACGGAAAGACGGGGACTTCACAAAAGTAAGCCCTTTTTAATGAAAAAATCTGTTACTGCTTGGGCTGGATCGTCTGTCATGAATACTAGGAAAACGGCTGGTAGCCTGTTGATCGAGATTCTAACCAACCAACAAAGGACACGACTATTCATGCTGAAAGAGATCGGCAGAGAAGGTTGAAATGAGTCACATCGTCACTCACAATACAACAGGGAGAGTGACGATGTGTCGTGACTTGCTGAGCTGCACTAAGGAGGAGATTACATCTAAACTAGCACATCAAGGAGTCATATCATGTCGGAGGCTAATCGTGTGCTGGGAAGGACAAACACTCCCACGTCTTGACGTTTAAAAAACGACAGTGACAGAGAACATACGAGCAGGTCTCCATTTCGGATCAAGCAAGAGATCTTTAATCCCTCAGCCCTTGCAGTGTTTTCAGTGACTAGGTTTTGGGCACATGGAACCTAGATGTGCCCGAGTTAGGACTTTTTTGCGCGAAGTCGGCCCATGGCGATGAACCTTGTGCCGACCCAAAGAAGTGCGTTAACTGCGATGGCCAACACACTTCAAGGTCACGCAACTGCTCTGTGTATAAGCAAAAATTAGCCATTCAAGAAGTGAAAACTTAAAAGAAAGTCAGCTACCTCGAAGCTAGAAAAGTTGTTTGCCCGACAAACCAAGACAAAGGAAACTACGCGTAGGCCGTCAAGTCTACTCTGACAATGGCGTCAACACCTGCAGTAAAAGAAATAATGCCAGTAGTTAGGCTCTTACTCGAACGTTATTTAGCAGAAATGCAGTCCACGACACACGCAAGTGCAGTAGCTACTTTCCATATGTAGCGGCAGCAGCAGCAGCAGTTCAAAAGAAAAATGATACGTATTAATTATTGTGTTTTTATTAAGCAATCGTTACAATACGACTGGAGTAAAGCCTATACAATTGTGAACAATTTCAAAATTGAAGATGTTTGATACAAACGTTAATTGGTAGTTGTAAATGATTTGCCTCAGTCAGAGACTGTCTGAGTACCGCGATAACTTTGTTAGTTAGAAGGCAAAGGGGGTAGCTACGGGAAGTAATTATATTCTGATTCTTTACATGAAGGAGACTGCCTTTAGGGTAGAATCATGAAGGGAGATGATGCGCTAATATGGTACGCGTACTTTAAGGGGGCTGAGGAACGCATGTCCCAAATCTCTTGATGGTAGTAAGCTCCACACAAAATACATTGCCACGTCTACTTCTGTTTCCTTACAGATAATAAAAACTGAATGTTTTCTGTACTTCTGTAGCCTGGAAAACACATATATTCATTAGAATGTTCTGATTCATACTATTTAGCAAATATTGCATTTTTTTTAGTAGGTAATAAATAAGAAAATTGTTACGTTATCATTCAGAGTGAACGTCCAGACGTGTAATTACTAAAAGCATGTATCTGTTAAAATCTGTTTTCTGTACTATGGACGTTGGTCATTTATGAGCCATAAATCGTCACAAAGCATAATACAAAACTATCATTGCAGAACCAGCTACTAATATCACAAATAATCTGACGCGTAAAAACCTATTAACAGCTTGTAAAACCTATTAATCAAGATTTGTTTAAAACAGTAACTACCGTAATATTTACACAAAATATTTTGATATTTCATTTATTTCCATACAGATTCTTACTCCACGCTTCATTTTTAATATTCTCTTATAGATTTACTTACTATAATTTGTTATATTTTACTCATTTATATATTTCAATCGATGTGCCAAATAAATTACTTGACACTCAAACCGTTGCAATCTATTTTATTAGGCCGAAATAGAAATATAATTTCTGTAAGAGTTAGTCTATAGTCTAATCTAGTGCGGTTACGAATCCACTTAATTGTTTCTTGTATTATAATGTTTTTAGAATAAACGAAGTAATTGTGGAAAATCGTAATATTCTATTTTATATATTACTGTTTGTAAAAATAAAATCAAAGAAGTTTGACTACTAACAATGTGTCGTGCAACTGGTTGTAAAGTAAATGTGGTATAAAGCACACGGCAGATATAATGTTTTTATAACGTTATTTTTCATTTATTAGTACTTGTTGGCCGGCCAATTCAGTTTCTCTCATATTTGTAATATAGAATTTCATAACTTTATGCCCGCTATATAACATTGCTTGTCTCCATTAAAATGGTTTACGCAGCCCAACTTGTCGCGTAAATATACAAACGATACGTAGATTGAAAGTAAACTACACTAAGAAGATTTAAGAATCGAGTAAAGAAGGTCAATTGAAATAATGGACTGCAATTTCTTAACGTAAAACAAATATTTGTCGTTAAGCGTTTCTTGTGAACGACAGATCCAATTTATTATGTTCAACCAACTATGAAAGGATTACGTTTATCTGGATTGTATAGTACAATGGCACGAGCACACAACACGACAACGGACAACTGTCAGAAAGAAGATTCAAATAGGAGGTTAAGATTTGAAATGGGAAGTTAATGCTTATTAACTTGCCACTGCTTCGTGGGCTATTTTAACGTAGACATTAAATAGGGTTTAGAAGAAACCCCTAAATAAAGGAATTTGTTCATACATATTACTTTATGATTTCAAAGCATTATTGACTCGAATTGCTATTGTCATGCGAAAATATTATGTTGGTAAAAGTACACGCTCGCGTTCGCCCAGACCAACACAGATCCCACGCACGCACACGCGCGCGCGCGCGCACACACACACATACAGACACAAATACAGGCACTCGTGCAGTCATGCTCTCGTGTGTATTAATTTTCTGAACGTATGCAAATATTGACGTATGACTTGAGTGCGTGTTATATTCATATAAAAGTGGGTTTCAGTAATCCCGTAAGAATTGGCTCATAGACTCAATAAAAGTATACGTATATGCAGCCGTAACATATTAACTTTATTCCACGAATGGAGGAAACAACCAAAATTACTACTAAAGTATAAACAAAAGGGAGGAGAAAGTATTACCCAAACCAGCAAGAGATGGTGAAGATGGAACAGCAGCAAACCAAATATTGTTTTAAACCCTAATGTTAATAATGATAAATTATTTTATTAGCAATGGTGAAACCTCATCGAGATCTTGACATCTTTAGTCTATAATCATCTCTTCAAATTTGCCATATTTTTTCTAAAATCTACTAAGCTTTTCATGGTCTTTTATAATGTATATTTTTGTATTATTACTAACTGCCTGTCTCCCGTACTCTCTCCCACTCGCTCTCTCTCTTCCTCGCTTGCTAGCGCATTGACCCTCTTCTCCTCTTTCTTTTTCTTGTAGGCCTACATAGTTTAATTTAATTTAATTTAATGTGGCCTTAACACCACCACTTACACCATTATAGTACACCACTATTTATAGTTACATAATTTGTAAAAAACAGTAGGCCTACAGTGTGAAATATCAACACGTGTCCTTGGCGAAATGCGATTACAGTATTTACTATACTGCTAGCAAGTACGGCAGGAATATTTCTAGACTGTGAAAGACAAGAGAATGAGATGTGGTGACTTGGCAAGACATCATATAGCAATGGGGATATGATTTACAAAAGAAACAAAAGTGCTTTACAATAGACCAGGAAATAGGGGTTATAGGGTAATTTTTTTTAACGTTTTAATGGTAACAATCCAAATTGTCTTAAGTACGTAATATAACGGAGTTAGCAAACATACGTCAACTTTAAGAGAATCTGCCAAACCAGCTTTTGTAGAGCGTTCAACACAGTGTTACACTCATGATTAAGTAGCTTCATGTGGAGCTGCATATTCTCAAATATAAAGTGTACTTTTCTCTAGAGATAGAAACAGTAAGTCTGTTTTTAATGAACTGAGATTACAAACGTATAATATAAATGTTATGGACTGTTTTCCGAATTATTAATTCAGCTCTTAAGGGAAAGGAGTAATTGTAAACAACAAAAATAATAGCAGTAATAAGAATACCACTTTTACCGTATTCTACTACTGCTACTACTACTACTACTACTACTACTGCTATACTACTACTACTAATACTAATACTACTACTACTTCTACTATTACTGCTCCCACTAGTAATATGTTTCTTCAGGTGCGACCTTTGCGCTGGAGGTTGGTGCGGTTCTAACTTTTAATGTTGGTGCCCGTAACAGGTCACTTAAGCAGCAACCAAACCGTTCACATAGGTTTTGAAACCACTATTTCCGTTTTCTTCTTAACCTCTCCATCCTTCAATTTTTCCCTGCAATACGATTTGCAGTAGAGTTCACTTTGATGGAAATATAATAATTTCTATTTTTTAGGGTCTTGAGAACGTAGATTTTCCCCCTCGTCTTCTACGTTTCTGTGAACATCTGATGGTAATGCCGAGACAGTAATTCCTACTCTTGGTTCAATCCCTAAAATATCTCGGTAGTGCAATTGCTTTATTCCTGAAACTACTTTGGAATTTTATCTTGCATCCACGAGGCAAGCATATTTGTAAAATCTTGATTGGCCCGCTCTACTGACACTTGGAATTGCTGTGCTTTAGTTTTCCGTTGACCAACTTTAGCTTAGGCCATAGTCTAGTTAATTCGTTGATCACAGAGTTGACAAATGTAAAATACAAAGGGCTCCAAACATTGTAAGTTGATCCTGGTGGACCATGATAAACTTGAACCGCAATCGGCTTGTGCTTGCGTGTCTATTAACTCTGTCTAATATCGACTGTTCATTTCTGTGTGAATAATGGGCTTCGAAATCAAGCCTTTTCTGTTCTTACTTTTCTTGCGTTGGTATTCTTACAGAATGATAAGAAAATAGTTATCATTTCAGTCGTAACATTAGCATGTCTCTGCTCAGTTTCATTTTTCGGTCTATTTCGACTTCCGTGCTCTACAGAAAAATGAGCTGCTTCAATGACATCGAATATTTTCTCAGCAGGTAATAATTCATAGGTTTACTCTTAGGCACCAGCTTCTTTGTTACACACATCTCCAACACATTAAATCCTTTCAGTCGCCTGTACCGCAAAGGTTTCTTTTTCGCGGCAGAATTTTTCTTTTGTTTCTTCAAATTCGGCCGAAACTTTATTGTAAAGATCTCTGGTCATTACATTGTAGTGACTCTCCTTTTCGCTCTCCAAACGAAGAATTTTTCAAAACATTTCCCTTGCACATTTCCGCCTTTTATAAATGAGATTTGTTCTCACTAGTCATCATTAAAACACTGTCGCGCAACAAAAGGCCACCAAAAACATTAAAAACAAGATAAGAAATGCGTGGAGACTTCTCACTCGTGTCATATCTTAAAACAGACTATAGACTATAAGGAAAACAATCGCGTTCAAAAACGTGCAGGTCTGGATATGCGAAACCCCTTTTACAAACTCATTTTTCTAAAATCTAGTTTCAACTAGTAAAAATTGTAAGCAATTGAAAACATAACAATTATTTCAGTCAATTCTTGTTTCCCTATAACCTATCAGTTAATTCAAATATTGACTAGTTGAGTATTATTACTAGTATTAGTGACTAGCATTAGTATTAAAGAAGAGGCCCTGATAAAGCTAGTTCTAACTAGGTAAATCGGGTATTAACTGATTTCGGGTTTTCACGGTAGCCTATACATACATATTCATACATTATTGGAAATATTTGTCACTATACTTTCATAGAGTGGGAAAGATAAGTTTAAATTAATCCAATTGTAAACCGACTAAAGTTAATTGATGGAAATAAAAAAAATTACCTAGTCCAGACCGTCTATTTGCTGCACCTTGTCAGCTAGGGTCAAAGGACGTTGCAACGGGAAGTAATTACAGTTGTATCTTCACATGAAACGAGACCGACTTTAGTGAACAAAAGGACCCCCTTCCCAGAAACAGGAACAGGCGCATGAGTAATATGTGCAATGGAAGACGTATTCAGTCTGCTTCTCATTAAAATTAATTGCCCATTGAGGCTTACATATTTTTGAGTGTCAAGTGTAAACATTATGGTCTCATAATTTAAAAAAAAAAAATTCGAACAGATTTGAAGTAAATGTAGGACTAGTAAAAAAAAATATGTAGGGTAAGTTTAGAAAACACAAATTTTTGTCAAGTAATTTGGCCAATTAGTATTCCAGTAAGTATGAAAAACAACATAAGGCTGGTGAAAAATGTGGCCAGACTTACCCTTATTTTTAACGTCGCCTTTGCATAATTTTTGTTCAGTGAAGCTGAGTAGGGCTGAAATCTCGTTTTTAAATAGACAGTTAGTAAATTGTTGGCAGGTACCTAAACTTTTGTCGTATCACAAAAGGAAATAATCCAGTACTGTGAAGTCACACTATTTTGTTTGCAACAACCCTTCAACTGTGTTTGCAACAAAATTATCGTTTTATTTTCTTTTATGGTGTATGCACTGTCTTGTTTAACCATAAACTATTAAAATTCACATCACATACCATTAACACTAATTTTAGCCTCCAAAAGTCTTTATCATCACGACGTTAACGGTACACTGAATACACGACGTGGAATTGATACACTTATATCTGCAGCAACTAGTCAATACACACAGGCGACTTTTACAGATCTCCTTTTTGTTGAACTGGAAAATCGGTTATGTACTAGAGGTACGAGTTTCTGTATCATGCTTCTTATAATATTCATAATGCTTTGTATTATGGTTTCGGTACAGTATTTTCAAAGCCAGTCACAGTATTATTTATCAACGTAAAGACGTTAATTTATGTAGGTCGTTCGCGCTGTGTATTTTAGAACATTTAGAACGAGTTAAAAAAAAAAAAAACGAAGTATGTAGGATTCTAAAACTGAAAAAGTCAAACACACTGTAATTGCTTGCCGGGTAACAAGTTGTTAGAATTTTACGATAATATTTCATTCATGTAACACCGAAGGCAAAATGCGTAAAGTAGTCAGTATACCACACAAGAAGACGGGGTTTTAAAACATGGGCGTACAATAAATACTCTACTAATTAAGAGAAACAAAGGAACCTGTCCCATAATAGATCGTAAATTTATTTGAACTGTGTAAATTCAATTAACTGTGTGCAAATATTATACAAGAGAAAATAGAAAAACTAATTGTACTCTACTCCCGCCAGTGTTGACAGTCGTCTTGCAAATATTTCATTGTAGATTAATTCCCGCCTGGCTGCAAGTATTGCTATTCTCTTTGAAAGTTAGTAGTTTTCGGTATTGCTATTCTCTTTGTTTTCGGTAGTTATAACAGTTTGTCTTTCTCTTGTCTTTGATTCTTACTTTTTTTTTTTAATTTATCTATGTCGTTGAATTGTCTAGTACTCCACCCACACATTACTTACAAAAGCATTGTAATAACTTGTAAATCTGTATGTTTACTCATAAATAGATTACTAACCTTACTTGAACATTAGTGGTTTTCGTTAATAAAAACAACGCTGTTTTTCAGTTCAGCACACGTCTTTTTATTACTTTTAACACAAAACGTTTCGCCCATACTATTATGAGGTATCCTCAGTGACTTGACTGAGACTCATCATATTATTTAATGCCGCATATGTTACTAATATCCCCTTCATTTTAATTATTAATGACGCACATACTTTACAAATCAAAATTAAACGACAAAGGTGAGAATGTGTAGCAGATTAGAGTTCCCCACTTATCGATATTTTAGGCTAACTAGTTCCTGGTTTCAGAGAAATTCGGATTGGTACTGTGCTCTCCTTGCCGCAAACTGAAGCGTTTAGTGGAGACAGTTGCCAGATCTCACGGAAACAGACTATTGCCGTTTTCTTAATGACGAAAAGGCCCTCTATCGTGTCTGCCAATCTGTGCTTCTATACAACTTGCTACGGTATTCTGATCACTAGTTTTCTTTGGAACAGGACTCGCCTTGGGACAGCGGAGAGCGGACAGCGCTCTTTCTTCGGATAGAGCAGTCAGCGCTGGAGTATCTCAGGGAAGCGTCTTAGGTCGCCGTTACAGACAATCCGTATACGTGCTCAAATTGCCTGAAACCCGGTTATCCACATTTGCTGACGATACGGTAGTGTATGCTGTCGATCGTAGTGGTGAAATTACCGTTATCTTGCTCCAGGAACAGCTGGACGCATAAGTTAACTTTTCCAAGAGCACAGATGTAGTCTTCTCCAGACGCAGAAAGTTCCCTCCTATACTCTCCATAGGCGATACTGTACTGTGACTGAAATGCGTTCTGTGTGTGTGTGAAAATTACGCATGTGTAGACATAATTGGAAGCAAAGGGTAAACTTAAATCCGAACTCGAAACAAATTAATTAATTAATTACTCCGTTAATTAATATGTGACGATCATGTTATTTATATATTAATAAAGACAAACATCTCTATTGATTCTATTAGCTCGCGCTTGAACATTAATTATGAGTGCAAAAATACGAAAAAGGTGATATGTGAAAATTGACCCGCTGATCCAAAGGTGTACATGTTTGAGATGGTCGTAGACAATCTACAACCTGTCGGTTTGGCTCTAGTATAAAACCCCGTGCGATTCTGAACGAGAAAACAGACTCTGATAATTTGTTCATGGGGACACTATGTCCGATTACCCAACGGTATAAAGCAGACCCCAATCATTCTAAGACGAAGGACGCTCTGTACAACGGACAACCGACAACAGACTCCGGCACCAGGAACTTCATCATCATCATCATCATCATCAAGGAACAATACATACACGCCACGGTAACTGAGCAGTGAAAAATGAACAATTATTTTTTATAAACAAAGACAGTAAACAAGTATAATAATGGTATAAAGAAAAGAAGAAATAAATAATCGTATATACTGTAATTACAAAATTTTAAATAATTTATAGGATTTAAGGAATTTTAACTTCTGTTTTCAAGTACTTTTTTTAGTTAGTTATAACTGGTCCACAATAAGAAATGTTTATTGAAATAAAGTAAGTATTGTTTTTCATAAAAATAATACAAATAAATTTTTAATTTTCATAATAAATATTTATTTGATATTAGATTTGCAACATTGAAAATACTTACTCGAATTTTATATTGTAATATAAGAGACCCAAGTATTCACAATTTTATTATTATTTTTTTAAACAATTTTTCAATTTTATAATTGTATTTTAAATATATGCGTTTTATATTTGACATTCACATGCTCATATCTGTGTTTATTTTATTTGTTTGCATATTATGTATGTATAATTTATAATGTGTATTCTACAAGTAATATGTGTTAAACAGCTTCTCATTACAGGCAATTTTTAATGTAGATTTCTTTTTTAATTTTTAAAGAATTTGTTTTTTATATAAATCAATATTTTATTAACATTTGTTCTACGGACAAAATATTCCTCCTCAGTTCTCACATCAAACTTGTTGTGCAACAAAAGTGATTTAACGTAACGAAAACAGATCCTATCTGGTAAGTTATTACTTACGTTGAGTACTTCAGATACACAAAATATAAAAATTGTACTGTTGCAATTTATATATATATATATATATATATATATATATATACTTATTATAGAACTCTTATTACTTATTTGTATAAACTATTATATTAACCGAATTAAATATGTCATTTGTGTTAAAAAAGGAATGTATAATATGGAACATAATACAAAAGTAATTAATTTTCTCTTCAAAATTATATTACTTATAACGTGTAATTAATTAAAAAGAATAAAAATTATTAAAACGGAGGATATGCATTGCTTATCAATTATGTTTAGAAATAAATAATTTTAAGGTACAACGTTCGTTTGTAGTTTGCTGTGTCGACTTTATTTCCACGAGTACTAACTTTATTGGGATCTCCCCAATTCTCCCCCATTTGGCGATAAGGGCTCGTACGGATGTCTGGTGTTACCATACTGACTGATCTTTACTAAGTCTACTTTCTTTTATTTAGCCTATTATATAGTAATAACTCTACTAGTACGAACAGCGAAATATTCTATGTAATGTCACTTTTGTACATCTTCACCACAAACGTTGTTTATGTATATTATCGTGTACATATGTATAAACAGAAAAAGTTGGTATTCAGGTTTTACAGTACATTTAATTAATTTAACAGGCTTAATGAATTTACTAGTTTATATTTTGCTACCATAAAATTGAACTAGTTCTTCACAATTTCTTTTCAACAGTCAATTGTTTTACCATCAATAGCAGTGAGTAAAATGTATAACTTAAAATGACGTACGCTACATTTGTAGAAGCACTTTTTAAAATAAAAGTAACTATATTAAGGCAATCACGTTTTATACAAATACTTATATTTAGTAGTGTTTACATAATGCAAACGTAGTACATTATTTGCACATTTATTTATAAAAATGCATTTTGTTTTTGTCTTACAAATGTTCTAAATCTAATCCAACGGGCACACCGAATTTTCATTTTTAAACTCGATCCGTTTGCCTGTCTGTCTATCTATTATGGGTATGTCTCACGATAACTTTGGAATGCATCAACCGATTTTTGTAAAACTTGGTATAAGTCCATACTTTTGCCTTACAGAACTTTACTGTTTATGAAAATGATCCCGACCCTCAAATAAACATAGGGTGATGGGAGCAAAAAATGTAAGAGGTCAAAATTGTGAAAAAATCTCCACTTACCAAATTAAAGAGAATTTTAACCAAAATACTAATATAGTATACGGTTTAAAAATTTTCAAAATTTTAAAGCACCAGTGACTCGGAAGGGTTGAAAATTTTGAAAAAATCGTAAAATTCAGTCGTGTGTCAGAATAAATACAACATTAAATTTTGTGAGTTTATTTTGTTGAAACCGCCAAAAATGGAACTCAAAATTTTAGTTAAGTTTAACAATTTGACAGAATTTTTATCTCTGAACATCCTTTTCAAATTATGGACCACCTTAAAAATGATTGTCAGCTACGGTTGTAAAAAAAAATGTATATAATAGTATCAGTTAGTTCACATTTGTGAAAAATATCCTGCGTCGTATAAGTGATCTTATCAGAAATGATCATATTAGAATGGAGCTAGGGATAGCTTAAAGCTTAAATGAGAAAATCTCCCGGCACAAAACGGAGAGGCGGTTACACGTAGAGAAAGTGTATCCAGGTAGCTTATCAAGAAGAGCCTTTGACTATTATCCAAAGGGGAAGAGAAGTGTGGGAAGACCCCGTAAGCGATGGTTGGATGACTTCCATTGAGACTGGAACAGGGTACTAGCCTAAGCCGTAAAAGATAACGACGAGGATGACAAAAGTATTTTACAGAGGGCTATAGATGTCTATGGAAACATACGAAAACTTAAAAGCTACTGGTCTAAAAGAAAAGTCTTTTTAGTCATACAGGCATTATGGTTATAAATTAAACTAAAAGACAGTACAGTAGTTTGGCATTTTATGTGTTTGTTGTATGAGTGTCTGCTTTACATTTGTTAGGTTATATTATTAAAAAATAGTTTAATAACTGTTAATAATAATATAATATAATATTTATTTATAATAACGCCTTCAGGTGTGCTTTCATGGATACTTAGCCAAGCATCATCAATCAGTTCTAGCGGAACATGCGCGAGTGGAGAACACATTCGAATATGAAGTCGAATCTCTTCATTTTCTTTGTACACAGGAGCAAGGCCACAATCTTGTACTCTCCTCCATAAACATTGGTTAAAATAGTAGTTACAACCAAAACCTTCAGCTTCAGGACATAGAGTTTTAGCTGATTCGATGACTCGATCATTTCAAAGTCCATTGTGTCACAGGATTTCATCCAGGTACGTTGTTTATCACTGCTTTGAAAAATGTAAACCTGGTAGTCGTGGGACTACCGGTAGACATGGAATCATGGGCAGGCTTGTGCTTTGGGAAGGAATGAAGGGTTAATTAAATAAACAGCTACATAAGTTTCAATGTATTTTATTTATTCAGACGCTCGATCTGAGTCCCTTTGGGGGCACGCCGGATGACCCAGGTATCGGAGATGCGGGCCGCTTGGGCGCTGACGGGGTTTCGTCAATCTTCAAATGGTTGCCATTTTCTAAATTCTCGGCCGATTTCTTTGATTTTAGTCTCAAACGATAGGCCTGTTGACGCTCTGCGTAGGATTTGCCGGTTTTCGGTTTGAAAGTTTTGGTTCGAGTTTTATCGCGATTTTTAGGTCGAGGCATTTCAAATTTTTGAGTTCAAATGTTGTTATTATTTTCTGTGAGTGCCTCTGGTACTCAAAATTGGTGTTATTGGAGAGATTTAGTTCTGAGGATTACAGCGCACTTTGTATTTTCGCGATCGGACTTGTAGTTCGCGAGATATTTAAGTTTTAGTGGAGCAATTTAGAAATTTTCGGCGCAAAAACACCCTCACGCAGACAAAGCCTAGAGGCGACTGAAGTCAATTGTCAAAATTCTCAGTACTATTGTTGGAAGGGGGCCGAGTGACTCGATCACCTGACACCTGGTTTGCTGGGATTGGTTGAGCGGTTCGTGAGATAGTGGTATGCCGAAAGTACATTTGAAACATAACGGTCGATTTTCGCGAAACGTGCGAGTAAGACATTACATACCTATGGATTCCATGTCAAAAACGATCATATGTTTCTCGTTTCTTATTTGGCAACAACGCGTAGACTGCTGGGATAGTGTTGGTTTCTTTCCAAGAACTTCCAAGATCGGCGTGGATGATAAATAACTGCCCCAACTGTTTGCCTGAACTCTTTAAGGTTCCGTCAACGAAGAATGAAGAACAACTTGTCAATGCAGATTTTCCTTTTACGCTGGCAAACCAATATTCTGTCCTTAGGCCCTCTGTTGTCGTCTTCAAGTAGAAAATTTGTATCGTCATTCATATAAGTAGATCATTTTCCTCTAATCGTATTCCTTCAGAGTCGACTGAAGGAACCAACATTTGTTAGTTGGGAAGATTGTAAAATACGTTAGGCCAGAAAGCGAATGACCGCGAATGTCCGCGTAAGATGTGTGTAAGCACGAGGCGTCGTGTGTAACGTCTTTTTCTTTTACTGTTACGCTTACCTGATCTTATCTGTAAGAACGCCGTTTCCAGTTTAGACTAGGTCAAATTCACCACTTGCAGTAATGTACTCATTTCCAACTTATATTTCCTTCATTTGTAATATTCGCGCAGCATCACATTCATAATAAAAAAGCAGGTTAGAAATCAGCGCCAAAGTAAGATGAAAGTTGGTATAACTTTTAATTCCCTTCTAAATGCAGATATCTGACACACATTTTGATCTATTTAGTACATACACAAACTACAATGTACGAAAAAATTGGGTATGAAATTTACGTGCCCAAATAATCACGGAATGTGTGGAAGGACGCTAGAAAAAGGCAAAATGTCTAAAAGATATGAAAAAGAAAAGAATCACTTTTGTGAAACACTTTTTTAAAAATATTTTTTGATTTTAAGATGGAAAAAAATCACTTAAAATGTTAATGAAAATTCATATTGTAATTTTCGTACTTTTAAGAATTAATGTTAATGGTGAAGTTTAATATTAGCCTAATACTACACAACACAGTATAATATAATATCCTCTATTCTGTGTAATTTGTCCTGGGTTTACAGAACAGGGTAATTAAAATGAAAGCGGTTCAGTGTGTCTACTATTAATTACAAAAACATCTGAGGAACTGTTGTTAATGGTGAGAAGTATAAACGGTGTATGGTACGAGTAATTTATTACAAATTGCACAGAGCTGTGTGAAATTAAGTGACTAATAGAAAACGTCTGGTTGCAACAGGGAAACTAACAGTTATTACTGTACATCTCCGTCTCACATTTTAATCGTTTTGTGTCGGTACTTAAATAAGAAATAAAAATATAACCTACATTTAGAAATCTTTATACATATTTCTACCTTCTTTTTATATTTTTACAACTGCAATTTCCATAATATTGTAACTAATTTTCGTAATACAGAACGCATAAGAACAATTTTTTTAACTCCTAAAAGCCATTTTTAAAATAACTTGATAACCATACGTCTAAACGCAGTACACATAAAGCAGATTAAAGACGATTATATTCTCTTTCTAATGAAGTTTATTTTTTTGAAATATTAGAAAAATAACAAAGTTATAATCCAAAAACCATGGGTTTCCCATTTTTTCTTCGGAAAATTGCTATTATTCCTGCTGCAATTTTTTATTGAATACTGATTGAGAAAAAATAGTAACGGGTGTCGTTAACTTACATAAATTTTAATACAATTACATTTTTTAGGATGTTTTTGAATATTATTTTTTTAAATACTAAACTTAGATTGATAGGTTACTTTAGTGATGTCACTGAAATATTTTATATTAATCCTAAACAATGGGACAAATATTGAATTTAAAAAAGCAAGATACACGTGCTAAATAAGGCTTATTAAGAAATTCAGTATTTGTAAATTTTGTAGGACGAATACTTGTTTAAATTTGGTGGTAAACTTAAATGCATTTCTACTATACAGCTCATTACAAAAATGATATAAGGAAAGACGATATACCTTAGGCCACGTACAAAATAATAAAATGCTATATTAATAAATAGACTGTATTTTCTAAACCGATTTCTTTTTCAGTTTTATATTTTTTCTTTATCTTGCAATTTGTTTTTGACTATCACGAGAACAGTGAATTCAAAGATATTTTTTAAATCCCCCCCCCCACTTTAAATTGGCTATTTTGACTTTCCTGTGATTTACATATTTTTGGCCTTACTTTCTTAATCATTGACCTCGAAAATGTTAGTATAGGTTTCCAACAATTTATTCCAAACAATTTGCTACAAAAGAAATTTCAATCATTTAAGGGTGATCACACCTGTACTTCATAATGTACTAACGAACCTTCAACCAATATCCTTTTTTCACTTAAAATTAATTTCTGAATATCGTAAAAATTAATATCGCTATTCATACGTTTTTTAGTGAATGTCATTGTTAACTAATTACTTATTCTGTAATGTCAGTGAAATAAATAAGTGCAAGTGAATTATACTAACGCATAATTACCCCTCCCCTCAACCTAATAACCCCAATTTTGATATTTACATTTTTATTGAGTAAAATTTTCATTATATGTAATTATTAAGGTATCTTATCCTTCAAAATGAAGTACTTTATTCGACAGAAAGGTAGTTTTCAAAAAATTACCCCCTCTTCCTTCAACTACCCTTTTCATTTATAAATATTTCATCTACCTTTCTACAGTGAAGTATTATAACCTTCTTTTCGGGATACTTTGTTTATCAAAATTAAGTAGTATACTCTTGTTAAAACGTAAAACGCTGCCGGTAAACTACCCCTTCCCTGTAACCAATCTTCACCAAAATCAAAAGGGCTTTAGTCCTCTACAACTCGGGCACATTTGCAAAAGATTATTTGATTTTGTTTGAATTTGCTGCAGTTATCGTTTACCATAGAAAATATTCTACATACAAACACACAGACAATTTTCGGAAGATGACTTGTCTCCATGTTTTGAGGGTAGTACCATCAGAATCAACCCTTATCTCTAACATAATCTTCTTCACGATCACCATACTTCAATTTCCTTACGGAACATGGAAGTAAAAAACGCAAAATAGTTAGCCACAACAATTTGTACGACGAGTTATCACTCTCATTCCGTGCGTGCGTGATGTGATTTACAAGAGCAGTCACTGCAACTTGTACCGAAGTACGAACTGATTGTTCAATAGAGACTCGTTTATTTATTGTTCCCTTCTTGTAAACAAAATCCCATGTCTTTTGATATAGAATTACTTTGTTTTGTAAATTGCAATTACATTAGTCTCTTCAGCGTCTTCAGGATAGTCATCAAAATCGCTTTTTTTCTACCAATTCTTGTTTAAGTTTCTGCCTAATGATTTTTTAAGTTAAAGTAATGTGATCTTTTTTTATCTTATGTCGATGTGACTTCCAATCTGAAATCATTGACCTTCTGTTGAGAACTATTGGCTGCCTACTAAAGATATACAAATTGCAATTATCGTTTAATTTACTGTTCACAATTTATAACAAGCATTATTATAAATCTTTGCATGATTTACATGATACTTGATAAGTGTAAACGGAAAAAATAGTTTTTCCTGCGACAGAGCATTGCAAAATATGTTCCGGATTCAATTATAGTAAAACGTAATTAAGTCGCGGTACACAAAGAAGCTAAAAAGGAATATGTTCTCATTATACAAATCATGTATGAATCTCTATGCGTTTGTTTAATATGGATGGAAATGTGTTATGTACTTCAGAATAATAACACAGTTCCTTACGCCCAAACTAAGCAGCGAACTGGTTGCTAAATGATCATGCTACACGAATCATATAAACAAGCGACACACACACACGCACACACTTACATATCTTATGGAACAAGCCCAAGTACGTGGTAGACATTAATAGAAAGATATTTATAAAATATCTATGTAGAAAGATACAGATATTAAAAGAAACATGCCTTTTCAACTTTTTTCATTAAATTTATTTTTAATTAAAGTATTTTACATAGTGTTTTATTGTAAATACAAAATCTCCACGTTAGGCTTTGCCAATAATTGTACAACTCTGTACATATTCTGTGACTTTTCGATCCGAAATACATATATTATCTTTTACAATTACTTGTATCAATTCATGCAATCATTGTTTTATATTTTACATTAAATTATTTAATTCAGTACAATTTCACTTCAATTTGGAACGATTTCTTATGTGTACTTTAGTATAAAATAATTCAGTATAGTAATAATAAATAATGGCTCCCATGTGTACCACCGAAGTAGCTTAGGAGTAGGCAGGGTGGGCTGCCTAATGTGAGCCGTACGGCATACAAAGAAGGCAGTGTGGCCAGCACTACGCTTCAGCCGGCCATTATTATCCCCAGGATCTTATCCCAGGTACTCATTTTCAACAGGCTGAGTCGAACTGGGGGCTGAAAAACGCACCTTAGTTTTATGGTGCGGGCCCGGGAATCGAACCCGGGACCTCTATATTAGTAGAGCTGCCATAACCACTGGTCTACTGAGCCGCCCAGTATAGTATATTCTTTTTATTCTATGATTATTTTATCAGAAGTTCTGTGGTGTGTGTGTGTTTCTGTGTGTTTTGCGTACTGATGTCTGGCAGACAATTTAATTTTATAAAGTTTTCTTGAAACGAGACTTTCCAGTGCCGTATTTATATAGTATTGTAAAACGTCCTGAATAATATATAGAATTGAATGAGTCTTGCATTCAGCTGTCATATTCCTGTACTTGTGAATTCATGTTTTTAAAACCAAGTTCATTTTAAGGGATGTTTCTTTAAAGTGAAGCAATAAAGCCTTTTAACTATTTCAATTAATTCATTTAGGCCTACATTATTGCTACTAAGAAAAAACTGCAACATATTTCTCAGGGAAACGGAGAATATTTTACCTCTGAATATTCATTTTCCTTTTGCAACAATTCCTATAAATATACAATTTACTTGCGCCAAGTCTGCCTCAGAACGTAGGTTTTTATAACTAATAATTTTAACAGCACAAATGCGTGGGAGCCAAGATTGATGCTACACAGGTGCCGTTGCTCAGGAATTTATGTCTTATTTGAATTAAAATCTGTAAACTTCAGCATAAAATAGTAACAAATGATACGCGTTTGCTTAGCGTTTTCTTAGAAAGTATTGTACCGTAACGGCGACCTACAAACTAAGTAATTCTTTGAACTTATCTGAAACGGTTTATGGATCTCTTATATAAATGTAAACATCTAGTTTTACTGAGCTGTAACTCTAACTAAACTAAGCAAAACCTCGTTTCGGTAAGTCCTCTTTTATCGGTTATTCAATGTTATTTTCCTGTTAAAATAATAATTATAATCTTATTATTATATTAAAATGAAATTGTTTGTTTCTCTAAGCTATTAAATTCTTCTATAAAAAGATTTTATTTGATGGCCTTAAGCCGTTCTGAAAATTGTAGGTGGCAAGACACGATAGGAGATAATATAGTAAATATTATTCTAATCAATAATTACATGGTTATATAGAAATTTCATGTTTTACAGTTTATATTTTATAATTTATCTTTGTTTCTTTGTCCTAAATTAGTAAAAAGTTATATAAATATTTCCCTTTGCTTTTAAAATTGTTGTGTTCATTGTTAATTTTTTACGAGTTAAGTTAGGTTGGGTTAGAAAAAAAATTAATTAAGTTCAAAAGAATGTGAACTAAATACAAATATTCATAACAACAAAAAGTCGCACGAACATAACCATGAGCTGCACCCGGAGATAAAAATCAAATAAATAACGTGTACGATGAGTAATTACTAAATATAGTGAAAGTGGTAACAATTATGTAAGCTACTCATAACAAGCACAGTAAATACGTCAAAACAGGTGATAAAATAATTTATAAATTTGATAAATACCAAAACTAAATCTAAAACTAACATGTTAGGAAATATAAGATACCATTCATAGTCGGTTAAGATTAAGAATATTATTCCTGCAAATTGAATACTAACAAAAATAGGCTATGCTGATACATCACCTCCAGCCATGGAAATTGAGTTACATACGTAGTAAGCAGAATTTCAAAAAATAAACTGATAGTAACTTTATTTACTTAAAAAACTGTTTTTTTATAATAATATGAACAACGCTTAAAGAAAGCGTGCTATGAATACTTTCTAAACCATCAATGGCGCTGTCCTTGTTAGTACATATATGTAAAGCAAATCTATAAATTTAGAAGGAGAGGCCGACCTAGGATGGGTTGGTTGGATGATATGTTAGAAGATTTCAGAAAAATGGATGTGAGGGGTTTCACTGAGATGGCAATAGACAGAGGACTTTGGAGAAGATTGGTGTTGACAGCCAAGGGCTCAGGTTGGGTTGTAGTGCTGAAGAAGAAGTACATAAATGAAACATTGAAGTATAGACAACTTTGGAACACATAATTTTATGTGTTATAGTTAGAAGGTCATGTGTAATATCCAGATTTTTACACATAACTTACCATCTTACGGAATATCTTTCATTTCTTATTGTGATATTCAGTCCTCTGTAACTTTTACAAATAAACCTATCATATTCTTCAGATATTATATTTTTTATAAACCCCTCTCTTCTGTGAAAAGTATATTTCGCAGTAACTTTTTTCCCAAATTAATTTGGTTATTTACAACTATTAGTTTACTTTGAAAAACATACGTAACAGTACAATTACGGAAACGATAACTTATCAAATCTGTCAATCATGTTCAGCATTTCAACCCCCAACAACATTTTATTAAACAAAATTGTCATTAAATTTTAAAGAATCTATTAATTTAGTGGCATTAAAACATTGTAAGAAGCTGTTAAATGAGGTTACCCTGTATTAATAGAGAAAGGTTTGAGAAAATATCAGAGATGAGAAAAATTTGATTAAAAGTAGGACGTGAGGTTGGGTGCAATACGTATTCAGACAAATTTGCTACCCCCAACTTGCCTTAAAATTATAAACCTAATCAATAGATGTATATAGCCGTACCCATTAACATAACCGTATAATTCTGAGCAAGTGTATAATATAAAAACATGACTTGTGAGAAACAAAACCGTATTCAAAGGATTCAGATCTTCAAAAACAAAGTTGCACGCAACATAATGAATGCTCCACGGTGTATATGTTTAACAGAGAACTGCACCGAGAGGTAAAATTCAGAATGTAGTTAGTAGTATAGAAAGGAACCATACAACTCGTCTGTACCAAACAGATAATGTTGAGGTTATCATGTCCTTCATGATTGTAATCTAATCGGATTCCTTCTCAGTAAAGTGACGTTCAGCCTGTAGTGACGGCTAGAGTGTAGTTGTGGTGTACACTGTATCTGTTAGTTTAGAACTCCACTTTTGTACTATTGACGTCACAATTTACTTAGTTCAAAAACAGATTGGTAGCTATTCTTTATCACTAGTTTCAACTTTAAATTAAATGTAAGTCTCATACAGAATGATCAGTTAAAGAATAACTACCTGACAGGACTTCGCCCAGCTGTTTAGTTCATCAAGTGACTTGTTTTACGCTGAATATTTCTTGATGATTTCATTAAAAACTAACAAACATTTCTGACAGTTTAAAAAAATTAAAGATTGAATTTGTTAAACAATTGATTTTAACAAAAATTATATATTTGAATTTTGTACTTTTATGGTTATACTTTCCTTATGGTTTCGTATATTCTGGAATACACTTTCTTCTTGTCCCAGAATAAGGCATTATATCAGGTATACAAAGAAAACTAAATAATTCGTAGCTACTAAGAAAACTCACCATAATATTTTATAATCAAACGAAATTATTTATGACAGTTTTTGCAAAGCTTACAGGTCAGTTTTTGACATGCGTTTCATCCAATTTTATTTCATTTCGTACAAGATGAAATAAACTAACTCAAATAAAATGTAAAGTAATACACTAAATTTAAAGTAAATAAGTATCCTAGACTTCCTCATCGAATACGATTATTTATTTTGACATTTTTTCAAGTGTCAGAATTAATTTTGGTAAAACACTTTAAAACAGGAAATTATTTGTCGACGTAGTTAACGTGACCTCATCGTTTACAAATAAAGCGAATAAACGTATAATATTTAACATGAGTGTTTCGTATTTCCAGTCCATCAATTTCTGTTTTTCCATTATAATTAAGTAACCAAAGAATATTATACTGGTTGAAAGTAAATATTTGAATATTATACAAGTACTTTACACGGTAATAACTACTGACTAAAAATGAATTAACAAATTAACAAGATCCTACAAACTCGACTTTTAGACATTTTTTGAACCCCATTATTGTTACAGTAGTTTCTCAGTATTCAACCAAACCTGTGTAAATGTTTATTAGTATTATTAGTAAGTTTCACTAGTAAAATGGTACCAAGTTTTACAATGTAGGATATGTCACAACGCTTTACCTTACCCTAAAGTTAAATGTTATAGCTTTCGTCCTCATTTGGTGTGGGTTAATTAGACGAAATATATGCTATTTATTTGGAATTTTGATCTGTTTTAGGCTTGAGACTTGTATTATACGCTTAATGGATATTGTAAATAAAAAGGAAGGGGTTTTGATACAATGAGTTAAAGCCACTAATAGGAAATTATATTTTTTAGAGTACAATTAATAGAGAATAGTAAAGATCTGAAGAAGCTTTTGCATACGAAGATATCTCCATCGCAATGTACAGCACCCTTATCGTCGTGTTTGTTGTAAATTACTATAGTCAGATTGTACATGTACCCTGGAAGAACGATAAGAAATTCAGTACTATACGCGAAGCTTAAATGGACCTGACAATTCATATGTTACGACATTACAGAACAATCTACGTGTTTATCGAATGTTCCAGTGGAACCGGCTGTAATGTTGTGTGCGTACGTTATTCTCAACATGCATCAGCGAGATTGTTCTGGACTCACCCGTCCGCACGCGCTGTGTGCAAGGCCACAAACAATTACGTTATGGTGTTTTCTAGTAGCGTTGTTGATGCGTAGTATGGATGTTTCTGGATTTTCGGCGGGATATAAATACATGTACTCGGCGACTTTCAGTTTCAGTTTGAGTTGCGATTTATTTGAGTGCGGTTCGTAGTATTGTGGCAAAGTGTTAATGTGTTTTATAATCGTGCGGGACAATTGTAATGCAATTGTGTTTTATATTAGTTGACAATTTATTGCGTGTGAACAATTTTTATTTGATTTGTTGTAAGAACTATCTTGTTGATTACAAACTGTTTAATTGTGATAATTAAAGCTGGTGATTAGTGACTTACTTGATGTCTTGTATTTTGTTTTCCACTGTACCATATGACGATCAGTCCGTAGTAACAGTATATTCTGTCGATTGATTCCAAGTGTGTGTACCGTATCAAACTATAAATATTACCGACTTTATACGCCAGTGTTCCTAGTGTTGTCAATCTCCCGACGATTGAACTATTACATTTCGCGTGCGAATAAGCATGGATTTTCCAAAGAAGCGATTAAACCCATACAATATGCGCTCCCGTGTGTGTGCGTCAGTCTGCACGTGGAATTAATATCATAAATGTTAACAAGCTACAGTTTTTAGAAATGAAATTAATTAAAGTATAGGCCTATTGTTTATTACGGGAACTTAGTATCTATTAAAGAGCTTTATATTAACATGTCTCTGATAACTTATTTTGCTTAGGATGTTTTAAAAATAGATAAATATAAGAATATATAAAAATGAATTCCACAGAACAGTCTAAACGATGGCGTTTGTCTTATGTACGTTAATTAAACAATGACTTTTTCGTCTATTTACTGATTCATTCTCGTCCTGTTTAAAGAAAGAAATAGTATCTAAAATATTATCTACTCATTGAAGTATCTACAGAATGTCATGTTGGTAAAAATCCAAGCTCTGAAGATTTTGACATATTTTTACATAACAGAATGTAGGCCCTGGATACATAGTGCCATTGGTTGTGACAACTAACAGCGGGGCTTAAACGTGTTATTCTTGTATGTGTAAGTGACGTTGCCCTATATCACATTTGTCTGCGGTGTCGTGTAAACTCTGTTTTTGTTGTGAAACCTAAGTACACTTTATTTTTCAAATCGCAATTTAATACTGGTTCTATTCCATTCCTTTGTAACTTAATGCTGTTACATTGTTGAATATTATTTCCATAAAATATATTCATAACTATTGTTAAATTTGTACTTATTATAATTGAGTATAAATGCTCAATTAGTCTCAGCAATATTCTGAGTTGTATGTTTAATAATATTTATTTATAAATGAGAACACACTTCTTTTGCTGCTCTGAATCATTCAATGTTTATTCCTTAATTCTCTTATTGTAATAATTTTCTTTTTCTTCTATTAATTAATAAAAAATTTTCCTATTTTAATGTTCCTGCTCCATCTAGCTCTCGGATGCATGAAAAAATTATTTATCTCAGGGTTATAACCAAATTAACAATCGTCTTCAGTAAAATTATAAATTCATACAACAAGTTTTACGTTAATAACATACATGAAGAAAAAAAAATTAATGTCTAGTAATTGTTTCTTGTGTATGATTGTTTGGATGTGAGTTCTTGTGATTATACAAAAATAAATCAATTCAGATAATTTTACAAACTTAATACTACACATTAAAAATATAAAACGAATAAAACAATTTAAATAATTAATAATTAGTAATACAATTAACAAGAGAAAAAAATAAAAAATAATTGTCTATTATATAGCTCATAGTTCATGAACTCTCAACATGGCGCGCTGCTGTCCCCTTTCAGTAACAGTTAAATAAAGCAAGGGACGCCATGTTCCTTGAGTTGTATACACACTACTGAATGTTTAATAAAAATTATATGAGTTCTACACTTTTGTTTGTTTAAAATAAGTTTTTGTCACTCAATTTGTATATCATAGATTATGTTTATAAATGTAGTCGCACTAAATGTGTTCGTTATTTAGTTTGTATTGAGGTGTTGTGTAAAACGTTGATAGTTGTCAAGATGGCTTTAGTATTAAAACGGTCTCACCAAATTCAAAGATGTAGTACTCCATTTTAGGATATTATTTTCAGCTTTCCTTCTTCAGGTTGGTCGAATATATATTGTTCGTTAGTTTACTGATATCTCCTATAACTTTACTTGTCTTTTTACTATAATTTTCTTCTCTAATATTGTTTGGATTGGCAACTGATTTAGTTTGTTCTTTTTGCATTGAACGCCCACTCTAGAAAAAAACTTTTCTTCCTTGTAAAACCAGCTTTAGATTCATTTATAAGCGGTCTTGGTTTTTTTTTGGTGTATTTTTCGGTCTCAGGGCTGTTTTATCCGCCTCCAGTAAATATAAGTTTTAATATAACCTTACTTTTCCTGATTATTTTTACATAATCCCGTTTATGTTTTATTTTACTTAATTTTATATTGTCACTCACACTAATGAAGTTGATTTTATTGTTATATGGTCACTTTATATAAAATACATGCCATTCTCACCTTTTGGCCATACTAGGTTCATAACACTTTATACTTTTATCATTGTTTACACTGTGTCACTTGCACTGTTTCATTATTATTATTTATCACTTTACTATTCACTTATCTCACCTTGTATGTTTTTCGAATAAATACAATTATGAAAATAATTATCTTGTCTTTACCATAACACTATATATGAGCTAATTACAAATCCAGTCTTAGGTTAAAGACCTAGACTTTTAGACTTGTGTTATACAAATGATATTGCTTACCTCTAAATACATTTTTTACTTACATACTACAATATTATTGTTTACAATATTATAATAAAATATACAAAATCACTTCCCTAATCTATTAGGTAATTAGTATGTCAAAGTCACAGTCCAGTCTAGTCCTTTATTATGTCTGTTTGTAAAGTTTAGTATTTAGTGTTTAGTATGTTTGTCTACAAAGCTAATTCCTGTTTTTAATTTATTCATGCATCTGTAAAATACTTATTTCTCATTCGTGGTTTATCGTTTTAGTTATTATAATTCTTCCTTATATAATTATTTTTGGTTGTTCTCACTTGATTACTCATTCTTTATTGCATTCCTCATTCAGTTACATAGTATTTATCTATTTGATTAGTTTTACTATAAATTTTGATGATTAAATTGAGTTACCTTTTTTGTATTATCTCGTCATGCTACACTATGAATAATTAATCTGCAAATTACGAAAATTCTAAGAGCAAGTCATGACTGCAACATGCATTTTATATTCAGTAAAGCAGTAGAAGTGGATGACAGTACTCGTAACTTAAGTTACTACCAGGAAAAGCTTTATATTTCTCTGTAGTTTACAATTCATTCAGCACGCATCACAGATTTCGCTGGCATCTATGTGTATTTTCTTCGTCTTGCATTATATTACTGTAACTCAGTATTAATTAACATTTTCCTGTATTGTATCAGCTGCAATATTGCATGCTTTAAAATAAAACGTTACCGACACTCTTCTATATCTAAATTTAATTTATACATTTTACATTTTCTGTATCTTTATATTTCGAAGAAACGCCACATCGACTCAGTAGCGAAATTGAGACATATAGCAATACGGTACATATAATATAAAGTTCTGGGAGTAAATTACCTTTTCTTAACCGAAAGCTAAACGACAGTGTTCACTATTTTCTTCAGCAATATTTAGCAACGTAGATAAACTAAACAGTTTGGCGTATCCGGTAGGCTACAACTGGAAGGTTTCCTGGCGACTACTATGATTTTAGATGTTTTTACAGTATTAATTTATCAAACACGAAGCACTAATAATGGTAATCTATACGAATAGTATCATATCCCTTGTAAAAATGATCAATTTTGAAATTTCCATATCAATTTATCAGTATATCAATGCTGTATCAATGTACCAATGTCTAACAAACTTATTTCACAACGGCTTTTTAAGAAGACCTCTGACGAAGCTCAAAATCAGCAAAAGATGGCTAAGACAAAGGTAAATTTTTTTTATTTTTAAATGAAGCATTAGTGTTCCGTGTTGGAATGCATTATTAATTACTTAACTCTCTTTGCAAGATATGTAACCATTGCCTTGTGGTTTAAAGGTTTTAGTCATTCATACATACCAAATGATTCCTTGAAATAGGTGCCTACTAGTGCGTTGGTACTGTTGTGAATTTGTTACTAATTCCTATTTGAAACGGAAACCTAGATACAAGTATTCTAAGATCCTAAACTAAACATTGTGCTGTCCTCATCTAATACAGTCTTATAGTTAAAGTAAAACTAGAAATTGAGGAAACGTAATGGTTGTTGTTCCAACAAACTACATACACACCAAATCATTTCACACTAAAAAAAATAAATTATAGGCCTATAAGCAAATAAATTATGTCACAGTTATTTAGTTTGTGTGGTCGGAGTACACTTACTATTTACTGAATAAACACAAAGCAGGTCTAGTGCGGATGTAAGTGTAGTACAGTACAGAACAAGATATATTTTCTATCAATATCTAACTTTTGTATAGGATTAGGACAGTATAAAACACTAATTTACGCGAATACATTCTACAAATGCCAAATTACGGTGGTGGGAAAGAAGCATTTACAGTCACCTTCTATGTTTATGAATCGATCAAACTATATAGATTGTATATAGGCCTACTTCCTTCTCTAGACTTTGATCGGTAAGTTCAAAATTTTTACCTCATATAAATTCTTAGACATTTGCACATGATTTCATATACTTTGTGAGGCAGCGGTATGCGAACATCTGCTCTCCGTTACCAGCGGCGGACACAGCAAGCCAATCAGGGATGGATCAGCAGCCGAGACGTGACCAACTACGTGCTCGGAGCGAGTCAATCAACCATCCCGGTTAGTGCATAAAACCCGGGCCGGCAGAAAATTTTGAGCATAGGACGTTATTCAACCGTACCCCAGAAGCCCTAACGATCCTTCACTCCAAGTCCAAGCGGTAAGCTTCGATGGGAGAAGACGGCAGCGTAATCCGCAAGAACCATCTGACCCTTCTTCATCTCAACGTCCGTAGCCTCCGGGCTCGACACGATGAACTCTTCCACTTTCTGCAGGAATCACATACAGACGTCGCCACCCTCAATGAAACCTTTCTAACTGCCAGACATCGCCTGTTCTTTCCGGGCTATACCCTCTTCCGGCAGGACAATACTTATCACTCGGGTGGAGTTGCAATTCTAGTTCGTAACTCACTCCGAGCACAAGTAGTACCTATACCTAACAGCCCGACCGACTCGCTTCTGGTCAAACTAAGCTTCGCAAACTCACCTCCCCTCTTCATAGCGATCTAATACTGCTCCCAAAGTGCCGACTTTGACGTCAACTACCTCCATCATTGGCCACGACCTACACCAGTTTACTTCTCTTCGGAGATCTAAACGCCCACCATCAACGTTTCGGAGACCGTTATCACACTGTTAGGGGCACGCAAGTGCTTCAAGCAGTCAATAACTTCGGTCTCAGTCACCATCGTACCCCTTTCACCCGCCAGCCGGTAACTCCGGCCCAACAACCCACCTGTCCCGATAAGCTGATTACCTCAGCTGATATCTCCCGTAAAATAATCGGGATTTCCCAAGGCCCGGATGTTGGCTCTGACCACATCCCTATTCTTCTCACAATCGCCTACGGCTATGTAAAATACCCTACCCTGGAACCCCGCACGATGGCCGGAACAGATTATAGCGCTGCCGATTGGCCTCTTTTTTCACAAGCTTTAGCTTCACTTATCTCCCGTATTCCCGCCCCACCCTCCACCACCGCACAAACCGACGACTACAACGACTTCTTGACGCCAGATCCGTCGCCTCTTAAACAGAGACAGGTGGAACGAGCATCTCCGCTCGGAGTACAGAAGGCTCTCAAATGCAGTCAAGTTCGCCATTAAAGACTATCGTTCTTCCCGCATTGAGAGCCTATGTACTTCAGTTCAGGATTCCTTCCACACAGACACTCCCCGCTTCTGACGTACGTCACCCCACAATCCGATACCCACACGGCTGAAGGGAGCTTGCTCCAAAACAGCCCGAGTCCGGCCCAAATGGCCCGGTCTCAAACAACTCAAAAAAAAATAAATAAAAATATTGAGCACTCTTCATCGCCACGCCATCGGACGCACTTCATCTCTCCTCCTCTCTCGGACGACATCAGCGCGGAGTCAGCCGGAATGAACGGCCGAAGAATAGAACCGGCGTTCTTGCGTCTTCGCCCTCCAGTTCCGCGCCAGTGATAGAACGTCGCTGGGCCGGCAACCGACTCTACAACCGATGCCGAAAGAAGAGGAGCACTGCAGTACGCCACGAACAGCGGGCGCAGCCGCCGAACATCCCAGCGCGGCACGACTAACATCAGCGTTCTCGCCACTCGGTCCTTTTTAGTGCCACCAAAATAACTAGAGTGTACGATTGGCGCCATTTGTCATGCGGCAATTCTTTTGTCCGGTCAAAACTTATTAGTGTTTTCTCCGTTTCTACGCATTTGTATAAAAATACTATAAAAAAATATTATTTTCAATTAAAATATTTAATTCAGATTTTAATAAAAATAATAAACTAAATTGTAAACACGAAGGAAACATAATCACTGTATATGCATACCTCCTGTACTCCCCGAGACTTTGCATAATTTGAATGTTTTGTCTACATACGCGTGTGTGTGCGCATGCTTGCGCATACGCTTGTCTCTGACATTACAGCAAGTCAAGTCATAAGGCATACGTATATTTGTTTCACAAAGTGCAATTATCTTCAACAAATAAAGAAAACGGTTTAATTATTAAAGGGAATGTTCCTGAAAAAAAAGTAGCGCATCTTCTCACTAGGACGATGTATAAAGTATGTCCTTAACAGAATACAAATGTTGAACATACTTAATGGTGTCTCTGATCTCAGTTAGAGAAATCTTCAGAGAAGTAGTTAATTCCATGTTCTTTGGTCGTCGAAGCCCCGAATACATTCATAAATGTTCAACAGTATATTTTATTGAACGTACAGTATATTTAAGATATTAGTCAAAAGTATTAAAATATAAATGTGTTTACTATAATTAATTAATTATTCTACTATCAATTTGACATCAAAGTGCAAGTATATCGAAACAATTTAATTTAAGAAAATATTCCTCTTTCAATGTTCTAGTATCCAGTGTCACTCACAATAGTTTCAGTGTCTTCACAATATTCCAGTAAAATTTCCGCAACGTTAACGTCACTCACTGAAGAGAAGCGTTAACAATTTAAGGTACATTGATATAAATCCTATGAATAAAATATTATATTGACCGATTAAAGGGGCTGAGGTTATGCGGGAAGAATAACAATTAAGAGATTTAAGAAGATTCATAAGAACGAAAAAAGAATAAGCGAATAGAGAATGTGTTACCTTAGAGTAACAGCGTGTGCCTAATCTATATGCCTTTGACACCAGTAGAGCATAATTTATACATTGTGAACGATGTAGGTCAGGCAGAGAATTCCCAAGAGAAACATATTAGTGGAGTAAAATTAGATTTTTCCTTCGGAAAAATTACGAATGGCCATAACTTTTACTGTACATTTGTGAGGATGTTAGGAACAACATATAAAAAGTTACCGACCGTAGAGTGTACGCTCGATTATTTATTTAACAAATTAGTTGTAAAATTCCATTGATTATGGAATATCTCAAAAAGATTAAATTTTTTTAAAAAACTAATTGTGCCATTCAAAAGAATGGACAATTTTACATAAAAAATGTATATAAAGTGTATCTCTACAATGAAAACTGTAAGCTGCAGAATGTTTTTTCTAACACACGAAAATGTGAGGCGGCGACACGCAAGTGCAGCGCTCGAGGAGCGCGCGGCCACGAGCGCGCTACACTAAATTTGTTATAACTTTTGATCTAATTGATCAAATTGAGCTCACAAAAATTTAAATGAAAGAAGACTCTTGCAGCTAACAAGATATCATGTTTTCAAACGTGAAAAAGATATTTATAGGAATAATACGTATATAAAGTTACGTCATAGTAGAATTTTTTACAAAATTAATTAAAGATCTGGCATTTTTTTAATTTTTAAGATAAACATCTGAAACTTTCAGTTTACTCTTGAAATGAAATTTAAAAAGGTAAGTGATATAAAAAAAATCTTAAAATTTTAGTTCGAAAATACAGAGCTCAAAATATTCAATAATTTTAAAAAATGACAATTTTGAATTTTTAGGTCATGTTTCAAAGACCAACAACTTTAGTTTAAAATGTGATATTTAAACTTTACATGCGCATTTTTTGAAGCTTGAAATCTGTACTTTAAAATGGTTTGATTTGTTTTATCTAAAAAGTTGAATTAATAATAAAATTTTACAAATAACAAAAAAAAATTTTTTTTTGCTCCGAAATCCGTGAAATTTGTTGTTAAATAAACTTTAATAACGTTTATAAAAAAAATATTAAGCTTACCTAACCAACATATTTTTATACTACGACCTTAAAAAAATATATCCAGCGAAAAATAATATTTTTATTTGTTAATATAAGTGTAAATTGTATAAAATACGAAAAAATTACGTTTTTTTTAATAAATTGACGTAATATTTATTTTTTAAATGTATTTTCCTGCTGAAAATATGAATATAAGTTTACCTACTGATGTAGTTTATAGTTGTGAGTCGAAAATATTATATTTGAATGATAGAGAGAGATAGAACATAAGAACATAACACCTGCTCGGAGAGTATAGCGCTCACCTGGGCCATGCTACTACGTATACGTGTCTAATAGAGGGAAGGGAGAATTTTGAAAGTAGGTCGTTTACTTTTTCACAGTTTGTTTTATGGAGCCAAGCACATCAACCACGAGTTTGTTGTTCCTTGTATTATTTTCAATTTAAAAAGTGTTCTTTTGTAACAATTGCACAAATAGTTATTATTTATAAATGCACGAATTTATATCTTTGAGTGAGTTGTGATTATTACTGAAAAAAGTGTGTATTTCATATATTATGTCGAGATTTGAGGTTATACTTTCGACTAAATAGAATATTTTGACGTGATATTATTGATTAATATTACTAATAATCTTCAGTTTTCATTTGAGGTATGTATTTTCGTTTTCTATATTTTCACGCTAAACCTCGAAGTGTATAAAATTTGCACTACTGGAAAATTTAAAATAAGTTAATTTCACGCTTGAAAATAGAAAAATAAATATCTAACCGGAGGTCCGAAGGAACTTCAAAACGTTTTCCTCGGTTAGTTTTTTATCGATTAAGCTAAAAATTTATTTAAATATTCCTTATAACATTTAGAAGGGCGTGACGTTCAGTTTCTTCCAACATTTTCAAAAAATTTTCCGAAATTTTCCCTCTTGTCGGAAAATTGTTTTAGAAATTTTGGAAAAAAGGCTACGGTACGATGTTTAGAATGATATAAGGAGTGTGTAAATAAATTTTCAGCTTAAAAGTTTTTCAAAATGTTCCCTCTTGTAGGAAAATGTTTTGGAAAATTTTGGGACAAACTGAACGTCACGCCCTTCTAAATGTTATAAAGAGTGTGTAAACCAATTTTCAGCCTAATCGGTGTAAAACTAACTGAATAGGAACTGAATATTATCAATTTGAGCAAAATTACTTTGAAATTCATTGACTTATTTCAAATTTGCCCTAAAAAACTGTTTTTTATTGTTTAAACAATTAACAAACAATTAGCGTACAAATATAAGTTTATAACTTTTTTCTGTGAGACATTTCAAAGTGATTTCTAAAGGTTTTAGGAAAAATTGCCATTCGTAATTATTCCGAAATAATGCATATTTTTAAGTTGTCTTTACTCCACTATATTACCTAGCGGAGCACTGACAATGTTGCTGTACATTTATATATATTGACATTAATTTTATACAACTGTGCTCAATATTAATATCAATATGAGAACTATGCACATCTTGAACTGTATAACATGCGGACCCCGAAATATTAACACCAAACATCATTAACAAATTTTGTAAACTATAATATTTTGTAAGTGTTCATAAGATGTTACGATAAACCATATCGGTATGGAGAACCATACATGACTTCCATGTTCTAAGATTTATATTGAAAATCATTTTCGAATGAAATATTTCCATAAAAACTACTTCTTTCTACTTACTGCTTCAGCCTTAACCACAGTACTGTGGTCATTAACTTATACCACCTCACGTTATCGCACTCGATTTTCACTGATGATTGAAGTCGATGGCACTGCCGAAACGTCTGGTTTTACAGAAAACATTGGTCTACGGTCAAACAGGCCGGGAAGGAATTTTAACAACAAACTACTTCTTTGTTGCCGATAACGTAGAACATATATAAAAAAAATTATCCCCTCCGCCTTCAACTATAATTTTCGTTTATCGAAAATTACCCCCACCTCGTTCAAATAGCCTCTTCATTTAGAGATATTTCATCTACTTTCCTACAGTGGATTATTAAGATCTTCTTATCAGGATACTTTATTTATCAAAATTTAGTACTTTACTCTTGTTACAACAAAAAATGTTTCAGGTAAACTACCCTTTCCCAGTAACCGATCTTCACCAAAATAAATAGGCCTTGTGTCCTCTACAACTCAGGTACATGTGTAAAAAATTATTTGATTCTGTTTGAATTTACGGCAGTTATCGTTCGTCATGGAAAAGTTTCTCTTGTTACAACATAAAATGTTGCAGGTAAACTACCCCTTTCCCTTAACCGATCTTCACCAAAATCAAAAGGCCTTGAGCTCTCTACAATCGAGGGATCCATGCAAAACCTTGTTTGATTCTGTTTTAATTTACGGCAGTCATCGCTCGTCATAGAAAAATTACAGTTGTAATACATACAATTTTGGAGGTAAACAACCCCTTTCCCTTAACCGATCTTCATCAAAATGAACAGACCTTGAAACCCTGAATACTTAACAATTCAGGAACGTATGCAAAACACTATTTAATTCTCTTTGAATGTGCGGCAGGTATCATTCGTCATAAGAAAAAAATTACCATTGTTAAAACATAACATGTTGCAGGTAAACTACCCCTTTCCCTTAACCGATCTTCACCAAAAACAATAGGTCTTGAGAACTCTGCAATTCAGGATTGCATGCAAAAAATTATTTGTTTCTGTTTGAATTTGCGGCTCTTATCGTTTGCCATAGAAAAAAATCTACACATAGACGCACAGACACTTTTCGAAAAATGACTTTTTTCATGTTTTGAGGGTAGTACAGTCAGAATCTGCAATTATCTCGGACACGATTTTTTTTGCCATCACCATACTTCCATTTCCTTATGGAACATGGAAGTAAAATCAGTCAGTACATATTAAACGTTCTACAGGACTTAATAAATGGGCAAACATTTTTTTGGTACTGAATCTTCTTTGACTCAGTTATAAATGGCTGAAGGATTGAGGTCAACTTAGGTATACTGTCTGGTCAACTGCTTTCATAGTTGTGATCTTGAGTTACGGGTACAGCTACGTATGCTGGATTCTCAGTCAGAACTTTAGTTGATCCAGTCGTCAACTGCATTAGCTTTCATCGGTCAATACATTTTATTCATAGGTTTTATATCAGTACACCTTAAATTGTTAACGTTTCTCTTCAGTGAGTGAAACAGTGTGGCAAAAATATTACTATAATATTGTAAACACATCCAATCAAGCTCTTGCTCTTTTGCTAGTGGTAGTAATACAGTACCTCCTGCTGTTTGTAGTATTCCCAATCTATCTTTGCTTCTCATGTCCTGGCCAAGATTTTAGCACTTACAATCTATGATAACAGCTTTCCTAAGTTAAATGCAGTATTGCATGACTGCACAAGACATAGGAATTATTTTTACAACACTAGTTGTCGCATAAGCATTGACATACGCATGATAGTAAATAGAAACCACTGGTTTGTGAATAATTATTTCCATGTTCCATAAGGAAATGGAAGTATGGTGATGGCAAATAAGATCGTGTTGGAGATAACGGCAGATTCTGATTGTACTACCATCAAAACATGAAAAAAAATCATTTTTTGAAAAGTGTGTGTGTGTGTGTGTGTGTGTGTTTCTATGGCAAACTATAACAGCCGCAAATTCAAACAGAATCAAATAATTTTTTGCATACATCCTGAATTGTAGAGTTCTCAAGTCCTATTGTTTTTGGAGAAGATCGGTTAAGGGAAAGGGGTAGTTTACCTGCAACGTTTTATGTTTTAACAAGGGTAATTTCTTTATGAGAAAAGATAACTGCCGTAAATTCAAATAGAATCAAACAATTTTTTCAAACCTCCCTGAATTATAGAGAACACAAGGCCTTTTGATTTTGGTGAAGATCGGTTAAGAGAAAGGGGTAGTATACCTGCAACGTTTTATATTTTAACAACGGTAATTTTTTCTATGACGAACGATAACTGCCGCACATTCAAACAGAATCAAATATTTTTTTTTTGTGTACGTTCGCGAATTCTAAAGGAATGAAGGCCTATTGATTTTGGTGAAGATCTGTAAAGGGAAAGGGGTAGTTTACCAGCCACGTTTTATGTTTTAACAAGAGTAATTGTTTCTATGACTTTCGAAAATGATTTTAAATATAAATCTTAGAACATGGAAGTCATGTATGGTTCTCGATACCGATATTTTTAATAAAGTAACGTCCATACACATAAGTCCTAATATTAACAGTACTGGAACTTGTTGAATATATTTTCACTGCATTATTTTTACATTGTTCTCTATGTAAATAATTAAAGTAATGTAATACGGAATGTCTGTAACTTTGTAAATCGAGGACCAGTTTTAACCACTCTGTTCATCAATACTCTCGTATTACTTTATCAAAAACCAACTGCCGATCAACCCCTTTTGTGCGTATGCGTGTGTATATTATAGTTTCTAGTAGATATTGAATTCCAGTCGTAATAAAAACGCAGGTTTTATGCAACGTTTCAATATATATTTAATGCCATAATCAATCATATATTGTTGTAATACACACATTATATAATACATACACATATGAGTTATATTTAATTACACTTTGTGCTATGCATAGTGATAGTGTGTAAATCTAATACGTCACTGTTACGTGAATCTGTGTGTGTCATATAATTTTGAATTCAGTATAACTGTAATACAGTTTGAGCTTAATATAATTTATTTGCATCCAATTGGTAATAGTCTATTGTTTATGTGATGTTTTATGTATATAAAAGTTTGCAAGGTATAGTAAATATGAAAGGTACTCTAAACGGCAGGAACTGATTTTTTCTCTCGAAATATTTATGCACGTCTACATTCCCTAATTTATGGATAAGCTGACCAAAGCACCGTTATGAATATTGTAACATACTTGTTTTTTCCGGTTACGTTGAAATATAATATTTATAATATAACGGTTAATTCCTTTATGCCCCAGATTTGGTGCGCTATTTGTAACGTTACTGTTTTTACTGCTTGATAAAATTGATAAATAATACTAATTACTGGTTGGGTTAAGTCCTTTCAAAAACATGTATTTTATTTGCGTTGATTGGTTGATCTATTTTAATAATCAAATCTTAATTTTGTTTTCTTAGACCTCACTAGTTGTTTGCACTGAATGTAATATAATTACCAATAAGAATTATGGTTCTGTTGCTTAACAATTAAACTTTCAATTTAATAAAAAAATTATTAATTGAGAACTGAGTGTTGTATTCGACTTATATTTATACCTTTACTTCTTGAGTTGTACCTATAGTGTTCCCGTGTTGAAGTTATTTTTCCGGAATTAATATATTTAATGGTTTAATAGATTCAAATGATTTAACTTCCTTTAATTCCTTCCTGGAGGCAGATTTAATTCACTTACCTACTTTAATTCAAATCGCATATGTAGCCGGGCAATAGGTATTACCAACTTTTTCTTCGAATGTAAACAAACACTAATATTACGAAACTGATAAAAAAATTGTTTAGTATTTAAAATAATTCCGTACTCAATTAATGCTCTTCAATTTCTTTTATTCTTCGTTTTATTTGGTTCTTTTCCTTTTAATATTAAGTGACAACCTTTTCTTTTTAAACAGTGGTCCAGGCTGGTTAAAATTCTTTCCTCAGAATTGGCAATATGATCTAACTCAAGCCTAGTATTCAGATTATTTACGTTATTTAAATATAAATTAGGTTCTTTTGACTAAAATAATACTAAACGAAAATGTCTTTTACGAATTAAAAAATCTCACCATATAAGAATGACTACAATAAAACAGAACAATATCTTAGATCTAGAATAACAATTATTTCGTATGTCGATCGATGTCGACTTTTGAGGTTAAGTTATTTCAATCGGTTATACCGTTTTAACATTAAAAAACAAAGAAATAACGGTTTACAAGTGAGAAATTATAATATTGATAGTGGTTTGGTTCAGTTGTTGTGGAATAAATTGTTCAAGTGTACACAAAGTGTTATAATTATATTATAGTAATTTGTTAGAAGTCGATTATAACTTTAACTATGTACACACACTATACTTTCCTTTTCTTTAAAAACACACTTTATTATCCACTGTGAATTATTAATGCACTTTAACTCTGCTTTCGTTAATATGAACTTTCACGACACTCTTTACACTTTTTGGTTATGTTTGTATGTTTACGTTTACTCTAACCTAGCCGAGGTTCGACTCTGATGTTAAATTCGCGGCTACGACTGTCGCGGAAGAGACGTTCTTGACGCGATGAATTCTCACACTAGACTTTCTCGCTAAGCGTCCCTTTTTTGCTAGTTTGGCGTGGGCTTTTGGGTTCATAGAGCAAAATATAAAATTTCCGATTGGTTGAAATTTCTTGCATTGTCGTTGATAGCGTCGGTTTTTGGGTTGATGCACTTTCGTTTTCTGAGATCAAAATTAACAAAATTCTTAAAATTAACATAAATTCATTATGCTAATTACAATTGTCAATATATTATTACCATTGAATTGCTTTCTTTCTGCTGATCATTTTAAGATCTCATATGATATGTTTCCATACAGTATTTCTAAAAATGAACAATTTTAATGTTTGGCATATGCTAATACATTATTTGTTAAAAGTTATCTTTTCATTACATTTTTTGTTTTCTCTGTTGTATATATGATTTTATGCTATTAACAAACATTTTAATACTAGTAATCATAATTATGAACCTTAACTTTCTATAAAACTCTTGGCTTCTATAATAGGCCTAAGAATGTTCTTACAATACAATTGCTTACTTCTAATACATTGTACCATTTAGTATTTAATCCTAATAAACAACATGATCTTTTACTATACACATTATGATTTAGGACATGCTTTGTACCTTGTAATGTCCCTGTCTACCTTCTACAGTAGATGTTTTTGTCCAAGTAGACTCTTGTTAATTACATTCTGATTAGTATATTACAGACGTTTAAGATTACTTATACTTTAATCTAGTAACATATACCATTTCTTTATAAATTGGACATTGGCTACTACAATTTTTATACCTTATATTGTCTCTTTTTATCTACCAAGTAGATGTAGGTTTGGTTTAACATTTATTTCTTACTAACTACATTATTATTTTTCCATAACCAGCAATAGTTATCTCTTATTTTATTGGCTAGTAGTCAGTTTATTTGACACACTTTATACTACTAGTTTATTTACATTACATTCTCCCTTACATTTCTATCATTCTTTAATATACAATAGTAATCTTTCCTTCCTACCACACACTACAACATTATTATACAAAATAACTTTTGCAACATTTTTATAACATAATGATCTCTATTTGAATTGTCTAAGTGTCTATTAGTTACATTTAATATTCATGTTTAATATGGTAACCAAATCACTTGTAAGAATTAATAAATTTATTACCTTAATTATCCGCCGTGTGATTTCCTATTTATTTAGTTATAGGAAATCACACGGCGGATAATTAAGGTAATTAATTTATTAATTTATTAGTTACACTCAGATATAACTGAATCTATACTTACAGTATATATTATACTGAATCTAGGTTTATAGATTTTTGTCTTACATTTTCTTTAGGTTATGTTGCCATGTTCCCAGTTACTGATTGTACTTAGTCCACAATACTTTATATTTTTATTATGGTTTACACTGTGTCATTTGCACTGTTTACTTATCACTATTTATAACTTTTCCTTTTTAATACACATAATTTGACAATAATTATCTGGTCTTTCCTATAACTCTATATGTATGCTAATTACAAATGCAGTCTTAGGTCTGAGACCTAGCTGAACTGTTAGGCTTGTTACATAACTGATTTTTCTTAAACCTAAATACATTTTTTGCTTATATACTCAAACATTACTTTTTCAATATTACAAAAAGACATATACACTCACTCCCCTAATCTATTGGGTAATTTATTATGTCAAAGATATATAGTCTAGTCTATCCTTTTTTATGTCTGTTTTGTCAAGTTATTTATTATGTTTGTTTACAAGACTAATTTATGTTTTTAATCTATTCACGCATTTGTAACAATTATTCTTTATTTATTCATGGTTTATTGAATTAGTTATTATAATTCTTCCTTTATGTAATTATTTTTAGATTGTTCTCATTAGATCACTCATCCTCTATTGCATTCCTCATTCAGTTACCTATTATATTTGTTTATTTGATTAAGTTCCCTAAATATTTTGATAATTCAATTAAGTTTTTTGTTTTGTATCATCTTGTGATGATACAATATTTTTGGAATAAAGCACCTCTCTTAGGAAAGAGGAAGTCAGTAAGGGAGATAAACAGAGGAAGAGGTAGAGGTGGAGGGAGAGAGAGAGAGAGAGTGAGAGAGAGAGACCGTTACGACGATAATGACAATTAAGGCTATTAAACATAATAACTATCCGCTTGTTTCAGGTAAGAATTAGGTAAATAAGTAAGTAAGTACCTAAGACGTAGGGAGCTAATTTGATAGTATTAGTCTTTATAAAGTTTAATATTGCCTAAATTAGTACTCAAACCGCGAACTACATAGATGGCATACAAAGGATTGAGCAAGTTATAGAAAGGGGAAAAGGAAAACAATTAAAAGGATGTCCAGGTAAATTACAATGGACAGGTAATTTACAAAATGAAGATAATAAAATTTAGTGTGGTGAGGCACTAAGCAAGAGATGAATACGACAGATAGAGCCAAACATTGCTACATTAGAGGCTTAGACACCTGAACAGGCTATGAAGGGTCTTCACAAGATCGATGGATAGCCTGGTTATGTACGTAGTCCGGTACAGTGAACGGGACAACTATTTCCCACAACTATAACTACTATAGAACGACTGGGGATGCAAATCAAATGCTACGTATCATGACAACGATTTTGATGATGAAGGCAACGATTATGATGAATAAAAATATATTTTGTAGCAACAATGTGAATTGTAACACATTTGATGTTTTTACATAAATATTGTCGTTACATGATATTTATTTTCAAATTGATCTAATGATTTCTAATAGTTTCTATTCTAACAATGGATTCGAAATATACTCATTATACTCATGTGCTCCATGTATATTTAATAACGTTGGTTGTGTTAAGGTTTGCAGATTAACTAAACGCAAAAAAGCAGTAAAAATCAAATATTTTTTAATACATATTGTATAAGTAAGAAACACAGTTTAGTTTAAACCGATTAGATGTGGTTGATTCATATTATTAGCTTTCGATAATCTGTTATAACATTTGTGGTGTCGTGTAACATTTCATATACCGTATTCTTGTTTTATTAACAACAAAAACAGTCAATGTGTGCCGCTGACAGCATCATGTGTATGATTTAATTTCTGACTTCAACAAAGCAACGGCCCTTCTTTTATCTGTTTAATTGAATTCAGGTGACTCCATACAGATAAACTGACGAAAAAAAGATCAAAGAAGATCAACAGCCTAGCCCGAAAGTTTCTAACCTCAGGCTAAGTACTGTTTTACGGATTATGATGGACTGAAATTATTATCCATACTGAAACCCTCACTGATTATTAAGCTCTTACGACAAAACAAACACACGTGAACTTTAGTAACCACTGTGCTTTAAAGTTCAAAACGTATTGCTGTTAAAGTAATATTTTGTTGTTACTTAAATTATATTTATTGACAAAATGCTGTTATGTAGAGACGAGCAACTAACAACTTATTGATGCCCTCGGACTTATCTTACATAATGATGCATACTCAAATTCATGACTGAAATAAAGTCCTATAAACACGTTTGACTTCTTGATAACACAGGGGAAATACAACAGACAGATGAAGTGACAAATACAAACATGAACAGATTTACAGGAAACTAGGAAACATTTTCTCGTAAGAAAAAAAGACATTAAATTTACAAAAATTGTGATTTGTCTTCCATTATATTGAATTAGCTAAGATTGTAACCAAAAAATATTTGTTAACTATAAATTATAGCTAGAAGGAAATATCAACAAGGAAGAAGTAAAAAATGTATTGCTGCGAGGATATAAAGTGAACAGCACGAGTGCAGACAACAATGAGACACAATTAGTATTTTACTTTTACGTGTCACCTCTGTATTTTAATATATATATATACAAGATGCAGTGAAAAACATCAGTGCTATTTAATCAACTTCATCAAAAGTCGTTTAAAAAACTTACCAGTGTTTCCAGCCAAAGTTAGGACCATATTGATACTTGTTCTTAGTTAACCGTCTAAATCAGAACAGAATCGTAATTTTAACAGACTGGGATAACCAACTTGTTACAGTTATTATCGCCGTTGGATAAAATTGTATCCTTTAAGTAAATAAACGGGACCTGACGTTCCCTTCCAGCAGATGCGAGAGGTCTAAAATAGTGTACCAGTGTTTGTATATTCCTAAAATCTGCTTTAGTGAAGGTCACTGATTGTTTCTCTTTATTTCAACTTTGTTCAAAATTATAAATCATTTTCATTCTTTTTCAGATAACTCTGAGACGTATGTTTATGTATTGTGTCAAGTTCTCGAAGGTACCATAGCAAAATGTAAACTAATTATATAAGCTAATAGTACAATAATGAAAGCTAATAATACAAGCAAGCGCGAACTCATTCACACACATACACACATATCAGGAATTGTTCATATCCAAAGTTTCAAAGATAAGACGAGGCAGAGAGTCATATAATTTTTGTCCGTATTAATTCTGTATAAATTAAAAATAAATGTATCCAATATTTATGAGTGGCTATCTAGGTCTAAGCATTTTTTGAAGTAAATAAGAAACAAGTCCTATTATCTACATGTTCGATTGTAGAAAATAAAATTAAAAAAATAATTCAAGTATAGGCTAAAAGATTGTATAAACGTTTTCCGCAAGGACTTTGATTTGCGTACGTCAGATTACGAGAGATTATGAAACTATATTAATATTAATACAATACTTCAAATGCTCACAAATATATTAGTCTAAATGTTTAAAAAAATTCTTTACCTAAAATATTAATCATAAAACATTAACACGACAGCTTAATCACCTCAGTAAGTTACACAAGATTATCATGAAACCAAGTTTAAATCCACGTAGCAGTATGTATTTACTGCGTAGCCCATGGGGATACATGCAAAACGAATGACAGTAGCCAAGCTGCCACTGATTTAACTAGGAAACTTGGATCGGGGTTAATACCGGTTACCGCTACAGCCAACAAATACAAAGGTCGACCTTAATTCTGCATAAGAAGTCTGGGCAAATCACCCTCATGCACCGTCGTAAAGGCAGGATGAGGTGGAATAGAACATACTTTTCAGTAAATTAATGAACCAAGTTAAAAAATTGTTACCTGTTCAAAAGGAGGATAATTTTAATTTTTTTTTAGATTCTGTTGCTATATTTGGTAGAGGTCACAAGTTAACAACTACGACAAGAGAAGATTGTTAGGAATTGTTATTCTGAGTGGAAGATTCAGTTAGTGAGCGGGCAGTCGTGTGCGAGCTATTGGCTCTGATTTGGGCGCCAGCGTTCTTTGTGGCGCAGTGTTGGTGAACTGCCATTGCCTGTGTCAGTGCAGTGCGGTAATTTGCTCTATTTCCCCGAGATTGGATTCGGCCCATGTCGGTACCGATCTCGGGGTTATTCCCAAAAAGAACCTCTTTGCACCGGGATGGTTGGCCCTACTAAAAAGGACGAATCCAGATCTGAGGGCAGGGTTAATCCTCGACCACAGGTTGCCCTGCTGCAAAGCTGAGTCCACCTTTGCTAGCCGTTTCCCCTCTACTTGCTCCGTTGTCAACATCACCAGAACCTGCTCCCGGCAAGGTCCGCGACGAAGGCCATTCTTAAGGCACACCTGCCTTCTTCTCAAGACCAAGCTTCCGCTGGCCCTGAAAAGACCGTCTTGCATTGGCGCGGGAGCGGAGGAAGCAGGCCTACCTCGCCAAAACGGCTAGTCCCGGCGGCTCAAACTGCGAGCCCATCATCGGCTACCCGAGCCTCGACCAGCACTTTTACCGCACCACAGCAGGCTAAAAACAGCCCTCTCGCCAATCGTTGTGCCACAAGGCGGCAACTGGCACTCCCTTCTCTGGGAACTCCGGAAAGTGATTCCATCGGGAGTTACCAAGGGCAAGTTCCAAAGTGCTTCTATTCGGCTCCTCCCAACATCTATTCAGGATTTCCGGGCTTGCCAGGATTAGCTAATCTAGAATGGGAGGTCCATACATACTTCCGCATGCCCAAAGAAAAGGAGCTGAAAATCATCGGTTATTCCCCACGACACCCTGATTTTGTGGATCTGGGGGCATAATCTGAGAAAAAATTCGTCCGTACCTTAGTCACTCCTCTCCTCCCTGGATAAAGGAAAAAGAAGATGAATTCCTTTTACGTAAAACTAGAGAAGGTGGGCGATTACGCTACCATGAATTCCTTAGAGACCATACAGTGCCTCCGGGTACAGATTCGTGCTTTCAGTAGTAAGCCTGGCTCTTCGTAGTGCTTTCAATGCCACCGGCTTGGCTATTCACCTGCTTTTTGCCAAATGCCGCAGCGTTGCGTTCGCTGCCGGGAGATCCACAACGAGAACTGTCCAGTTGTGAAGCCGTGACCTGCGACATGCTCAAGATTTTAAAAACCTGTAATAAATATCAATTTTTAATGCACTGCAAATAATATAATTATGAGTTGGCTTATCTAGTTAGTCGTTTTAAGTTCAGACAACTGAAATAAACCTATTTAAAATAACCTATTTGTTATTTAAAATAAATTAACTGATTTAATTTTTAACTCTAAAATTGTGACTGTCTCATTGGATTGTTCAAGCGTTAAGAGTTTGAGGCCTTAAGCACAAACAAGTAGGAAACAAAGGCGCCAAACGCCTGTTCAAAACTATCGACAATAACACAAATGATAAGTGCGGCATGGTAGCCGTGAGAGGAAAATACTTTACTGACAGCGTTCACTTTTGTGCACGTGTTAACATACTTTTGTCTTAAAACTAAATCTGTAAAGCTGTAAAAGAAAAAAAATTCCCTTTATTGTATCACCCTAAACTTTATATTCTAAGTTTCGTTAACTAGAATAAAGAAATAATTGCTATAAAAAATGGATTCTTAAATGTTGCCTTTGTCTAAAACATTGTATATTAATAAAAACTACGTATTTAGATTTAGAAGTGTTTTAAGCAGCAGAAAGCTATAGTAGATAAACGGCAGTTTACCTCTCAGGAAGTTTTTGATCAATTACACGATCGTGCCAGTGAAAGAATTAGGCCTACCATTTATATCGTCTTGTTTATCTGAAATGTTCTAACTAAACTATATGATCCGGTATATGTTTTTATTTGCCGCTGACTGTGAGTAATCTCTATAGTTTGGATCTGAGTAAATAAACGTTTTATGTACATTTTGTAAACACCAAATTTTGAATCTTTGTATCACAGTGTACTCTTACTGTTCGCAACATACGTTACAAAGAGCTGTGCAAGACTGGGATTAATGTTTCCAGACTGTATGCCATTACGTGTAAGGTTAGCTGATGTTATTAGTTGTGGATTTGAAACCCATTTACCTCATTTCCCTGTTATGATCTTGTAGTGCCGCCGGCTTTAACGTAATTTAAGCTACCGTCAGTCATTTAAGTAATTGTGTGTGTGCGTGTGTGTGTGCGCGCGCGCGTGTGTGTGTGTGTGTGAGAGAGAGAGAGATTTGTGTCTTGCGTCTCTTCCTTTTGAATGCTTTCCTTTATACGCACCACGCATATATTGGTAACATTTAGCGATATGTGAGTAAAGTTACGACGGATTTCAGATGAATTAATAATTTAGAAAACAATTCGAGCCGGGTGAAAATGATAGTTCTAGACCACAATAACGTGACTGAGGGAAAATTTTAAATTTGTCACGTGACCGTGGTGCGAATTGTTGGCGACAAACTTAAGTGCTCGTGAAATGACACCCAATTCTGTGGTTTAGTCCCAAATTGACGAAGGAGTAAGGAATAATGGAATGTTATTCAGTTAGTCATTAATCTAACCTTTTTTTAGTAATTGTTCGACATTAAGAACCTAAGCTAAAGGATTTGGACAAGGATGTATGGCTCTGTTGATGTGGTTTATATAAAGATCAGATTTTTTAATTTTTCCATCCCATGAATTATGAGTTCATTTCACGAGCACTTAAGTTTGTCGCCAAAAATTCGCACCACGGTCACGTGACAAATTTAAAATTTTCCCTCAGTCACGTTATTGTGGTCTAGAACTATCATTTTCACCCGGCTCGAATTGTTTTCTAAATTATTAATTCATCTGAAATCCGTCGTAACTTTATTCACATATCGCTAAATGTTACCAATATATGCGTGGTGCGTATAAAGGAAAATTTTGAAACAAACAGCCGTTTCTTAAAACAGGAAAATGAATGGTATTTCCAACTTTGTTGGTCTAATAATTCTTTAAATTTTCAAATAACAATGGTGAAAAATTAGCACCTCTATTTAGAAAATCGAAGCTCAGTCTTATAGTTTCTTCTAGCATCTGGGACTCATAAACTTACATTGTTTGCTATTCGTAAATCAACCACACGGGAGGCTTTCAAAATATTAAACAATATATCTACCAGTGTACGGGTGTTATAGGTTCCGTCGTGATTTATACGAGGGTCACTTGAAAAGTTCGATGAGCGACACGTGTAGCTTAACGGTAAAACTAAAATTTTTCGTGTGCTGCAATATTTATATTTTATGTAATCTTCTACTAAGTTCCAAATCTTTCTATCAATTTATTCATTATTTAGAAGCTGTTTAAAATTGACATGTTATGCATGTTTTGAAAAACGGGTAAAATCAAACATCATTGTGTGATTCTTTGTTTAAAATTGTTTAGCGCCAACGGAAATTCAAAACAAAGTTGTAAATGTGTCAGGAGATGCTACGACTTCAAAACCAATGGTTTGTAAGTAGGCATTTGAGTTTAAACTTGGTCGTACGAGCATCCCGTGGTCGCACAGGACGCCCAAAAAACGCAACAACTACAGATGCGGCAGCCATCTTGCACAACGCTTTTTCACACCAAGTTGTTAACTTAAAGTATAATTCACACCCTCATATCAGATGCCAATGATTTCAACGTCACTCACTTCTCTATCTGCGGTCTTCCAACACCCTATGAAATTTTTTAATAATGCTATTTTTTGTTGCACTTTTTGGACGTCCACTGCTGGGATCGTCTTCAGTGCTTGTACGACCAAGTTTAAACTCGCGTGTGCTCCACTTACCGTTGTTTCTAAAGGTGCAGCATCTAACACATGTACAATTTCTACCACTGAGCTATAGATGTCGCTCCGCGAACTTTTCAACTGAACCTAGTAAATGAATGCAGACATTTGTACTGTACGGTTTTTTTAAGATGATTATTCAAAAGGATTTAAATGACAAGAGTCTAATAAAAAAGCAGTTTTGCTGTCAGACAATAGACCTTCTCACCAAGATGAAGATTTGTGGAATCATAAGCCTTTTATATCTTAAAGTTGGCATGTCGTATCCAGCCCATTAGAAAGCATGTTACTGAAAGTTAATTGCTAACGGTAGTGTAGAAGGAAATAATGACGGCACAGTCTTATACAAAACGGTACAGTCACAGTCTGCCAAAAAATGGAATTTCTGATAAAAAACATAAAAAAATTTCCAGTATAATGTGCCATGTACTATGCAAAGAAATGCCATTAGAAATATTCTTAAATTACAGAATTAAATTCTGGCCATGTATAAGAAGATGAAGAAGAACATTACAATGTCTATTCAACATCTCACAACTCAGTATTTCAGAAGGTGTAAAAAGATGGCATTTAAACTGACTGGAATGGCCGTAACCACAAAGATAAACCTTGTATAATGGTCAACCGAATTCTCAAAGCTGGGAACGCTATCAAAAAAACAAAACTACCTTCTAAAAAAGGCCTTGGTGATCCTGTTTCGTATACAATAACAGGTTCGGAAAATACAGACTATTCAGAAAAATTCCAATTCACGTGGAAAACAACCAATATAGATGTGCTATAAACTTTTTTCCTTAAAAAAGTGGTGAGACTATGCTGTTAGAAATAGTACTACAACGGTCAAACGTAAAAAGATTATGACTTATTCCAATAATCATCTCTTTTTTGAAGAAACAAATGAGAAATTTAGTGTTTCGTATGTATTTATGGGAAACAAAATAGATTAAGCAATGTATGTGCAGAAACGTAATTACATAATTTTAATATAATAAAAAACCAAATCAAATTATATTTAGTTTTGTTCACATTAATATTTGTTATAGCTATCAGTCAGGAAATTAAGGAGAAATACAACACAACTTTATGCTACCCATTAGTCAATTGACTCAGCAAGCGCCTTCAAACAAGCTCATTAACAAGTCGAACCAAAATAGAAGCACTAGGATAAAATATGCATAATATTATAGGTTATACATTATACATTTTATATATACATATATACATAATATTTAAAAAAATCCAAGTGTCTTAGAAGATCTGTTCTAGCCTCGTATGACGAAGCTGTAAACTACCTGCTGCGAAATATAAGTTGGGCTTTTATGTCGCTCAACATATAAAAATAATTATCTTGTTGTTGCATCCTCTTCGTTCACTTATTAATTTAATAATATATATATATACTTTCACTTATGAACTTACTATTGTCACTTCCCAAACGTTTCAAGATGTTGTTTCTCTTCTTCAGTGGGTTGTTTGTTGTTGCATCCTCTTCGTTCACTTATTAATTTAATAATATATATATATATATATATATATATATATATATATATATATATATACTTTCACTTATGAACTTACTATTGTCACTTCCCATACTCAACCCACTGAAGAAGAGAAACAACATCTTGAAACGTTTGGGAAGTGACAATAGTAAGTTCATAAGTGAAAGTATATATATATTATTAATATAAAAATACTTAATGTCGTTCAACAAAAACTGAGCTTGTAGAAGTAATTGACCTCGAAGAGTGAGCGAACTTTATTAAGGCGATTATGTTCTCTCAGCGTTCGGATTAAGGCGGCACAGTGACCTTGAAAGAATAGGTCTACAAGTACTAAAAACGAGTTCTACCGTTAGTCCGTTGTGTCCAGCACTAGAGACGTCACCTGTTGGGTGCTTGGAGGTAAGAGACGAGTTTATGACTGTTTGAGTTTACAGCCAATTTTCTCCTAATGCACGCAAACACCTCAATTTTTATGTTCAATTCCGCGTGAGAAAGATTTCACCTAAACAGATACTGTTGTTCTTGTGATCCCGCTTTCCGTCACAGGTTACAGTAACATAGATTGTGTGACGTACATGTAATAAAACCCGAATGTCTGATGTTGCTTCCAGTACATTCGCTGACGTCTATGTGAACTGTATTTTGTTGTGACGTATCTTGTATCGATTCTAGATGAATCATGAGTAAATGTGATAAAACAGTCAATAGGAAGGGGACAGAAATGTAAGATCATTTGATATTGAGGTGAGTACGGATATGAACGTACTGTGAAATAGATTTATTAAATGTGTTTCCACAGTGTAGTCTCAATCAATACATCGTGACTGTATGCGACTGATAGCGGTAACGATTGCTTTTCGTGGAGAAGTGGGTCACCTTCAGACTATTCCGATACCATAAGCGGAGTATTTGCAAATTGCTGCAGTGTTTGATGATCTGACATTTTATATTACAGCAAGTAGTCGGAGGATAATTACACCGTTATCCAGTTATATCAACGAGCCTTTGTGCTCATACAAGGAAATAACGTTGTTCTTTTGTAATATTTAATAAATGTTTTTTGTATGGAAGAACAAATTTGACTCTAAGATGTAGAGTCAATGGGCGGTATACATTCTATCAACGAACAGAAAAAGCTGATTGGACAGAAATGTTGCAAAATTTGTTTATCATCAATACTGTTATATAATGCGAATTTATGAATTATATTTAATTAATATGATTAACTATTTAATTGACAAAGTTATTAATTAAAGACTGTGTAAAAAATGTAAATTGTTAGGCTGTTATATGCATAATCTTTTGATTAATAATGAGTAATTAAGTGACTGTTTATTAATTATCAAAAGGTGTATCAAACAAAACAAAGTTATGCGGATCTGGGTTCTCAAACATGTTTATTATAATCGTGCACTTATCATCTAACCTTACACACACTAAATACATATATTCTTGCAAATACAGTAATACATAAAACAAACAATTCCCTTCTTAGTTAGGGATATATCCTGAAATAGAACACATACATAAAATACACATCATAAAATTCACATTATTACTACTTCTATTTCTACACATTTTTTACTTCTAATGTATTCATATCTTCGTTCCCACCAAGCTACTTCATACTTTTATGTCCAACCCGTATAGCTGTGTCTTATTGGCTTCTGGTCCTAAGTTCTAGATAATTCTTCTCCCAACATCTCGAATTCCGGAGAAAACTCCACCCAACGTCTTGAGTCGTTTCCACCACCTTCAGATGATTCGTTCTCTGGTTTCATCACCATGGAGACGTAGTCTAGATGTCCAACCCTTGTCAATCCTCGGCTTCCTATAGGTCGACAGTAGTTCACGTAGTCACCCCCCAAACTCTGGTTAAACTCTCCTCCTACGCGATTCCATGAAAAAGCAATATTCTCGCCTGTCGATCAATCCTTTCAGTAGTCTTACGTTCGAGCCATAAATTTTCATTTCCTTGACACCTCTCTACTTCCAGCGTGTCGAATCGTGGTATTGTACTAGTGTTTTCTCGCTACATCTTCTCTGCTAACAAGCGTTATTTCTTTTCAAGTGTTACTTGGATCCCAGCTGTGTGTGACCTCGTTATTTCTTTGTTTCGTATTCTTCTCAATTGCTTCATTCCTTGAGTTCTCGTCTACCCTTTTAAGCGGTGTCGTCGTATTGTCTCGTATACGTATTACGAACAATACTATCGACTATGTACAAAGTATTTCTAAGTAAGCTATGTGCTGGTCATTTCATTGTTACATTTCCGTTCGAAACAATGCAGCACGCTTCACCCTATTCGCTTCGGCTATACTTATTGTCCTTTGTTCATGTCGAGCAAGGCGTAGATCAGTTTCTGTCAACCCATTTCTTTGAACGACTGTTGCTGCTACCGTACACATTCATCAATGCTGTGACAGCCAACGCCTGCCCTTGTGTGTCCATCTCAATCCCAAATTTTCAAAAAAAATCTAGCGTTACACAGTTTATATCATTTCTTATAGCTTTACATCTATTCATCATAACACGTTTAAGGTGGTCTCTCTTGTTTCTTCTGGTCCGACTTAGTTTTATTTACCTTGAAACCATAGTGTTATTATTTCATGCAATGGACTTTACCCAACTATTTCATTTTTTCAGTCATTTCTATATTCAACAGTAAAGAATAAATTTCCAAAATAATTGCAGATATGTATTAGTAGACACAATCATTAAAAGCAAAATTATTGCATTTCAACGGAAACTTAATCACCTCAGAAATAGGAAGAACATTACGAAGTAATTTTACATGTCGCTTCTACCGATTACAGGATAAAATATTTTTGTTTTTAATTGTAGGCAATGAAAATCCTGAAAACTCTTGTCATTCAAGTTCCTTTCTCCTTTGAAGTTCTACACCTCTTAATATGTTACCATATTGGTATACCATACCGTATTGGTTTCTTCAATAACGGTTTTTGTAAAGTACTTTTCATATGCGTTACTCGGTTGAATGCAATTCTTTTATAAAAGCAAACAACATAATCATATCGTTTCACCACAAAATTTGCAAAATAATGGTTTTTTACACTTTTCATTGGATACTTAAGATTGTCAAGATTTCTTACTTTGTTTCAAGACTTTTTCAAAGTCCTGAAAAGGTAACAATAAGGATTCAAGTTATTGGTCTGTAATAGAAAAATACAGGACCCATCTCGTACATACTGGTATATGCATCTCGTTGGTTTCATCGAAGTATACATTACAGAGGACAGTTATACGCTTCTTATAGGTAACTTAACCCATTGTTTAAGAAACAGTAGTTATTGTAAGGGTTAAAAGATTAAAGCTAATAGAGTGCTTAAGGATATTTATTATTATAAAAGAATCTCAGGTATAAAATAAGAAGACAAAGCTAACGGTAATACGATTTCAGATGAAAAGAAATATGAAGCAACAGTTGCTGAAGCTAAACCTATAAGAAAACCAAATGTATTTGAACACAACAAGGAGGATCAAGCTCACAGCTGGCCGGAATGAATGAGGAAAGGAATATTTTTGAGTTCTTGCTTGGAATCTACCAACAGTGATGAGTGAATCAACTAGTCCTATATGAAGATAATATAAATAAGTAAAACAAAAAAATACCATTACAAAAACACAAAAAAAAACCAAACCCAATTACGTTATGAAACAAAAAGGTTAAACATTAAACAAGATTCAACGCGTTTCAGGACATATGCCCCATCATCAGGAATATCCCTTGTTGAAGTTCGTCGATCGTTAAAATATTAAAAACACTGTATATACAATTTTACACATAACAATAAATATAATATAAACATAAAAAACACATACAATACCCAAATTTGAGACACACGCGATATCGGTGGTGCGCACCATGACATGCTATAGTCGACTGCAGTGTTCATGTTGTTATATGTCGTGCACTATGGACCTTGTTCTGTATTCTTATCGCTGTGTTTGTCGTATACAGAACAAGGTCCATAGTGCACGACATATAACAACATGAACACTGCAGTCGACTATAGCATGTCGTGGTGCACACCACCGATATCGCGTGTGTCTCAAATTTGGGTATTTTATGTGTTTTTTATGTTTATATTATATTTATTGTTATGTGTTAAATTGTATATACAGTGTTTTTAATATTTTAACGATCGACGAACTTCAACAAGGAATATTCCTGATGATGGGGCATATGTCCTGAAACGCGTTGAATTAAATATAGAGAAAAGGCCACCAGACTGACAAGAAAAAGGTAAACTATTTTACTAATTATATACTATAAGTGGCCTGAATACCGAAAAACATGGACCTAAAATTAAACAAGAAGTTAATAAACTACCGACACAAAATTTAAATCTTATGACAATTAAAAGATTTATTTCTTAAATCAGCAAAAACAAAAGAAATAAGTAAAACGCTCGATTTATTAATCCAAAGTACTCACAATCATTCAAATTAAGAGAAGAACTCCTGTCGAAAAAGAAAATTATTTAATGATGATTAGACGTGGCAAGACGAGGTCCGTACACCGAAGAGCCGAAATCTTGCACCTGTTCCAGTAGCAATTGCCCGGAGAGAATTATCATAACGGACAATTTTCCCAGGAGATATTGTCGCGACACGGCTAAACTAAGTCAGTGATATGTTGCCGTAATAAATATTGTATCACTCGACGATACTATTGTATGCATATATACACACAGTATTTTTAACTATCGATAGTGAGTGCGTATCGTAGTGGTGTCTTTCCTCACATTTGGCTTCCGATCTAGCCATACGAGACCATCTCAAATTTTCTCTTCTACAAGGAATGTTGGTCACTTACAATATATATATATATATATATATATATATATATATAGCAACAAAACACAGGATGTTGAGCTATATTAAGTATATCAGAGGATGGATGACGGACATTAACAAGCTTCAAATGGATTTATACAAAATTGTTTGTCAATTAGCTATAAGTTTTGTATTTAGTGATGGATAAGAACTTCTGTTATATCAAATACTTTGTACAATTTTGTTCTTTTATGTCATGTACTTTGTGTGTGAATATGTGCGCGCGTGATAAACCTTTTTCGCGATATCTTCCTTGTTAATTAACCCATCGGCTTGAAACTTGGACAGTGAATTATTTACGGTAAAAGCTACATTTTCTAGATACTCTGTTGTTCTTAGCTATATTATAAATGTGTTTTTTTTATAATTAAAACCTCATCTTTTTACTCTTATCTATGAAAGAGTAATAAAATTTTGAGATTAAATCTATGCAGGCTCTCGCCAAATTATACAAAGATTTGCTTGCAAACCATCTATCTTTTGTTTTGTCAACCACGTGGATAGCTGATTGACCAATCAGAAACCCCCAATTTCAGTAAGATCCGTACGTCGTATGGAATAAATGAGGCAGTTCATTGATAGCATTTGCCTAGTGAACGTGTGTTCCTCTTCAAGAGTTTTTCTTGTATGAACTATTTATAAATCTAAAGATACGCTAAAACTTGGAACTCTTTTCGTGTTATTCGTTAAGAACCAAGCTGGTGAACAACCATATTATTAGTATTATTATTGTTATTATAAAAAGTGCTATCCGCGTGAGTGGAAGATTTCCGCATAGGAAAATTTACTGACCACAGTAAATCTGTAATTTCGCGGAACATTTCAAGATTTGCCAGAAGGTGTAAGACCAATACACCGCTTTTTAAATATTACTCATTATCACCCTGAGATTAATTAATCAATAACGTTTTAAAATAATAATAACTTATTGCGAGCGAAAACGCTAATAATTCCGAGAGTGACAATTGGTGTATGTGAAATCTGTTCAGTGTTATCAGTGTTCGTCTATATCATAATCAGAGAGCGGAGAGAGAGTGATGGTGAGACGCGCAGAGGAATTGCAAGAGGAGCCGCAGCGGAGCGAGGAAGTCACGCCAAGTGTTTAGGATTTCGACAAACACGTAAATCGAACTATATAAACTCTATTACCAGAAATATAAAATATGCATGACATTTATGTAATTTAATACATATCGTATAAACTATCATTTCTTGTGTGTTAATAAATAAATCTTCATTACCTCCAATATAGACTGGTTTGTAATTTATTTACACACACAATATCCTATGCGAAAATATTACATTGTTTCGTTGCATAGAGATATTTGGCGCCTGACAACGTGGGGCACGATTTTATTATAATTTGTTTATTTATGTAAAGGCTAAATTCATTTGAACTATTTGTGTGTGTTCTATTTGTAATCAGGGAGTGTATATAATTTTTTTGAATATCTCTGTATGCAGATATTTGAACAATATTAGTAATTTTGTTTAGTTGGAGGTTTGAATTATAATTTGTGTTGTGCTAGGTTAAGTTTTGTGAACATTTGATTGCGATACTAGACTGTAACATTATACAACATATAAACTGAACAATTAGTCTGTAATAATAAGAGTTAATAATGGTGCCGTTTCGTTAAATAAGGACTATAATATTCATTTAAATAAATAAAATAACTATAAATATGGCTGAATCACTCGAATTACAAAATACATTAGCTGCATTATTAGCTAATATGCAGAAGCTGTCAGAAAAAAATAAAGCGAATAAAAAAGAAGCGGCAAAACAGAATAAGTCATTACATGACGAAAATAAAAGAATTTTTACTGCTGTACATGATCAGGCGAAACAAAATAAACAACTGTTAGAATCAACGGAGAAACGTATCGGCGAGAAAGTCGAATTAGTTCTCAGTAACATCGAGACCGCACTAGAAGCAAATAACTCCCGTATTAGCGAATGTGAAGCGAAGATCAGTGCCATAGAGGAGAGAATTGTTAATCATACTTCGACAAGTAAGTGAATTAGTAGCAGAGCAGGATCAGCGGATACAGGAGTTAAAACAACACCTGATCCGACTCCAGAGTACCTCGACAGCAACGAATCAGACCACATATATTTATAGAACTTTGGATGAAATAAATTCACAATTAAAATTCTACGGTAGAGACATTGAAAATTCCCTTCACTTTCTCAAAAATTTCTAGAGAGATTTGGAAGCGATAGATGACAACCTGAGCGAAATGGATAAAATAAACTATGTGGCAAGAAGGTTAAAAGGTACCGCGGCTAAATGGTTCACAGTCATACAGGACAAGGTAGGTACATATCAAGATCTGGTACAACATTTTAGGGCTAGATACTGGAACAGCGAGATACAGAGAAAGATCCGTGTACAGCTGGAATTTGGAAAATATTCAAGTTTAAAAGGCTCAAAAGAAAACTATTTAATTCAGCTGATATCTCTAGCAAAATAACTGGAACCTCAAGTTACAGAACCAGAAATGGTAAATAAATTAGCTCACCATTTTGGACGCGGAATTCAAATCGCGGTTATTACACAAGGGGTTAAATCATTAGAGGAACTACACTTGTTATTAACTAAATGGGATAACGTAGATAGCCAAAGTGGTAACAATAATAATAATAATAATAATAATAATAATAATAAACCATTTCAGCCACAATAGCAACAACAACAAGAGTTTAAAAATAAACCAATGTTTCAAAGATTCAATCAGAGCAACGTTTCGGCAATTACCGAAACCAATGCAAACGAAGAGCAGCCAAAAAACGATTATTAAGGTTGCACGGCGTGGGTCCGTGCGATAAATTTAATAATATAAATAAAAATAAAAATAAAAATACAAGTGAAACATACAATAACAAACGGCAGTATCAGAAATCATATGTTAGTAATAATAGTGATAATAAAGTATACATTGCTTTCGGCTTATACCCTGCTAATGTTACTGATGAATTAATATATAATGATTATGGTGATGAATGTGTAGAAAATGCTAGGATTAAGGATAATAATGACACTGTTGTGAGTGCGAAAATTAATGGTTGTATTGGTAATGTTTTATTCGATAGTGGTGCGCAAGTATCATTAATTAATGAAAGGTTTATTAACAAACATAAGCACCAATTCAAGAAAACACCGACCTTACCTGTAAACAATACAATGGTGACTACTGCAACCGGTAATACACAAATTATTTGTAAACAAGCACTTATAACAATATGTACACAAGGCGTACAGATTGAAGTACCAGTCCTTATAGTTAAAAATTAAGTATATGATGTTATATTAGGAACTGACACTTTAAGAAAATTACACACCACATTCGATTTTGGTAACAAAACACTAACATGCGTAATTCAAAATAAACTGCATACAATTATGTTGGGACATATAAACGGTGACCTTGAGAAATTCGAGCTATATATTAATGTACAAAAGCCAGTTTTTAATCTCGTAGATAAGATAACAAGTAACGGGGAGTTGACTGGAGATAAGCATACAGCTGGTCAAGAAAAACGAGTAAATGCTACTACTTTAAACAATAACAAATCGATTTTTAAATGTTTGGCAATTAAATATGCATTACCCGACGAATTAAAAAGTAGATTAACATGTATAAATGTTGAACAACAGCGGGATTAAAAAAAAACAGTGATGAGATAAGAATTCAAGACAACCCGAAATATAAGATAGACAAGAATGTGCTATATAAGATCATAGACGGGCAGTGGAAAATAATGGTACCGGATGAACTAGTTGAAGATTTAACTTGGGCGTGCCATGAGAGTCTGGTACACGCGGGAGCGTATAAATGCTATTTAGCGATGCGAGAAGACTTTGTGTGGTTGAATATGGCCAGGAAGGTTAAATCTATTTTGCGTACCTGCCACATATTCCAAACTGCAAAGTACCCGAATCAACATACCTATGTGGAAATGGGGAATATCATTACCAAAAACAAAAACGATCTATTATGTATTGATTTTTAGGTCCGCTACCACGTGCATCGAGGGGCATGAAAAATCTGGTAGTATGCACGGATGCGTTCTCTAAACACGTAAGTATTTATGCAATAGGACGACCCACCACGGCGGCTATATTAAATGTCATACTAAATAAATACATCCCACAATATGGTCATGTTAAAAAAATGTTATCTGACCAGGGTAAACAGTTCACCAATAGGAAGTGGCAATCCGAATTGGAAAAGCACAATATCCAGACGGTGTTGACAGCGATCCGGAGACCGCAGGGCAACCTCGCTGAAAGAGTCAACAGGGAGTTAGGTCGACTGTTCCGTACTTATTGTAATACCAACCAAAGCAGATGGCCGGATTATCTCGAGTTTTTCGAGGCGTCCATCAACGGGAATTACAATGGCACAATAGGATTTACGCCTAACGAGTAGCAAACCGGAGAAATGCCCAAGCATGTCTGGGATGGGTGCATCAGGAGGATTGCAACGCAAAATTTGCCTATTCCGAATAAGGTGAAACGGATAGAAGCATTAAGAAATGTGCCGAAGAACGGACTGAAAAATGTAATGCTGATCACTAGCTGGTAACTTTTAAAATTGGCGAGAGGGTGCGGGCTTTGAATTGTTGTAGTTATTCAGCACCCCTTGCCGAATGCAACAAGCGTTAGTACCGATTCAATTAAAATAAGTTTAAATAGTCGCGCGCCGGAAAATTATTCGTACTTTGGTCAGCGTTCCCTGACGTCACCCCCCCCCCCGACCCTTTTCTAGTAAAGCTTTTCGCTCGACAAGTTCAGTCAGTCTACCATCAAACTGCGCTGTGAGCAGAGTCGCCCGTCGTCTCCTGGTGGGTACTTTGGTTGGAAGTCTCAGCACGAAGGTAATTATGTTTTCTTGGTTATCTTAAATCTCATAAATCAATGCTGGTGACGTTTAAAAATATTCGTCTGTAACGTTTGTAAAATAAAAACTTGTATTTTTGTAAAAGACTGTAACTCATAACCAACCATGATGTATTTTGTTTGTAATAGTTAGCCTTGAGTAAAAACCAATTTTCAGCCAGTTAGTTTAAAGAAAATAAAAGATTTGTAAATTTTAGCCTTTGTCACTTGTTATAGAATTTGATTTGTAATTTTGGGAATTGTTATAACTGTACTTATGTAAATTTTGCAATTATGTATTGTGTGACTTAACGTGCACGTGTAGTAGCTGGTAACCTATACTAAAGAGTTTGGAACTTTCAGTAAAGCTTGGTTCCACGTATGGGCCCACGAACGTGATAATATTGATTCGCCACATTATTTCTTCATACTCTCAAGAATACGTACGACGGCACGCCGTATGAACAGCGCAGAAACACGGCTTTCCATGACTGGCTTACGCATGGTGTGACCAGAAACAGCAGGCCGCCAACAAACGCAACTCACATGTTCAAGTAACGTTATTATTCATTAGTTATATTCACCAGCAGTTTCCAGTTACCAGATTACTAGTCAAGAGGAAGATGAAGTAAATTTATTATTTTGTGCAATATGAACTTGTATCTTTGCAAGGACCTTACAGTATAAAAAAGGTGTTCAGAAATTTAATAGTTAAGAAAAAGGTGTTAACGGATTATAGCTTGTACGCTATATATTAATAATTGTAAACTGGCATTGACTTATGCAATTAGTGAATTTTATAACGATTTCACCCAATATTTAATTGATGCAACTGTGGAATTTTTAATGATTAGTTAATCTAGTATTTGAATTATGTTATTGTTGAATTTTTGTGATTTTTGGGATTTACTGTATTCTGTATTTGGTCGACTCAGTAATTCATCTTTCTCTGGTTGAAACACAATTATATAATGTTCTGAGGTTTATTTTTATTCTAAAATAAAAGGGTGCACCTTGACTCTGCTCACTAGCTGCTTGTACTGAGTTTAATTTTATACACACCCCCGCCTTTAGGTAATTATGTTAGACATTAAGACTATTTTAGGAGTATCTTATACTGTGTAAAGTGACATAAGTAGTAGTAAGTATCTTCATTGTTTCTGGTGTATGTTGTGTGTTACGTTTTTGGGGCTCAGCAGTGTAAAGTGTCACAGAATGTAGGTCACAGGGAGGATAACACCGCAGCCAAATTCTTTAGATTGTACAATGGTCCATATAGTTTATCCGAGCAAGTGGGTAAAAACACATATATTGTAACCAACCCTAATACTAACCGTGTGGTAGAGATATTCCATGCATCATCCCTAAGAAAGTATTATGTTAAAGATAATTGTACCTAATATGCCAGGGTATAGGTGGTATGAATGTTTAAGAAATTAGGTGAAAATGTGTAAAAATCAAAGAATATTTGTTGAAATGTTAGAAAAAATGGTTTGTTGAACTGAAGTATACGTTTCAATTATCAAAATGACGTCAGAAGTGTTGTTAAGCTTATCTGTGTTTGAGATAGAGGTCAGATCCAACCACGTCTATTTGTTTATATTATCGCTGTCAAAGTGACATTTGAGGAATGTTTTCTTTTGAAAGAAGTTTATTTAATTATTTTTATTTGGATTTATTATTATGATTATTATTGGCAGAATCATGGTTATTTACTTAGGATATGAAAACAAAATTTGTATTTATGTGAACAAATTTTTTTTATACGTGGTTGGGTTAATCCTGCAACAAAACACAGAATGTTGAGCTATATTAAGTATATCAGAGCAAGGATGACGGACATTTACAGGTTTCAAATGGATTTATACAATTTTTTGTCAATTAGCTGTAAGTTATGTATTTAGTGATAGATAAGAACTTATGTTATATCAAATTCTTTGTACAATGTTGTTCTTTTATGTCATGTACTTCTGTGTGAATATGTGCGCGCGTGCGAGTGTGATAAACCTTTTCACGATATCTTCCGTGTTAATTAACCCATCGGCTTGAAACTTGGACAGTGAATTATATATGGAAATAGCTACATTTTCTAGTACTCTGTTGTTCTTAGCTATTTTATAAATGTGTTGTTTTTTAATAATTAAAACCTCATCTTTTTACTCTTATCTATGAAAGAGTAATAAAATTTCGAGATTCAATTTATGCAGGCTATCGCCAAATTATACAAAGATTTGCTTGCAAACCGTCTGTCTTTTGTTTTATCAACCACGTGGACAGCTGATTGACCAATCAGAAACCCCTAATATCAGTAAGATCCGTACGTCGTATGGCATACATGAGGCAGTTCATCGATAGCATTTGCCTAGTGGACGTGTGTTCCTCTACAAGAGTTTTTCTTGTATGAACTATTTATAAATCTAAAGATACGCTAAAACTTGGAACTCTTTTCGTGTTATTCGTTAAGAACCAAGCTGGTGAACAACCATATTATTAGTATTATTATTGTTATTATATAAAGTGCTATCCGCGTGAGTGGAAGATATCCGCATAGAAAATTTACTGACCGCAGTAAATCTGTAATTTCGCCGAACACTTCAAGATTTGCTGGAAGGTGTAAGCCCAATACACCGCTTTTTAAGTATTACTCATTATCACCCTGAAATTAATTAATCAATAAGGTTTTAAAATAATAATAACTTATTGCGAGCGAGAACGCTAATAATCCCGAGAGTGACAATTGGTGTAAGTGAAATCTGCTTCAGTGTTATCAGTGTTCGTCGACATCATCATCAGTGAGCGGAGAGGAGAGAGTGAAGGTGAGACGCACAGAGGAATTGCAAGAGGAGCCGCAGTGGAGCGAGGACCTCACGCCAAGTGTTTAGGATTTCGGCAAACACGTAAATCGAACTGTATAAACTCTATTACCAGAAATATAAAATATGCATGACATTTATGTAATTTAATACATATCGTATAAACTATCATTTCTTGTGTGTTAATAAATAATTCTTCATTACCTCCAATATAGACTGGTTTGTAATTTATTTACACACACAATATCCTATGCAAAAATATTACATTGTTTGTTACAATATATATTTATTTATTTAAGCTTTATTACGCGTGATTGATAAAAATTTTAAAAATCGTGACAGTTTTCGGCATTGATTTAACCAAAAAGTACATTGCTTGATGCAGAAAGACTTACAGACAATAACGGTATGTTCACTTCCAAAACAAGACAATCGGTTTTAGTATTAAAAGTTTAGACAGTAAATTTATTGTTAAAAAGTGGTAAAAGGAAATTTTCATTAAAGGTAAATGTTCCAATTCTGTAATTACCCATTCTCTTTATTATTTTTTCAGTAAGAAGTAACGCCTCTTCTATGTTTATTTGGCTCCAGTTAATTCTTCCATTCCTAGGTTGTCAGTAAATGTAATCTACATCTCTTATGCCACTTTTGATTTAATTGCAAGATATTTATCTTCCTTTTTAACGTACCTTCTTGTTGTTGGTTAGTGCAATCAGTTTGACGTTACAGTCAGATAGAATTATGATTCAATTTTTAGATTTCATGACACGAAATATTTTTGGATTCCGGTATGGTAGTATTAGACCAAATACTCTGTTTTGTTGTATTCTAAAAACTAATATATTTGTTATAAAAAAGTATAAATTCTTTATGACGGTCATCTGTCCTCTTTTTTGTGTTAGCCTTTTGCTTCTGTTGATTATTTGTATATTTATTACGTGCGACAAATGTCAAGTGCCTTTTATTATCAACATATATTTTTATAAGATAAAAATCAATCATATTTCTATTGTCTTCATTCTCCAGGTTCTTTCATCAAAACAGTATGTTGTAAAATAATATTACAAGTGTATATGTATTTTTTTATAATTTATGGATGACGTAGAATTTCTCGCAGTAATTTGACTTGATTTTCGTCTTTCTTCCCACCTTTTTTGAATAACTATGTCAAACATTTTTCCAAGTTTCTGGCTGTGCTGAAATTGTTATACGGGCGATTAATGAAAGAAAATGGCAAATACTGTATTATGTTTTAAAAGAAAAAAATTGCATATCAAGTATAGCATCCCCTATCAGGTACGTATATTACTGGAGGTAATTTTTTGCTAACAAACTAATCACATGTTATAACATAGGCAGCAGAATACAGCGATGTAAGGCTACTACAGCAAACTAACTTTTGTAATGCATGCTTTGGTTATTTCCAGGCTTAATAACACAAACAATATTTTACAAATGTGAACATTACCTCCTGGAAACATAAACAGGTATTAGCTTACATACTATCTGCGTTGATTACGTGTTCTCGCAGATCAGTAGGGATTATTATATCGGTAATCGCATGAGTCAAAACTGTCATTGTTTTTAAAACGTTGTTGTTGATATTTATTCTTCTTTGTAATAACAATTATTATTTATACTTATATTTTTTGTAATTTGCAATTTATTACTTATTATTTTGTAATTTAAGATAAAGTCACTTTTAACAAGCACGTTTTTTTGCGTCAAAACTGGATTCTGAAAATATTAATTTAATAGCAAACACGTTAAAGTATGCACACATTGATAAAGAACTATCTTATGGTTATCAAATTTGAAACTTATCTATACACAAGATCACGCTGGTAGTCAGGAAACAAGAATTTATTGCCATATTTTAAAAACTTCTAACTGTTACTGGTGCAATCTCTAACGTTTTCCTGTAGTAACGTAAACGGTCATGATCTCCATATGGAGAATATCATATTGCAAATGATGTGGCTTACAGCAACATTTGTTTTGGATCAATGTTATTCTGTAACAGGAAACTTTATGAAACATGAATGTTCCTGATTCCTGGTTATACTACATAAATTAGACCCAATGGTATTGAGTATTTGGATACAGTAAAATATCAGGGCATTCTATAAAGAAATATTTCGAACAAAAATCCGTGTTCCTTTACAGAGGTATGTTAAAACAACATAATTTCACAAAATAATTGTTTCAGTTGCTAATTTTGTACTAAACAGTCATCATTATTGAGACATATTTCCTTACCTATGAAAATTTCAATATACCCATACATTTTTCTCTTTGGTAGCATATATTACCTTTTCGTTCCTTTCCTTATTAAAACTAAATCAGAAGTTTAATTAAGATAATTGCGTTAGTGGGTATAATGACAAACAGAATTATCACTGTTCCACACCACTATAGAAAAATTATTCCAATTTGTAAAAAGTAAATCAGGTAACGAGTAAATACACAATTTCAAGATTTACAGGGCGATACTTAATTGTGCCAATTAATTTTCTTATTGAGTTCGACTAATGGTTTGATTTGTTCAAACATACTTAGGTTTCATCGTTAATAGCAGTGTCAAGACTCAGAACCTAACCTAGCGGACGAAAACATTACGTTTTTTTGCAAAAGTGTTACAAATGAAAAAATAATGCATATCGTTACAGATTGTATTATAGTCATATACACGACAGGTACACAAACATTCTAAAAACATTGTAAATGTAGTGCGGGACCGAGAAACTACAAACAGCTACAACGACAAACAGGTTTCGGCGACAAAGAAAAAAAATGTGTAAAATTTCTGTTTAAAGCAAAAAACGAATTCTGTCTCGAAAAGAAAACATAACACTAACAAGCAAATATTATTTTAAAGGTGTATTAGTTTTCCTTAATAGATTCAGACTTGTTTTTGCACTGTATACCTGCAGCAATAAACAAATGTTTAAATCAGAATGAGAACTACCGTTCATTCCACTGTGCAATTGTTTATAATCACTGTTACGTACATTTAATGAGTGTGTGTCTGAGAGAGAGAAAGAGAAAGAGAGAGACACAGACAGATAAATGAGGGGGAGAGTGCAGTGGCGTATCTAGAATACGCCATTGAGGGGGAAAGGGTCCGGACGAGTTGAGACTAATTAACTCTTTTATCTTTAATATGGTTGAAAAACGTCTGATAACATCCTAAAATCAATTCCGTTATAGTATACGGTCACAACAAATAAAAATAGCCGTTATTGAAACATTCTTTAGAAGATACTTATTCAATGAATTGATATTCCTGTACTTCAAATGTGTATCCAAATGCTGTGTAATAAACATGTTTGCATATTTAAAAAAGAATTACTACTATATTATCATACGCAGCTGAAAAATAATAAAGTAGCTTAAAAATTAAGAGATTAAAAAAACTAGTCTTTTTTTGAATCCTCTGAGAAGGGGGTCAGGTTACGTTTGCGTTAAAAAAGTTAGAAAAATTTCAATATTTTGTTTACACATGGCTGTTAAGATTATATTAGTTTAATACTCTCAAACCAGATACTTTTTTATTAACGTGACTAATAAAATGTAGTTATATGTGAAGAAAATAATTTAGAAAAGTACCTCTATATGACATCGAATGAAGTGGGGAATACGCCCGTCTGTTTGCCAGTACAGGAGAACAGGCGTAAGTGTTAATTACCACGGCGTGTAGGGAAACCCCCTCTTGCCAACACATTATCTTGATTTATCAACCCCTACTCGCTTACACTCGCTTCGTTAGACAAGATTACCTAATTTGAATACCTTAAGGCATCTCCTGAAATCGCATTCTGCTTCAGATGTCAAACTGCTAATTAAATGTCAAAATTAATTTTATTATTCTCATGTCTATTCTGTAATTATTCCTGATAACACATTTGTGTTGTACAGCTGTAAGGGACAAGAGTCTTTAAAATTTCGTTAATTTCATCTTCTTCTTTAGAGAAACAGGAGGATTGCTTACTGAACCACTGTCACCCATCTATTCCGATCGAAATCGTGGATAAGATTTAAGTGTTAATGCATCATCTTCCCACATTCCCTTAGGCCTTCTTCTCCGTCGCACTCTGTCTGGTGTCTCTTTAAACGGGTTTCAGTTTAGAAATCCAGCATCGAAATGTCCCTTTGATTCCATTCTAATCCAACCGTTGTTCCTTTTTCACATGAGTGGGGAGGCAGCCTATTCTGCAATCTGTAACTGAAAATGTCAAGTGTTTTGTTTTTTTATTTCAGATGCCACATATTCTAGATCTAGCCGATGAGTCCAGTCTACCCTTTGTTTACTTTGGTCGCTCCTGTTACTTAATTTTCACCTATCAGGAACAGGTTGGCGTTTAATCTGTCCACCGTCAATCATGACAGGTGGCTTCCAAGGCGTAATAACGCAGACCAGAAGACACACGAGCCAATGCGTGTAGCAGAGATTGTTAAATCAAGATAATATTTTGAAACGAGTGGAGTTTCTCTGCAGGCAACGATAATGAACACTTACGCCCCTTCTCCTGTATCGGCAACTGGCGACCAGTGCAACTACTGGACTTCGATGCCAGATAGGAGTAATTATCTGTAGGAATATTCTCCTTTTCAAACATAATCTCATTTTATTAGTCGTGTAAGTATGAAGACAACCATCTACTATGAATGTTTTAAACAAGAAGTGTAAAAACTAAGTTTTTAAAATACGTTTTGTGCTATAAGCATGCGTTACATAATTATTTAACATTGAGTGCTCCAAAAATTAACCTTATATTTACACATAAAATTTTACTAACTCAAAGACTCTCTTTGGTCATTGACAAGTTGTGGGACAAATTATGTCATGAAACAAAAGAGGTGTGTATATGCATTCTAAAATATTTGGGTAATATATTTGGGTTTGGTAATCTTGCAAATTTAGTTTTGAAATACTTTCATAGTGGATACAAATGTTGATAACTTTTTAAAATACTGTTAAAATCTATTGCATTTGTGGCATTAGCAAATTTTTAATTAGTTTCGTCTGTTTTAACTTGTCAGATTTTGTTATTAAATTGACTTGTTAAATTTCGATAGTTGCGTGTAATAAATATTGTGTTCTTTTTTCATTAATTCTTATAATTCCAGTACATTTAATGAAATGCACTCAACGTCAAATCTGATACTCTGTAATCTTAGTATCAAAAACGTTCTCAATATAACAAAATTGAGATTGTTATTCAAAAACTCGAATAATATTCACACACACTAGAAATCGGTATAACAAAAAAGAACAGACAGATTCAAATTAAAACTATTATTAACAAGGAAACATGATACTATGTACGTAAAGTCGCAGCAATTCAGTTTAGTATAAAATTTACTACACTTGGCACGAAGTTTACGGTTTGCTTTATGTTGCAACATTTATGACCAGACCTTGTCGCTCCTACCCTTACCGCATTCACAGTATTAAATCTTTATTTGAACACTGTCACCATTTACAGTAAACACAACACGTCTGAACTTAACATTATTTAGGTTGAAAAAGAACGGAAGCCTTCAATAGATGGACGAATAACATTTTTATTTGAGTTGAAACATAGGCCTACGAGTGTTTTACGATTAATTTTGTTGAAAAACATTAACAACAATAACCACAGAAATAAAATTATAACAATAAATATAATAGTGTAGACAATTTTCAAATAACAATAAATTTCTACATTTATAGAGTTCACATTAAGCATAAAAGTATTCAAACGATGAAAGATTACTCAACCAAAATTAAAATACAACATTCATTTTAAGTCTTCCTTCATTCACTGTATCTAAATAGATATTTGCTTGAACATTGACATTGTATATAGTAAACAATGAACGTCTCAACTCAACATTAATTAAGTTGAAAAGAAAAAGAATTATCAATGGAGATTGATAACATTATTATTTGAGTTGAAACATATCAGTATATTAGGAATTTTGTGGAATCTTTAACTACTCTTTCCGTAGTAGGCATATCAGCAGTGGAGTCACCAGACCTTCAGAAAATGAGACTGCGCTGTTATCCGCTGTGCACTTCCGTAAATGCACACTACAGTTTTCAAAACGGACTTAGATTTTAAGGTAAAAACTGCATGAGAAATGTTTTTATACCAACGACGGTGCCTGTAATAGAAGGAGAAATGTCTTCCGACATGTGCTTGGCCACGGTAATTTAAAAACCCTTTTGTTTACTATTTCTTTTTGAATAAGACTAATGTTATAAGAATTCCTTGATTACTGCAGCTAATACACGTACCAAGAATTTTAATCAGAATGATCACTGTTGCACACCACTATATAAAAAGTATTCCGATTAGCGCTTTCAAGCTTCACAGCCCATCGTCAGATCGAAATAGACAGGAAATATGTAAAAACAAACCCTTCACCCCTCTACTTCCTGTCTATTTCGATCTGACGATGGGCTGTGAAGCTTCAAAAACCGCTAATCGGAATAATTTTTATATAGTGGTGTGCAACAGTGATCATTCTGATTGTGATATCAACCACTAACACAAATTTCTTCATTAAACGTCTGTCAAGAATTTTAGGTAACCGTATTCAGAACAACGCGAAAGAAAGGGAATACCGACCAACGTTTGTTATCTGTGAATTTCTGAAAACGAAAAATTATTTTGTTTACACATCTGTAGTTACATTGCATGAAACGATATCAATTGTCAATATTTTATTGAAATTTTTAAGTTTTCCGTTGAATAAATTTATAACATCAATACAAAGATTACCCCCTCCACCGTCCACCTTTTCATTTATAGATACTTCATCTACATTTCTACAGTTGATTATTATAACCTTCTTTTCAGATATTTTATTTTACTTTAAGTAGTAAAATTAACTACTTTACTCTTGTTAAAATGTAAAACGTTGCAGGTAAACTGCCCTTCCCCCTTCACCAATCTTCACCAAAAATCACTAGGCCTCGAGTTGTTAGATTTCGTCCCGTAGGAGCCTTAAATGTTAGGAAGAACGATATTTCATGAAGTTATTGCCAGGATGCTGAATAATGATGAGCGTGGACTGTATTTGATATATTTATTAAATTTTGTATTACAAGTTACTGGGCATGTTAAGGTTGGCTATGTCTGATAGAAGTTTGAATCCTTAAAGAAAACCAAGTCGGTTAAAAAGATCCATATTAGCAGTATTGAGGCGCGAGTACGCGCCACTCCAGACTACAGTAGTGATTACTGTAGGGCCTAAGGCCTACATAAATTGTCTCGACGACAAGAAAGAATGAATAGATGACAGAACAAGCAGCAAACGCGCTTACGTCCGCTACCCGCCGATGCACGTTCAACTGTGACGATGCCTGAACTTGATAAACGTAATTTAGAAAGTACAGATTAGCCAACCTTTAAATACGAAAATTACCACATTACTGTCCATAACTGCCCGCAAAAAATCAAAAGATTTTTTAATACATTTTAATAACTTATTATACGAAAACACAATGTGTTCTTAATAATAGATGTCAACCTCAATAAATTGTATTGAACTTTGAGTTTGAAATGTTAGATAACATTTACAACATTAACTGTCTTGAGATAAACTTGAGTGATAAGAGTTGAGCAGGCCACAGTTGGCTTGCAAACTGATTTATACATGAGTATAAATGCAAAAATTAGCAATGTATTGCTAATATATATTGTATGTATACAATATAAAACATGAAAAATTCATAGTTTGACAATGTTTGATGATGAATAATCGGTGACTCATCACATGATGGGCCCGATACAAATTGCAAATATTTTATGCAAGTCATGATGGTTAGCTTGAACCAGTCAAGGCCAGTTGACCTATACAATAGCACTGAGTGTAAAATAAACAGACAAAACTTATTACAAAATTATACATGTAAAAACATAGATTTAGCATAATGCTTTAATATAATAATTGAATGATGCATGCTATACCTGAAGTTTCAGGAATGTACAATAAATTGTCATGTGAAAAAAGATTATACTTTGTTAAATGATTGCAAGCACAAAGTGTAATGACATGTATGTCATAATTAAAAGCATGAATAATAATTGTGCAATACGTGATCACAAAATACAAGATACAGAATATAAAAATATATGCGTGGCGTATGGTTATAGAGAGTAGATGCGGGTAAAACAATGTGTTTTACATGGATACAAGTTATACATAATAAATACAATAGAAATCGGTTTAGATAATTAAAAATTCATGAATACAAGGCACAATAGCATAAGTGACAAGTACAACAAATGTGTTTATACAAAATGTAATACATGTGTTGAACAATTGCGAGTAATAAATTCATAGAATAATAAAATATCACACATAATGACAAAGAATGTGCAAGAAAATGCATACATGGTTTGTATAGCTGCAGACCATGCGAATATTATATAACAAAATTTTTACATGAGAACAATACTAAGCAAAGACATGAGGCATAAATCAAATGTTGCATACACGAAAATACAAAAAATAATTGAAGCTTTGCATATTAAATAAACTGACGTTTGCTTGAGTAAAACAAACAGTTTCTGAATCAAAAATATACAAATTAAAGCTTATGCTAAAAACAAAGGTACTTATAACTAACAAAATCTTCTTAGAACATCTGATTTATGTGTGTTTGCAAGTATATACAAAGGAAAATAAACTCTTTTTTACTGTTCGTCCCTCGCAGGGACCAAACATAATTTATGAATTAGTCTGCGATAGGTGCCAGTAGGCGTGCGAACGTCAACTACTCTAATTAAGTTGTCTGGGCCGGGAAATGTGGCGGTAACTACACCAAATTTCCATGCTAATGGAGGCAAGTTATCCTCGATCAGCAAAACCAGGTCACCAATGGAAACGTTTTCCTTAGCGAATTTCCATTTGTGACGTTGTTGTAATTGATGTAAGTAATCGCGAGACCAAGCTTTCCAAATGACTTGGACAAACCTCTGTAGAAGTTGCCAACGTCCAAGACGAAAGATGGGAACGTGAGATAAGTCAGGATCAGGTATCGCCGTTAATGGTGTTCAAATTAAAAAATGGCCAGGTGTTAGTGGCAATGGATCATTTACATCCGATGAAACGGCAAATAATAGACGTGAGTTTAGACATGCCTCTATCTGAGACAAAACCGTCGTAAACTCCTCGAAAGTGAGTATAGACTTGCCGACCACGCGGCGAAAATGATACTTTAAACTCTTTATACCGCTTTCCCAAAGACCACCAAAATGAGGTGACGAGGGCGGAATAAAAGACCATTTAATACCATGAGAGGTCGTAAAGGATTGGATTGATGAGGTGGCATCCTTATTATGCCAAAGATTGTAAAGGTCATGCAAAACGTTGCTGGCCTTCCTAAAGTTCGTCCCATTATCAGAATATAACTGGCTGGGTATGCCCCTACGGGCCATGAAACGACGTAAGGCAGCTATAAACGCGTTGGCCGTAAGGTCGGAAACCAATTCCAAATGAATGGCCCTGGTCGCTAAGTAAATGAACAAAGACACATACGATTTTGACAGAGTCCTAGATTTCTGCCCGCCGTGACGAATCATGAAGGGACCACCATAATCAACTGCGCAGAATAGAAACGGTCGCGAAGGAGTGACCCTAGGAGATGGAAAAATACCAAACCTTTGAACCTGATGTTTGGTACTAAACCTGAGACACTTGACGCATCTACGAATGATGGAGCGAATGACTATCTTGGCATTAATGATCCACCAACGTTGACGAAGTGAATGATGTACAAGTTGAGCACCAGCGTGGAGTAGACGAATGTGTTCGCGTTAGATAATAAGGGGAGTGATATGAGCCGATTTCTGCAGGACAATAGGATGCTTATTGTCATAAGGTAGTTGTGACTGCTGTAAGCGTCCGCCGACGCGTATGATGCCAAACTCATCAAGAAACGGGTCCAGAGAAGACAACTTACTCCTGATAGAGACAGAAGACCCATTACGAAGGCAATTAAGCTCAGCAGCGAAATGGATGGACTGGGATTGTTTTATGAAAAAATTAAGAGTGGAATGAATTTCAACGGGAGTAAGACCACCCGAAATTTTCTCAGCCCTGGAGAGTCTAATATTTTTGATGAATCGAAAGCAATAAGCGTATACGCGAGTCAGACGGTGCAACGAAGAAAAGTCCTTTGAAAGATTAATAGATAGGGTAGATATTAGAGAAAGTTTGGGGGGTTGTTTCTCCTCCGCAGTGCATTCAGGAGACGACAGATTAGAAGGTAAAGAAGGTGAAGAAAGATTGGACTCGGAAGATTGAGGCAAACAAGCGGGACCATGCCACCAAAGCGAACAATCGCGCAAAACGTCGGGGTGACATCCCCTAGAAATAATGTCAGCAGGATTATGTTGTGAATTGATATGATGCCATGTGTAGGTTTCAGTGAGACCCTGAATCTCGGCAACCCGATTAGCGACGTAGGTCTTCCACCTAAAAGACTGGGCATGAATCCAGTAAAGGGACACCATGGAGTCAGAATACAGGTGAACACTATTGTTAAGGGAATGAAGAGCAGGGGTGACTTTGAATAAGAGTCGCGATAACAACAAGCAAGCGCAGAGTTCAATGCGGGGTAATGACACCTGTCGTAGTGGGGCCACGCGAGATTTGGAACACAGAAGGTGACAAGAGGCCGATGAATCTTGATAAATGACTCTAACGTAAACACAACACCCATAGCTCTTTTCAGAAGCATCCGCAAACCCATGTAATTCAACTATCTTTGCCTTAGACTTACAGCGAATAGAACGTGAGACAATAATTTTACCGATTAGACATAATTTATCACATAATGAACGCCAATGCAAGTGTAATTGCCCGGAGATTGGCTCATCCCAACCAAGATTGCACAGCCATAGTTGCTGCATAAACTGATTGTAAAGAAAAACAATGGGACCGACGAGTCCGAGTGGGTCGTAGATACCCTCGATAATCGATAGGATTTTCCTCTTAGAGATGCTTGATTCAACTGGAAATGACTTGATGTCAAACAAAAATGAATCTGTAGAGTTACTCCAAAGAATGCCCAACGTACGCACATTACCTTGTTTGTTTAATGGCAGTGATAAATTATTATGATCTGCGACCACATTGGGTTCATTTGATGCCCATTTATGCAGAGTGAGGCCGTATTGACTCAACAACGTACCTACGTCAGATTTCAACTTGGTCAGATTAGAAATGGTGTCTGCACCGGTTAACAAATCATCGACATAGAAATCATTAATTATAGCGGACGCAGCGTCAGGAAAAGAAGCTTCATGATCCTTACCAATCTGAATAAGCCAGCGAGTGGCCAAAAACGAAGCACTAGCAGTACCGTATGTTACAGTTCGCAATACAAAATGTTTAAACTGTTTGAGGGGAGAGTTACGCCACAGAATACGTTGATACTGACAATCCTTATCAGATACCAGAATTTGTCGATACATCTTCTCGAGGTCGGCGGTGAGAACATAGTTGTGTATGCGAAATCGCAAAAGAATAGAAAAAAGGTCTTGTTGGACGTTTGGGCCTACCAACAAAATATCATTGAGAGAAAAGCCATTGGTAGTTTTGGCCGAGCCATCGAAAACGACGCGAAGTTTTGTCGTAGAACAAGAATGTTTAGAGACGGCATGGTGAGGCAAATAGTAGGTATTTGAAACCCCGGAATTGATAGAACAATCGTCGACAAGCGTCATGTGTCCAAGATCCTTATACTCCTGAATAAAGTTTGCGTATTCGCGCGCAAGCTCAGAATCACGCATGAACCGGCGTTCTAAACTTAAGAATCTCGCTTCAGCGTTAGCATAGGACTCACCCAACTGGGGATTGTCAGACTAGAATGGTAGCGAAACAACGAACCTACCCTCATCATTGCGATGAGTGGACTTAACAAAATGTTCCTCACAAGCTGAATCGTTACTAATGGGTGAATTATCAGGGATAGTTTCGGTCTCCCAAAAACTCTCAAGAGACGCCAAAATTTGACTGTCGTTGTTCCTAGCCAGGAACGAAACAGCAGGACCCTTATAACGGCAGTGTTTGGGCAGATTGCCTGCTAGAATGTAGCCTAACTTTGTTTCTTGTATAATAGGAAATTGAGAACCGCGTACATATTTGTTAGCTAAAATTAAATCTAAATAAAATTGCGCTCCTAACAGTATGTCGATATCAGCTGATATGTTGAAATGTGGATCGGCGAGGAAAACGTTATCTGGGACGTTAAAATGATTTATGTCGAAAGATTGTGCTGCCAGTTTATGAGTTAATGCAGATAAGACCGCACATGTTGCTTCAAAGCTGAATCTTTGATAGCGAAAAATAATGCGAATAGACGCCAAATTAGTGGCACAACACGCCGCATTATTAATACCTGTAATCGGTATGTTATATTTAGTCAAGTTATGCCATAATTTCTTAGCAAATGATTCCGTACAAAAATTCACTTGTGACCCAGCATCCAATAGAACTCTTGGAGGCTGTCTGTTACCCGCCCGTTCGATGACAAACACAAGTGCTGTCGATAAAAGAACATTGTTTGTAGACTGTAACCTAAGTGAACAATAATTGCTACTGCTGGCAGAACTTTGTTTTGACACATTATTTATGTGCCGCAATGTATGGTGTCGTTTTGAACAGATCTTACATGATTGTTTGACCTTACAATTAGATGAAAAATGATCTGGTCTTAAACAATTGGTACAGCGTTTATGATTTAATACAAATTGCCCTCGTTCTGATATGCTTAATTCACGAAATTTTGTCACACATAAATTGGATGACTAGCTTTGCAGCACGGGCATAAATAATTATTTGAAGCTGAGTGATAACTTTTAAATGCAGTGCTGCCAGCAGAGTTTCGTAATTTATGTTTGTCAGATTTATTGTTGAACCTTAAAGTTAGCTTGTTGAGCTGCTGTCCTGCATCGATCGGTAATGTATTTTCTAACAACTGTCTACGTGCGTTTAAAAACTGGGTAAAGCTTTGAAAGTTAGGAAGATTATCGGGATCTATAGACTCCTTCCATAATTTAAACGTGGAGTGGTCCAGTTTTACTGCCAATAATTGTACAGTAATAAGCTCAAATGAATCCACTGACAGTTGCATGGCTGCCACCGAATTAACTGAAGACGTTATCGTATTTATGAATTCTGCCAAACTTTGGACAGAGTCCTTGTTTGTTGACTTTACTTCCAGCAAATTTTGGATATAATACTTCGCTAATATGAATTTGTTATCATATCTAGCGGACAGCAAACTCAACGCTATGGAATAGTTTTCATTACAAGTAGGTAATGCCTTAATTAGATCTAGTGGCTCATTTTTAAGAGATGAGTACAAATAATGTAATTTCTGCACCGACGTTAAATCAGATCTGGCGTGTACCAAGTCCAGAAATATTGAATAAAAGTGCTGCCATTCTATAATATTGCCTGTGAAGCAAGGCAAACTTATAGGTGTTAATTGCATATTGCTAGTTAATACTGGAGATACAGTCTGAACGTTGAAAGTTTCTATTAATTGCAAGATATTGGCTTCTGTTGAATATAATAGCTCTTCAACCTCAATTTGGTCTTCTTGAGCAGCGTTTATGTCCTTAGAAATGAGTTCAATTTCAGACTGTACCTCATCGTATTTTGTTGCCAAACTTTTTAGACTTTCGAGTCTAACCGTTAAAAAATGTTTTGTATTAGTGTTTTTATCAAAGTTAGTTATAGCCGAATTGATTCGCACTATGGCAGACTTTAAGCCGCCTCTCTTTCTGACCAACACTTTGAGGCCTTCTTCAGCCATTGTACGCACCTGTTAATGATGTCGTTGACATCGTACCTGGTATGCGATGTCCTGGAGCGTCGAGGCCGTGGAATAGATGGCAGACACACACGGACTGGATAGATGACTGCTCAATCTGGTGTGTAGACGCTAGCACATGGATGGTCTTGCAGTGGTATCGTCACGTTGTGTTTATTCAAGTCATATCGTATTTATTTAATATCAATTTAAACTTTATATACCTAATTCATCAATTCCCTAATATTCTAAGAAATCAATATGTAGAATACTCATTTAGGTCTACAAATTCTGTGTAACAATTAATTAATTAATTAATTAATTAATTAATTAATTCATTAATTCATTAATTCAGTATCGTTTGACAATTTTTTTAATTATATTATTTATCTGACACAAAGACCTAGCTCCTTACAAATGAAACACACAGGTCCATTAAAAAAAAATTAAATACCCATACATAAACAGTTTATTACGAAACAGACAAACAAGTGTATTACTGAATAATTCTTTCTTTCACGGTACTTCTTAAGGTTCTACGGTCATGATGTTGGTACCGCACACTTATTTTTCTCCCTATACGTTGTTAAAACGTTTGTTGCCAAATAAAAACTGGCACACTTGTGAAATTTTGCTTAAGGTAAGATAGTTTTAGACTGCTCAACAAAATTCTACTAAACAATTATCATCTCTTACATAACAGTTGAATATCCCTCAAAAACACCGTTAATTCTATTACACAGTTCTATGAGACACAAATTCTTATCTTTCATTTAAAGATAGTGAGTACCATAACAACATTTCATTACATATTAAGAATTTAATAAACCTTGTATTGTATTAGAGATACTCTGCTGATTAAAATAAAAACTATATTGAATATCGTACGCTTTTGTGAAAGATATAATTAACATTGACAGGTAAGACAGTGATTACATAGTCCAAATCAATTGAACGTATAGACAACGTAGAGTACAATGTACACCATATCACAGAACACTAGTCCGATTTAATTCTCTTTGAGTTCAAATTCGTTTTAAAATTCTTATTGTTTGAATAGCTTATGTCATTTTAAATTATAAACTTAAACGTAATTTAAATTTTAATGTTAGGTTACAAGCTATAACTATTTATCACATTTTTAATTAAAAAACACTAAAGTCATTTCGAGTATAAACCAATTTACGTTTCACAAATAATTTGGAAGCACTCGGTCGAAGAAGCAGAATACACAGCTAAGGGCGCATCAGGTGTTTAAACAAGCTATAACAGAATATGGAGGTGTCGATGTTGTTGCCTCTGTCGTAATAATATTTTACTATTTCTACACCGCAAAGCTATTTATGAGCAACGTAAATACTTAGAATACTTATACAAACACGTTCTCAAAGTTGAATGTTCGCGTTTCAGACAAATACTTTTTCTTATCGTATCTGCAAAGAAACTGTACGGTAAGTAGCTAGAAACATTTTGTAAATGCATTTTCAGGGACTGTATAAATCTTCTTATTGGCTATTCTATTCTTTGAGTTGCCTTTTCTTTTAACTTTTTATCTTTTATGTTGTTACTGGGACAGTGTGAACCGTCACCATAAAACAGTGAAATACATTACTGAACTCTTGATAAATCTTTATCACTCACTATTATTTGCATTATTTGTCACATCTTAAGACAATAAATACTGTCTTACTGCACTTTACTGTCATTAAGGTAAAGGCTAACGGTCGTCCGACAAGGAAATGCCCATACGATTAAAAGCATTGAACTCACATGGTAAGAGCGCTTTTAATCAGAAAACCAGTAATTTTCCAATACGCCACTTACGCGAATAAAATAATATAAAGTTTAATTGTGCTATAAAAGGTGTCCTCTACAAGTGAAATAATGTTTATTGCTTTTCATATTGTTTTGAGCACAAACAAAATTACTTAATCTAACAGATTCCAGCGCTGGTAAGCAAGTGTACTTGAAAATTGTAATAGAATTTAGTGAGAGAGTAACTGGTGGCACTTGATTACTATTTGCCAAAATATTTTTTGAAAGTATTTGTTACAATATGTAAGCAACATGTGATTAATTCAAATAAATTCTTATAGTAGGATTGAAATGTGTACAGACCCCAACCACTTTTGTGTAGTAAATATAATTTGTGTAGTATATCATTTTACGCTATGTGGAGTGAAACAGATGTAATTTTAGTTAACAAAATATTTTATGAATAAAAAAAACAAGTGTTTTATTTCCTTATTAAAAGTAGGAGATAGATTAAATTAGTTAAATGATACATAAAAATTCAATACCAGAAAGCACACTCGACATTAAAAATTACAAATTTTATTGTAATTCTAATCACTTCGACCTTCATATTGATGTTGGTTTACGGCACACAAGAATTTATTTAAAAACCTTCTACATTCAGTTTAGACTTCTATTGGGCTCTTTTGTGAATTAAATATGTTTAAGAAAGTTTTAATGGCCTCAGAAATATTTAAAAGCAAACAAGATCCTTTCAATACTTACGGGCATTAAAATTGCTTTTACGTGGATCCCATTTCCAAAGTAGGCCTACTAGTAAAGAATATGCTGTGATTTTGACGTTAAATTATATTGTATTTTAAAGAGAATTTTACAAACTCAAACACACTATTCAAGCATTTAGTGATGCTCTACCCGCATAATTTACTTACAATTATATAAGTAATTGTGGTTACAAAAATAAGTTCATTGAAATTTATTTTTTGTATAATTGTAGATTGTTTGTACAAACCTCTATCAAACCTACAAAATGTTTAACATTGGTTTACTTGGAACATTGTAGACACATGCAAGCTGGTGCCTGCATATTGTAAGAGGATGGTGTTTTTTTTGGGGGGTGGAGTGAAAATAACTTAGTATGGAGGGGTTGAAAATTCGTAGTTTCCTTTTATTACACAAAAACATCTATCATAACGAGAACAAAAACGAATATTTAGTTTACACTACCGTACGCCATATTTCCATTTTAGTGTAAAACAAAATGTTCAGTGATAAAATATTAATACAATTTAATTAAGGACATACTGCGTTTTGAATCGCACACGTCATAAAAAACAACAGAAAACACCAACATTCAAATTACGTTAATAGGTGTTAAGTACCAAGAGAAATTGGTCAAAACATTGATTTAGAAAATTCGTCTTATTACATATAAAGGTAGATCAAACAAATGTATCAGCAACTAGATCACATGCAAGTCAACAAAGGAAATGAATTCGTATGAAACGCTCAGTAACTTGGGAAAAAGAAAGACAGATTATTGGGAGACTGATAAACATTAAATTTGGGTCATTCTATTTTATTCATTTCTCGGTGTTGGAGACCAATGTTGAAGAGAAAAAATAAATTATTGTAAACAACTTTAGTTGTTTTTGGACTGAAAACATTAAAATTTGGTAAGAGATTTTAGTTTTTTATTGTATTATTAAAAGAATATTATTTACTTTAACTAGCACCATCATTACCCATGTGCGCACTACTAAAAATCAGACGTGTATTGCTTTATTTTTTTTTAATTTCTCGACGCATTTTTGAATTAAGTTTATTTACAATCATTCAAATGTGTAAAAGTACAGTACTAATACTTCTGCGGATTTCTTAGACTTATCTCGAAACATCATATTTAGCCTATCGCTCCAGGTAGTAGTAGGGAACATAAAACCATAAGGACAATGTATTTTCCTATCCTCTCCATTGTTACGTCCGAGTTTTCAACTGACTATACTACTAATATTCAGAAGTATATTCTTGAAGAGAGATGTTAAACTGTAGTTTTCAGTATTGCACAACGTTGACACAACACTTTAATTATAACAGATTTATTGGTGTGTGGCCAATCAAAGCGTGGGTATGCAGTTTAATATTGCGTTACCAGCAGACACGTAGTGACTGCCAATTTACTTTTTTAATTAGTGTTGAAAGTGTACCACGCGTCAGGAAAAACAAATTAGTTATTAGATAGCGCAACAACAGCATTCGCCGTGGCTGTCCTGCTGTCTAACTTTCTGTTCCACATCTCACTCCTTTCACCAACTCACCAGTCCTGACTATCTCCCACCTTTTCTAAAAAATTCTGTTTTACTGTCTCTAAAAACAATCACTTGACGGCAATAGCTAATTCAAGAGGGGCACAGGGACACGTGACCCGCAGATGGTATAAAATACGTTGAATAAAATAACTTATAAAATAGTTTAAATATAATATTTTTATGTAATGGAACAGAAAACTCTCAGGAAAAAAGACAGACGACCTCAGGAAACTGAAGAAAAATGAATTTGTATTTAATAGACGTAACCAAGATTTACTTACTGTTATAAATCAAGACAGACTGCAACCAAAAAATTATATTTGTATCACGTTGATATTTATTTTGTTTTATCCAAAATTAAGTTTAGTCAGGCATAAGACAAGTCAAACCGTCTCCTAGTTCTTAAATTCCAATATGTCAACAAGCAACACATCATTTATAAGTGCGTATCTCCTGAGTACTTTGAGAAATTCAGGCAATAGAATGGACTGTTGTGAATGGGTACTGTTTGTTCTAAAAGTAAAGAACAGTAGTACTAAGAAGGTTTGCCATGTTTCTGACGATATACTGACAAGTCTGTTAACCTATCAAATACGATTTTTCACTTCCAACACAATGACAAGTAAAACAATAAAATTGGACGTAGGCTTACTTTTTTCAAAAATATTTGTCACCCGGTCGCACCACAAAGTCAAAGTGGGGTTTTTTACTCGAATGTCGCCTCAGCCTGTGAAAATAATTACTTGGGATAACATATGAGGTAATAGGCGGATAAAACGTAATAAGCGGACCATACTATCATTCTTGCATGCCGAATGATGCCTTCTACCCTGTCCAGAGTGGCCCGTACTCCTAAATCCATTTTACACTATTACTCTTACGGAGCTGCAGTCGTAGATAAAGCTCCGCATGATAGCGCCAACTAGTATAATTTACAAAGCTTGCGTGATAATATAAATTATATTTATCATATCAAATATGCTTAATTCTTTATTTAAATTGCTGGGCGCCAGAGATATTTAAGATCTCAGGGGTTATTAAAATAATAACACTTCTGTTCAGATGCTAATTACTTAGTTGTTTTTGTATTAACATTTATACAAACAAGAGATATTTACACATAAATTTTAACAATAGACATAGAAATATAATACTCAAAATTTCCATATATTAAACATCATAAGTCATTACGCATTTTTCTACAAAAGAAATAACACCTTAAATCATCTACTACAGTTAAATAGATCGCATTTATGAAACCCAGTATTAAATCATTTATAAATTTATCTTTGTTCAACATTAAAGTAATCTAGACAAAGTGAATCTATTCAACTATTATTCATTGAGCAATACATTTACGATTTAACCTACCAGATTACATATATGTATTTAATGATTATCTTCTTTTAAAATTATGAATTAACCTATACAAAGTACATATATATTTAATAATTATTTCTTTCCATGTCAAAAGATATAGAATACCATTAGCATCTCAACATACTCGTGAATTCTTTCAGAATGAAACGGGCGAACCATGGATAGACGACTATACTACATTGAATCTACTTTAGTTATCAATTTAATTTAAATTTAAATGTTCGCGTTTCAGAAAAATGCTTTTCTTATCGTATCTGCAAAGAAACTGTACGGTAAGTAGCTAGAAACATTTTGTAAATGCATTTTCAGGGACTGTATAAATCTTCTTATTGGCTATTCTATTCTTTGAGTTGCCTTTTCTTTTAACTTTTTATCTTTTATGTTGTTACTGCGACAGTGTGAACCGTCACTTTAATTTAAATTTGTTACTTGATTTATGATTATCCATTTCCTGCATTCTTCGTGTCTCACTTCCCCACACATCACTCTTTATCACTATTTGCTCTGCTTTTGATTTTCACTCGTACGCGATAACAACTGACGCTTGCGCACTTCGACCTTAAATTCGGCTATATACTCCGTATATTATTATACGTAAATATACTTCTTCTCTCTTGATGACGCCCTAAATTAAGTTTAGTCACTCGCGAATCGCTTGCTTCTTCGTATTGGCTTGAACACTTTCTCGTTGGATTGTAGATATATAATTACTGAATAATAAATTGACTTGTTAATTCCTTCATGTCTACTTAAAACAAGAATATTGTCACAATAAAGACTGATATACTACTCCTCCGGCTGATTCGACTAAACTCCTGTGATTGATATCTAAGACTCACTAGAGTTCCTACGAGGGTAATATTTATATGGTTGATCGAACTACTCTCCCCACCGTCAAACTAAAAAATACCCCAATTGGCTATCTGTTCAACTTCTTGCCGGTAAATTCGAATGTACCCATTCAGCAACTGATAATAGTTCGCGCTTCCGAGTGACGCTATTTTTGGTTGGCTAAACATTGGGCAGGCGAATTCTTCCCGCGTGTACGTTAACTTGCAAAAATGACGCTAACTTTCTCTTGTGATCAAACCGCTTTCGCAGCTTATTCCTTTGTAACTTCAAGGTTGTTTTCACCACCCTGCTAACGGGACTCTGTATTTTTTGCTACTTTGAGCAAACAAAGCATTCTATATCTTTATGACTTAGAAAGTTGTTTTCTGACAACACATTTTCAAAACGTCTGGCGCCTTAATGTCACCTGTATAATATTAAATTTTATATAACTAGAAGACGTTCATTTGTATCGTTATTAATATGATTACATTAACATTTATCAATTCTTACTTGCCAAACACATGATGTATTATGAATTATGTCTATAAAATAATACCTAAGGTAGCGTAACACATAGGGTTACGTTATAACACTGTTGCACAGCAGTCACTCTCGCTGCGTGCTAATGCGGTCTCCATGTAGCTAAATATCTGATCTTATTAACAGTATGTAGTTGAATTCATATTCAAAGTCCGTGGTATAAAAATGATAGTGCAACAAAAGTAATCTTTGTCACTCATAGTTAATAGTGGACTAAATGATGACAATATAAAGACAAAACAAAGAATAGCTCGTGTATGATATTGGCTATGATAGGTAAGTTCCAGACGATCTGTGGGGAAGTCAACCGTCAACCGTATTTTAGAAACTAGGTACGTCGAGATACGAAATTAAATTTCTACAAAGTTATGGCAGTCCCTGTACTGTCCTATGGGTGTGAATAATGGACAGCAACCAAGAAACTCGTCCTCCTATGGCGCTACAGCCCAAGTCGGGACCTGGCCTCCACCAATCTCCGCCTCCAATCCACTCTATCCACTGCAACCCTTCTCCAGTGTCTTATCCCCATGTCGCTCGCATCCTCTGTAACGCCATCTTCCCACCTCTTCCTCGGTCTGCCTCTAGGTCTCGTTCCCTCCCATGTACCCAGCCAAGCCCTTTTGGGGTTCCTGCCATCCTCCGTTCTCATAACATGTCCGGCCCAACGCAATCTTTGTATTCTTATACATTTTGAGACTGGTATCTCTTTATGTATTTGATACACAACCAAGAAACAAGACAGTAAAATACAGGCCTCGGAAATGGCGTTCTTAAGAGGAGTTAAAAGGTGCTCTAAACTTGGCCGTATAAAGAGTGGAGCCATGAGGGAAAAGTTATAAGTTTTTAACTTGAATGAAAAATTACAAGATTACGAACAACGGCAGAATGAACACTTATAAAGAATGTCAGATTCCAGACTGGCCAAACAAGTATGAAAATACTAACCTATAGGACACAGGTGAGTGGTTAGATCGAGGAAGATATGGCTGGATAATCTTTGAAGGTGCAACAGGCAGGACCTTGCCTATGCCGTGTTGTGAAGACGATGATGAAGAGTTCGTGTGGAGTAAACATTGTTCAAAATTTGAACAGGAGCTTCAGAAGTCACGCGTCCGAGAAAAGCTAAAGAGAGTAGGGATGCCTGTATCCATTATTGCAAATACTACTGTGTTCCGATATTGTAGAATACTGAAGGAGTTCTTTTAGTGTATATTTATTAATTTTGTTTTTACCGTAAGATAATTTTATAGCAGATTAAATGAAATACTCTTATTTTACTTTTTTACTGTTTTAGCTAGTATTTTCTATAAATTTAATAATCTAATAAATAAGTTTAATTAAAATATTAAATGCATACGTTATAATAATGCACTAACATTTGTCTCACACAATGTCAGTGTTATATTAGTAAATTTCAAATTCTATTTATAAAAGTTTTTATAGCTTATGTTTAATAATTATTGAACAAATAATTAAGGAAGGTGAAAAAACGATACTACGACTATAACAAATTAGCATATTGATGTAGAAATACAGTTATTGTCAACAAATATCTACTCTTGTTTCTTCTTGACCCTCTTCCTCTAAAACTCGGGTTCAGTTTCTTCCACAGTCGAAGGATCCAACGTGGAAATCGATGTTCTGACTTTCTCTTGGTCGGTAAGGATCAATGACAATTTATAATACTACCGTTTCGACGTGTATAGTCACAGCTGGAAGTCACACTTCCGACTTTTCTTCTGAAGCTCACTCTCAACACTAAAGTTTCTTTTATACAGAATCAACAGAGCAGTCAGGAACTATGGGCTTTGTTAATTCTACTAGTTCTTTATAAGCAGCCTTTTTTGTATTAACACGTTTGATCCTTACTTTTAATGTGCTATAAACAATGGGGTTTCCAATATACCTCAACAAAATCCATAGATAGTGTAGTAATAGAAAAGATTCCGAGTTTCTCATGATAACACTAAATGTTAATACAGCTTATTAATAAAACACGTATTAATAACCAAACGTAACTTAAATACGCCGTCACTCTGGTACTGAACTTAAGTGTATTAGCAACTGTAAATTACTATCGTATCTATTTTCTCTTATTTCCAATCGTGAACATGTATTCAACATGAGGCAAAGTTTATTGTATCACAAAAGGTATGAACTAAGCAAACTTCATGTTAAACTTCATATTTTTATATTAAAACGGTGCTCATGCTACGCTGTTTTTTTTTGAAATTGCTGAAAAATTTCTAAACTCACATTAAAACTCAGAAATCTGGGCCTGAAAGAGTAAGTAAAGCTTTGCAATAAGGGAAACAACTTAAAAGAGTTTTAACAGGAGTTATTGAGATAAAAGTGTTTGCTTACCAGAAATAAACAGCTGTCAATAATGAAATGCAGAATACTGATAAATTCTGAACTAATAGAAATATGATAGACAAGACTTATATTGTAGAAACAAAAACTGGTTTTCAAATATAAAAACAAACCTTTTAGTTTAATTTAAATTACTACTTAGTTAAGATGTTTATATGGCGCTTTTATAAAAGCACATGCTTATACTGTATAAAAATATATTAATTTAAATATTTCAAAGATTTTGTTCGTGAAGTCAACAACATTACACTCCTATCTAAAATATAAGTCAGAGTGAACTTGTGAGTCATTACTAGTTAAAATATTCAATTAACAGAGATTACGTAAATTACCGTCTGCAACACCTTGTGCAATAAACTACTTAGTCGGAATCGGAGAAGAAACCGCAGCAGCTTAGCTCACTTGCTAAAATAAATTGACGTCTTCGTCAGTATCCAAGGGGTAATTAATTTCATCTCACTCTTACAATTCATTACCTTGTGTTATTAATATCCCGTTTCCACATTTTATAATTACATTGGCTGTAGTTACGGCTTATCCACGCAGCGATGATGATTTCTATTAAGGAAAGAAATGAAATGCATAAGGAGCGTTTACAAACTAAACATAATAAAGATTAAAGAAATTGATTAAACTTAATTTGTGAATGTAATACTTCTCAACTACTTTATTATACATAATAAAAATAAACGTACTTTTCCAATTTCCATTAAAAAATGTTACCGTAAAGAAGCAGTTTCCTTTAATATACGGCATAATAACACAGGTCAACCATTAATATATTGTTAATGAAAGTCAAGCAAGTAATAAACGTTGGCAATCAAAGATGGATTACAAGTCCCTGGTGAGGACAATTAGATATATTTATGTAAAAATACCGTAAATTATTACAGATACATTTAAAGTTAATTACGTTTTTAAGTGTTTAAATTACAATTTACATAATTTTATTGACGTAATAAATAGTGTCTCGGATTGTTATTAGTACCGTTATTAAAACTATTAAGGTAAAATACATTTTAAAACTTTGAAATTCAATTTTATTATATTACTATTATATAATATTAAATTCGCGTTGAATATAGAGGCTCACATTTTACATTAATTTTCAACGTGTACATTTTTAAACAAAATATAAAATTGCTTGTCTTTTGTTTATTATTTTTTCTGTTTATTTATATTGCCATTTTTAACATCATGACTCTCATTCGTTACCTGCCTCGGTGAATACTGAAACTTTTCCGTGTTCTGTTTTTAAATGTACATTATGTTTCAACGTACGTATTCAGTTTGATGTAAATTGATACTAACTTTGCTGGTCAACTGACGTTGAGCATTCCACTGTCAGCTAATCAGTAAATCTCGTTTATAAAATGAAGTACAGGCGAAACAATTTTCTAGTAGTTTTAATATACCTGATTCCTCTTACCTTATAGCTTCAAGCCTATCGCCACTACTGCTCTCCTACATCCAGTATCCCTTATTTTCCTTCTAACCACGTATGTTTCTATGATTCTATATACATATGGGCTGCTATAAAAGCTTCGGTTTTTTTCACTTTAAGAAAGCAAACATTAGCTCACAGTACTTTACAAACTCCCCCACTAGGCAATCGATTACCATAAAACTGCTTATATTAACAATCATAACAATCCCAAAAATCATTTTTCATGAATAAATGACGTAGGGTTTTTTCCGCAGGGTAAATATTATTGTGCACTATCAGGAGATGCCGCAGGAAGATACAACAGTTTCTGAGACAGGTGAATGACGCAAGAGATCCGCTCCCGTCGTGCGACGTGCAGGGTGTGTTTTGCTCTTGCAGCAAAATGTACACCGGCACTACGAAGTGCAGCGTCCGCACCCGCATTGCTGAACACAGCCGCTGTTGTCTCTTGAGGCAGCCGGAGAAGTCTGCGGTAGCAGAGCATACACTCTCTAACGCTGATCATCACGTTCTCTTCGAGAAGACCAAGATCTTGTCCTCGGTGAGTGCCTACTACCCTCGGCTGCACATGGAGTTCGTAGAGATCATCAAACATGGTTCCGTCACTATGAATTAAAGGTTCGTCAAGCCTGAGGGGATGTGGGCTTTAGCTACTTTCCGTTGGGTTACACGTACTGAGTTTCCGGTAGGAGCTCCTGCCATTTGGTCCGGTCCATAACGGAATATTTTGTTGTTTTGAGGGACATTTCAACGTCATATACTAGGTCGTTCTAGTAGAGTATTTGCCAAGGACGTTTTCAAGAATCTCCTGATCGTCAATACGCTGAAGTCGTCCGATCGCTCCGTCAGCGTACCGCTCGGCGGTATAAACCGCCGAGTCTTCAGAAAACAGGGCAAACTGGACTCCAAGGCCCTCTGACTGCTTCGGGATCCTTTAACTATGAAGATTGGCCATCCCCATTTCTTGGAAAAGTAGACTAGTCTTAGATATGCGTTGAACAACACGACCAAGAAAAGGATACCTTACTCTGGATGTCGTATTAGAGCGGAGTTCAAAACACCGTCAGGGCCAGGAGTTTTTCTCAGTCGGTGTCCAGCGAGCCGATCTGAGACCTCTTCCCTAGAGACTGGTTTGGTCTCTGCAGCGTGGTCGGGAGAGACAGAAAGTCTTCAAAATTGTTTTCGACTTCCTCATCAAAGTCAAAGTCTTAGTCCATGGGCGGGATAGAAGCAAACTGATGGGGTGCAGAAATTCCCTATTCGGCGGCTTTGTGGTGCTACCTTGAGGACACCACCGAGAACACCATGAATCTCCACGACAATGGCCTCTAAGTAAGCCGTGTGCGGTAGGTTGACAAGGTGATGACAAATCGAGCTGCTCACCGTCAAGGCCGTACCGCCGTCCCTATAGCGCACATAATTGGCCAATCGAAACCGCCTCACCGGGGTCAAGTAAGTCTCATTGAAAAGTAACACGTCGAATTTGAGTTGAGCAATTAATTCTTGGAGTTCCTGGACTTGTTCAACCACATTGTTGGCGTTCCAGGCAAGAATCGAGAGATCACGTTTGAGGATCCGACTCATAGAAGTGAGCAAGTGAGCATGAATCTTTGGCTACATCAGCAGTCTATAAAGGGGATGTGGTGGAACTGCAGGTCTGAGCGACTTTGCTGAGGTCGTACGCCGCAAGTAAGTCTTGGACGACGTTTGGGTCGTCCATCGATGTATACTATATGGATCGCGTGCTGCCAGGCAAAGTGAACGGCAGAAAACGGTCCGAAGCACGTATAGCTTCCCACACAATGGTTGGCAATAAAGCGTTTGGCGCTAAGTTAACACGTGTATTAAACGAGTCATTCAGTCAGTAATGCACTTGTTTTAACAGTTTACAATTATTACATTTGGGACAGTTCTACTGAAAATTTGTGCTTATGAAGATTTTATTAATATAACAGTTTGTTTTTACTTTTGCCTAACTGATAACTGATGACAATAACTTAAGTGTTTACACTCATTTTATTGATTTTGCGGAAAATTAATTAGAGCGTCATTAGACGTTTTAAATATTCTAAAATATATGTATAATTTATTGATTATATCTGACAGTAAACTTAATACCAAAAAATGATTATATCAACTTGCAAAAACTTTGCCGGCACAGTGTTTAGAAAACATATTTCAAACAATGATTTTTCTGAAGACAGCCATAAAGTGAAACTTATCAAATTAATAGTGACATTATTTTATGAAATCTTGTGCTACAATACTGCTAAGGAAAGAACCGCTGCAGCTACCTTCTCTAAGCTTGGTGTCTGCCAAAAGTTAAATAAATTTGTAGGCCTATTATTTAGTAATGTTTAATGTAAACAATTTTTAAACAGTTAATACGTAGCTAATTAAATAAAATAAAATAAATTAATGTAAATTAGCATTGCTTATTGACACTTTAACGACCATGGGGAGCGTATACGCCAGCTTCTTTTACGCAATAAACATTTAAAGTTTACGGCTCACGTCTTTTATTCTTTGTTTCCTTTATTCTTATCTTTATTCGTCTGGCTTCAATAATAAATGTTCATAAATAAGAACGCAACAGAACTGTTTATGAACGCAACAGAACTTAGCGATAAACTTAAATAATGTGTCAGAATACTGAAATCTTACAGTGAAACAAATGAGTTTATTTTGGAAAAGAACTTATTAAAAACCTCCCACTTTGGAGTCATTAATTGTTAAAATGACACAGCTATACCATTTAACGAAAAATATAATCCGCTAAAGCAACAAAAGCTATAACAAAGCAGAAATGTCAGACTTTGTACAGGTACAGTCTATAGCATACGCAGTGTTCTTGCCAACCACTGATGCAGCGGTCGGACCGAATTCAGTGAATGCAGCACGCGATCCATATAGTATACATCGTTGGGGTCGTCAGAGACGGAGTTCGAGGCATAAGAGCGCGAAGCCTTGACAATCACGGTGGTGCGGTGGCGCGGTGTCGGCAAGAGTGGTGAGACTGCATGCGGTGCAAGCGTTTGGGTCTCCTTGGAACTAGAAGGTTTAGGTTCCTCAGGCTTCTCAACCGAAATGGTAGTGGCTGGCTGGGACGTTGGGACGACTCCCTGACACATGATTTGTAAGAAATGAAGTAATAACATTGAACAAGAAATTACTACCTCTACCATTGTATGATGGCAAGAGTCCGTCAGTTAGATCCAAAGTCTACAACCTGTCGCAGCAATTTTTAAAGGAGTTTAAAATATAGCGGAACCTGTACTCTTCGCTGGTCACAGAGGATATCTACTTACATCCGTATTATCTCCAAAAATTTACTCAACACTTTTTAGGGATTTGACCTTAGAATTTTAAGCAAAAATACAATAGGTGATAGCTTAGAAAGAAAACTTCCCTACTAGATGAAATAATCGTTACGCTCACGTACTTATGCAATTTTGTTCGTCTGAGTCTCTTTTCAAGCCCCTAAGTTCGGCACGCCCGGGGGTTTACGGAATTGCGTTTTCTCTCTGGCAACAAAGTTTAGCATAGCTGGGTATTGCGGTAAACTGTTCAAATTTTGGACACTTACAAAGAAAGAATGAAGAACGTTGACTCATAAATTCGTGACTTTTTTACTGTTATTTATTGCATTAGATAATATATTAGATAACACTTTTCTTTATACTGATTCTCCTGAGATTTCTCTAAGTTGAGAAGATGACGTTATTTATCTGAAGTTTTAATTTTAGTGTAATGCCGGTTGAAGAATGCAGTACGTTTTTAAAGTAAGTTATGGGAAAAAATAATTATTACAATTTGAATACTAATTTTACTTTACCGTTTGAAGTTGAAATTTGAACTTATGGGAAAGACTACCTAATGCAGAAAACATATTCAATTTCTGTTAATACGCTTACATGTATGTCTGTAGTTATATGTGTGAGAATCTATACACCATTCTGTATTTCTGACACCTTCTTTATATTTATTGTGTCTGACACAATAAAATATTTCTGACACTCAGGGGAGTATTTACGATGAGGAAGAATGGGACGGGACCCTACCGGGAGGTCGAAATTATTGACGAATATTGTTAATCTCTTAATTTTTAGGTTGTTTAATTTTATTTTTTTCAGCTGTTTATGCTACACAATAGTAGCTCTTTTTTAAATATACAAACAGTTTTATTACCCAGCAGTAGTGCACACGTTTGAAATATGAAACAGGCTACAGGAAAACCAATTCAGTCAATAAATATCTTTTAACAATGTTTCAATAATGCATATTATTATTGTATTATTACCGTTTACTTAATGGGAAAGATTTCACGATATTATCACGCGTTTTGCAGCCACTTTAAAAAAAGTAATATCGATTAGACTTAACTTGTTTTTTCGTTTGTATGAAGCGGACCGGACCCCGGATCCCCCTAAAAACCAAATTCCAAGTACGCCACTCCTGACACTAATATATGCGCTAGTCTACTAATATATTTTTAATTGTTCATTATAAATATTATAAATCATATTGTTAGTTGATTAAATTAAATAATTTTGTACTAGGCTTGGAACATTCCATAAATAAATATTTTATTTTAGTTAATTAATAAAGTTGTGCTAGTGGTTATAATCAAGGAACAGAAGCGATATCATCGTTTTCTCACAGTTACTTAACTTTTACGTATGTTTTTGTTTTTCTAATACAAGTTATCTACACAGAGTATAGCGAAAAGTACTTAGAACTAGGTATAAGTGGAATCTAAGGTGATTAAACATTATAAATTTGACAAGTTGCAAAAAAATGTACAGTTACATTCCAATGTCAATAATATTGTGTTGTAACATCGTAGCGTATTGTTTTCTGGACTGCAGTAGAAAGTCAAGGCTAGACGCAGTGAAATAATTAAAAACTTGACACGTCTTGGTAACAGGTACAGTTAATTGAATAATTTTTCCTCCTAGTCGCAACATTTCAATAGACACTGTGTACAGTTCACAATGATAATGAATTAAACATTGATATGTCTAACAAATTACGAACACTTCACCGACAAACAACATGCACTGTGTGTGGGTAATGTATATTGCCGCTTTTTAAGAAAATGACGCTATTTCTACCCGCAACTACAACCCATTTACAGTGCGGGCATTGCTGATCCATTTGTTTATTCCATTGTCAGTAACTCTGATTCTACACAGCCGACTTATAAACTATGGTAGACTCTCTTCCCAGATGTTTACTATGTGTGCATAGTTTCACGTTGCAGCAATAAACTTAGATGCATAACAAGAATCCGTTAAATATGAACACTTATTTGATTCATAAACGGTCTTTTCTCTTCATTAACCATATTTTCTCTCTTATTTTGTTTTCCGTTCATGTAAAACAGTCACAGACTTAAACATGTGCGTACTTGCTGGAATTTATTGGCCTACCATATTTCGATATTTAAAGCACAGATTGGTTTGGGTGTTTTGAAAAATACCTCATACGTTTACTCCAACTCTCTGTAAAAACACTTTGGTTCAAATCAATAATATTTCTATAAATCCTAGTCAGGCAGGCTGGTTTTGTATTCTAAATATCTGGCCAGAATAGATACAATATATACTGGACGAACGGAAGAATGAATTACATGAATATTATGGAAAAGGAATACGACTGGATATGTTATACTTTGCAGAATATTAAGATTATCTGTATAAGAAATAATGGGGAGAAAATTGGAAGACGCGCTGTTGTTGTGTGCATCATATAAACAAATATAACTATCCAAAATAGTTAATCTTTTTGTACACACTAGAGAATGAGTAACACCTTCAATATGGTTGTGTGTTTAACCCGAAACGAATGTTACTATTAGGATTACAAACAAGCCATAAGCGTTTAGCTTAGTCTGTTGCCGTCGTGTCGTTCGTCAGCAAAAATGTTGGTCAAATGTTCTTCCCAGTTTGCTTTACATCTCTCCACTGTCTCTTCTAGTCGTTTCACATTCAACCCAATCCGTACGGTTACGTTTCTTATTCTTCTTCTTTCTAAAGAATTTAATTCTTGACGTTTCATGTACTGTTCTTTTTCTGCTAATATCAAGATTTCACTTCTATACAGTACTACAAGGCTAAATTAATATCTAAGTGATGATTCAGGCTAAATTAAGGAAACAGCGACGATTCCTTCCAACCTCCATGTTTGCCTCCATGTACCTTCAATACTACGAGTGCTTACAGTCAAAAATTCACGTTAACGTTTATTCAATTTCTGTCTACACGCTCAAGACTTTTTGCAGTATTAAAAAATAAATAATTAAGTTCATTACTGTGTTTTTCTTGTTTGGTCACATGAAGTGATTATATACTACATAATTAACACAAAATTGAATTAAGTTACACAATTTCGTTGAGAACGAGAGGTTCAGAATGTTATAGCGCATATAACTGGCAACAAAAATAATTATATCGAATTTGCAAGTTTTTTTCTTTTAAATTTGGATATTTTACAGGATAGGATATTTTACAATTCACTGTGTATAGAAAAGACAGTTATGGAACGTCCACGTTAGTAACAAACCGAATGGCGAAGTGTCACAATACGGTTGACTCAGGCAGAAGAAAAAGTCGGTCCGAGAAGATCGTGAATCGTGATCCATATCGAGAACTCAATGGAGGTGAATAGTGAATCCCCAAGACAATGGGAAGTAGCGAATCGCGCAGCTGTGGTAGTGAAATCGCGTAGTTCAAAGTTATGAACAAGTCAGGGTTTATAAAAGGGCATAGTGGATATTTCAGTCTCCTAGTTTCAAAACCAGATACATCCACTTTTTCCACATTCTCATTTTTTTGCATTTTCCTATACTTTATTACCTTCTACATGTCCCTATCTACCGTACTTCACAAGTTTCAAAATCAGATACATCCTTATTAAAATTGGAGTTGAAATTGCTGGTTAGTTACAAAATCAGATCCATTACCTTCTTATGACCTTGCCTAATAGCTGACTCCTGCTCAGCTGTTCATAAGCCCAACAATTGAAGTTATTGTTGGATTGCTACTTTGCAGGCTGTTAGCCTGTGGTCTACTGCTTACATGTTACGATTAACAAATTGGCACATTGTCCGGTACAGAAAGTACTGGGGTGAATTGGCGGAGAACATGATAATGTATTAATTGTTTCTACACTGAAGATGGCCTCCGTTTGTTGGGCCGAAACCTCTGGTTATGAGGCCATGTCCTCTTAGTAAGTAGGAAACAGTAAACCGTCGAATGTTTATTCAACCAAGTACACAAATTGATTAAAAAAATTTATAATTTATTCCATACTTTACAAATAGAATTAAGTGGTAATTTCTTCCATAATAACTTGAACAATTTTTATGGCTAGACAGTTTTTTTAATATTTGAATTTATATACATGAACCTGTTGTTTTACACTATTTCTCGGTCCATATTTAATAATTTCTTTGTGTTTTTTAATATATTACTTGATCACTACTTAAAAAAAAAAAAATTAAAATCTTACAATGTGCCCATTGTTCTGTAAACACATAAACCCAACACCTAACACCAATTTAGAATAGCATTCAGAAGTGCTACCGACGAACTGATTTCTATGCTTACTTTAATAAATGTGTTGCCCGTTATGCATCTCTGCACCCTGTAGCACGAGTTTAAAGCGTCTGTTGTTAAGGAACTGGTGTCTATTTAACTGAACATCTTTTATTTGTTACAATGCTATATTGAGTAGACTGACTTAATTCCATTTGCTGCAAATATTTACAAATACGTACATGCGCGCTGTGCCAATGATTTGAACAATTCGTATAAAAGATTTAACACTACAAGCATCTGCAGAAGATGGGGTGCCAGTTTCTGGTACCATATATCTTATTTGTATTTTACAGTAGGATATCATTTTTATTGTTTCATGACTGTTGTTATGATTTAGATATCTATTAGTGTAGAGCTTATGTCTCCACAAACATTTTTCCACCTCCCCCAGGAGGAATTGTTGACTGCACTTATGGTTACGAACATACATGAAATATTATCCATTGCGAAAGACACTCGGAGTGAGGCTCTGGGTCACTGAACGGCGGCTTTACTGATATTATGTTTCGTTATTGACAATCGATGTATATTTGAATCAAATTTGAACTGTTAATAATAAACAAGAAACGTGCATTAGTAAACATTTTGTAACATAATGCTTCTCGGAGATCTTAAATACTCTACGGCTCTTAGTAACACACAGAGCGATATAATTTGACGTCCATTTTCGCTAGATAAATAAGCTAAAATATTAAATTCAACTAGTTTAACGAAATTATTTTAAGTACAATTTTCCTATAATAAACCGTAAAAAGCAAAGTATGACAAGTAGTAAATGAAATAGAGCAAGTTATACTGCTTAATATTGTTTTGTACATAGGCATAAAACTATAAATGGATGGGCGTATCATGTTTGTGATTAAAAAGTTTTCTCTATAGGAAATTAGATAAAAGAAGTGTCATATTTTTCTACAAACTCATTTATTGTTATAACTAATAGGCCTAAAGGTAAATTAATCATAAACAAAAGATGAAAACTTAAATTTTATTGTTTTAAATTAGCCAGTCCAGAATACGGCGGGACCATAGGTTTGCAAGCAATGAAATAACACTACATCAAAGCGATATAGAAGTAATAACCACTGAGCAAATGTTGGAACATTTATGGTACACGACATATTTAATTTGTCTTAGGGGACCAAAGGCATAATATCAAATTGGACCCTGCAAAGATTCAACAGTACTTTCTTACTTACATATTCGAATAAAACATTAGGTAAATAACAGTAGAAAACCAGGTTAGTTGCTGAACACATAATGCTTTAATCGAATTTACTTAAACGTAATTTAAGTCAAGATAGGTTTGGATTCCAAGTTGTACTGTTAACAGTTATTTACATTTGAGTTGTCCGTTGTTCAGTTATCTGTTTTACATAAACCTTTTTGATCAACAACTAAAGTGTGTGCTGTTGACATCATCATGTTTACGTACGTATGTTTCACGTAGTAATTAATTTCGGTCTAAAACAAAGCAGCAGCGCCTGTTTGATCTCTTTAATTTATTACACTTTCGCTCCCCCCTAACATATCACACACAACTCACAGATTAGCCTCCAGGCCCGAATCAGTCTACCCTACGGCTAAGACTGCTTCATGGATTATGACATATTTCTATGATACAGTCCCTCTAAAAAAACTTCATCATCTACAGTTTAAAAATGTAATACAAAGGACCGAATTAAAATCCGAGGTTCAAAACAAAAAGGCAGCATCATGATTTCTCTTTTATTCGGTAACCGTGATAGTGTGAACGGGTCCAGCTGTTTTCGCATACGTATATTCTATTATAGGTCTACTTGTTACACTTATTAAAGTATACTGAGGTGCATTTACAGTAACAGGTGACTATGGAAATATATAGTCTATTATAACACTTCAGTTCTTTGATCACCAGTTTATACAACAAACGTTTTGGAAATAGATTTTACGCACATCCTTGGAGACTACAGACGTCTCCAAACACAAAGACCACAGACAACTCTTCAAAGCAGACAAAATTACAAAAACGCCTTCTTATAGGCTACGTATTTGATAAAATCGTTCTGATAGGCAAATCACTATGGACAAACTTACGAAAATCTTAGTCTTAAGTAACCATAAAAAATTAAGTACACGCGCAGGAAAATAATTTGTTTTTACATTGTAGGTTTTAGTTAAACCAATATCGCAAATAAAGAAGTGAAAATAATGAGTTGCTTTTATAAAGTTATTAAATTCTATTATTATGAGGAAGAACAGACGTACTTAATTTGCGGGTCTATACGCTACAACATATTTTAAGTTTAGTAAAACTGAAAGAAGAGTTATTATTTTAGTAATAAGCGTTAAGACTTGCACTGTGATTAAAATACTAATCCAATTTAATAAACATAATCTGCTCTTCACATTCCATTTATTGGATTTGCCAACCGTATAGATGGAACAATGCCCGTCAATAATGTATTCAATATGCTTTGAATGCTCATGCTCAACGCTGAATCGGATTCATCCTGTTTGATATAAAAAGAAAACTCTGAATATTCATATCTGTAACAGGTAAACCACAAACAATATTAGTTTCAAACGTTTTATGTATGAGTAATATTAGTGTGCTTAATTAAATGTCTTATATAGTGTGAATCAGAGACAGTGGGGGAGAAAACGAGAAGCAGAGGAGAGAGGGAGAAACATAAAGAGGAGTAACAGACAGACAGGTAGACAGAGCTAAAGAGCGTATAGGAATGTCAGAATCACAGAAAACAATATAACAACACAACTAACAATTCAGACATTAACATTCAAGGTTATATCAGTAGTCAGTTATTTTCAGTGATACAATGTTGTTAAACAAAAGGTGAACGAGCAAGGGCAGTAGTTTTTAATTTCATAAAGAAGAAGCGAAAAAACATAAAATCATGCGAACACATTAATGAAAAGATACTCAAAGTGCACATGGAAATACGAGTAGAAATATAATTTTAGAGATATACGCACTTAATAACAACGCTCTAATTGGTATCAAAGACAAATTTGAACAAATAGTAGAGAATAAAATAGCCTAAATATCAGAATTACATGATACTTTGTTTATTTTCACGCTCCAGTCAGTTGGCAGAACAACGGTAAAATTATAGAACAACAGGAAAAAACTCAGTTAACGCTAACGATGAAACGCTAATTTCCTTATGTGAGCTTTGTTCACAAAAAAATAACTCATTTACATGGTACCAACACACAACTAATAAGAGGAGCGGATTGAATTTTGAATCGCTGCTTTGTTGAATCAAAAATGTTTATACCTTGCAGGTGGAAATCACAAATTAGAAAGACAGAGAACCTGCACATTTTTATACAAAAATTACTAAGCAGAATCCCTACAGCGTGGAACAAGAGAGTACAATATATTTATATCTACAAAAGTTAAACCAAAACTTTTAACGGAGTAAACACAACGGTGTGAGAAGGAGATAATGATTTAATTGGAAAATGCATAATAGAGTCACCAGAAAAAGCTCTAGGAAGGGAAAAGAAAAGTGACAAAACCTCATTTGTAAGACAAGGACATTGAAAAACATCTTGAAAAAAGAAAGAATTACGGAAATAAAATTACAAGATCCCAACGATAGTGAGCTACAAGAAGAATATAGTAAGCTTAACAGAGCAGTTAAATGACAAGTGGTAGACAGGAAGAGTAATAAGTGAAGGAAAAGTGTAGATAGATCGAAAATATATGTCGGAAATCCCTTGATGAAGAGATATGGAAGATCATGATCCCTACTATAATCGAAAACGATATCATCCTGGACTATCATCTACGATACGGTCACATGGGAGCCATGAAGGTGATCAAGGCGATAGAAGAGAATTGTCATATAAAATGTATCAATAGAAAGACGAGAAACTACCTCAAAACCTGTATGATATGTCAATTGGTGAAAACCAACAATGAGAGAAAAGAGGGTATGATGATACCAATTACCTCACAAGCCAAACTGGAAAAGGTTTTTCTGGACATCTGTGGTCCATTTCCCCGCAGTGGCGGACGCCATCGATACAAATACATTATTATCATGATGGATCACTTCACAAAATTCACAAAACTGTACCCTGTGAACAGAGCGACCACTTTGAAGACTCTAGGAATAATAACAAATCATTACATTCCAGAGATAGGGAGCCCGGCATCCATAATCACAGACCATGGAACGCAATTTAAGGGTTGGAGGTGGAGAAACACTCTAAATACGTTGGGCATTAAGACATACAAAACATCTGTCTACCACCCCAGCAGCAATCCAGCGGAGAGAGTACTGCGAGAAGTCGGAAGAATATTACGGACTTATTGCCATAATCAACAAAGGAAGTGGCAAGAATATTTATTAGCTACTGAAGAATTCCTTAATTTGTCATATCACCCCGCTATAGGTACCACGCCATACACGGCAATGTATGAAAAACCGCCTCCAAGAGAAATACAAGACATAATAGAGTTCCCCATGAGTCAAGAATACAAGTTCAATCGAATCAGATTCTACAATAAATTGGCAGAAGACCAGGAAAGGCGCAAGAACAAGTATCAAAAGGCGATTAAGAAAATAATAAGCTATGAAGTCGGAGAAACGGTACTGCTAAAAAACAGGGAATTACCCAGTACTTTGGAAGGCATTACCAAAAAGTTGTTACTGCTGTATACCGGCCCATACCTGATTATTAAAAACAATAATAATAATACGTATGTACTAAAGGATATCATTTCAAATAAAGTAAAAGGAACTTATAATCAATTATCAATTAAAAAATATTTAGAGGAGAGATGAGAAATTTCCAAATTCAAAAAATTAGTAAGTACAACTTACACCAAACATTCGAAGAATTATGAAGAAAAAAAAAGAATTTTGATGAATAAAGAATTTCCAAATTCAAAAAATTAGTAAGTACAACTTACACCAAACATTCGAAGAATTATGAAGAAACAAAAAGAATCTTGATGAATAAAAAAATTTCAAAATTAAAAAAATTAGTAAGTACAACTTACACCAAACATTCGAAGAATTATGAAGAAACAAAAAGAATTTTGATGAATAAAAAAAAGAATTTTGATGAATAAAAAAAAATTTCCAAATTCAAAAAATTAGTAAGTACAACTTACACTGATCATTTGAAAGACTATTATGAATGAAGAAAAAAGAATTTTGATGAATAAAAAATTTCCAAATTCAAAAAATTAGTAAGTACAACTTACACCAAACATTCGAAGAATTATGAAGAAACAAAAAAAATTTTGATGAATAAAAAATTTCAAAATTCAAAAAATTAGTAAATACAACTTACACTGATCATTTGAAAGACTATTATGAATGAGAAAAGAATTTTGATGAATAAAAAAATTTTTAAAATCAAAACAATAATAAGTACAACTTACTCCAAAATATTTGAAAAACAACTATAAGAATAAGAAAGACTTTAGTTGAATAAAAATATCTAAAGTTAAAAAATAGTAAGCTCATATCATTACTCATACGAATGATGAGAAATAACTCTTAAATATGAAAAAAGATTTTGTAAGAAAGAGATACAAAATTCTAAAGGAGAAAGGAAACCAGAATATCATATGACTTAATCGATACAACTTAGCCAAACTCACAAAGGAAATAATTTAATAAAAATGGAACAATGAAGAAGGACCAACTCAGTAAAGACCAAATAGTGAGACCAGAAACCAAAAACCCTGATACTATTAATGATAATGTTGTTGCAATAACCACTGTTATAGTGAAAGTGATAAAGAATTAATCCATGTTATGCCATGAGCAATAAAAATAACTCATTGGATACCAGATGGTAGAAAAAATAAATATAAATGCTAATTACTATGTAAACATGATGAAATGTATATTATACCACATACCTAAACCACATAATATGGAATAAGCTTTAAGAGAGAAGAAGAGTCAAGTGTATAAAAGTATTAATTAATATAAAGTGTTATGAAGTGAAGAATCTAAAGGTGTTTATTTTAGTCAAAAGAGACTACTTTTACTGTTTATTTATTTTTATGACTGGATGTAGAAAATGCCATCCGTCTTATATTTTGAGCAGAGATGATAATGCCTCTGGACTCAATTAATTGAAGTATTGGACAGCAGGGATTGAAGCCAAAGGTGCCACTCTGAACTGTTCCAATTAATTTGTTAGGGAATGTTAGGGAGTAAACATACTGGTGAGGAAGCACCAAATAAGAAAGGATATAAAATGATAATGTTTTACACAAGATTGAAGATCACTTATTAATGAAGAAAGAAACTAATGAAGGAGATACACATCATCGGAGAGGAAGCAACGGTGGAAAAAGAAGGTATATAAAGTGAAAACATGTAATCACGAAGAAAATATGGTAAATACAAAAGAATTAGTAGTAATTATTTCATCCATACTAAGAGTATGATCTGAACTAATCACTTTTACAGGAGAGCATATGTAGCATAACAAAATTATCACGTTAAACATTTAACTTAATGCAACATAAATAAAGAAGAAAAGGTCCATAGTGAGTGATAAGAATGAATTGTTTAAAGGTTAAGCAAAGGAAACTGTATATTAAGTCAATAAAATGTTAATAAGAATAAAAAATAACAAAGAAAACCATTGATCAAAATAACTTACTATGTAAAAACCCAACAAACCAGCAGTATACCCAGTAGATTGGGGAAGCAGTAAAAGGGGAAAGACTAGAAAAAGGAGATAAAAGGGTGAAAACAATATTAATAATGGAAATTTATAAGGTCCAGAAGCAGAGAAACCACAAGACCACAAATTTACTAATATAATAATGAAGAAAGGACAAAATATATCGAGATTCCTACAAAGAGCCTAGAAACAAGAAGAGCTATTCCAAAAATGTTAATAATGGAATACATACCATTGAACAAAATTAAAACCAATATATTTAGACCCAGTAACTCAAGTTACAAGATACAATCCAAAGAAAACCGAATTGTAAACTAGTTATAAGTGTAATATGTAAAAAATTATTTAAAAAGACTACCATTAGTGTAGACAATAATAAGTGACACACTATAATAAAGTATAGTGTAATTTCTTACACTAGAAATCTATTAAAAAGACTACCATCAGTGTAGGGAAATACTATATTTATAAAAAATAAAAGACAGTCTAATGACTAAAGTTAATTTTAATAATAAAAGTGTTTTAAAAAATTAAGTAATATAAGATTGTAATAGATGCTTTTATTTCATTGTGTTACCAAGACAGTTATAGTAATTGAAAGAGACAGTTAATAACTGGAGGTGTCATTAGTTATAAAATATTTTTATTTCATTGTGTTATCAAAATAGTTATAGTGAACACAAGAGACAGTTAATATCTGAAGGTGTCATTAGTTATAAGATGTTTTTATTTCATTGTGTTACCAAAATAATGATAGTGAACACAAGAGACAGTTAATAACTGAAAGTGTTACTAGGAATAAGATGTTTTAATAGGATTAGGTTTGTGATAAAAGGAAACGTAAAATCAAAGGACAGCCAATGACTGATAATATTGCTGATAATAAGATGTTTCCATTATAATTCTATATGTATAAAAAAATAATAGGCATAAGATGTTTTTGTTATGTTTAAGTGATATAAAAAAAAAGTTAGTAGATATAAGATATTCTGTTGTATTTAAAATCATGTTATTTAATTTTCAAGTTTGTAAGGCAGAGAGGCAAGTAGGTAATAGGAATGTAATAATTTTATTTAAAACTGTAAACCATATGAAAGGTACAAAGCAGATTAGCTAAGACACCACTCTAGAAAAAACAGACCAGTAATGTAAACCGAAATTATCTATCAGAGAATCAAACTACTTAATGTACAAAGCAGACTAGCTAAGACACCACACTAGAAAAAACAGACTAGTAATGTAAACCAAAACTATTTATCAGAGAATCAAACTACATAATAGGGGATAAAATTCAGTCCATACAACACAGAAATTGAAAATGTAATTAATACAGATACAATTAATAACGAATGGAATGACAATGGAAAGAAAATTAACTTCCTTTGGAAACAAATAATACTAGGCCTATAATGGTAATCAAATCAGACTAAACAGTAAATTAATCAATATTGAAGTGTTTTAACAACAAAATTATTAACAACAAAGATAATCACGGAGTTATTAAGATTATTCCATGGAAATATTATCAGAAAAACACACTTAAAAACCATTTAAACACTAAATTTGTACAAAATATGAGGCCTACAATAATTATAAAAAATTGTAATTTTTGGGCTTAAATGAACTTGAAACAAACCCAGCTATATATCCAAATATGTAAAATTAATTAATCAATATTGCTGAGTAGTTAGATTTTTGTAAAATTAAGAAATATTTGAAATACAGTAAAAAATAAGAAAACTTATTATGTAAATTTAGATGATGAACCAAATCTGAGACATGTACTTTTGTAAATAAACAATAGAAAGAGGAAAAAGACATATCACAAATTACCCTAAAACGACGACGTTCAGAGTTTAGTCTATTGTTAATCGTGAAGACGACTAGTTGAGAATCTACTAACAGAAGACCGAAAAAGTATAATTTTGTGCAAAACCGTGAGTGTGGCTATGAAGAGTGTAACAGAGGTTAACTAAAAGGAAAATAACATTAACAGTTAATATTTAACACCTCACTAATTCCGAACAACAGTAATAACACCATCTAACACAAGCACAAGAAATCAACGGCCATTTTGAGAAGATTTTGGACCATATTAGCAGAACACGAATGCACATATTTGAACACCGGACACTTCACCAGTAACCCATCCCGAAACGACATCGCAGGAGAAGAGAGAACACTCTACACTATATTCCTGGACCAACACTACTTCGCAGAGAAGGGAATATTCATTTATTTCTGTGGGAGAAGCTCAACCAGTTCCAGCAGTGCATAGCAGCGAAAATCGAGGTGAAGGCGGCCATACTGGATTTCCGAACGAGCCAAGTACACTGCCTGCTTGAAGTGAGTGACGTCATTTCGACGAATGGTTCGATATTACTTTTCATAATTGACAATTTCAATAATAATATTGTTTTATTTCAGCCATAATAATTTAGTTTAAGAATATCTGTAAGAATGTATCTTGTTCCTTGCCCTCTGACCATTTCGACTCGCTAAAAGAATCCTAATTAATTAATCTTGTAAAAAATATATTTTGTCAATCTTGTTCGCTACCGACTGGAGCAAATAATCAGCCAATGTCTGAGCCATGCGCAGTCTGAATGGCGCATAATTTTAAATGTCAATAAATGAACATCATTATTCAGTTACAAGAGTTGTATTTATTTGTATAATGAATGTTAACTATTTTTTTTTTCTAAACAAAGATAATTTACAGTGCTAGAATAAATATCTGAGAGGAAGAAGAAGAGTAAAGTCAGCTGAGAGAGAACCAACCGATCTGACTACACAATTAAATCATTAATAGAAACAAATAGATCTGAACTACAAATTCATACTTATTCAATTGGAAATAATTAAAGCACACACACAATTAATTAATTATTTATTCATTAATTGAATTCATCAATTGAACAAAAAAACTAAATATTAGTAAAATTTCATAACTTACAAAATTTTTTTTTATTATCAATCAATCACACTTTATTATAAAACATTATTTATATTTAATTTATTCTTTGTAATTGGTGAATCCAAAGTGGAGCTGTATCATCGGCGAGTTCAACACCGAGATTCAGACAACATTTATTAGTATCACAATAATTCTTGCTATCTTTAAGGAGACTAATTGTGTGAGCACATCATCAAAATATATCTTCTTTATTCTTTAGTCTCTTTTTATATTTGTAATAAATTATATTACAAATTGGCGCTCAGCATCATCATCATATAATTGGTAAATTATATTACAAATTGGCGTCCAACTAAAGGGCTTTAAATAGGAGGTAATAGAGTTATAAAATAAGGACGAGTGTCCAGTTTCCTATTTTTAGCTCGTCAGCGGTCAATAGGTCGGAAGAAGGAGCGAGATGCACGGGAGAGCTACATCAAGGAAAAGGGCTGTGGAGGCCGAGCAGGAGGTAGACATGGAGGATAAAGAGGCGACACCAGTGGAAGATGTGGAGTCGATGTTACCGCCAGCAGAACCAAACAAGCCTGCACCACAGGAGGAACAGCCGAAGAAATCCACCACAAAGGAAGATACAAAATTTGATCAAATGATGGAGATGTTACTCAGAGAATTTAAAACGACGAAGGAAGAATTAAAAGAAGAGTTGAGTAATAAAATCGGAGATACCAACAAGAAAATCGAAGAAAATAGTAAGGAAATGAAAAGTGATAACCAACGATTGAAGGAGGAATTAAGAGAAAACAGTAAGAAGATGGAGGAGAAGATGGAAGAAAATAATAAGGAAATGAAGAATGATAACCAACGATTGAAGGAAGAATTGGGTAATAAAATTAGAGATACCAGTAAGAAGATAGAAGAGAAGATGGAAGAAAATATTCAGAAAATTGAGGAGAAAATGGAGGAAATAAAGACTGACAATAAACAGTCGAAGGAGGAATTAACCCAGATAAGCCAAAAACTGGAAGAGACCAACAAGAAGATGGAAGAAACAAGTCAGAAAATGGAAAGCAATAATCAACAATTAAGAGAAGAATTGAAAGAGACGAACCAAGAGAATATGAACCGATTAGATGGAAAGATGGAAGCATTGAAGGAAGAACTGGGGCAAAAGATAGCTGAAAATAATGAAACAATCAGCAAGAAGGTAGAAGAGGAATTAACGGTAATCGAAAAAAAGGTTACAAGAGCTGACGAAAGATGGAGTCAAACCGAACGAGAAGTACAGAGTATCAAGACAGAAATAAACACTAAGGTTAACAACATTGAAGAAACGACTAGGAAGACGTTGGAGGAAAGACTAAAAGAAACACGTGAAGACTGGGAGCGAGTGCAGGACCGATTCACAGAAAAATGTGACGGCATTGAAGCTACTGTGACCAGTATCAACAGTCAGGTGCGACAGAACCAAACAGATATAGACCTGTTCCACAGTCGACCGACAGGCATTACCAGTTGTCCTAACAACGAGAATCGTGAAGGAATTAACTTCAGGTTTTATAAAAACAAACCGATAGAGTTCCTAGCCAGAATCGAAGAGTACTTCACCAAACACAGAGGCAATCGCTGGAGGGAGAATAAAGAAGTACTTGACGAATCGTTCAAGGAGATAGCAGATAATTGGTGGATGGCGATAAGAGACGAAGTGACCGACTATCAACAATTCAAAAGGCTATTCAAACCCAAATATTGGTCTGAATCGACACAAAATATCGCCAGAGACGGGATCTGTCATGGAAAATACAACCCGTATGGAAAACAGACTCTAACGGCGTACTTCTTGGGAAAGGTGTGCGTGGCCAAACATCTAGAGCCCAGAATACCGGAAGAATGCCTGGTCAGCAAGCTCTCATACCATTATGAGGAAGATATAATAAGAGCTAGAAGAAACAGTCAAATAAAGACTGTACAAGCAATGACCGAGCTCTTAGAAATGTATGAGCATGAAGATTACTACCGCCAAAGTCGCAGGAGATATGAAAGGCCGGAACCAAGAAGTAACACCAATAACTCGAATAATAATAATCGGCAGAATATGGGCAACAATAATAATTATAATTCCGCAAATCGGAATAATGCCGAATACAATTATAACACCCGTAATAACAATAATGTACCTAGATTTAATAACAATAATAATCATGTTCCTTGCATTAATAATAATGACAGCAACAACAACAATAATAATAATAATAATAATAATAATAATAATAATAACCGTCCACAAAACAACAACGGTTATTATAATAATAACCGTAATTATGTTCCAAATGGTCAGAGGAACCCCAACCCCTCTAATAACAATTATCATAGTAATTATAACAGGAATTACCCGAATGGAGGCAATAACAATAATTACAGGACATATCGACCCCATATTAACTACATCAGAGCGGAAGGCAGTGGACAGAGGAGGTACCAGCCTCAACGAAGTAGCCGATATTATGAGTACGAGACCTTTCAAGGAAGTCAGGGAAGTAATCGTTACAGAGAGTACGAGCCCAGACGTAGTTCCAGCCTGGACAATCAACGAAGACTACCTGTAACGGAAGCCCAACAGGACGATCGTGCTGAACCAAACGAAGCAGTTTCAGGACTCCAAGCTGATGCTTCCAACGGCCTAATCCGTAATGATGCGGAACATTTAAACGAACGGAGGCAGTAATAAACTCCAATAACCCTTTACTGCTCCAATCTGCTGGGTTTGACCAAGGAATAAATTTGAAGAAAGAAAGAAAAAATTTTACAATAATATACAGTAATTATTTGAAAGATATCCGTAAGGACTTGCTAGAAGAAAACGAAATTAACATTAATAATAATGACAATGAAATAATATATATAATTGCAGAAATTGAGGGTATTTCTGTTCCTATAATGATAGACACTGGAGCCAATGTCTCTATAATAAATCGTAATGAGTTGGACCGGATACAGCAGGAATGCCACAAAAACTTACCGGTACTGCCTATTAATAATATTGTACTTGTAGGAGCTACCGGCCGACAGAACAAGACCATAAGAAAACAGGTATCCCTAAGTGTCAACAGTCAGGGCATTAGTGTGGATATGATATTTCTTGTTGCAGCCGGATTACCTTTCAACATCATGATAGGATGTGACATATGGCGCAGAAACTCAGCAGTTATCGACTTGTGCCGAGGAAAGGTATCACTCTTTTCTGAAGGTTCGACCTGGGTAGCCAATTTAACTAACAACAAGATGTTAGACTCCAGACAACTTCTCGACCACAAAAATAAGGTGAATTACTTGTCAAACTACTCGACAAACAACAAGCCAGTACATCAGGATTCGGAGGAGGACCTATGGTAACAAAAGATTCAGGAGATACGTAACTTCCAGTGCCATAATACTACCGAGCAATTAGAGGAAAACCAGCTGAATCAATTAGTCAACATATATGAAAAATATCGAGCTGTATTTTCGGACGAGCCTGGAAAGATCCGGAACTACCAATGTTCAATACGATTCAGAGAACCGGTAGAATTTAATCGAAAGTCGTATCCCATAGTACAATCTTTGAAGGAAGCCGTACGCACAGAGATCCAGAATATGATCAGTAAAGATATTATCGAGAGCAGTCAATCGCCATACACTAGCCCAATTGTGGCTATACAAAAGAAAAATGGGAAGGTAAGGCTTTGCCTTGACGCACGTGAGATAAATAAAATGATTATTAACGATCGTACCTCACCTGGCGAAATTGATGAGATATTGAAGAGATTTCACGGAACGAAGTTCATTACCACGTGGGATACCGTTTGCGGCTATTGGCAGGTGGAGTTGCACCCAGCAAGCCGGCAATACATGGCGTTCATCTTCGAAGGGCGCAACTATCAGTTTAAGAGGTGGCCCTTCGGGTTGGTGAACTCAGTAGCTGTTTTTGTCGCCTGTATGGATCATATACTCGGACCAGAAGCGCTCCAATTCACGACTGTCTATGTCGATGATCTCCTAATAACATCAACCAATTGGGAAGAACACTGTTACCGTGTGGAGCATGTCTTGAAGAAGCTGGCTGAAAATAATGTTACCCTTAAACTAGACAAGTCCAAGCTTATAGCTAAAGAAGTACAATTCTTGGGTTTCCAGTTAAACAGTCAAGGAATAACACCATCAACAGAAGAGGTAGACGCCATACGACGATTCCCTATACCAAAAAACAGAAGGCAACTACAATCATTTTTAGGCCTGTGTAACTACTATAGGAAGTCCCAAAATAATTATTCCGAACTGACGGCCCGGTTTCAGTACCAGTTATCGTCCAAGAATAAATGGCGATGGGGTCAAGAACAAGACGAAACCTTCAAATCAATTAAGGAGAAGTTCTTAGAAGCAGTAATGCTCAACTATCCGAATTTTAACCGACTCTTCTTTCTAAACTGTGACACTAGTAACATTAGCCTGGGATCAACACTGTACCAAGAAGATGAAGGTGGAAAGAATTTTGATGAATAAAAAATTTCAAAATTCAAAAAATTAGTAAGTACAACTTACACCAAACATTCGAAGAATTATGAAGAAACAAAAAGAATTTTGATGAATGAAAATTTTCAAAATTCAAAAAATTAGTATTTACAACTTACACTGATCATTTGAAAGACTATTATGAATGAGAAAAGAATTTTGATGAATAAAAAAATTTTAAAATTCAAAACAATAGTAATTACAACTTACACCAAAATAAAATGAAAAACAACTATGAATAAGAAAGAATTTAGTTGAATAAAAATATCTAAAGTTAAAAAATAGTAAGCTCATATCATTACTCATACGAATGATGAGAAATAACTCTTAAATATGAAAAAAGATTTTGTAAGAAAGAGATACAAAATTCTAAAGGAGAAAGGAAACCAGAATATCATATGACTTAATCGAAACAACTTAACCAAACTCACAAAGGAAATAATTTAATAAAAATGGAACAATGAAGAAGGACCAACTCAGTAAAGACCAAATAGTGAGACCAGAAACCAAAAACCCTGATACTATTAATGATAATGTTGTTGCAATAACCACTGTTATAGTGAAAGTGATAAAGAATTAATCCATGTTATGCCATGAGCAATAAAAATAACTCATTGGATACCAGATGGTAGAAAAAATAAATATAAATGCTAATTACTATGTAAACATGATGAAATGTATATTATACCACATACCTAAACCACATAATATGGAATAAGCTTTAAGAGAGAAGAAGAGTCAAGTGTATAAAAGTATTAATTAATATAAAGTATTATGAAGTGAAGAATCTAAAGGTGTTTATTTTAGTCAAAAGAGACTACTTTTACTGTTTATTTATTTTTATGACTGGATGTAGAAAATGCCATCCGTCTTATATTTTGAGCAGAGATGATAATGCCTCTGGACTCAATTAATTGAAGTATTGGACAGCAGGGATTGAAGCCAAAGGTGCCACTCTGAACTGTTCCAATTAATTTGTTAGGGAATGTTAGGGAGTAAACATACTGGTGAGGAAGCACCAAATAAGAAAGGATATAAAATGATAATGTTTTACACAAGATTGAAGATCACTTATTAATGAAGAAAGAAACTAATGAAGGAGATACACATCATCGGAGAGGAAGCAACGATGGAAAAAGAAGGTATATAAAGTGAAAACATGTAATCACGAAGAAAATATGGTAAATACAAAAGAATTAGTAGTAATTATTTCATCCATACTAAGAGTATGATCTGAACTAATCACTTTTACAGGAGAGCATATGTAGCATAACAAAATTATCACGTTAAACATTTAACTTAATGCAACATAAATAAAGAAGAAAAGGTCCATAGTGAGTGATAAGAATGAATTGTTTAAAGGTTAAGCAAAGGAAACTGTATATTAAGTCAATAAAATGTTAATAAGAATAAAAAATAACAAAGAAAACCATTGATCAAAATAACTTACTATGTAAAAACCCAACAAACCAGCAGTATACCCAGTAGATTGGGGAAGCAGTAAAAGGGGAAAGACTAGAAAAAGGAGATAAAAGGGTGAAAACAATATTAATAATGGAAATTTATAAGGTCCAGAAGCAGAGAAACCACAAGACCAGAAATTTACTAATATAATAATGAAGAAAGGACAAAATATATCGAGATTCCTACAAAGAGCCTAGAAACAAGAAGAGCTATTCCAAAAATGTTAATAATGGAATACATACCATTGAACAAAATTAAAACCAATATATTTAGACCCAGTAACTCAAGTTACAAGATACAATCCAAAGAAAACCGAATTGTAAACTAGTTATAAGTATAATATGTAAAAAATTATTTAAAAAGACTACCATTAGTGTAGACAATAATAAGTGACACACTATAATAAATTATAGTGTAATTTCTTACACTAGAAATCTATTAAAAAGACTACCATCAGTGTAGGGAAATACTATATTTATAAAAAATAAAAGACAGTCTAATGACTAAAGTTAATTTTAATAATAAAAGTGTTTTAAAAAATTAAGTAATATAAGATTGTAATAGGTATAAGATGCTTTTATTTCATTGTGTTACCAAGACAGTTATAGTAATTGAAAGAGACAGTTAATAACTGGAGGTGTCATTAGTTATAAGATATTTTTATTTCATTGTGTTATCAAAATAGTTATAGTGAACACAAGAGACAGTTAATATCTGAAGGTGTCATTAGTTATAAGATGTTTTTATTTCATTGTGTTACCAAAATAATGATAGTGAACACAAGAGACAGTTAATAACTGAAAGTGTTATTAGGAATGAGATGTTTTAATAGGATTAGGTTTGTGATAAAAGGAAACATAAAATCAAAGGACAGCCAATGACTGATAATATTGCTGATAATAAGATGTTTCCATTATAATTCTATATGTATAAAAAAATAATAGGCATAAGATGTTTTTGTTATGTTTAAGTGATATAAAAAAAAAGTTAGTAGATATAAGATATTCTGTTGTATTTAAAATCATGTTATTTAATTTTCAAGTTTGTAAGGCAGAGAGGCAAGTAGGTAATAGGAATGTAATAATTTTATTTAAAACTGTAAACCATATGAAAGGTACAAAGCAGATTAGCTAAGACACCACTCTAGAAAAAACAGACCAGTAATGTAAACCGAAATTATCTATCAGAGAATCAAACTACTTAATGTACAAAGCAGACTAGCTAAGACACCACACTAGAAAAAACAGACTAGTAATGTAAACCAAAACTATTTATCAGAGAATCAAACTACATAATAGGGGATAAAATTCAGTCCATACAACACAGAAATTGAAAATGTAATTAATACAGATACAATTAATAACGAATGGAATGACAATGGAAAGAAAATTAACTTCCTTTGGAAACAAATAATACTAGGCCTATAATGGTAATCAAATCAGACTAAACAGTAAATTAATCAATATTGAAGTGTTTTAACAACAAAATTATTAACAACAAAGATAATCACGGAGTTATTAAGATTATTCCATGGAAATATTATCAGAAAAAAACACTTAAAAACCATTTAAACACTAAATTTGTACAAAATATGAGGCCTACAATAATTATAAAAAATTGTAATTTTTGGGCTTAAATGAACTTGAAACAAACCCAGCTATATATCCAAATATGTAAAATTAATTAATCAATATTGCTGAGTAGTTAGATTTTTGTAAAATTAAGAAATATTTGAAATACAGTAAAAAATAAGAAAACTTATTATGTATGTTTAGATGATGAACCAAATCTGAGACATGTACTTTTATAAATAAACAATAGAAAGAGGAAAAAGACATACCACAAATTACCCTAAAACGACGACGTTCAGAGTTTAGTCTATTGTTAATCGTGAAGACGACTAGTTGAGAATGTACTAACAGAAGACCGAAAAAGTATAATTTTGTGCAAAACCGTGAGTGTGGCTATGAAGAGTGTAACAGAGGTTAACTAAAAGGAAAATAACATTAACAGTTAATATTTAACACCTCACTAATTCCGAACAACAGTAATAACACCATCTAACACAAGCACAAGAAATCAACGGCCATTTTGAGAAGATTTTGGACCATATTAGCAGAACACGAATGCACATATTTGAACACCGGACACTTCACCAGTAACCCATCCCGAAACGACATCGCAGGAGAATAGAGAACACTCTACACTATATTCCTGGACCAACACTACTTCGCAGAGAAGGGAATATTCATTTATTTCTGTGGGAGAAGCTCAACCAGTTCCAGCAGTGCATAGCAGCGAAAATCGAGGTGAAGGCGGCCATACTGGATTTCCGAACGAGCCAAGTACACTGCCAGCTTGAAGTGAGTGACGTCATTTCGACGAATGGTTCGATATTACTTTTCACAATTGACAATTTCAATAATAATATTGTTTTATTTCAGCCATAATAATTTAGTTTAAGAATATCTGTAAGAATGTATCTTGTTCCTTGCCCTCTGACCATTTCGACTCGCTAAAAGAATCCTAATTAATTAATCTTGTAAAAAATATATTTTGTCAATCTTGTTCGCTACCGACTGGAGCAAATAATCAGCCAATGTCTGGGCCATGCGCAGTCTGAATGGCGCATAATTTTAAATGTCAATAAATGAACATCATTATTCAGTTACAAGAGTTGTATTTATTTGTATAACGAATGTTAACTATTTTTTTTTTTTTAAACAAAAATAATTTACAGTACTAGAATAAATATCTGAGAGGAAGAAGAAGAGTAAAGTCAGCGGAGAGAGAACCAACCGATCTGACTACACAATTAAATCATTAATAGAAACAAATAGATCTGAACTACAAATTCATACTTATTCAATTGGAAATAATTAAAGCACACACCACACAATTAATTAATTATTTATTCATTAATTGAATTCATCAATTAAACAAAAAAACTAAATATTAGTAAAATTTCATAACTTACAAAATTTTTTTTTATTATCAATCAATCACACTTTATTATAAAACATTATTTATATTTAATTTATTCTTTGTAATTGGTGACTCCAAAGTGGAGCTGTATCATCGGCGAGTTCAACACCGAGATTCAGACAACATTTATTTGTATCACAATAATTCTTGCTATCTTTAAGGAGACTAATTGTGTGATCACATCAACAACATATATCTTTACTTATTTTATTTATATTTGTAATTATATTACAATATATATCGAAAGACATATATTACAACAAGAGGATTCATCTCCCTTTTAAAAGCCCCACTGTTGTTGGGGTTAATCTATAACAAGTGGATTCAATACGTTTGTATCGTTTAATAAAAACGCAGATGTTTTTGCGATGTAATTTGTATGCCCGGATAACGAATAAAGTTACCTTTCAAAACTTGGTTGGAATCGTCAATCGATTTGTAAATGTTCTTATGTTTTTGATTATTATTTATATGAGTTATTTGGTTATCGTTTACTATGTTGTTATTCAGTATTCGTTGATTAACAACGATTATACGGGAGTGGGAATGTAGCGTGCCACCGTTCGCGTTCGTTTGAAAACGGCGCGTGAATAATATTTGTTCTGTAATTGTTAAACAGATCGTGTTAACTAGATATCCTTGCGCCCACTGCAAATTTTCTCTTCTGTCTCCTGTAACTAATGATCTTTATAATCGCGTTACTGAAATAAAATAGAACTGATATGATTGACAAATTATATTTTTTATTCGTTATCTCTTTAAAACATTGGTCAAATTACCGTTCTATTAGTCGAACATTTACGGTTGGATAAGTTCATCCGCCGTGACAAATAGTCCGCAACAACAAAAAATACACAATATATAATTTATATTTCTCAGATAATGGGTACTTGGAGTTGCTAGGAAAGATAGGAAATACACTTTCACTTAAAAATACAATGCATTACAAACATATATCTACCTCTTATCAACTAACAATGTGTATGTAATAATGTTTGTCAAAATTATTCACTTTCAGAAGTTGCAATAGTGCTTACAGCGAAATCTAACAATGAAACATGGCCGACTGCCTGATTCGTATTTTGGAAAAATATATTTTTTATATTTCAATTAGAGTGCTTTAAATAAAGTTTTAGTTGTAATAGTTTATAGTAATAGTTTGTATATAGTCTCCTTTATCTGGAACAGCTATGTTTTTTGGTGGAAATTGTGTTGTGATGTTATGTAGTGGCCTCCTGGACTTAACCAAAATTTTCTCACCAATTGATTGTGTCTTCGGAATGGACGCCTTGGGTAGAGTGACTATTTTCTTAAATTGTCATCAGTGTATTGGTTTTTCTTAGTTCTGGTGCCGCGTCATGTGTTGTCGATCTTTTCTGTTTTGTTTTACTGGAAATGCCTCTCCTGGAGTAAGTTTTCTTTCAGTTTATATTAATTTTTACTGCCAGCCATATGCTGTTGAAGTTTATGGTTTAATGTCTAACAATGAGTTCTTCCTGAAAATACGTTTAAATTTCCTTGGTGACCTGGCTTTTGTGTTTTGTGATTGGTCTAAATTTCTGACCCCGTCACGTGACTAACAACTATTTGAAAACTGGCGATTTTAATTCTGTCACCTCAGATTACGTTTCATTTATTTTGACCTAAATTTATCTTCAATTAGTACCATTTTATTGTTTATTAAAATTAAATCGTTTTGATACTAATCTCGCCCCATTTTGGCCTCTTATCGGCTGTTTTGACAGGTTTATAATTTTGTGTTTTGAGGCATTGACCCAATCTTGTTTGACATTTCTATTGTATGTCTTACAGATCTAATATTTTCTAACATTGTTATTCTTACTACTAAACATAATTCTGAGTATTCCTACTTTACACACATCATTAATTTAAATACATGTTCCTATTTTTCTGACAATAACAATAATACTGAAGCCATGTCAGTTTAGTGGCTTACTACACTTTACAATTATGTTTCCTATTCATATTATGACAGTAATGGATGGTTTATACATCTCCCTCCATTAACATATTTCTAGTTTAGCAAAATCAAGCTTTTGTTTTTTGTTTTATTTAATTTGGTAGTGTTTAAATAAAGTGTCTAATTAATTCAATTTCATGAAGAAATGAAGAAAGTTATGTTAGTGGTTGAAATCACAAGCAGAATGATCACTGTTGCACACCACTATATAAAATTATCCCGATAATAAATAATTCAATGTTGCTTGAGTCTGGCTCAATTCTTTGGGCCTATGTGTCTAGCAGTTAGTTATTTCTGTACAATAGCTTTCTTATAGAATTAGATCCTTCCCAATTACATGATTAACATTGTTGAATAGTTTATGAACATCCTGTTCACCAAACAATTAACATTTTTTCAACAAAACTATTTATAACATTGAAATTAATGGTGCACACAGGCTCCCCATATTAACTACTTCTAACACAACTAAACATGGGTGTTTATTACCCTAACTCTTTTGTATATCACTATTCCTATTATCTAAATTATATCATAACGAACAATAACTGTTTACTATTCTAAAATTATTAGGTATTCAACCCCTATGAGTAAATAATTAGCCCTGAAATAGAACATTGTTGTTTACAAAACACTTAACAAAAAACACTTTGTCACTATATTTTGGTTCTTACTTCCATATATGTGGTTCATAAGACCCTTATCACTTTAATTTCCCCCATTGACTTTCACCTCCCCACTATATTATGATCTTTTGATCATCACTCAATTACTTTGGGAGTGCACTCTCACTACCTTCACTTGTTTTAGTTTATTGACTTACAATGGTTTCTTATACTAGTACATATTCTGTTATTATTTATTCTATTGCATTGTATTCTTAACTTTGTTTTATATTTATTAGGTCTTCCTACCAAGGTTATCGTTACTCAAAAGAATGGGATTAGTTTACTTATTAAATTGGGTCTATTTGTTATGTCTCTTGGTCCAAACTTCTGTTTCCAAGTTCTAATCCTAGTTCTTTGCCTCTTCTCATTTCTTCTGTTAAATGTTGATTCTTCTTTTAGTATACATTGTCGAACGTTTCATTTTTTTTTATCAATACATCTGTAGTTCCGGTTAGATTGGTTTATGTTGAATTTGTTCATGCCCCTCACCTACCATAACTATTGGGTTTTGTCACGTTATTAGCAATTTTTCTTTGTTTGTTTTCTTCTGAATTTCTTTTTATAACTACGGTTTCTTACAAAATATTTATTTAATCTTCTTTGATTACTTTTGTTGGATGTTGGAATTGATATTTTAATGTTTATTACATACTTCTTAATAGGTTTTTTCCCCTTCATGGTTTGTGCTAGTACTTGTTATTGATATCTTATTGTTATAATATATCTTATACATATGTGATGAAATGTACCATCATATATTGCCCCGTCATTAAAACTGATTATTTCGGAAGATGTCTTTCAGATACTGAAGAAATAATCATTAATTTTTTCAGTTTATTTATTCGAGCTCTTTTTATTTTATTCCTTATATAGATTTACATATATTGTATTTTTCCTTCTGTTTACACAACTTTCTTCCTTCTACGTTTCATCCCTTGAATAACAAAATTTACCTAATTATGTGAGCTGGTACAGTTCGGGTAGGCACTTTTTTGGCTCTAATTCACCGCTGTCCAATGCTTCACCTTATGAGTTCAGAGGAACGTATCGTCTGCTCATGATAATGGTTGCTGGAAATCATCTACAGTCAACTAATTTCAATTAAAATCTCTAAAAATAGTCTTAATTACAACTAAAAAAAATCATTCTGGGATTACTTGTGCTGGTTTCATTTCAGTTATTTAAACATTAATTATGTTTACTATTCACTTTCTTATTTCATATGATTTTAGCTCTCTGTTCTTCCATGTTAGTGATGGGTAGTATATATCTTCCCTTTTAGATATATGTATAAGATTCATTTACATTTTTTTTTTCATATTATTCTGTACTAGTCAATTTTAATGCAATTATTTTGTTATCACTGATTTAGTAGTATCATTTCATACATGATTGATTACATTCAATGTATTGTTCAATACATATTCCCTTCTTGTTCAATGTATGGGAATCGATAAACTCATAAGTATTGTTACCGTTAACTCTGCTTACACTATACGGTGCAGTGTACAATAACAACAATTTCTTTGCAATGCCTTCCATTGTGCTGGGCAATTCCCGGTTTTTCAGCAGTATTTTGTCTTCCACTAGGTAACGTTCTGGCTTCGGTTGTAGTTGCTGATATTTTCTTCTTGTCTTCTCAGTCCGTTCTAATATTCTTTCATAGAATTTTACATCGTCAAATTGGTATTCACTTTCGTTAGGGAATTGAATTAGTTCTGTGATCTCCCTGGGTGGTGGTCTCTGAAACATTGCTGTATACGGGGTCGTTTCAATAAACTGATGGTGTGATAAATTCAAGAAGTCTTCAGCAGCTGGCAAATACTCCGCCCACCTTCTCTGTTGGTCGAAACAATATGTTCGTAGGATCCTTCCTACTTCCCTTAAAACTCGTTCGGCCGGGTTACTACTCGGGTGGTATACAGATGTTTTGTATGTCTTGATTCCATTCTCCCATAGTGTCTCTTTCCATCTGTTACCCTTGAACTGCGTCCCATGGTCAGTAATAATGGACTTAGTTGTTCGTACCTCATTGACATAGTGCTGGAGAATAATGGTTAAAATCTTTTGCGTTGTTGTCCGTTTGATTTGGTATAGTTTTGTGTATCTAGTATAGTGGTCGAACAATATTACAAAATATTTATATTGGTGTCTCCTGCCACTTCGCGGGAATGGGCCGCAAATATCAATGAATACCTTCTCTAATCTGATTGCTGATGTTATCGGCATCATGGTACCTTCTTTCTTGTCATTATTTATCTTTACGAGTTGGCATATGTGACAGTGTTTAATTTGGTTTTGTACTTTTCTATTGGGATCCTTGATATATACATGCTCCTGGAGTGCCTTTACAACCTTTAACGCCCCCATGTGGCCATACCTGATGTGGCAATCAATTATGAGATCTTCTCCATATTACGTGGTATCACAATTTTCCATTTACTAAATTCGTATTTGGTCGTGATAAATAAGATTTGCTGATTTGTGCAGTAAAATGGTGTTATACGGTCATCCTGTTTGGCAAGTCTGTCAAGCAGTTTACTCAATTTGGTGTCCTGCTTCTGTCGTTGTTCTAGTTCTTTTATGATGTCAGCCAGGTCTGACCTACTGCTAATGATGTTGTACAGTTTAATTATAGTTTATTTTTCGCCCTCAAACGTTTGATCCCTGATGTTAATTCTCGATAACGTTTCTGCAGCGATGTTCTTTCCATGAATATACTCCCAATTTAGGTTGTATTCCTTAAGTACCAAGCTCCACCTGGTTAAACTTCCGTGGTTCAACTTGCAATTTTTCAGGAATAATATTGACTTGTGGTCAGTTCTGATGGTAGTCCTATATCCTAAGATGTACGTTCTGAATTTGCTACAGCCGAATACAACGCTTAAAAGCTCTTTCTCTGTGACAGTATAGTTCTTTTCACAGCTATTCAGAACTCGACTGCCAAAACTGATGACCTGATGGTTTCCTTCATCGCCTTCCTGATAGAGAACGGTTCCCAAACTGACATCACTGGCGTCGCAGTTCATAAAAAATTGTTTGTTGAAATTTGGATGGTGTAATATTACTGATTCCAGAAATTTATCTTTGATTAGTTTAAGTGTGGCATCTTGCTCTTCCCCCCACGTCCACTTGTCTTTTGACGATAACTGTCTTGCGAATTTTGCTGTTAATTCCGAATAATTACCTTGGAATTTCCGGTAATAATTACATAAGCCGAGGAATGATTGAACTTGCTTTCGATTTCTTGGTGTTGGAAATTTTTGAATGGACTCGACTTTTTCTTCGGACGGAGTGATCCCTTTCTCTGACAAGTTAAACCCTAGAAATTGTACCCCCCTTGCTATCAATTTTGATTTCACCAACTTCAGTGTAATGTGGTTTTCTGACAGCCTTTCCAGTATCTGCTCTACTCGTTGACAATGATCATCCCAATCGGTCGAAGTGATTAAAATGTCGTCCACATAGACGGTTGTATACGGCAGAGTGTCCTGTCCAAGGATTTGGACATTATTTACACAAACATGGCCACTGAATTTACCAGTCCAAATGGTAATCGCTTAAACTGGTAATTACGGCCTTCGAAAATAAATGCCATGTATTTTCGGCTTTATGGGTGGAGTTCAACCTGACAATACCCACAGACAGTGTCCCACGTGCTGATATACTTAATCCCATAGAACTTTTTTATTATTTCCTCGATCTCTACTGGGGATATCCGGGCGTTCACTACTACCTTGTTGATTTCCCTCGCGTCCAAACAGATTCTCACTTTGCCACCTTTCTTCGGAACGGGGAGGATAAGGCTTGTATAAGGGGAGCAACTTGGTTCTATGATATCTTCGTTCATTAACTGATTGATCTCCGCCCTCACAGCTTCCTTTTGTGAGTAGGCGATCGGGTATGAATTTCTATTAAAGTTCACTGGTTCCCTAAACTCTATTTTGCACTGGTAGTTTCTCACCTTGCCACGCGTATCCGAAAACACATGGCGATACCTATTGTACACATTAATCAATTTTCCTTTTGCATATCAGATATAGCCTATCACATTTGAAAGTACGAATTTCGTTAATCTTGTCACGCCATAATTGTTCACTGTCCAACTCGTAAAGGATTTCATTGTCTTGTAACTGCCCTAGCTGTTCTAAGCTTCCCTGTATATGATACGTTATTCGGGTTGATGTTGTTCTGTCACTGTCCACTAAATTAGCCGTCCATTCTCTGTGTTCCATTTTTAGGAATAATTTTGATTTGTTCATGTCAATGATAGCGGAATACTTTTTCAACATGTCACACCCGATTAGCATTTTAAATGGTAAGCCACTGGCTACTAAGAAATTGATTGTAACTGTTTCATTATTGCTGGTCAGTTCTAGACTTACTTGTTTTCGGACTGTTCTATTCTTGCGTCCCGTCGCCCCAATTAACACAATGTTGTTGATGGGTAGAGTAAGTACGTTTTCCTTCCCTTCTTCAATTATCTTGTTTAATTCTACTACGTCGATCAATGACAAGTTAGCTCCAGTGTCGATCATAATTGTTGTTTGTACACTGTTGTTTCCTGCTGTTATGTATATAATTTCATTGTTGTTTTTATCCAGATTCCCTTCTTCTTCTTCCAACAATTCTTCTCTCAAATTTTTCAGGTAGTTATTACGAATTACTGTAATACGATTTTTATTATTTTCAACGTGACTGTTGACGCTGGTAAACTCAATAGTGTGATTATATAAATAAATCACCTTGTATCCGTCGTGTGACTTCGTTGTACGTCGATTAAAATGACGCGTTTCGGTTCATATGCTCCATCATCAGAATAAATCACTCTATTGAGGTTATAAACGTGTTATAATGAACATAGTGGAACTGGTTTGGGCTGGCATGTGTGGGTTATGGTTTAGTGGTCAGTCAATTAATTATTATTAATGTCCAGGGTTCCCGATGTAGTCGGGGATGTGACTCCACATGGTGTAATTCCAACCTCACCATGATCGGAACAACTTTAGACGCTAGTTCCTCGGCTGCTGGAGGGGACACCACTGTCAGGCAGGCCACTGTAACTACCTGGACCAAATGAGGTGATATTTAAACATTTTACTTACACTAGGCCTCTACAGGAAACACCATGTTTTGTGCATTTAACAATCCATAAAAACTCAAGTTATACTTCATTGTGCTCTTGTCCAGCTGGACAGAATTTTGGCTCCAAACTTTCAGTAAAATTGTGATCATAATGTAATTACGCTCCAGATTAATTGTAGACCTGGTCGCCGGCATGTGTCCGGCGGACATTAATTTTATGCTTTACGATTTTCTTTTACTGTGATACTGAATGGGGTTGCAGACGTTTATGGTGGACCGGTATCTTAGTTATGTAGGTGAGTGCAGTTGTAGCAGGCTGGTCTGGTATCTATTACAATCGTTTTTTTGACACATTATCATTTTCTTATGTCATAGAAGGGTTGGGAGTTTTCTTTATTTACATTAGGCCGGTTCACACATTTTAACCTGGGGTAGTCACCTGTTGGTGCAGATCTATGCAAGCGCCCGGACATGTCACCTTATGTCGGGTCAGACACTGGCACATGTCAGCGGCCGGGTCAATTCAGATTGTTTTTAAATTTATAAATGTACTTTTTATAAAACTATACAGGCTGTGATGATACTTTAACTTTGTAATTGTGTATTTGCTATTATGGGTCAAACCAAGTTTCTCTAAATTAATAAATTTACTTTTCATAAAACTATACAGGCTGCTGACACCTTAACTTTGTAATTGTATTTTGCTATTATGGGCCAATCCAATTTTATTTAAACTTATAAATGTACTTATGATAAAATTAGCCAGGCGGTTACAGGCTTTTTAAAATTATAAAATATTTTGTATCTGTGATGTAGATGTATGTGTTTTAAATTATGTGTTATCTTTATGTCAGGTGTTATGTAAAAAAAAATTATATTTGAAATATTTGGGGTTGTGATATTCAAAAATTAATGAATTTGTGATATATGAATATTCAGAAAAATTATAAATATATTGTGAAAAAAATGATGATCAAGTTTAGAATTTTGATAAATGTTTAAGAAATATTAATATAGAATTCTGTGAATTATGAAAACATAGGAAATAATAAAAGCTGTTTCTAGTGTGTTAATAGAGCGTTTTAATTGCAAGTCCCGTCTCACTGGACCCACCACACCTTATGCTTCTTCTAGGCCTTCTGCCTAGTCATAAATATCTAGTAGCCCTTCTTTAAAAAAAAAAATTATAAACACACAAAATAAAACGAGGAGTTACATGTAATCGGCAATTATTAGTGGGTATACTAATACTAATACTAATGTAAATGTAATCGGCCAAACAGTGGGTTTTCAAATATTTGGTTATCGTTTACTATGTTGTTATTCAGTATTCGTTGATTAACAACGATTTTACGGGAGTGGGAATGTAGCGTAAAAAAAAAGGTAGCAGAGCGTGGTTCTATCTAGGTTTGAAACCTTGTGGACAGTAATGTGGTAATTTTTGTATTTAAAGGTTGGCTAATCTGTACTTTCTAAATTGCGTTTATCAAGTTTATGCATCGTCACAGTTCAACGAGCGTCGGCGGGCGGCAGACGTCATAGCGTTTGCTGCTTGTTCTGTCTTTTCACTTTTTCTTGTTGTTGCGACAATTATCTAAGCCTTAGGCCTTAACATTTTTATGTAGTTGAGTGCTGCACATTTGCGCCTCATTTGCCATGCAGCTTTCATAACCGACTTGGTTTATTCTAAATTTAAATGTCTTTCAGACATAGCCAACCTTAGCATGCCGATTTAATTGTAAACGAAACATAATAAATGTATTAACTACAGTCCACTATCGTCATTATTCTGCAACCTGGCAATAACTTCATGAAGCATCATTCTTCCTTATACTTAAGGGTCCTACGGGACGAAATTCTAACATTTTTTGGTCGCTCCGTTCCTGGATTCGACATTTTGTCGGGATTTAGTAAGCATTTCTTTCAACGCCATTGAGCCTCGTGACGACACCACTGAAAGACCATCCATGTGCTAGCGTCTACACACCAGATTGAGCAGTCATCTATCCAGTCCGTGCGTGTCTGCCATCTGTTCCACGGCCTCGACGCTCCAGGACATCGCATACCAGGTGCGATGTCAACGACATCATTGACAAGTGCGTACAATGGCTGAAGAAGTCCTCAAAGTGTTGGTCAGAAAGAGAGGCGGCTTAAAGTCTGCCATAGTGCGAATTAATTCGGCTATAACTAACTTTGATAAAAGCAATAATACTAAACACTTTTTAACGGTTAGACTCGAAAGTCTAAAAAGTTTGGTAACAAAATACGATGAGGTACAGTCTGAAATTGAACTCATTTCTAAGGACATAAACGCTGCTCAAGAAGACCGAATTGAGGTTGAAGAGCTGTTATATTCAACAGAATCCAATATCTTGCAATTAATAGAAACTTTCAACGTTCAGACTGAATCTCAAGTATTAACGAACAATGTGCAATTAAAACCTATAAGTTTGCCCTGCTTCACAGGCAATATTTTAGAATGGCAGCACTTTTATTCAATATATTTTTGAACTTCGTACACGCCAGATCTGATTTAACATCAGTGCAGAAATTACATTATTTGATTCATCTCTTAAAAATGAGCCACTAGATCTAATTAAGGCATTACCTATTTGTAATGAGAACTATTCCATAGCGTTGAGTTTGCTGTCCGCTAGATATGATAATAAATTCATATTAGCGAAGTATTATATCCAAAATTTGCTGGAAGTAAAGTCAACAAACAAAGACTCTGTCCAAAGTTTGGCAGAATTCATAAATACGATAACGTCTTCAGTTAATTCGGTGGCAGCCATGCAACTCTCAGTAGATTCATTTGAGCTTATTACTGTACAATTATTGGCAGTAAAACTGGACCATTCCACGTTTAAATTATGGAAGGAGTCTATAGATCCCGATAATCTTCCTAATTTTCAAAGCTTCACTCAGTTTTTAAACGCACGTAGACAGTTGCTAGAAAATACATTACCGATCGATGCCGGACAGCAGCTCAACAAGCTAACTTTAAGGTTCAACAATAAATCTGATAAACATACATGACGAAACTCTGCTGGCAGCACTGCATTAAAAGTTATCACTCAGCTTCAAATAATTATTTATGCCCATGCTGCAAATCTAGTCATCCAATTTACATGTGTGACAAATTCCGTGCATTAAGCACATCAGAACGAGGGCAATTTATATTAAAGCATAAATGCTGTACCAGTTGTTTAAGACCAGATCATTTTTCATCTAATTGTAAGGCCAAACAATCATGTAAGATCTGTTCAAAAAGACATCATACATTGCTGCACATAAATAATGTGTCAAAACCATGTTCTGCCAGCAGTAGCAACCATTGTTCACTCAAGTTACAGTATAAAAACAATGTTCTCTTATCGACAGCACTTGTGTTTGTCATCGACCGGCCTGGTAACAGACAACTTGCAAGAGTTCTATTGGATGCTGGGTCACAAGTGAATTTTTGTACGGAATCATTTGCTAAGAAATTACGGCTTAACTTGACTAAATCTAACATACCGATTACAGGTATTAATAATGCGGCGTGTTGTGCCACTAACTTGGCGTCTATTCGCATTATTTCTCGCTATCAAAGATTCAGTTTCGAAGCAACATGTGCGGTCTTATCTGCATTAACCCATAAACTGCCAGCACAATCTTTCGACATAAATCATTTTAACGTCCCAGATAACGTTTTCCTCGCCGATCCACATTTCAACATATCAGCTGATATCGACATACTTTTAGGAGCGCAATTTTATTTAGATTTAATTTTAGCTAACAAATATGTACGCGGTTCTCAATTTCCTATTATGCAAGAAACAAAGTTAGGCTACATTCTAGCAGGCAATCTGCCCAAACACTGCCGTTATAAGGGTCCTGCTGTTTCGTTCCTGGCTAGGAACAACGACAGTCAAATTTTGGCGTCTCTTGAGAATTTTTGGGAGACCGAAACTATCCCCGATAATGCACCCATTAGTAACGATTCAGCTTGTGAGGAGCATTTTGTTAACTCCACTCATCGCAATGATGAGGGTAGGTTCGTTGTTTCGCTACCATTTAAGTCTGACAATCCCCAGTTGGGTGAGTCCTATGCTAATGCTGAAGCGAGATTCTTGAGTTTAGAACGCCGGTTCATGCGTGATTCTGAGCTTGCGCGCGAATGCGCAAACTTTATTCAGGAGTATAAGGATCTTGGCCACATGACGCTTGTCGATGATTGTTCTATCACTTTCGGGGTTTCAAATACCTACTATTTGCCTCACCATGCCGCCTTTAAGCATTCTAGTTCTACGACAAAACTTCGCGTCGTTTTTGATGGCTCGGCCAAAACTACCAATGGCCTTTCTCTCAATGATATTTTGTTAGTAGGCCCAAACGTCCAACAAGACCTTTTTTCTATTCTTTTGCGATTTCGTATGCACAACTATGTTCTCATCGCCGAAATCGAGAAGATGTAACGACAAATTTTGGTATCTGATAAGGATTGTCATTATCAACGTATTCTGTGGCGTAACTCTCCCCTCGAACAGTTTAAACATTTTGTATTGCGAACTGTAACATACGATACTGCTAGTGCTTCGTGTTTGGCTATTCTCTGTCTTATTCAGATTGGTAAGGATCATCAAGCTTCTTTTCCTGACGCTTCGTCAGCTATAATTAATGATTTCTATGTCGATGATTTGTTAACCGGTGCAGACACCATTTCTAATCTGACCAAGTTGAAATCTGACTTAGGTACGTCGTTGAGTCAATACAGTCTCACTCTGCATAAATGGGCATCAAATGAACCCAATGTGGTCGCAGATCATAATAATTTATCACTCCCGTTAAATAAACAAGGTAATGTGCGTACGTTGGGCATTCTTTGGAATAACTCTACAGATTCATTTTTGTTTGACATCAAGTCATTCCCAGTTGAATCAAGCATCTCTAAGAGGAAAATCCTATCGATTATCGCGGGTATTTACGACCCACACGGAAACGTCGGTCCCATTGTTTTCCTTCACAAACAGTTTATGCAGCAACTACGGCTGTGCAATCTTGGTTGGGATGAGCCAATCTCCGGGCAATTACACTTGCATTGGCGTTCATTATGAGATAAATTATGTCTAATCGGTAAAATTATTGTCCCACGTTCTATTCGCTGTAAGTCTAAGGCAAAGATAGTTGAATTACATGGGTTTGCGGATGCTTCTGAAAGGGGCCATCGGTGTTGTGTTTACGTTAGAGTCATTTATCAAGATTCATCGGCTTCTTGTCACCTTCTGTGTTCCAAATCTCGCGTGGCCCCCCTACGACAGGTGTCATTACCCCCCATTGAACTCTGCGCTTGCTTGTTGTTATCTCGACTCTTATTCAAAGTCACCCCTGCTCTTCATTCCTTTATCAATAGTGTTCACCTGTATTCTGACTCCATGGTGTCCCTTTACTGGATTCATGCCCAGTCTTCTAGGTGGAAGACCTACGTCGCTAATCGTTTTGCCGAGATTCAGCGTGTCACTGAAACCTACACATGGCATCATATGAATTCGCAACATAATCCTGCTGACATTATTTCTAGGGGATGTCACCCCGACGTTTTGCGCGATTGTTCGCTTTGGTGGCATGGTCCCGTTTGTTTGTCTCAATCTTCCGAGTCCAATCTTTTTTCACCTTTATTACCTTTTAATCTATCGTCTCCTGAATGCACGGCGGAGGAGAAACAAACCCCCAAACTTTCTCTAATATCTACCCTATTTATTGATCTTTCAAAGGACTTTTCTTCGTTGCACCGTCTGACTCGCGTATACGCTTATTGCTTTCGATTCATCAACAATATTAGACTCTCCATGGCTGAGAAAATTTCGGGCTCTCTTACCCCCGTTGAAATTCATTCCACTCTTAATTTTTTCATAAAACAATCCCAGTCAATCCACTTCGCTGCTGAGCTTAATTGCCTTCGTAATGGGTCTTCTGTCTCTATCAGGAATAAGTTGTCTTCTCTGGACCCGTTTCTTGATGAGTTTGGCGTCATACGCGTCGGCGGACGCTTACAGCAGTCGCAACTACCTTATGACAATAAGCATCCTATTGTCTTGCAGAAATCGGCTCATATCACTCGCCTTATTATCGAACGCGAACACATTCGTCAACTCCACGCTGGTGCTCAACTCGTCCATCATTCACTTCGTCAACGTTGGTGGATCATTAACGCCAAGATAGTCATTCGCTCCATCATTCGTAGATGCGTCAAGTGTCTCAGGTTTCGTGCCAAACATCAGGTTCAAAGGCTTGGTATTTTGCCATCTCCTAGAGTTACTCCTTCGCGGCCGTTTCTATTCTGTGCAGTTGATTATGGTGGTCCCTTCATGATTCGTCATGGCGGGCAGAAATCTAGGACTCTGCCAAAATCCTATGTGTCTTTGTTCATTTGCTTAGCGACCAGGGCCATTCATTTGGAATTGGTTTCCGACCTTACGGCCAACGCGTTTATAGCTGCCTTACGTCGTTTCATGGCCCGTAGGGGCATACCCAGCCAGTTATATTCTGATAATGGCACGAACGTTAGGAAGGCCCGCAACGTTTTGCATGACCTTTACAATCTTTGGCATAATAAGGATGCCACCTCATCAATCCATTCCTTTACGACCTCTTATGGTATTACATGGTCATTTATTCCGCCCTCGTCACCTCATTTTGGTGGTCTCTGGGAGAGCGGTATAAAGAGTTTATAGTATCATCTGCGCCGCGTGGTCGGCAAGTCTATACTGACTTTCGAGGAGTTTTCGACGGTTTTGTCTCAGATAGAGGCATGTCTAAACTCACGTCCATTATTTGCCGTTTCATCCGATGTAAATGATCTAGTGCCACTTACGCCTGGCCATTTTTTAATTTGCGCACCATTAACGGCGATACCTGATCCTGACTTTTCTCACGTTCCCATCTCTCGTCTTGGACGTTGGCAACTTCTCCAGAAATTTGTCCAAGTCATTTGGAAAGCTTGGTCTCGCGACTACTTACATCAATTACAACAACGTCACAAATGGAAATTCGCTAAGGAAAACGTTTCCATTGGTGACCTGATTTTGCTGATCGAGGATAACTTACCTCCATTAGCGTGGAAATTTGGTGTAATTACCGCCACATTTCCCGGCCCAGACAACTTAATTAGAGTAGTAGACATTCGCACGCCTACTGGTATTTTTCGGAGACCAGTTCACAAGCTATGTTTGTTGCCAGCGCGGGACGAGGCTTAGACACAAGGTCAATATAATTACTTAGCACAATGCTATATTTCACCTGGTCACTGGCTTTCATTACTTTATTGTCTGACAATTTGGTCGACATTAATTGGTGACATGTATTATCACAATATTTTATGTTAATTTGCATTATTGCGTATTTTACATACTAAATTCGCATGTGACTTGTAATTTTACAACCATGCACTATGTTATTATATCTATGCTTATCATATTGTTATGGTGGTATACGTTACTATTTTTGCATTTATATATTAATAATTTGTGAGACATACTATGTCCTTTACATAATTATATTTTGATATTGGTAATGGGTTATGTGTCATGTCATTGGTGGTATTGTTCTTATGTAAAAATTTTGTTATAATATTCGCATGGTCTGCAGCTATACAAACCATGTATGCATTTTCTTGCACATTTTTTATCAATATGTGTGATATTTTATTGCTCTATGAATTTATTACTCCCAATTGTTCAACACATGTATTACATTTTGTATAAACACACTTGTTGTACTTGTCACTTATGCTATTGTGCCTGTATTCATGTATTTGTAATTATCTAAACCGATTTCTATTGTATTTATTATGTATAACTTGTATCCATGTAAAACACATTGTTTTACCCGCATCTACTGTCTATAACCATACGCCACGCATATATTTTTATATTGTGTATTTTGTATTTTGTGTTCACGTAGTGCACCATTATTATTCATGCTTTAATTATGACATACATGTCATTACACTTGTTCTTGCAATCATTCAACAATGTATAATCTGTTTTCACATGACAATTTATTGTACATTCCTGAAACTTCAGGTATGTGTGATTAGCGTTATGCTAAATCTATGTCTTTACATGTATAATTTTATAATAATTTTGTCTGTTCATTTTACACTCAGTACTATTGTACAGGTCAACTGGCCTTGACTGGTTCAAGCTAACCATTATGACTGGCATAAATATTTGCAATTTGTGTCGGGCCCATCATGTGATGAGTCACCGATTATTCATCATCAAACATTGTGAAACTACGTATTTTTCATGTCTTATATTGTTTTATATTGTATACATACAATATATATTAGCAATACATTGCTAATTTTTGCATTTATACTCATCTATAAATCAGTTTGCAAGCCAACTCTGGCCTGCTCAACTCTTATCATCATCATCACTCAAGTTTATCTCTAAACAGTTAATGTTATAACTGTTATCTAACATTTCAATCTCAAGGTTCAATACAATTTATTGAGGTTGACATCTATTATTAATAACACATTGTGTTTTCGTATAATAAGTTATTAAAATGTATTAAAAAATCTTTTGATTTTTTGCTGGCAGTTATGGACAGTAATGTGGTAATTTTTGTATTTAAAGGTTGGCTAATCTGTACTTTCTAAATTGCGTTTATCAAGTTTATGCATCGTCACAGTTCAACGAGCGTCGGCGGGCGGCAGACGTCATAGCGTTTGCTGCTTGTTCTGTCTTTTCACTTTTTCTTGTTGTTGCGACAATTATCTAGGCCTTAGGCCTTAAAATTTTTATGTAGTTGAGTGTTGGGCATTTGCACCTCATTTACCATGCAGCTTTCATAACCGACTTGGTTTATTCTAAATTTAGACATAGCCAACCTTACCATGCCGATTTAATTGTAAACGAAACATAATAAATGTATTAACTACAGTCCACTATCGTCATTATTCTGCATCCTGGCAATAACTTCATGAAGCATCATTCTTCCTAATACTTAAGGGTCCTACGGGACGAAATTCTAACACCTTGGGTCCTTTGGTGTGACGGGGCTTGCAAACTTGGAAACAGTCAGGGAGAATTATAACTTAGAAAATTACGAGAGATTAATATATATTATAGTAAATGATTACCTTGTATGCGGTCCGCCGTGTGACTTCTCAAACTTGTTTAACGTTACGCGTTTCAAGGGCGTATGCCTCATCATCAGACGTTTAAAAACCAAAAACACACATATCATACAAAACTGCGTTTGTCAAGAAGTAAAATTGCAGAAACAAGCATATTATGTGCACGTGTTGTAGGGTGCGCACCCATTCAGGTATTGTTTGCTACAATACCTGAATATTAGCAGACAATACCTGAATGGGTGCGCACCCTACAACACGTGCACATAATATGCTTGTTTCTGCAATTTTATTTCTTGACAAACCCAGTTTTGTGTGATATGTGTGTTTTTTGTTTTTAAAGTCTGATGATGAGGCATACGCCTTGAAACGCGTAACGTTAAACAAATTTGAGAAGTCACACGGCGGACCGCATACAAGGTAATCATTTACTATAATATAAAAGTGACTTGGATACCATTACGAAACATGAATATTAATATATATGCCTATGTTGTGATATGTTCAATGGTTTTATAGATTATGTTGATGTATGATTGTCAGCCTGTTTGAATTTGTAAACTGGGTGCCGCCACGGGGCATGCATGCTTTTGGTTGGAATATTTTGGGGTCATTTGAGACTTGAATTACCGGAGATCTGGGGCGTTGTGATAGGGATGGATTTTCTTATGGTTTGATATTCGAATAATACCGTGGGATTAGCGGGATGCGGTATGGCCCGCTCGGAAGTCGGTATCGTCGGGGATACTGGCGCAGAGTTCATTGTTTGAAGTTTTCTTTTGGCAATTCAATGTTGGTTTTTGGTAGTTGTCAAGTAGGTATTTGGGAAATGTGATATGTTGTGATAGGTGATAGCTGGTGTGGATTTTATGTATTATGTTGGTGTCAAAAATTGTTTGTCCTCTTGTGTGGTGTGAACGAGAGCTAGTTCAGGAGTGGGTCAGGTCTCCGCAACGCTAGGGAACCCGGGGTCTACTTGAAAGAAGGACAGTACTCAAAACAGTACTCAAGTTTTTCTAACTGTTGTGATTATGTTTCGTTGTTACGTTTTGTGTATTGTGTAATTCTGGCGGGGGTATGTTATCAGAGACTGCCCAACCCCATTTCCGGCGTTCTCCAGAAACTTCCGGTGGTGGATGGAGAAGATGAGGTCAAGTTGTTGGTTTTCGTGGACATTGTCCTGCAGTTGGCGGATTTCCCGGGGCTGTCCGATGATGTCCTCTTGTCCCTTATATATCCGTATTGCCGGGGTTCATTGGCTGAGCTGGCCACCAACACTCTGCGTCGTGGCAGCAGTATCGACTCTCTCCATGGGGAGGTGTTGGACTCTTTCATACCCGGTCGACGACGTGACCAGTTGCGATTTAAGTTGTTTTATCGTGTACAGGCCAACGAAGAGGCCTTGGCGGACTTTGTGCAGAGTATACGGAAAGCGGCCCGGTTTTTAAGGTTGGGATTGCCCGAGAGGGACATTATCCAAGTAATCCTGGAAGGGGTGACTCCCCAAGAGAGATCTCGTTTGGTGTTCGTAGACCGTCCACGTTGTTTTGCGGACCTGGACCGATTGTGTGTGTTTGCCAGAACAGTCCAAGCGAGCGACGAGTCCCGGGAAAGAGCTGCCAGAGGTGACCCATACTCAAGTAGTTCACTGGAAAGAGCTAAAAATGACAAACATGGGGGTTGGTGGATAACACAACAAACTGTAAGAAAACCTGAATATTTTAGAAGTAATGAAAGCTACAAGGAGGTAGCAGGTGAAAAGACGGTAACCACAGTTACAGAAGAGAAAACAAATAAGTATAAAATTAACAGTGGAAGAAGAAGTTATATTAGTGAACAAACACCGGCAACTAGGGATCCTTTAGCCAGGTTTTATTCCTATTTGGAAAAAAGTGAAAGTTTAAACGTTCCAGATGAAGTACAAGTGCCTAATAGAGTAGTGTATGAAGAAGGTGAAGAGGAAGAAGAAGAGTTGAATTACTTCGGTGGATCAACACAAAACAACAAGAACACGTCTGTTAGCACTGAATTAGAGGACTCAGATAGGACGTCACAGTTGAATCCAGATGCCGACGAATTTGTTCCGGTATCTCCATCTCGGTTCATGATGGATCCAAATCCTGTAATATCATCGTCACCTATGCATGGATATGAGAAGTCACTTGATAATGTAGCTTTACCATCGCAAGTAGAATTTAATTTAGACATTGCACATAGACCTGGACAGCTGGATTCCATGGTGGGAAATGTCTATGACGCTATAGCTGCTGAAAGTGGTGAAGGAGAGAAATCGGAAGAAGAGCCAGAAGAGCAGTCTGAAGATGCTGCACAGGGAAGTATATTTATAGGTGTTAGGGAGACTGAAGTTTCTGAGTTTGCAGATGAACACGAGGTCATCCATACTCCAAGTATAATTGAAGGAGATGAGGTAGAAGTTGAGGATGAATTTGGTGGCAGCGTTGTGGAGTATGCTGATGACAATGATGTAATGTGTGCAGGTTTACAGCCGGCTTCGGTATGTGATGCTGAGGGTTCTGATGAACGGAAAGAGGTTTTGTATGGACCAGATGAGCAACGGGAAGATGGTGAGGATGTGCAGTGTGGTGATGGTGATTTGGATTATGGGGACGAAGAAGGGGAAATTGTAGAAGAGGAAGAAGAGGCTGAAGAAGAAGTGGAAGAGGAAGAAGGAATAGAGGAAGGAGAAGAGGAGTGGTTGGAAGAAAGAGAAGCAGGAGAGGCAGAAACAGAGGAGTTAGATGATAAGGATAATCCAAATCGGTGTGAAAGTAGTGATGTAAGTTGCCCTGATTCTGATTCAGAAGAAACAAATCAGTATAGCCCGACACGAGATAATTTCTCAGCGAGTGATGTTCGGAAGGAACAAGTACATAAAGTCTGGCATGGAAAAGGGAGAAGAAACGAGTAGCGGGTACATGTTCCCCACAGTCCCAGTGGTGTTCGTCTACTTCAGGGATGCGCCCCTGCCTGCGCGAGCCTTGGTTTCCTCCATTCATCCTTATTTCCGGAGGAAGCCATGTCCTTACCTCGAGTCCTAGCTCTTGACCTTTCAATGATCTTTGCCCTTTTCATCTTCCCGATTTTCCTAACCCTCCCCTTAGAAAAACATAAAAATAAAATAAAAAAGAAAAGTTTAGAGAAAAGAAAAAGGGAGTTAGAAAAGAATTTAGTTAGAAATGTTGTGACCAGGTTGGTGTGGTGATGCTAGTGTTAGATTGTTGGTTGTCGTTTTATGGGGATACTAGATATTGTCCAGGGGACTGGGTCTACTGCCAAAGCCATCCGATCAGCTCAGCCGTGGACAAGAGAGCCGCAAAATTGTGTTTCGCTGGTCGGGCCATATCGCATCCTGGGTTTCGCATCGCCGGTAACGGATAGGTTGGGCGAACCGGGGAGCGATTCAAAAGAAATAACGACGCACATTTCTAAACTGAAGCTCTGTCGCAGGGGGTAGACAGGCTGGTGTGGGGGGGCATTTTGATGGTCTCCGTGTGTGTAAAGGTGGGTATTATTCTGGAGGTAGCATGCGTTAAGAAGGTGCCTTGCAGTGAGAGAAAATCGGGTAGCGGGTAGATGTTCCCCACAGTAGCAGTGGTGTTCGTCTACTTCAGGGACGCGCCCCTGCCTGCGCGGGCCTTGGTTTTCTCCATTCATCCTTATTGTCGGAGGAAGCCATGTCCTTACTTTTAGTCCTAGCTCTTGACCTTTCAATGATGCTTGCCCTTTTCATCTTTCCGATTTTCCTAACCCTCCCCTTACAAAAACATAAAATGTCAAAAAGAAATTCAAAAAAAATTAGAAAAAGAATGGAAAAACAAAAAGAAGGAGTTAGAGAGAGGAGCGAAACCTACCGGATCGACGGGGCCGGTTGTGGACCTCGTCGACCCGGTACGTTTTGGCATACCCTTGGATCATGCTACCAGTAGTGTTATTTAAATTTGGACCTGTGGCATTGACGAGCATTTCCGGCAGTCATGCCGTCTGCTGGCCATTTACCACCCCCTTCGGGTCATTTATCTTAGATTATAGTCTCACGGAGGCCATCATTTTCCCCTGTCTTGAGAATATGGGATGAATCGATAGTAGGGAGTTGTTTTGTTGTTGGTTAGCTCCTCCCCTTGTAAATGTGAGGCATAAGGCCCTGTTCAAGTTGGTAAGTTCGGTGTCTCAAAACGTAAGTTAGGAGGCCTTAGGAGGTCAGAACTCAGGGAGCTCCCGAACTCTCTTTCTTCTTTTCTTCTTCTGTCCCTTCTTTCTGTATGCTGGCCCTGATCAAGTCAGCATGCGGTGCCCGCACACTTACACAAGTACTTACATGCACACAAGTATACCCATTACACTTCTTCTTTCCATCTCTTTCGTTTTCCTTCTGAGCCTCTGTTCTCCTAAGTGCGGATTTTCTTGTGATTCACCGGAGGAGCCTTGTGGTACAGAAGATTAGTGGTACCATGCTGGGTACCCAAAGAGGCAAGTGTGTGGCAACCATGTTGCCTTTTTGGGGTGGGGGTGTGCCGGTTTTTTGAGTAACCGGCCGTCTGTATAAAATATATAATTTATTAATAAGGGGGAATCGCGAAGTATTATTCCACGAGGTCGGCAAGCGTCGTGTATTGTATTACCGTTTGGTTGCTTCACAGTAGGCCAGCGCGATCTGTTTGTGAATGCGCATAGCTTCGTTGCCCGATTTGGCAGCGCAACGGATCTTGCTGCCGTTTTGGCAAGATGCTTTCTCAGTCAGCGGCCATCATCTGTTCTGTAAGCAACCCGTCCTCTCTGGCAGATCGACTTCGTTAATTCTGTATTGGATTTCTATTCTATTATGGCTAAGTAAACGCCCATAGACCGCTGGTGAGTACCTTAAATATATATTATTCATTTTGTTGTAAAAAGTTTAAATTTCAATCATAATTGACTCAGATGTGAATGGATAAACGTTTGAAGCATGCTTCGTGGTCGTATATTTAATGTATGTTTATTGTCATATACTTAATTTATTTAAACACTAAAACAGCCTATACTTAGTGTTACGTAAGCACTAATTGTCTATGTAAAAAGAGGTGTAAGAAATTATGTAATTTTGTGGAACTGGGCAACTTTGATGAATTGTCTGTGTGAGCACGTGGTGTTATAAGCTTACTACCTGTCTGAGAAGGTTAACTTTTCATACGTACGTAAGGGTGCATTATAAATTTATATCAAATGACGAAGCATTGAGGCCTTGTGTGTGATCTAGTAATTTAAAAACCAAAAGTGAAAATGTTAAACGTGTTATAATAAACATAGTGGAACTGGTTTGGGCTGGCATGTGTGAGTTATGGTTTAGTGGTCAGTCAATTAATTATTATTAATGTCCAGGGTTCCCGATGTAGTCGGGGATGTGACTTCGCATGGTGTAATTCCAACCTCACCATGATCGGAACAACTTTAGACGCTAGTTCCTCGGCTGCTGGAGGGGACACCACTGTCAGGCAGGCCACTGTAACTACCTGGACCAAATGAGGTGATATTTAAACATTTTACTTACACTAGGCCTCTACAGGAAACACCATGTTTTGTGCATTTAACAATCCATAAAAACTCAAGTTATACTTCATTGTGCTCTTGTCCAACTGGACAGAATTTTGGCTCCAAACTTTCAGTAAAATTGTGATCATAATGTAATTACGCTCCAGATTAATTGTAGGCCTGGTCGCCGGCATGTGTCCGGCGGACATTAATTTTATGCTTTACGATTTTCTTTTACTGTGATACTGAATGGGGTTGCAGACGTTTATGGTGGACCGGTATCTTAGTTATGTAGGTGAGTGCAGTTGTAGCAGGCTGGTCTGGTATCTATTACAATCGTTTTTTTTTTTGACACATTATCATTTTCTTATGTCATAGAAGGGTTGGGAGTTTTCTTTATTTACATTAGGCCGGTTCACACATTTTAACCTGGGGTAGTCACCTGTTGGTGCAGATCTATGCAAGCGCCCGGACATGTCACCTTATGTCGGGTCAGGCACTGGCACATGTCAGCGGCCGGGTCAATTCAGATTGTCTTTAAATTTATAAATGTACTTTTTATAAAACTATACAGGCTGTGATGACACTTTAACTTTGTAATTGTATTTTTGCTATTATGGGCAAATCCAAGTTTCTCTAAATTAATAAATGTACTTTTTATAAAACTATACAGGCTGCTGACACCTTAACTTTGTAATTGTATTTTGCTATTATGGGCCAATCCAATTTTCTTTAAACTTATAAATGTACTTTTGATAAAATTAGCCAGGCGGTTACAGGCTTTTTAAAATTATAAAATGTTTTGTATCTGTGATGTAGATGTATGTGTTTTAAATTATGTGTTATCTTTATGTCAGGTGTTATGTAAATAAAAAATTATATTTGAAATATTTGGGGCTGTGATATTTAAAAATTAATGAATTTGTGATATATGAATATTCAGAAAAATTATAAATATGTTGTGAAAGAAATGATGATCAAGTTTGGAATTCTGATAAATATTTAAGAAATATTAATATAGAATTCTGTGAATTATGAAAACATAGGAAATAATAAAAGCTGTTAATTGTGTGTTAATAGAGCGTTTTAATTGCAAGTCCCGTCTCACTGGACCCAGCACACTTTATGCTTCTTCTAGGCCTTCTGCCTAGTCATAAATATCTAGTAGCCCTTCTTTAAAAAAAAAAATTATAAAACACACAAAATAAAACGAGGGATTACATGTAATCGGCAATTTTTAGTGGGTATACTAATAATAATACTAATGTATTCGGCCAAATAGTGGGTATTTGGTTATCGTTTACTATGTTGTTATTCAGTATTCGTTGATTAACAACGATTTTACGGGAGTGGGAATGTAGCGTGCTACCGTTCGTTTGAAAACGGCGCGTGAATAATATTTGTTCTGTAATTGTTAAACAGATCGTGTTAACTAGATATCCTTGCGCCCACTACAAATTTTCTCTCCTGTCTCCTGTAATTAATGATCTTTATAATCACTTTACTGAAATAAAATAGAACTGATATGATTGACAAATTATATTTTTTATTCGTTATCTCTTTAAAACATTGGTTAAATTACCGTTCTATTAGTCGAACGTTTACGGTTGGATAAGTTCATCCGCCGTGACAAATAGTCCGCAACAACAAAAAATTCACAATATATTACAACATTCATAATATATTACAATATATTATATACAACCTTCCCCCTCGTCTCTATGGTTTACCCAAGATCCACAAGGAAGACGTTCCGCTGAGGCCCATCGTCAGTGCTATTGGCTCGCCGACTTACACCTTGGCAAAGCACCTCACTGGATTGCTCAAGCCGCACATCGGGCAGACGGATTCTTTCGTCCGGGACTCTTCTGATTTCCTTCGGAGGATCCGGGAGTTGGTGCTGGAGCCTGGCGATGTTCTCGTGAGTTTTGATGTGGTCTCCCTTTTCACCATGGTCCCTGTTCAGGAGGTCTTGGGGTATTTGGGTGACCTGTTCTCGGCGGACATCACTGCTTTGTTCCGGCAGGTCCTAACAACGACCTACTTCCAGTGGAATGGCGGCTTCTATGAACAGTTGGATGGCGTTGCCATGGGAAGTCCTCTCAGCCCTGTGGTGGCAAACTTCTATATGGAGAGATTTGAAGAGTTGGCAATTTCATCTGCGCCTCTGAAGCCGAAGTGTTGGTTGGGGTATGTGGACGACACTTTCGTGGTCTGGAGCCATGGGGATGAAGAGTTGGAACGCTTCCTTGGACATCTGAACGCTGTACACCCGCGCATACAGTTTACGATGGAGCGCGAGAGTGGTGATCAATTGGCTTTTCTGGATGTGTTGGTCCTGAAAAGGACCGATGGCAGCTTGGGACATAAAGTTTATAGGAAGCCAACGCACACCGACAGATATCTGCACAAGACCTCCAATCATCATCCTAGGCAGAAGAGGGCGGTGCTGAAGACTCTGGTAGACCGGGCAAAAAGAATCTGTGAGCCCCAGTATCTCGAAGATGAGTTTCGGCATCTCGAGAAAGCACTGCAGTCCAACGGCTATTCTGCTGCGGAGGTTAGGAGAGCTGCCCGGCCGAGAAGATCTGGTAGGCCGGACCAGTCGGAGTTGCCTGAGGTTGTTGGCTCTGCTGTCTTGCCCTACATCCGTGGCGTGACTGATCGCATCGGCAGATTGCTGAGTAAGCGGGGCGTCAGGACGATCTTTAAGCCAACCAAAAAGATCCAACAGTTCCTGCGACCGGTGAAAGACGCCAGGGATCCACTCTCGTCGTGCGGGGTGTACAGTATTCCTTGTACGTGTGGCCAGGTCTACATAGGCACCACGAAGCGTAGTGTCCGGACGCGCCTCTCTGAACATCGGAGATACTGCCGCCTGGGCCAGCCGGAGAAGTCCGCAGTTGCTGAACACGCTCTGTCCCACGACGATCACCGGGTAATGTTTGATGAAGCCCGCGTGTTGTCTTCTGTCCGGGGTTACTTCACTCGCCTGCATCTGGAGTCCATCCATATTCATAAGAATGCGTCCGTCGCTATGAACCGCCGATTTGCATTGCATTATATAGTGGGGCGTCTTTGCACCCGTGGCTTATTACAGCTTCCGGGACGTGCCCGATGGCTGTCAGAAGAAAACAGTGCTGGACTTTCAGAAGAAGGTTTCCTAAATTTTTCGGGAGGGACACGCCAACCAGTTAACTGAGAAGGCGGCGGAAAATTTTGCAATTTTATATTATACAGGTACCGGGTCATGGTAACACTGCCGCCGGGCGCGGGGCTAACGGCAGATGCCGCACGCGCCCGGCCCGGCATGCAGGCGCTTTGTAGCGCCGGTCATTCCCCGCGAGGCAGGGAACCGCCGTGTCTGTGGCATCGGTAACAGCGCCAAGCAGTTTGCAAACCAACATACTTGGGGAAGGTATCTGACAGTATAGGAAGGTAACAAGGAGATAGAGTTGCTCGGGAACCTAAGTCACAGCTTATTAGAATTACGGGGGGTCATCTAAGATCGCCCGAGGGCGCTTGACACGTATAGCGGGAGGTGGTTCAGACGTGCTGATGGAACGGAGATATGGAAAGGACGAGGTCGCTGCAGAAGCAAAGAGAGTTTCGGCAAGCGACCGGACAAAATCGGCAAGGGTAGGAACTCGAAGGCCTCCACGAATGACATTATTTCTCACAAACCATGGAGACCCCGACAAGGATCGGAGGGTACGGGCCTGGAAAGCTTCCAGCCTACACTTGTTAGTGGTCGACACAAGCGACCACCATGCGGGAGCAGCATAGGTCAATACTGACCGGAGAAACAAAAGATAGATCGTAACTTTAGTGCGCAAAGCCAGGCGGTTGCGGCACGAGAGCATGGGAAATATTTTGGCTCGGACGCCTCGAGCTTTGTTGAGGGTAGCAGTCACGTGGCCGTTGAAGCTAAGGCGCTGGTCTAGCCGAACGCCCAAATACTTCACCGACTTTTGCCAGGCGATAGGCCTCCCTTCGAGGGAGAGGGTCTGGCATCGGGAAGTGGACTTGCTGGTGAAACAGATCGCCTCGGATTTCTCCGCGTTGATCAGCACCCGCCACTTCCGTAGCCAGGCCGGAAGCAGATTCAACTGACGCTGCAGCTTTGAACACGCAATTCGCGGGGACAGGGAGCTGCAGTAATACATTGCGTCGTCAGCGAATAGAGATAACGTGACTCCAGGAATAACAGGCAGGTCGTTCGTGTACACTAGGTACAGAACGGGGCCGAGGACAGATCCCTGCGGAACGCCAGCGGCGACGGGTCGGACTGACGAACAGGACCCTTCGACGCTAACCCTGAAGGTACGATCACAGAGGTATGACCGCAAGAAATGCACAATGGACGGCGGGATGGGGGAGTGAGCTAGTTTGTAGAGAAGACCTTCGTGCCAGACTTTGTCGAAGGCCTTACTCACGTCCAACAAGACAGCGCCCGTAGACTCTTTCTTGTTGGCGGCGTCGGATAATGCTGTGACAACTCGGACGAGTTGTAAAGTTGTCGAGTGCTCTCTACGGAACCCGAACTGTTCGCTCCGAATAAAGTTATCCAGCAGCGGCCAGATGCGGGCGAGTAGGAGACGCTCAAACACCTTTGAGAGTACTGGCAACAATGATATTGGACGATAGCTGCCTGCAAGCATTCGAGGCTTGCCGGGCTTGGGAATCATACAGATGTTGGCATTTTTCCACAGGCGGGGGAAGTATTGCAGCCGGAGACTGGAGTTGAACAGATCCAGGACCAATTCAACGCCCGAGGCCGGGAGATGTTGCAAAGCTGCGGCCCCGATCCGATCAGGACCAGGGGCGCGACGTCGGTTTAGTCGACAGATAGACGAAACTAGTTCGTCCCTGTCGAAGAGAGCGGGAGGGTCAGGTGGAGGGCGGGAAAAATAACCAGATAGGAAGTCTCGAACCACAACCGAGAAGGCAGGGTCCGAGACGCCTCCATGAACGGTGAATTGAGTCTCCATGCAGTCGGCGAAGACCTCTGCCTTGCCTTCCGACGAAGAAACAATGCCGTTCGGGGTATTCAGCGGGTTGCGAGTACGCTTCTCGCGAGTAAGGCGACTCGTTGATCTCCAGACGGAGGCTGGGTCGACTTCAAGGGACTCAAGGTATGAGTCCCACTGATCAGAGTTTACGTCCCGCAAAAGTTGCTGGACGTAAAGAGACTGGGCCTGAAACCGTCGTTTGACGGCGGGATCTCGGGTTCGTTGCCATCTGCGGCGGAGCTTGCGCCGAAGCCAGATGGCGTGGATAACTTCCGGTTGAAGGGCCGATTTACGATTCACCCCTACGTTGTATGTGTGTCGATCCATGACACCTTGGACCAACTCCTGAAGATGAGTGGCACGGAGATCCAGATCGTCACGAGTGGCGATCGGGTCCGCTGGGACAGATGGTAACCTTCGAGATAGCTCGTCGTGATAGGAGCGCCAGTTGACCCTCCTAGCAGGACCAGCAGGAAGTCGGGGTGAAGCCGACACATCTCGAACAGTTATTAGTAGGGGATTGTGATCAGACGAGAGGTCTGACACTGACGAGACCTGGATGTTATGGGCCACGTTCCTGACTACAACTACATCAAGAACGTCCGGTCGGTGACCGGCATAGTGGAAGTGGGTAGGATCATCAGGGCCGATGACGTGCGTATCCGGGTCGTCAAGGACGAACCGGCGGAGTGATCTGCCGTAGGCGTTTGGTAGTCCTACTGTTCCAGGAAGGATGTTTGGCGTTGAAGTCGCCGGCTGCAATTGTCGAGATTGGGTGGTCGAGGAGAGCGTTCCACTCCTCAGGCGGGGGCGGTGGGCTCAGGCCAGGCCGGAGATACGCGGAAACAATGCGCAACTCCGAGCTGCCTGCGTCCACTGCCACCGCGCAACCTTCGATGAGTCGAGTAGTGAGGGGGGTAGTGGCCTATGGGATATCCGCCTGTGGACCAGAATCGCCGTACCCCCTTTCGGGGGTTGGCGCGGCTGTGGGGGACGATCCTGACGATAACAAGTGTAAGCAGGAAGTGAGAATCGATGGTAGGGGGCTAGATGGGTTTCGGAGAGAAGCACGACATCAACGTCGTACTCCACGACGAAAGCCGCCAGCTCAGATCGGCGAGAGGAAACGCCATCGGCGTTCCAAGCGACGATCCGCAGGGATCTAGCCATTGAGGGGGAGGAGAGGGAAGAGAGCAGAGAGGGATTGGAACACTAACATTAGCACAGTCGAGGTATCAGGAGCAGACCTGATGCTTTCTACAAGTTGAGTGGCCCAAGCCGTCAGGGGGTCCACTGGAGCCCGAGAAAATTCCCGGGACCCGCGCGGACGTTCCTGAGGAACTTCAGCCAGGACTACAGATGGCGCTGGGTTAGCGGACTGAACTATGGTCTGCTCACGCGGAGGTTGGGAGATGACAGGGGCGGGAGAGTCCCGCTGAGGTTGGGCAGGTCGAGCCTGCTGATGTCGTCGGCCGGGAGTCCGGCGACACGAGCGCTTTTTGGTACCCTTGCGGGCGGAAGTGGTTGGCGATGATGGCTTAGCAGCAACAGCTGCATAGGAAGGGCCGGGCGCTCCGGCAGGCGCCGGTAGTGGAGCCGTCACAGGCGCCGCCGGAGCGACGCCTGCAGGCGGGACTGAGACCGCGGGAGCGACAGGAGTCGCTGCCGGGGCCTTGACAGATGCACCGGTGAGAGGGGGGAAGGCCTCTCGCCGATTAGGGGCCGGGCCAGCTACACGACGCTGCGCGCCAGGGCGCGCAGATCGCTGCTGTCTTTCAGCTTCGATATAGTGAGTACAACCCCGGTAACTAGCCGGATGGGCGCCCTTGCAATTGCAGCAGTACGGGACAAAACCCGGCACACGAGGCTTATCACAGCCACGGTGAGGGTCGCCGCACCGCACGCAACGTGGGGGCGCATGGCAGAATAGGGAAGAGTGCCCGAAGCCCTGGCAGTTGAAACACTGAGCAGGGCCTGGGCGCGGGTCAAATGATCTAATATTCACCCTCAGGTGAAGGAGTGTTTGGAGGCCATAGACCTCCTCAAAATTTCCAGTTTTAAGCAACTTAACAAGGAAGGAATTCACTGGATGCTTGTTGTCCCCTTTGCCGGCGTGCAAAACCGACACAGCAGTTGGCGTATATCCAAGAGAGGTCAATTCCTGCACGATAGCATCGGAGGGGGTATGACAGGGAATGCCCTGAATCACAATTTTTACCTCACGCTCCTCAGGGAGAGCGAAGGTATGGAATGAGATGTTCCGCGCTGACAGAAAGTGCTGAACAGCGCAGAAGTCTACGATGGATTTGACGCCCAGCTTCAGCGATTTGCCGGAGCATTTCGCTTCCACGGACGTCGAAGGAAGGGCAGAACGGAGTGCAGCCAAAAGCTGGGTGTAATTCCTATTATCAGGAATTATAATAGGCGGAAACGTAGTGGTAGAAGGGTCAGGCTGAGAACTAGATGGAAGATTAACAGACTGCCGGCCGCTGTTACCTGAATCAGCGACCTGGTTAGGTGAGGCGGGAGACTGACTGGCGGCGAGCTTTCGCTTGCGTTTGGCGCGTTTGCCATCCACAACCGAAAACCCTTCATCTCCCGACCCAACACTTCCCATATGGACGTCGGATAACTCACTGTCACTGCCACTATCACAATGGGTTTCACGGGGGAGAGGAGTATTCAAAGGAGCAGAACCGCAAGCGCCCAAGAGAGAGCTTAACGGCTCGGGCAAAGGAACGTCAGGTTTATTTGACGCCATTTCGGAAGCCCGAAATGGACGTCAAAGGTGGTTAGAGGAGAGAGAACTCACCAGCACTGATTATTCTAACTAACAGGCACTGACACACGTACTCACCAGAAGCCGCACAGCACACGAACACAAACACGGCCGCGCACTACACTGCACTGAAGTTACTGGTTATAACTCACTAATTAAATAAAACTTCACAAATATAAATAAGTAGAGCACAAACTCAACACTAGTGCTGCACTTGGTGAAAAAATCACTTTGAAATATGTAAAAACAACTGTGAAATCACCTTGCAAAAACGCCATACAAACGGACACAGCCTACCCTGGCAACAGCTCGAGGTAGACTTTCTCCTATGAACCGCCGAGGAGAAAGCATCTCCTTAAATAGTGTCTGGCATGGTCTATTTTCCATGGCCAATCAGAATTGAGTATGACGAGCTGGCTTCTCATTGGTCCGTGCGATACACCTGAAGCGGACAAAATGTTATAAATAGAGGCATCGTAGCAGGTACTCACTGTTGCTTGTTCCCAGTCCATTGGGAGACGTGTTCGGCGTATCATCTATCGAACACTTTTCTTTTGCTACTGAAGATGGCCACCGGTGGTGCGGCCGAAACGTTTAGCAGAAACTTAAGCAATCGACCACGGCCTATCAGCCCGGAAGTTTTAGTTAATAATCGTATATTACAACATTATTTTTATACTCTTACTTTTACACATATGCTCTTACTCATTTGTGCGCACTTACCCACGTCTCGGAGGTATACTCTTCTTCTGCAGTATTTACCTTGATGTTCCCCGGCTGGGTCGCAGGCTTTGGTCGTTGATTGAGTGTGGATAAGCACGTGAATACCGTTATATAAGTTTAATACAAGTAAAGAGTACAGAGGATTTAGTACTGGTTGTGAAAATAGTACGACTGTGTTAATAAAATCATATTCATTTGATTTATTTCTTAAAAATTCAAATTATCATATTATTAATTTGTTTGTGTGGGTTAATTATTATTTGAACCCTTATATTCGATCTGAATATAATGCAATTATAACGTGTTTAAATCTTATTTCTTATATTTCTAAGACATAGTACACACATACATAAATCATATATGACCTGAAATATTACACAGACATACGCGTATAATACATAACACATATAATTATTATAAAACGTGATTAATACGTATAAAATTCCATATTCATCTTGTCTTCGCAAGTGTGGTTTTTAATATATACCACTTAATAAAAACTTTTAATTAATTAAATATTTATTAAAATATTAATAGAGAATATTTATTACTTTAACTGATTCTATTATTTAATGTCTCAATTAATTAACATTCTTCTAATTACGTAACTCTCATATTTTAATTCACTTATCTAAGCAATTACCAAATATAATAAAAATATGGTTCTTCCTTGACCATTTATTTATGATATTACTACACTTATGTTCTCTATTATCAATTATACTTTGAACATTTATTTATTCATTATACAAAAAATATATTAATTTCTTTGTATACTTGTATATGGAAACTAGAGCTTTTTCCGATAGACCTCAGGGTCATTTATAATATTAAATAAATGTCTGATTTCACCTGCATTTTCCTGCAACCATTTAACTTTGTCGTTACCGTCATCTGGACTCTCGAGTTTATTGATCCTCTTCGGTATCACCTTCTCTGTCTCTGCGTCGTTGAAATTCCTCGCTCCGTCTCCTGGATGCTGGGTTCTGACGTGGACCTCTGGTGATGATGATGTACGGCTGGATGTAGCTGCATGTGGCTGTCCCTGCGTCCTCTCGTGTTCTTGTTCTAGTTCCTCTCCTCTTCTTATCTTGTCCCTCGTAGATGTCTAGAAGTTCCATGTAGACTTCTCGAATTTCATCGTAGTTACAACTCTTGTAGATTCGTTAGTATAGTCTTTTTAAGTCACTCGTGTTCATTAATACTTGCACCGACGTAATGCCGGTTTCATCGCACTTCACGTTATTGAATACTGTTTAAAAACCTTACATGATTTTGTAAATTTCGCGGTTGCGAGATGCGTGGATCTTACGTGTCTAAGTGAGTTCGTCTGAGAAAGAATGTGTCGCTCGCTGGGGTTTTATACAGCTCCCGTCGTTGAAATTCCTGTTGAAAACTGTTTTGACAACAATGAACAGGTCGGCGCGTCGATTTAATTGTTACTTTCAACCTACGCGTCTTTCTATGAAGCGCACACTTTTTTATAAATATTATTTCACCAATCGTTCGGTATAATATTAAACTTTGTTTATGCAATTATGAATGTTAAGGTGTGTAAATTATGGCAGTTATGGCAAATTTTCACACGGTGGCTGAACGGTTCCCACGATTAATGACCACTTCACTCCAAACTGAAGCGCCAGGCGTCAGCTATGTTTTTACATATGTCGCTGATTCGTGTGACTTCTGGTTCTCGTTCAGTACTTAAAAAACTGTGTAAAATCTTCCACCCTCGTTTGCATAATTCAACCTGTCTGTCGTTTACACATGTACACATACACACACACGCAGACTGATACACAAGCGGTGGCCTGTCACTATGACGTTACCTCTGCCGGTCAGCGCGTGTCAGTTTCTCCCCTTCGTTACGTTTAAAACTATTTAAGCTATTTGATTCCATATTATGCAGGCTTACTTACAAAATTTGATTTATTTAAATTAAATATTACGTTTATTTCTTATATCATCTATTATATCTAACGTATATTTATTACATTATTTTTATTATTTACATTTTATATATTTCATACTTGCTTTCGTATGCTATCATACCTCAGTCAGGGGTTGATACATATACTTATGCTAAACGTATCGTTGCAATATATATTATATTTCTCAGGTAATGGGTACTTGGAGTTGCTAGGAAAGATAAGAAATATACTTTCACTTAAAAATACAATGCATTACAAACATATATCTACCTCTTATCAACTAACAAAGTGTATGTAATAATGTTTGTCAAAATTATTCACTTTCAGAAGTTGCAATAGTGCTTACAGCGAAAGCTGACAATGAAACATGGCCGACTGCCTGATTCATATTTCGGAAAAATATTTTTTTTATATTCCAATTAGAGTGCTTTAAATAAAGTTTTAGTTATAATAGTTTATAGTAATAGTTTGTATATAGTCTCCTTTATCTGGAACAGCTATGTTTTTTGGTGGAAATTGTGTTGTGATGTTATGTAGTGGCCTCCTGTACTTAACCAAAATTTTCTCACCAATTGATTGTGTCTTCGGAATGAACGCCTTGGGTAGAGTGACTATTTTCTTAAATTCTCATCAGTGTATTGGTTTTCCTTGGTTCTGGTGCCGCGTCATGTGTTGTCGATCTTTTCTGTTTTGTTTTACTGGAAATGGCTCTCCTGGAGTAAGTTTTCTTTCAGTTTATATTAATTTTTACTGCCAGCAATATGCTGTTGAAGTTTATGGTTTAATGTCTAACAGTGAACTCTTCCTGAAAATACGTTTAAATTTCCTTGGTGACCTGGCTTTTGTGTTTTGTGATTGGTCTAAATTTCTAACTTCGTCACGTGACTAACAACTATTTGAAAACTGGCGATTTTAATTCTGTCACCTCAGATTACGATTCATTTATTTTGACTTACATTTATCTTCAATTAGTACCATTTTATTGTTTATTAAAATTAAATCGTTTTGATACTAATCTCGCCCCATTTTGGCCTCTTATCGGCTGTTTTGACAGGTTTATAAATTTGTGTTTTGAGGCATTGACCTAATCTTGTTTGACATTTCTATTGTATGTCTTACAGATCTAATATTTTCTAACATTGTTATTCTTACTACTAAACATAATTCTGAGTATTCCTACTTTACATACAACATCATTAATTTAAATACCTATTCCTATTTTTCTGACAATAACAATAATACTGAAGCCATGTCAGTTTAGTGGCTTACTACACTTTACAATTATGTTTCCTATCCATATTATGACAGTAATGGATGGTTTATACATCTCAATCCATTAACATATTTCTAGTTTAGCAAAATCAAGCTTTTGTTTTTTGTTTTATTTAATTTGGTAGTGTTTAAATAAAGTGTCTAAATAATTCAATTTAATGAAGAAATGAAGAAAGTTGTGTTAGTGGTTGAAATCACAAGCAGAATGATCACTGTTGCACACCACTATATAAAATTATCCCGATAATAAATAATTCAATGTTGCTTGAGTCTGGCTCAATTCTTTGGGCCTATGTATCTAGCAGTTAGTTATTTCTGTGCAATAGCTTTTTTATACAATTAGATCCTTCCCAATTACCTGGTTAACATTTTTGAATAGTTTATGAACATCCTGTTCACCAAACAATTAACATTTTTTCAACAAAACTATTTATAACATTGAAATTAATGGTGCACACAGGCTCCCCAAATTAACTACTTCTAACACAACTAAACATGGGTGTTTATTACCTTAACTCTTTTGTATATCACTATTCCTATTATCTAAATTATATCATAACGAACAATAACTGTTTACTATTCTAAAATTATTAGGTTTTCAACCCCTATGAGTAAATAATTAGCCCTGAAATAGAACATTGTAGTTTACAAAACACTTAACAAAAAACACTTTGTCACTATATTTTGGTTCTTACTTCCATATATGTGGTTCATAAGACCCTTATCACTTTAATTTCCCCCACTGACTTCCACCTCCCCACTGGTTTATATTATGATCTTTTGATCATCACTCAATTACTTTGGGAGTGCACTCTCACTACCTTCACTTGTTTTAGTTTATTGACTTACAATGGTTTCTTATACTAGTACATATTCTGTTATTATTTATTCTATTGCATTGTATTCTTAACTTTGTTTTATATTTATTGGGTCTTACTACCAAGGTTATCGTTACTGAAAAGAATGGGATTAGTTTACTTATTAAATTGGGTCTACTTGTTATGTCTCTTGGTCCAAACTTCTGTTTCCAAGTTCTAATCCTAGTTCTTTGCCTCTTCTCATTTCTTCTATTAAATGTTAATTCTTCTTTTGGTATACATTGTCGCACGTTTCATTTTTTATTATCAATACATCTGTAGTTCCTGTTAGATTGGTTTATGTTGGATTTGTTCATGCCCCTCACCTACCATAACTATTGGGTTTTGTCACGTTATTAGCAATTTTTCTTTGTTTGTTTTCTTCTGAATTTCTTTTTATAACTACGGTTTCTTACAAAATATTTATTTAATCTTCTTTGATTACTTTTGTTGGATGTTGGAATTGATATTTTAATGTTTATTACATACTTCTTAATAAGTTTTTCCCCTTCATGGCTTGTGCTAGTACTTGTTATTGATATCTTATTGTTATAATATATCTTATACATATGTGATGAAATGTACTATCACAATATATATTTATAAAGAACATTGATCTCCTTCAATAACATATCAAACATTGGCATTACTAGCAACTCGTACAGGAAACGAGGAAAGAATTTGCGCTGGAATAATAATAGACAGAGAATAAAACTGTAGTCTACTAGTTCAGCGATTGAAATAAAACACTCATATCGCTGTCGACTTATTTCTTACTTACCTATACTAGAAATAATTTTTCCACAGAAAAATATATAAAACACAAAACACAATTTCAATGCACAATTGTGATATCGATTATTCATAACATTATAAATATATCCCCCCCTTAAACCTAAAACCACATTTACACAACAAAATTCAAAATTTCACAAATATTACAAATCTTTTTAGTATTAAAAAAATGCTGTCTTCTTGGCCGAAGGTTGTATCGTGGTTCTTCGATGTCTGCAGAGTCAACACTGGATTTGTTCTCTTCTATCTGTGCGCTGGCCCTCTTGTAGTCAGATCGTAGAGGTTGTTTTACCACATTTAAACTCGGCTGCACGGGCTTTTAATGTGAAAATGTCTCTAAGGAATACACATCATTTCCCAGATGCTGATCAACCTCAAACGGTCCTACCCCATCTGGTATAACCTTGTATGCTATCCATCTTCCTTGTCGCTGAGAGTGTGATTCCTTCCCAACACTAATCCTCTGGATTTAATATCTTCTCCTGCTCAATGTCCTGCTTCTTGGCTTCCTCGAGAGTCCTTAGCTTTGCCTTTTCTTGTTTCTTATCAACCTCTTCTTCTTGTCTTTTTAGCCATGCTTCTGGATTTGCATGACTTTCTTCTATAGGTTAGTTCATCTTCGATTCACTGGTTCTGTATAATTGTCGACCCAGAAACAGTTCAGCTGCTGTACAGCCTGTGGTTTTACTGACTCTCTGACTTAGTGCAAAAACTGAATGGAATAGATGTTGATCCCAGGTTTTATGCCCCTTCTCTACTAAGTGGATTCTCAGCATTCTCTTCTGCTATTGATTTCACTTCTCTCTTGGGATTGCTCTTGGTTTGTAGATGGGAGTTGTCCAATGTCTAATGCCTCATATTTTCAGTGCTTGCTGACATTGATGGGAAGTTAAGTGACAATCATTGTCAGTCAACAGACATCGTGGATAACCATAGCAACTGAAGACTTCGATTCTTAGTATTGTCAGAATTCGTCCAGTTGTGACTTCTGAAATCGGGAAAGCCTCCACCAGCAAATGAATAGGTCCGTAATCAAACATGTCCGGACGTAGTTGGTAATACGCAGCCTAAAGGAAATCCAGAATAACCGTCAAAGTATACATTGATAGATATCTATTTCTACTGGATGTCCTACCTCAGCCTTGTTATGGAACATTTCCAAGATCTAGGTGCTGAAAGACCTGGGAACAACTAGAGCAGGATGTGATTGTGTCAGATGTGATGAATAAAGAAGGTTATTCTCCACACGGAATCTCTTACAGCACATTTTGAACTGCTTTGATACGCCTTTCCAATTCGTTGTTCGTTTCGTAATCCATTCATTTATCTTTCTACTGTCCCAGTCATTTTCCTCCAACTTCATAACCACTTCAGTGTCTACACCATCTTTAATCACCATTAACATGGTCTTTCTGACCTATCTAGTGTTTTCTTTAAAATTTCTTTTCCCAACAGCTCTGTTTTCCTGGCTCAGGTTTCCGAACAGGTGTCTTTAAAGGCTATCTGTTCCTTGATTGCTTACTCCAGGGACACGACATAAGTACATTAAAATCGAATCTCCCAACAGCAAGGCCCAGCGAATCAATTTTGATTTTGTACTAACAGAATGTGAAGTCAATGAAGAGATGACTTCTCAGTGCACAGCTAGAATTTCCTACCTTCCAGGTAGCCCCAAAATTTCCCAACAGCCCTTACCACTGCTAACGCCTCCTTCTCTGCTGTGCAGTAACGTAATTCTGGAGTGGTCAGTTTTGTACTGGTCTATTCGACAATGTCTCTTGCTCCATCCTCATTTTCTCGCAATAATACTGCCTCTAATCCCCTATCACTGGCATCATTTTCCAGGCACATCTTCCAGGTAGGCAAGTCGAAAGGATCGAAGATTGCTTCCTTGATCTTATGGAAGGCTTCTTCCTCCTTGTCAGTCTATTCGAAAGAATGTTTTTTATTCAACAGGTCTGTTAGTGGAACTGCTTTTGTCTCAAAATGTGGTAAAAAGCAGCTATACTACCCAAAAAATTTTAGGAACTGGCAAATTTAGCATTTACTACGAGATATCTCCATTTCTTCAATAGCCTTGTTCCATTGCCCTCACAAAGGGGGGCCAGCGTATGTGGTGGCACAGGGGCCCGGGCTTCAGGGAGCTAGGTCCAGAGGAAAAATTTCAAAATCAACAACATTTATAGACTGTGACTTTAAAATGTGACCGATTTAAGTAAACTTGTGGTCAAAAATTGTTTTAGAGATTATTATTATTTTCTTTAATATATAAAGACCAATCTAAATAAATCAGATCAATAATGATAAAGCAACTAATATAGTAAATTGGTTAGTATAACTACAAAAGACCACGGTATTTTAAGACCAGCAAAACAGAAGAGGCGATTGCCAATGATATTGTTTCCACTTTAGATAGCCTTAACAACCCACTACAAGATTGTCGCTCTCAGGATTACAATAACGGTCCAAATATGCGGGGAGCAATTAAAGGAGTACAAAATAAAATTCTTGAAAAGAACTAATCCGGAATATTTTCACCATGTGGGGCGCATTCCTTGAACCGTGTGGGTGTTAATGCTGCAAAACTCAATGTGATGACATTTTTAGGAAATGTTGCAAGTTTTTACTAATTTTTGTTTAGCAGCCCTGCACGTTGGGAAGTTTTTAAAATGCACATTCTTTTGTCACTACAGAGCCACTCTGAAACAAGGTGAAGTGAGAGGATCCAAGCTATCAAACCAATAGTTAAGCACTAACCAGGAGTACTTAAATTGTTGGATATCTTTTTAGAAGAGATGTCTTTTAACCTAAATCACTCTACCTACAACATCGTATTAGGGCTTAAGAAATATTTCAATTCCACAAGGAGCTTAATGATGGCATGTTTTTGGTTCAAAGCGCTGTCATGTATTGAACAAAACCATGTTTGTTATACAAAGCAAAGAAATCACACTCAATGTTTAAATATCTCTAATGGAAGATTTGCTGACAGAATTGCAATTATTGCGTGATAATCCTGACAGCATAATTGAGGAAGCAAAATTAGTTGCAAAAGAACTAATAAAACGTCCTCCTGAATCTCCCAAATGGCGGTAGAAAGGCAGGGATCAATCCAATAGTGATTTTTCAGTAAACAGAGATCAAGAAAATAAATTTAACACCTCAGTCATATACGCATTGTTAGACTTTATAATGGGCGATATAAAAACATGATTCACTGCAGTTAGTTCAATTCGTGACATCTTTGCACCAGTATTGAATTTTACGGACATGGAAAATGATGAATTGGAATTGAAAGTAAAAGTTCTCCTTAGCAAGTTTAAAAAGGACTTGGCAATGGATTTCACTGAAGAAATATTACACTTGAAGAACATTTATAAAACAGTGTTTGAATCTGAAAAGAATCCACTAAACCTACTCCAATCTATTTATGACAAATACCTTTAAGCCATATTTGTGAACTTCTGTCTTGCCCGTAGGCTTTTCTGTACTATTCCAATTACAATTTCGTCTGCTGACAGATCTTTCAGCAAGTTAGCGAATTCACAAAAAACTTGGCAGAGAAGCACTACCTCCCAAAAAAAGGCTTAACAATTTGGCAATCTTAGCTATTGAAAATAAATTGGCTAACAGTATTAATTTTTCAGATGTTGCTGACCAGTTTACTCAAATGAAAAAAAAAAAACTTTTCACTGCTTAGGCCATTTTAGAAGCAGTCCTCTCTCTTTCACTTACAATTGGTTACGATCTTACACATATTATTCTTCTTTGTTTATTTTTATAACCGTTGTATGCCTATCACTTATTTATTGATAAACATAGATTGTGTTTATATTTTGTCTTACAAAAGTTAATTTTATTAGATGGTTGAGGTAAAAAAAATGTTAATTATTTAATTTGATTGAGAACTTAAAATTTGAAACGTTGTAGAATTTTAAGTACTCTAAGTAGTTCGTTAATTCTATTTTACTTTAAAGCGAGACATCTAAGATTTTCTATCTAATAAAAAAGACTTTTAATCTAGTTAGGATTTTAATTATTAGCCTGTTTATAGAAAAATGCTTTCAGACACACAAGTAATGTATTTGTCTAATAAGAAAAAGGCTTTACAACAAGAACGATTTTTGAACGTCGGAGGGGGGCCCGGAAGGTGGTCTGGCATAAGGGCCCCAGGAAAGATGCGGGGGCCATGAACCAGATAACACTTCATCCGTCAGGTGCACGAAGGTAGGTGGTGTATTCTTCAGATCAAATGGTGTAATTCTGAGCTGACAGAGCCCTGGTGATGTAGTGAAAGCTGTCTTTGGCCTGGAGATTTCTTCAAATTCAACCTGCCGATGCTTTGAGATCCAGTGTATTGAAGACCTTCGATCACTCACTTGCTTCAGCAGGTCATTCAAGGCTGACATTGGATAGCTGTCTAATGTGGCTTGTCTGTTTAACTTCCTGAAGTCTACACACACTCTGTATGTTCCTGTCTTCTTCTTTGGTGACACAATGGGTGATACCCAGCTATGGATTGATGGTTCTATTAATTCTTGGCATTCCACTTTTTTATCTTATCCAGGAAAACTTTCTTTTATCTGGATTTACAAGATAGAGTCTTTGTTTTATCGGTGTATCATCCTTCCAGTTAATGTTTAACTGTCGTTTTGTAGTCTACCTTATCTGTAGTAACTTCTGCATAACTATGCAGAAATTCTCTGAGATTCATCTTCTCTTCATTGTCCAAGAGATCATCCAAAACTGAAGTAGTCGTCGTTGTTTTCTATTAATGTTGCTTTCACACCATACCAATCTCAATTCTATATCATTCCTTAAAAATATTTTATCAGCAGTGTAGTTCATAATCACTCCTTTCTTATCTAACAAGTTATGGCCCAAGATAACATCTATTGTCAAATCCTTAATTATTTGAACAGGCAATTATGTGTGTACTCCCGAACACTTTGCTTTCAAGGATGTCTGGCCTACCACATAATAATGTACGTAATTTGAAAGATCCCTAGACCTTTTCATGCTTACATCGTTTTCATGGTGTATTTTGGATACATCCATATTAACAAAGGTGTGACATGCCTGGGTATCAAGTACAGCTGTAACGACTTGTCCTTGAGTTAATCCTAATGGTCGGACGTTGCTAGCAAGAGTCAAAAGTAATCTGCCAAATGCTACTTTTCTGTAACCACTTATCTCTACATACAGGAACTGATTTCTGGGAGCAAACCACATCCCCGGTACTATTACACCCCAGCCTAGAATGGTCCGGCTCTAGTTCTCGCCACAGGACATTATCCTTAAAATGTCCGACCTTGCTCCACTAAAATATATTTTGTGTACCTTCCTCTGCAACAGGCTTTGTCTTAGCAGGTTGGTCCTCTTCTAATTGTCTGTCGGTGTCCCGCAGTTCTTCAAATGTTATGGAACGAGACACTTTTACCAATAATCTGATTTTATCCTGGAGAAGCTCAATTATAAAGGAAACAGATTCATCACCACTTTTCTAAGGATGCACCTTGCTGAATAACTGCAATTTGTTGATAACAAATGCGCCTGTACGCATTCTTGTTGGCTGACCCTCAGTTAGGAACTTTTTGTCTATTCCTGCTCTGACTGCATCAAAGTAAAATTTCAATATTACATTCTTTCTGAAAGTAAACCCAACTGAAGGCTAAACCGTTAATGATTTGCCACCATGTGGCTGCTAACCCTTTTAACTGATGCGATAAAATCTTGAGTATAAATTTCCTGGGGTAGGTTCGTTTGATTCAGTAGTGATATACAGATCCTAATGAATGATGATGGACATTCCTCCAACCTACCTTAGGATTCTGGTAAACTCTCTCTCTAATCATATTTGCATCAACTGGAACTTGATGAGGAAAGTCACTTTGACTATCAGCCTCGCCTGTTTGGAGATGAGGTAAAATTTTGTCCTTAATATGTTTTATATTCTGTTGACATTCTGCTTGGTGACACTTAGTCCTGTGTCCAGTTGACTTACATTTGTGTCCAGTCTATTTAACTTAATGTCGGTAGTACTTAATTCATGATCCAGTCTCTTTACTGTGTTACTGAACTCTGATTTTAGGGAGTTCACTTGTTTTGAACATTCTGTACTCTTTTTGCGAGTTTGGGGTTCGTCAATTATTTTATTACTTAAACGAACCCTTTTCTTAAGTCTCTTTTGTTTATAAATAATTAAGAATATGCATTTAACTTTTTAAGGATCGTAAAAATATGTTTCTTAAAAAGAATCCGTTAATAAATTTTTTTTGACTTTATAAACCTTTTGACAGAGAATGGGCTTGTTTCCTTTGTAAGATTAAATAATTTTATTTATTTATTCATTTAAATTTTCTAAACGATATGTGTATGAAATATATCCATTCGTTAGATTAAAAAGGCTGTTAGATTCAGGGCTATGACTATAACAAAAATTTAGCTTATAAGTTTAGAATAAAAATTTATTAGCACATGTCTTTCAGAAAAATATGTTTTCTATTTTATTACATACATAAGAATGTCTAATGTGTATCTAATAGTTTTCCTATTGAAACGACTAAAATTATGTATTTACTACATCTAAAAGTAGAAAACATTTACTTCATCGTTATAAAATACGCCATATGTCATAAAATAATTGTAAAATTTAATTAGGTATTTTTTTGTTAACTGTGCCATTACTAAATCCTTAAATTTGTAGTGACCGTCAATCAATGAATTTTTCAGTGAAGGGTTAGTGAGGATCGGTCAAAAATATAACACAAATTTTAACTTATTTGTGTCGACGTTTCGACAATGTTTATTGTCATCATCAGAACCTGTGTATGAATAGAAAAGAAATGTCAGACACAACAGAACAATTATTTATGTGAACGTGTTTGTGTATGTGAGTGTGTATGCGTACACTGGTGTGCGTGCGTATGTATGTTTCGTTGTATATGTGAAGGGTTTGATATAGTTTGTTTACATCTTCAAATGTTTTTTTTAAGACAACGAGAAAATTATAATATCAGAGATCTTAATTTATAAACTATTACAATTTAAATTACTATATGTAATGATACTTTTAATTAATTATAAAAGCAATAATCAACAATTAGATATTACATTCGTACAGAAAATGTTTATACATATAGCAGTGTACATATAGCATAGTAAAATATATGATAACTAAAAACAGATTTAGGGATGTTCAGCTATGTAATTATTAAAAGGTATTTTTAACTTGTTTCACTCACTACTGGTGTTAAAACAATCATTAATTTAGAAAATTATAAATTCCACAATAACTTTAGAACTTTACGAATTTACATCAGATAGTTTAGATACTGTTACAAATACAAGTGTATGGTAAATCTATCTAACACGTAAAATTGTAAAATACTTGTAATCATATTGTTGTAAATTATAGTCCAGAGTACTATAGAGTATTGTAAATTTATGTATATGTCAACAATCACACACTCTCTCTCACCCATGCTCCCTCTACCTCTCATTCTCACACCTCTCACTCTCACTTGAAATCGCTCTCTCACTCTCTCTCCCTCACACTCACTCTCTCTCCTGCTCTCTTTCTCACTGTCTCTCACTCCCTCTCTCCCTCTCACCCCTTTCTCACTCTCACACTCTCTCTCTCTCTCTCTCTCTCTCTCTCTCACTCTCTCTCTCTCTCTCTCTGCACTTGTCTCTTTCCACAAATGGCACTCTAAAACACTTACCATTTCTATTAACACTATCGTCCTCACATATATTAGAGAATTATGTACACGATAACAGTAGAGATTTTAACAACTTACATTGAAGGGTTACAAACTATTACCACACAACATTATAGATAACTGATCTATTATATGAAAATAGTTATTACTTAATAGTTATTAATTAATTATTACTTAACCATTGCTACATATACAGTAATTTGATTCCTCGACAATATCGATACATCACAGTGTGAAGAAGAATAAGAAATGAATCATTTGTAGGCTACAAGATGTACTTCATAAATGCGTGTGAAAATACGAAAAATTTCATATGTAATATTGGAAAGGATTGTTATGGGTAGATGTTTATTTCACAAAGAAGACAATATTTACAACATATAAAAATTTTTAACAAGTAATTGTAGTGATCTTAATACAATAACATTTAAAAACACATAGAACGGAATGCATTTAAAAAACATTTTAACAAATTCTGTTGAAAAATGAAATATAATACAGTAACAATAATAAACACAAAAAGGGATTTAACAAATTAACAACAGAAATTATACTAAATCTTAACTACTGTATATACTTTTGTGCGCCGAAAACATGAGATATATTGTTCATCGCCCGTACTTATATACTTATTATATATATATACTTATCACATGAAAAGTACAAAAATATATTGCAAAAGAACAAATAGAAGGCATAGTATTAATAACAAAATAATATCAGAGTCTTTTATCTAGAGTTAGCTATTTATTTTAAACAAATTTAGTATGGTCTGTGATTGAACATAAATTATTTATTTTAATTTAAATAGTGTCTGTAAATGATTTGATGTTTCTCTTTCTTCATAGTCTAGTATACTTGATCGTCGAATTCCCTTGACGAAACCGTTGAACCGCTTCAGAGCCACCTCTCGCTGCCTGCTGAATCTGCTGCACTGATGACACGTGGAACTCTCCGGAACACACTCCCGCACGACATAAAGTTTATGTCGTTTCTCAGGGCTTGATAATGGGTGTAATTTTAATTAATGCAGTTTCGGTGTATTGTACATACACTTTCCGGTATGTTGATGTGTCCTCGCGTTCACCCAGAAGCATTTCGGTAAATACACATGGCCCTACGAGGAAAATCTTGACTAGCGCGAGATAGCACTATTTAATTTTTAACTTAATTTATTTGAGTTCTAATACCCAATAGATTTTAGCAAACGGGCAACTGGTTGCTAAGATCCCGTACTCGTAACCCTTATTTAGAACGTATATAACCCTTATTATACGACAAACTCGCACAGAGACAACGTCTGTTAAGGCTGAGCTGTTAGGTAGAACTCCCGAAGCTTCCTTCGCGATGAACCAATCTGAATGAAAATTGGAGCCTCTGATTGGTCAAAACCCCTAGCACGTGATTGATGGGTTAGACAGATAGACATAGGTCCTGATCAATTTGCTGAAGACTGCAAAAGCATGTATAGATTTTATCTAAACATTTTATGACTTTCAGAAGATAAGGATTCTTTAGAAAAGTGAATTCTGTTTAAAAAATACATACTAAGATAATATGTTTTGCGTCTTTGACATAAGAAAAATGTAGCGCTAATTTGGAGGTATGAGCTGTCCAAGTTCAATATGTTAATTTACACCAGAGTTATTCATGTAAATACGAATAACACGCGCACTCGCGCACTAAATTCCCACTTGACATGACAGAAAATAAATTTATGGGCATTTTGACATACAACAGTTATTTACCCATTTATTATTTCAAAACTTATAGCTACTTTACAACATTTTAACAAAATCAATTTTCAACATGTCTATAACGCATTGGTATTTAATTGGTATAAAAGGATGTAGACCTAGCTACAAATACCCTTTCTGCGATGTTCCATTGCAGGAATATCCCTCCACGTATAAAAAAATTTGTTTGGGTGTCCAATAATTTTTTTTTTTATAATATAATCTAATGTCACCTCCATTTATAACAATATAATAAAACTCAAAATAAATAAATAATACTTTTCAATCTAAAAAAATCTCTCTTCACCAAAAACTTTGACATCTGTCACTTTGAATGAAAAAAAATACATACACGTGGTTGATATCTCAGTTATCATTTGACCCAGGAAGATCAGCTAATATAAACAGTTCATGACGTCATACTACCTACTCCCAGTCATCAACGCTAATCACATTTTTACTGACATTTTTCAATCATACATGAATTTACAGATTTTCATTTAATTTAACAATTAATTTATGACATTCATTCTTTATATACCCAGATATACGTGAACACATTAACTTTTGACATAATATTTTCGTAATGACGACGCATGGAATTTCCCAATAGTTTTGTTTGTAACATGATTCGTAACAATATAAATATGTTTTCCCACCTGTTCAGATAAAATTAATGGATCATTATATAGTCTATGGAACTTTGCTGCTGTATTTTCAATATTACGACCAACGTTCAAAGCTCTGAGCAATATTAATTCGCCGACTCTAAATGATTGCAACTTATGCTCGGAAATGAATTTTTCTGTACGCTGTTCTGCAAACTTCTTTATCCGCTCTTTCGCATCCAAACGCTTAATCTCGTTCGGAACAGGCAAATTCTGAGTAGCTATAAGTTTTACACACTCACTCCAAACACGCTTTGGTTGAACATCCGATTGCAGCTCTAACGGTGTATATCCAGTAATGGTATTCTAACTACCATGGCGTTCTCGAAGAACTCAAGATACTCCGGCCACTTGCTTTGGTTTGTGTTACAATATGTTCTGAATAATCGACCGAGCTCCCTATTGACACTCTCGGCAAGATTTCCTTGAGGTCTCATAATGGATGTCAATACCCCTTGTATGTTCCTCTTCTCCAACTCAACTTTCCATTTCTTATTTTGGAATTGTTTGCCTTGGTCGTATAGGTTCTTCATGACATGGCCATACTTAGGGATGTATTTTTCCAGAATTATTTTAAGTACAGCATCCGTCGTGGGTCTACCTATGGCATACAGACTTACATTTTTGGTGAAAGCATCAGTGCACACAACCATATTTCTCACACCCCGAGACGCACGTGGTAATGGACCAAGGAAATCGATACATAATAATTCATTCTTACCATGCATCACTACGTTTCCTATTTCGACATACGTGTGTTGGTTAGGGTATTTGGCTGTCTGTCAGGTATGTAGAATTGACTTGACTTTCCTGGCCATGTTCATCCATATGAAGTCCTCGCGCAGCGTCAAGTAGTATTTGTATGCTCCTGCATGAGCAAGACTTTCTTGGCACGCCCAGGTCAGGTCCTCTATGAGATGGTCCGGAATCATTACCTTCCATTGTCCGTCTATAAGTTTGTACAAAACATTGTTAAAAATTTGAAATTTAGGATTTTCTTTAGTTGTGAATTTCATTTACGATTTTTTTTATTTTATCGTCTCGTTGTTGCTCATTGTTTATGTTTTTATGTAAAGATCTGAGCTCGTTAGGTAACGCATATTTAACATCTAATATTTGAATTTCATTTTTATCAGAGGTATAAGTTTCCTGTTGCACAGGTGAATAACGACTTAGAGTATCCGCCATCTTGTTGTCACTGGCTTTACAATATTTAATACTGAAATCATAGACCTACTCTTGCATAGCCATTATCCAGCGTGACATACGGGCATTAGCAAGTTTACATTTTAATAAAAACGACAAAGCTTGGTTATCAGACAGAATTTCAAAATGTTTACCTACTAAATAATATCTAAATTTACTAACACAATACACAATCGCTAAAATTTCTTTCTCTGACGTAAAATAATTTCGTTCAGCGCCTTTTAATGAACGATTGACATGTTCGATAACTTTAAGCTCCCCGTTATCATTCCGCTGATACAGAATTCCGCCAATGGCATAATCAGACGCATCGTAGTTCAGTACATATGTCCCCTCCTTTTCGGGGTGAAACACCTTTTCCTTAAATAACTTCTTTACTGGGTTAAATGCCTCTTCGTGTCTTACCTCCCATCGCCTGGTATTTTTCCTAAGCAGTTCCAGCAGTAGTTCAATTGTTTTAGCATATGCAGGTGCGAACCGACGGTAATATCCGGTAAGTCCTAGAAAAGCTCTGATATCCTTCGCTTTTTTAGGTGTTGGAAATCCCGTGATGGATTGTATCTTCTCAGGGTCCGTACTAACAACCTGCGCTGTATGATGTGACCTAAATCTTTATTTCCGATTTCCCAACCTTGCACTTTTCATAGTTTAGCACCAAGTTGGCCTGACGGAGTTTGCTGAACACTATATGTAGAGATGTTTTAAATGCTCGTCAAACGATTTTGATATTACCAAGATGTCGTCAACAAATACACTAACGAAATCCTCAACCTCAGGACCAAATGCTAACTCCAAACATTTCACCATCGCCGCGAGGCTGGTTAATAATCCAAATGGAACTACCATAAGTTGATAGCATTTGTTCTTATATAAGAACGCAGTACATTTTCTGCTATCTTCAGCTAACGGTATCTGGCAAATTCCACTCTTAAGATCTAAACGAGATATATACTTAACACCTTGGCATTTTGTAAACAAGTTCTCAGCATTAGGCGCACAGTAAAAACATTTTTTTGTTAAGCTATTTAAATTACGCATATCTGAACATATCCTTATTTGATTATTTTTCTTTTTTACAATCACCATAGGATTCAGAAAATTACTGTTGGAACGTTCAATGATGTTATCATCCAACATTTTTTTAATTTCCTCATCCACAAGTTTTTTGGTAGTGAAGTGGAATCGGATATGTTTTACGCACGAATTTATTTTCGTCAATAACTTCTATTTCAGGTGTGTATACGTGCGTTGTAGTGTGATTGTTTTCAAATGTCGCCGTATGTTTATTTATCAGCTGGTTAAGTTTGTCACTCTGTACTGAGGTTAATTTATCTTATTATTATTATTGTTTTTTGTTTACCAAAAGCTTGGCCGTAGGTTTGGTTATTTGGAAGTAATTCGCCTACGACTCATTATCAGTGTCAACATTACCTAACTCTACACTATGCTCCTTATTACTAACAGTAGGCCTACACATTAATTTATTATTTTTAAAATCGGTAACTGCATTTATTTTTTTAAGAGTGTCCATTCCTATAATAACATCATAAATTAAATTTTTAACAACTAGTACAGGTGTTTCAAGTTCCATACCTTGAGGTGACATGTTTATATACGCTTGTTTATTTCCTTTTTGTAACTCATCAGTGGCGGTTTTGATGGTGGTATTGTTTATAGGTAAGATTGGTACCTTTTTAAATTTCACTATGTTTTTGTTTATAAAATTATCACTAATTAATGATATTTGTGCACCACTGTCTGTTACCACATTACCTATACAATTATTCATTCTCGCTCTTAACACACTACATCTACTTGCTAACTTATCGCTATCTCTAGGTACATTATTCACATCGTCATTACTGTCACTTACAAGTTCACTACGTATATCGACTGGGTATACACCGGATACGCAGTAGGTCATAACCATGTTGTTATTTTCTATGCTTTCACTGGATTTCGGATTCTGACTATTATACATTTTATTAGTTTTGTTTGTTTTGCACGGACACCCGCCGTGCAACCTTAGGCGTTTTTTTGGACCATATTCATTATTGTGGTTACCTTCAGCTACGGAAGCGACTTTATGCTTATTAAACTTCGACGAATTTTGCTCACGATCAGGTTTTTTCCTTTGTTAACTTTGATAGTCATTTTGTTATTGTGTGTTATTGGTGTTTATTTGTTTATGTGTACTGTAACTATCGACATTGCCATCAACATTTTCCCATTTAATAAGTAGCAACAGGAGCTCTTCTAAAGTTTTAATTCCTTGGGTAATTACTGCTACCTGTACACCTCTACTGAAGTGGTGGGCCAGCTTGTTGACGATTTCAGCTTCTGACATCTCAGGCTCTAGATGTTTTGCCTTCGCTACCAATTCACTTAGGTATTTTTCCTTGGTACCTTTACTAGGAGTATACTTACCGAAATCAAGGTGCACACGTACCTTACGCTGGATGTCGTCATTACAGTAGCGTGCCTTAAAATGGTCAACAAGAACTTCATATACTACTACCTTGTCTTGGATGATGGAAAACCATTCTGCAGCTTTACCCTTAAGATGTCGAACTATCCAGTTTATCTTGTCAACATCGCCAAGATTATCGTTGATATTGTCCATACTACGTTCGTACTGTTTTAGGAAATGTACGGGATTCTCGTGTTCAAGGCCATAAAATTTCATGTGTGTGTTTATGTCATCGTGAGTTTTATATGCATTAGTAATTTGGTTTGCGGGTGTAGTAGTTTGCATTATATTTTCATTTGTTGTTCCAAAAACTCTAACTTGTTTTCATGACTATTTATGAATTCACTTATCGCGGTCGTCTTCGATTGCACCCGCTACTCTACTGATAACATGCGCGTTTAACACTCAGTTATTCGGGAATTATTTATTTCAAGCGCGGCTTAAAAATCAGCACGGATGGACTCAACTTTTTCAGTGATTTTCTTTTCGGCCGCTTCAACGATACTTTTGTTTTGTTTATCCTATTCGTGCACGGCAGTGAATATTTTTTTTATTTTCCTCGTGAATACTTCTATTTTGTTGTTTACTATCGTCGCGTATCGCCTGTATATTTTTATAATTATCTTCGCGTACGTAATGTACACGTACTTGCTAAGATTGCATTAAGCGTGGACTGCAAACCAGCTGATAGTTGTCTTGGTTCAGCCATAATTACTAGCGATAACGAACCACAACAAAGTTTATCTTATAGTATTGATTTACGTACTACTTACGTACACCAATACACTTGGTTTACGTTGTATACAAATTATACAAATTAAACCTCGATAATGGGTGTAATTTTAATTAATGCAGTTTCGGTGTATTGTACGTACACCTTCCGGTATCTTGATGTGTCCTCGCGTTCATCCAGACGTATTTCGGTAAATACACCTGACCCTACGAGGAAAATCTTGACTAGCGCGAGATAGCACTATTTAATTTATATGTTAATTTATTTGAGTTCTAATACCCAATAGATTTTAGCAAACGGGCAACTCGTTGCTAAGATCCCGTACTCGTAACCCTTATGTAGATCGTATACTGATACGACAAACTCGCACAGAGACAACGTCTGTTAAGGCTGAGCTGTTACGTAGAACTCCCGTAGCTTCCTTCGCGATGAACCAATATGAATGAAAATTGGAGCCTCTGATTGGGCAAAACCCCTAGCACGTGATTGATGGATTAGATAGATAGACATAGGTCCTGATCAATTTTGCTGAAGACTGAAAAAGCATGTATAGATTTTATCTAAATGTTTTATGACTTTCAGAAGATAAGGATTCTTTAGAAAAGAGAATTCTGTTTAAAAAATACATATTAAGATAATATGTTTTGCGTCTTTTACATAAGAAAAATATAGCGCTAATTTAGAGGTATGAGCTGTCCAAGTCTCAATTCAATACGTTAATTTACACCAGACTTATTCATGGAAATACGAATAACACGCGCATTCGCGCACTAAATTCGTACTTGACATGACAGAAAATACATTTATGGGCATTTTGACATACAACACTTAATTACCAATTTCTTATTTCAAAACTTATAGCTATTTTACAAAATTGTAACAAAATCAATTTTCAATATGTCTATAACGTCATAAATTGGTATAAAAGCATGTAGTCCTAGCTACAAATACACTTCTACGATGTTCCATTTCAATATATTTACTGTACATATTATATTAAAACATACATCCGGTCGGTGGGGGAGATCAAGCGATCAATCCCCTCCTTACAGCTATGAAAAGTTTCATAGAAACTCCATAATAATTTAAGTAGGAGTATCTGTAAACCAGTTGCGTGTGTTAAACTATGACTAAGAAATAACTGTAGAAATTAAAGGAAACTTCAATTTTTTTAAATTAATAAAATTAAGCTAGAGGTTTTTCAGAAATTTAATTAAGAAAGTTGTATTAGTGATTATAATCACAAACAGAATTTTACGATCTGACGATGAGCTGTGAAGCTTGAAAGCGCTAATCAGAATAATTTTTCTATAGTGGTCTGTAACAGTAATAATTCTGCTACATATTTTTCAATATTCATAATTTCTCAAAATTTAGTAAGCAACATACATATTTTTAGGAGTAAAAAACTATTACCCACGCACCAGAAGATAAAGGCAGAACGTATTAACAGCTCTTCCTTTATCGCCCAGACATACATCCCCTTACTGGGTTACGTATGTCTTTACTCATCTAGTGCAATATTTCTACGGTTTTAAAATTTTAGCTCAGGTTAATTATCAATTTCTTGACTTTAGTTCATAAAATTATATGAGTCTATTCAAAAAATCTGAATATAATGTTAAGTTAAGGAAATCTAAAATTTTTGGGATTCCTTAACCCCAAAAAAGTGACTCAAAATTTTGATAAAATTGCAAAACTCCATGTGGGATATCAAATTAAAGAAAATTTTAACCTAACACTAAATATAGCTTACGGTTTTCGAAGGATTCAAAATTCTAGGATACTAGTGTCCTAGGGTGAAAATTTGAAAAATTCTTGCCGGGTGTCAGACTAAAGGGAATTGTATCTCCAATGCAAATGTGGCGTTCACTAGGCCTATGAAATTTTCTAACTTCAGAGGCACTAATAGTCAAAAATATAACTCAAAAGTTTATGAAACATCTAAATGGCTATGTGGAAAATAAAGTTGTGGGAAATTTTATTGAAAAGACAACTTAATTATTAAAATAGGCTATTTAATAATTTGACAAAATTAATATCATTCATTACTACTTGAAAATTTTGCATCGCTCTCAAAAGTAAGTTATATATCCAAAAACTGTATGCAATGTCATCAGTTATGTCAATTTTTAAAAAGTTCGATGATAATGCCCGACAGGTATATTTTGAAACATACAGACATTTAAAAACTAGGCTTACATTATTTTTTACTAGGCATTATGGTTATAAATTTAATTAAAACGCCAATGCAGTAGTTTGAAATTGCAAGTGTTTCTTGTATAATATGCTAATTTAAAACTGTTATTTCGTTATAAACAATAGTCGGGTAATCGGTTTTCCGTAATTGTACTGATAATTTTAAAATTAATTAATACTGAAATTGATCTATTGTTGATAGATCAGTATCTATTGATCAATACTGAAATAGATGTGTTGCTTTAAAAACAGCGATCAGCTCTACACCTCAGGGATCTTACTAGTTTTAAATGTCTTAATAAGGAAAGTGTAAGGACAGTTGTATTATAACTTTTCGAATTCGTTGTAATTGCCACTACCTACTGTTACAAAGATACAATCCTTGTCTAACATAACTTAATTCAAGTAGAAATGGACGGTAGAGCCGTATTTGGTACAATAGTAATGATTTTGTGGTGAAATCACAAAATTCATATCAATTAATTTATATTCAAATCAAACGTAACACTACTCATATATAAAAATTGCCTCAGTTTTTATCTCTCGTTTTTAAAATTTTTATAAGGTGCACACTTTTCAATAGTTTAGGTCTTGAAACACGATCTAAACACTATGCTGATGGTGTTTGTCTAAAATTGTTGTGCTGAACTTTTAGTACGATATGTGTACGTTGCACTTAATACATTCCTATAATAAAGCTTTATATTCTATTTATCTTAATCATATCTAGTTACATCGGCTACAGTGAACGCGGAAACACATTGGTTCAAGTAGGTTTGAATTTCAAAATAATAAAGACAATTTTTAAGTAGATTCACTTGGCATTCATGCAGTGTGTATCATTACTTTCTCGTTTCTTTTTAATGCATATGGTATCTCTCAAAAATAGAAAATTTTAAAACACAACAATTTATTTCAGGTTCAAAATAATTTTAAGAATACCAATTTTCCATGATATGATAATTTTGTACAAATCAATGTTCTTAAAAAAAACTGGTTGTATCACAACGTCTCATAAAAACTAGCCAAGCCTTTTTTTCATTTTACGAATTGAAACCTCAAATGTGCAGCACAATGTTTTAAAGCTATGTTTTTGTTAAAGTTTATGGCTGTAACTTAATCAGCTTTTATTGTACAGAACTTAAAGAAAATAAAAATGTGACATCTTTATATACGGAATTTTTATGGAGGCCCTTACTTCCATGGTAAAGAGCAAAAATACTATAAAAATTTAACACAAAATATTTTTTAAACAAATTTAAATTATGCCTATTTACTCAATTTGTAACCAAATTGAGACTAATTAGTCTGAATTTTTATTAATCGCATCAATTTTAAATTCTTTCCTTGATACATTTTGTAAAAGTGCACGCTTTGGGAAGAGGTTTTGAAAACGTCATTTTATTCCTTAAATCCCTAATTCATGGTTTGTACCAAGAATTTTTCAAAAATTTTAGTACACGTTAAAAAATCATCAATTTTAATGTACTATAGGCTAGCAATATATTTTTTTTTTTTGCTATTTTGCAAAAGTTTTTACTTTATATTCACTTATTTTCTTTAAAGTTAAAAGAAACTGCAAGGGAAGTGGGGATATATCTTCTGCGATAAAACAAATATTGTTTTGCGTAGATGAGTACCTTATGATGAGGTTTTGAAGGACTTTACAAAGATGCCAAAAAAACTAATCTTGTTCTTTAAAGGGAAGTGTAATAGTTTATTTTCTAATAAATGCGTTAAAGTAAACCCTTCTTGCATAAGTTGTTTCATTTTTTCCAACGTAGAGTTTCTGAGGCTAAATGTATTTGATAAGTAATGCTGGACCTATGCAGAAATTTGGTGAAAAAAGTTTTGGTACAGAAAAATTTGATCCGTATTTATTCATCTCTCAAACAAATAGAAGACTGTAAAAAGTTTACAGTGTTCTTCAGTTTTTGTTAGGTTAAACCAAAAGTTTAAAAAATTTTAATAATTTATAAAATTAATAAATTCTGCGGGCTTTCGGATACGAGAATACTTTTCATGTCAAAAATAATTATAATCGAGTCTTTATGTAATTATATGGAAAGAGTCCTGAATTTTTCATTTATCATAAGGAAAATGGGAGGGGCCAACCTTCACGTTAGTCTCATCCTCCTTCCCCAGAAGCAAGTCTGCTGTATAAACAAGATACCGGTAACACCGGGAATGTAGTGAGGGACACATAATGTGAAAGCTATTAAGTTGGTTATATCGAAAAAGCAGAAGTAGAGGGCTTAAGGTTTCAATCAAGAAGTCGGTTTTGTTACACAATGGTGGTCCAGCAAGTGGCTTTTGGGCCACCCTGATTTAATTGAGTTGAGTTTTTTTATGGATTGTAAAATAAAAGGAATATTATATTTTAGCGTAATGGATGAAAAAATAACACAAAATTGTTACAGAATCTTGTTTCTTCGCCAGTAACGTCAGGCAGGTTTTGCTGCAGGTTATTGCGTTATGCTTGTTACCTATATATTTATAATGTTAGAAACGCTTCATACAGCAACTAAATGAAGTACAAAGCGAATACTATAAGACAAAGTAATTTAGGCCTAAATACTAATTTAGGCCTAATAAAATAAGTTGTTAATACGTTTTGGAAATATAAAGGAAGTACCATCAATTAGTGCAATTAATTAGTCTGCACTTGCTAACATTTATCAAATATTAGAGTTACAAAATATATTTTTAGTATATCGAAGTTGAATGCGCTAACACAGCACTTCTAATTACAACAAATGTATTGGTGCGTGAACAATCAAAGCGTGTATGTGTGCTTTTGGCGTTGCATTACTAGCACACGTCTTCGATGTATGGTTTACCCAATTACTTTTTTAATTAACGTTGGAAGTGTAGCAGTTAATACGACACAACAAATTGTATCAGCTGATGAAACAGTGACGTGCACAGTTAACCGGGAACGCGCTGCTATACCTCCCCACACTCTCTCACTCTTTCTATCTGTCTATCTATCTATCTACCTATGTATCTATCTATATATTTATTGTAAATAAACACACACACACACATATTGTATTAGGTGTTTTGTGTAAGCTATAGGATGGAGTACATAAATATGACAAGATGACATTCTGTCATATTATGTGAGAAGTTACATCTCTCCCTTACTCTTGAGAGTGAGAAAAACAGGGAAAGAGAGAGAGAGAGAGAGAGAGAGAGAGAGAGAGAGAGAGAGAGAGAGAGAGAGAGAGAGAGAGAGAGAGAGAGAGAGAGAGAGAGAGAGGATAAAAGCAACGTGAGAAACAAATATGGAAAAGGACAGAGAAAGAGACAGACAGACAGAAAGTTTGTGCGGGCGAGCACGCGTTGAAGACGTTCGTGTTACATACGTGTAGTGTACAGTATATGTATTAAATGCTGTGGACTGACTGTGAGTAAATGATACTGGAATGCATTCCATGTTTTATCAATGTGTGTGTGTGCGCGCGCGCGCGCGCTCAAGCAAGCCGAATGGTAATGTGAGCTCCTAAATTGAATTACTGCGTACAGTTATTGGTGGCATACCGTCCTTACCTGGAACAGCTAGATGCAGCATGATGAAAAGATGCTATTAATACTTTTCTGCTTCCATTTTCTTGAATCCTACTTTTTTCTTTGGTCGTGATACAGTAATCCAGTCAGACATACAAACAGTAAATGAATACGATAGAAAATTTATATCTAACCTAACCTAACCAAATCTAAAAAAAAATGTACAGGCATTGCACAAAAGCAATGCACAGAGAAGGGCATTGAAAATGCTTCAATAAATCTAAAAAATATATATATTTATGTTCATTCACCAATCAATGAATTCACTCTTCATTTACCAACGTACAGATTATAAGTTAAATGTAGTCGCATTCATAAGCGAAATTTTATATGGGTACTACGTTATTGACAACAAAGAAGTACTTTCTATGGAAACTCACCGGTTCCCATTTTCGATCATGCACCGGCGATCGGGCTTATTGTGACGATTTAAATTGTAAAAAAAATATAAAATTAATAATAGAAATCGAAGAATGGGAAGTTAGTTAAAAAACATTAAATCGCACTATTAAACCAATTACCCCTGGACTAACTCATGGTAGTGATGAGACTTAAATAAGAAAATTTAACTAGTATTAATTAATTAACATTGTGGAAGCAAAAGTTAAAGAATAAAACTGTTAACCGTTTATTAAACTTATCATGCTATGACCTGTGAATTCCGGATTCAACTTGTATACCGAGCCGGTATTAAATAAGAAATACGTGTAAACCATAATATAAAGAATTAATAATTTAAAGTCACTAGTAATAGGTGTAATAATTTCAGTATACGAGGAAAATCTCGATTGTTTGTTTTCTCTAACTGTAAGACTATATTATTAAATAAAAGATGGAACTATATTATGGCGGAGTATTCGCTCCGCGTCTTTGCAACTTTCCTGTTGTAACAACTAGGGATTAACGATGCGGCTTTCTAACTGTAAACAGCTCCACGCTGGGGCTCTTCACAAAATGTTATTTTGTGTGTATTTTAATTCAAGTGTTAACTTCCACTAAAAGTGTGGACAGCTAGACATAAGTAACGAAAATATAGTGAGTAAAGTTTTGTGAAACAAACATGTAAGGAAAAGGAAAAACGTGTATAAGAGGTGACATCTCCTGTAATTTAAATATCCAGTCAAATACTTTTCAAGTTAAAAGAAATCCAACATAATGTACTACAATACGGAAACTCCAACACGACGGTGCAATTAAACAGGTGATGTGAATAAAAGTGAAAAGTGACGACTTCGACCTATACTGCCTTTACTATATCGCCGAGAATCCTGACGACTTCACGTTAGCTGGCACCATCACATCCATTTCATCGTTACTGGACAGACTACCCCTAGGACAATCCTCGACTACAAGAGTAAGGAAGAATCACTCGTCAAGACACGGACAGTTAACCATAATATAAGAGGTGACGCGGGAGCTCGTCTTCCGTGAGTTATATATATTTTAAAATATAAGTAATTAAAGATGAAAAAGACTTTCAAAAGACAATCAATACGCTCTAAGATTTAAACTGGTGTAACCACCAATTCTTGTAATCATACGTTGTAACTTAACTTTCGTTATCTAACTTCAAAAGTTGGTCAACTAAATAAAACCATTCTTCAAATGGTACTTAAGGAATAATGTAATCATATAATCAAGTATAGTAAATTTGAAAATTCTTAACAAGAAAAAGAAAGACTCGGATCCGAGGTAAACTCGTTATCTAAATGATCATTTTATTTTAGATATAAAACCCCCTTACAATCTCAGAGTAAATAATATCTTTATTTGTAATGTGTTACGTATACTATGTGAATAAAAGGGATATCATCTTTTTTACATACTAAAGTGAGTGCATAAATCAGTTAAACCCCTCCCCTTGTTTCCTATAATTAGAATAATTGTAATTTGGTAGTCTTGTGTTTTGAGTTTCAGTTTGTTACAACGTAGGCAGCCTGTATAATTGGCCAGCGTGAATTATCACAGGTTCCCTGGATTATGACGTAGCCGAAACGTCATAAAATGCGCCACTCTGCTTTCTTGTAAAATAATTGTTTACGTAGAGTCACATATAAAAAATACGACCCTCTGCTGATCTATGCACTCAGTTAAGGTATTTTATGTAACTCAAAAAGGCTAAGTTGCATGAAAGAAAAATAGCGACAGTATAAATTTACCATTGTGAATTGTGTGTGAGATTACGCACGTACTTGTATATAATTTATTTAACATACGTGAAAATAATTCAAACTATTATTGTATTACACCAATGCAGTACCTACATGAATTTTAGTGCTTGTCGAACTGTTCAGTCTTTAACATGTCTGTTTTGTGACAATTCAAGACCTGTAGTTTCCTGAATATGCCTGCATAAATGTGTAATTTATATTTCTGTTGTCACGGTGAGTCATATAAACTATTGACTAAGTTAAACCAGTTTAATTACGTGTAAATAACTTTGTAAGTTAATTCTAAAAAAAAAAAAGAAATAGAGAAAGTTAAATTTGAACGTAAAACAAATAATAGTTAAACTCAGCTTGATAACGGGCTGTAGCTTGTTTTAAAACGCATATCGGTACGTATTGCACTCACCCCCTTGTTGAAGCCAGCCGAGACTAGTCGATAAAGGTAGCCGTAAGCTATTGTTGTATAGAACAATAACGTTCCTCACCCCAAGTGTATTTCTCCCCTTCTCACGCATACAACAAGTATGCCATTGTTTACAAAGAAAACTAGTCTGACCTACATTGCAGCGTAACAGCTGATCGTTGACAATAAAATGACGTCTGTGTGAAATTTCTCTCTTTCTCTGAGAAGAGAAGTAACTCTCTTACTACCAATGCAAATGTTTTGACCATGAATTAAATTGTGTATGTCATAAGTATATAGTGTAGTAAAGTAAATTTTAGTGTGTTAGATATAAGGTAAACATGGCCCTATTTAATCCAGATTTACTATTAAAGGACGAACTGTCTTATGAAGCTCTTTTACGTGGTCTACCCCATGGAAATGTAACAGTCGCGGAATTGCGCAAGTCTATACGCGAAAGTGGATTTGATGCACCCGTGCAGTTAAGCAACCTGAGCGGACTCGATTATGAGAGCGAGAGAGAAACTTGTAATGCCAAGTATAGCGAGTTGACCTTATTGTCCCAAACCCTTCAAGACGAGAAATCTCCTGCGGTAATATTGCGGACAACTCAAAGGATAGAACACTTAACCCGGCGAATGAAAAATTTGTTGAACTGGCCTAACCTTACGGAAATTCCTCCCGAAGTCCAAAGTTTTGCGGATGAAGCTTTACGCCAATTACCTACTATCATCAACGAATTACGAAGAAAATCCGACTAGTTTCGAATGGATGAAATTGAAAAATCCTTGAAGAAACTACACATCTCCCCAGTTCAATCTCCTACGTCAGAACAACCTCTCCCCAACACTGATCGGGACTCGCCCGCCGGATCTAAAATACAACCTACTCGAGAGCGAAACCCAAATAGAGATTTAAATGCCCAAACTATATCTGAAACCCCTCCTCCCAGTGGTTTCCAAATTCGCACCGGAATGTATGAATTGACTACCCCTAATGCATTATCTGGGCCTCCCAAAGCTATGCAACACGTAAATCATAACGCGGACCTCTACGGAAAAATCACTCACCCCGTAGAAAAACTCTTAGCTGAAATTCCATACACTGATGGTTTGAATGTTACTAAACTACTGAATTTCATCAAATATCTCCTGCAGATAAAAGATCTACAGCAGCTAAATGACTGGCAAATTTTGCAAGTCCTCCTACCGAAATGTAAACCCCCGTTAAAGAATCGTGTGCTAGAATCATTAAGCTCTACCGTTCCAGTAGAAGACCTGCATACCTCAATAATAAAATATTTTATTCCCACCGGAATTTATGAAGAACTTAAGAGAAATACCGTACTACGAGTACAAGGAAATAATGAGAGATTGGCCCATTACATCTCAGACATCAGGGAGTCTTCTCGACTACTACAAGTAGATTGGAATGAGAGACAGATGGTGGATACCATTTTAGTAGGATTGTCTCCAGAAGAAAGATCTCGTTTAGCGTTAATAAATCGACCCAACACCTTTGCGGATCTCGAACAATGCAGTATTCACTCGTCGAACGTATGGTACTCAGATCAGAACAGACATGCGGTGAAATCAATCGAGGCGAATAGAAATGAATTGCAAGCCCTAGTACCCAATGTGCCAACCCAGTATGTAAAGCGAGTATTTAATAGACCGAGCAATTTGCACAGCCCTGGTAAATCAACTGACGCGAAACCTAAAACGGAAGCAAGGTACTCTCCTCATAATAAAAATACGTGTTATAACTGCGGTAAGTATGGACACATAAGTAGAAACTGTAACAACAAGCAATACGAACGTAAACACCCTAATCCAAAAAACATGTAAGGCAGGGAGACCCGAAATCCTGTGTCTTCCGCAGCAACTTGAGAACCGGTAAACCCAAAGAAATGTACGACAATAATAAAATAAAAAGAAAAAGATACACTAGAGAAATAGATCCCTATGTTAGAAGGTTTATTGAGAAATGTAACGCGATAACTAAATGTGATTGGACTAAAAGTCTATTGCCCTTAATACAAATTGACCTAGGTGTTACATCCACCCTCGGATTAATCGATTCTGGATCGACTGGAACCTTAATCAGTCAAAAGTTAGCGGATAAATTATTCGAACACAACGTAGTGAAACGCAGTCAAACTGTGAATATAAAATGTGCTACAGCTAATAAACAAAATATAGTGATAAAACTCAGCATCACCATTAAAGTAAAAATTAAGAATGGTTTTTTACAATGTTAGTATGTGATGATATAGGACCCGACCTAATATTGGGAGCTGACTTCATCAGTAAAACGGGAATAATTCTTGACATCCACGCGAAGAAATATTATTTTAGATTCGACCGTACACGGAAGTATAATTTTGATTGTACAACTGACGAACAAGAAAGTACTAGATCATCGACTGCACACATAGTACACCATGAGTCTGAATTATCTCATCTAGAAAATAGAGATAGGCTGAGAATGCAGAAATTAATAAAAGAGTTTTCCACCATTCTTACCCCTAAGCTAGGACTTACGAACCTAATAGAATATAAGATCAATCTGAGCGATCACAAAGTAATACGCCTACCCCCGTACAAGTTATCGCCGCCCAAAATGGAAGTGATGAGGAACCATATCAACAAGTTGTTAGAACAAGGAGTCATCGAACCATCTACGTCCAAATACACTGTTACTCACCGTCTATGGCCTTTCCGTAATGTTTTTTCGTGTTTACATGTTGCGAGGCACTTGCCTCATCATCAGAACTTATAAAACTAATCTATGTCATAAATGATGACATTTGTCAAAATATTAAAAACACAATACGGCAATTAAACTATGTACATAACTTGCTTTAAAAATGTTAGGTGTGCCTTGCAAGACAACACGCGCCGTACTTTTGCAAGGCACACCTAACATTTTTAAAGCAAGTTATGTACATAGTTTAATTGCCGTATTGTGTTTTTAATATTTTGACAAATGTCATCATTTATGACATAGATTAGTTTTATAAGTTCTGATGATGAGGCAAGTGCCTCGAAACATGTAAACACGAAAAAACATTACGGAAAGGCCATAGACGGTGAGTAACAGTGTATTTGGTTAACAAACACGTGGCTTGGGACTACAATAGGATTTATTCCATTTAAACCATCTACGTCCCCATATTCATCACCCTCTTTTTTAGTACCTAAAGGTCACGACAAACATAGACTAGTTGTGGACTACCGGCAATTAAATAAACGAATAGAATTTGAATCTATCCCGCTTCCAGATATCCACAGTGCTTTTCATTACTTCACAAGAGCGAAAGTCTTTACGATAATGGATCTAAATCAAGCATTTCACCAAATACCCCTTTCAGAGGAATCCAAACGTCTAACCGCGTTTGCTGTTCCTTTCAACCTGTACCAATTTACTAGAGTACCCTTTGGAATATCACAAGGAAGTTCCGTACGTAGTAGACTACCAGAGAGAATATTTCATGATTTTAAATTTAGATATGTGTATCACTACCTGGACGATATCGTAATCTATAGCGAATCGATGGAACAACATCTTAAACATCTACGTGAAATGTTATCTCGATTACAAATGCAGGATTAACAGTTAATCCCAAAAAGGTAAATTTTGCAGTCCGACAATTTTCATTTTTAGATCACATCGTGAAGGCCAACGGAAAGGTAAGCATAGACCCCGAACGAACCCGTGCGATCAGAGAATTTTTACCCACGCGAGATGCAAAAGGAATAGCCCGATTTTTGGGAATGGTAAACTATTTCCACAAGTATATTCCCCATCTAGCCGAAATAGCCGCACCTCTGAAAGCCTTAAGAAAGAAGGGAGCGAAATTTGAATGGCCTCCACAACACCAAACTGCCTTCGAACAACTAAAAGAAAGCATCATATCACCCCCAGTATTACCACTAGCAGATTTTACGAAACCTTTCGTAGTTCAGACCGACAGTTCAAGTGTAGATTTAGGCGCAGTAATCTATCAAGAAATAGAAAACAGTAGGCTACCGATTAGTTATGCTTCACGCACCTTGAATGACCAAGAAAAGAAATATTCCGCATATGAATTAGAATGTTCAGCCATTGTATTTGCTTTTGAAAAGTTTAAACCCTTTTTAGAACATAAAGAGTTCCTTTTAGAAACTGATAATCAAGCATTATCTTGGTTACTGAATCGCCCTAAACAGTTGAGACGTATTGGAAGATGGGTATTGAGGTTAAACTGTTACAAGTTCAGAGTACAACATATTAAAGGTACACAAAATGTAGTCGCTGATACCCTGTCCCGTATGACCCAGTCGCCCACTAATACTCTCGAAAGCAAGGAGAGCCTGGAAACACCCGTTGTGAACACAGTAATTACCGAATTCCCCCTTGCGTTTACCAACATCGCTCAATATCAACAAGACCCTCTTCTGAAACCGATTATAGAACAACTCGAGCAAGGAATTAAATCAGAGAAATACATATTAAGTAAAAGAATACTATGCCACAGAATAGCGAATGCAAAGGAATTAAGGATAATCGCCCCTGATGTAATTAAGCCCATGCTGATGGAATACTTCCATTCATATACCATTGGAGCCCATATGGGAATAAATAAAACAATACATCGCATTCGTAAGGAATATCATTGGAACAATATGAACAGCGAAATAGCTAGCTTCGTTAAAAAGTGTAAGTTATGCGCGCTCAGCAAACCAGCAAGAAACAGTCAAATAAGCCAATTAATTTCAGAAATACCTACTACCCCATTCTCTAAACTTTATTTAGACTTTTCAGGTCCCTACCCTCGATCTAAATCAGGTAATACGATGCTACTCATATGTGTAGATTCGTTCACCAAATTTGTTTGGATGTATCCCATGCGGCGAGCGTTAGCGTCGACCACTGTAAAGATATTACAGGAGAGATTATTTAAAGATTATGGTACCCCTGTACATCTAGTGTCAGATAACGGACCCCAGTTTAAGGCTAAGGAATTTAAGAATATGTGTTTCAAGTTAGGTATAGACCATATTACCACTACGGAGTATCGTCCGCAAGGCAATATTGCTGAAAGGTATCTGCGAAACCTGAAATCTGCTTTAATTGCCTACTATGCGAACGACCATACGTCTTGGGACCAGAACCTATCCTGGATACAGTACGCCTTCAACTCCGCTTATCACGAAGGACATAAGTCTACCCCGTTTGAGTTACTATACAAATACAAGCCAAACCACCCCTTGTCCACAAAATGGAAAATACATGACTTACTACCTCAGCAAATTAAGGATAAGCAGATTAAACGAATCTGGAATGAAGCCCGCGCAAATTTAAGAGCGAACTTAGAAAAATCGCGAAAATATCACGAGAGAAGTAATGATACTAATTTAGTTAGGTACCAAGTCGGTGACTTAGTAATGTACAAGACACACCCGACTAGTAGTGCTATTGATAAGACCACCTCTAAACTATCATACCGATGGTGTGGTCCTTACCGAATCCAGAAGTACTTAACCCCAGTTACAGTAGCCCTGTACGAACCTGCGACGCAAGAATATGTACGGAGAACACATATTTCGCAGATAAAATTGTATTAAAATATAATAAAACTAGAAAAAGGTAATACTAGGTAGACAAGTTATCTTGTATCTGAGTAACCATGTGAAGTGCTAATCATAGAATTAGGAATGAGGCCTGATCAACCTTAGATCCTGTTCAGCGAAAGATGAGAGAAATAAGTAGTCAGTTACCCACTACCTGACCACTAAGTAAGAAGTTATCTAGATAGTAACTCTCTGTAGAGAGTAACCAAAACCCAAAGGAAAAAAAACCGGTAGTAGATTTAAGTAATAGAAATAAGTAGAAGTTTGTGTATTTTAAAGTGTAGTAATTAAGTATGAACTTTACGTAATTTAAGAAGTAATTTGTAAGTATATGTATATCTTGTTTGATACTCAAAGAAATAAGTTGTGTATAACTCATGCAAATAAATAAATGAAAGAAAAAGGGAGAAGAAGGAGAGAAACTCCACACAGTAACGACAAGTGTACCCCAGTACCTAACTTTCGAATTCACTTAATAAATGTTTCCCCCATGTCAATTTTAAGCGGCGGAGTATGTGACGATTTAAATTGTAAAAACAAATAAAAAATTAATAATAGAAATCGAAGAATGGGAAGTCAGTTAAAAAACATTAAATCGCACTATTAAACCAATTACCCCTGGACTAACTCATGGTAGTGATGAGACTTAAATAAGAAAATTTAACTAGTATTAATTAATTAACATTGTGGAAGCAAAAGTTAAAGAATAAAACTGTTAACCGTTTATTAAACTTATCATGCTATGACCTGTGAATTCCGGATTCAACTTGTATACCGAGCCGGCATTAAATAAGAAATACGTGTAAACCATAATATAAAGAATTAATAATTTAAAGTCACTAGTAATAGGTATAATAATTTCAGTATACGAGGAAAATCTCGATTGTTTGTTTTCTCTAACTGTAAGACTATATTATTAAATAAAAGATGGAACTATATTATGGCGGAGTATTCGCTCTGCGTATTTGCAACTTTCCTGTTGTAACAACTAGGGATTAACGATGCGGCTTTCTAACTGTAAACAGCTCCACGCTGGGGCTCTTCACAAAATGTTATTTTGTGTGTATTTTAATTTAAGTGTTAACTTCCACTAAAAGTGTGGACAGCTAGACATAAGTAACGAAAATGTAGTGAGTAAATTTTTGTGAAACAAACATGTAAGAAAAAGGAAAAACGTGTATAAGAGGTGACATCTCCTGTAATTTAAATATCCAGTCAAATATTGTTCAAGTTAAAAGAAATCCAACATAATGTACTACAATACGGAAACTCCAACACGACGGTGCAATTAAACAGGTGATGTGAATAACAGTCAAAAGTGACGACTTCGACCTATACTGCCTTTACTCTATCACCGAGAATCCTGACGACTTCACGTTAGCTGCCACCATCACATCCATTTCATCGTTACTGGACAGACTACCCCTACGACAATCCTCGACTACAAGAGTACGGAAGAATCACTCGTCAAGACACGGACAGTTAACCATAATATAAGAGGTGACGCGGGAGCTCGTCTTCCGTGAGTTATATATATTTTAAAATATAAGTAATTAAAGATGAAAAAGACTTTCAAAAGACAATTAATAAGCTCTAAGATGTAAACTGGTGTAACCACCAATTCTCGTAATCATACGTTGTAACTTAACTTTCGTTATCTAACTTCAAAAGTTGGTCAACTAAATAAAACCATTCTTCAAATGGTTCTTAAGGAATAGTGTAATCATATAATCAAGTATGGTAAATTTGAAAATTCTTAACAAGAAAAAGAAAGACTCGGATCCGAGGTAAACTCATTATCTAAATGATCATTTTATTTTAGATATAAAACCCCCTTACAATCTCAGAGTAAATAATATCTTTTTTTGTAATGTGTTACGTATACTATGTGAATAAAAGGGATGTCATCTTTGTTACATACTAAAGTGAGTGCACAAATCAGTTAAACCCCTCCCCTTGTTTCCTATAATTAGAATAATTGTAATTTTGTTAGTCTTGTGTTTTGAGTTTCAGTTTATTACAACGTAGGCAGCCTGTATAATTGGCTAGCGTCAATTATCACAGGTTCCCTGGATTATGACGTAGCCGACACGTCATATTATAAATGTGCGACACGTCCTTATAAACATTTTCAATGTTAAAAAGTTTACTCGCACAAATGACCAGATAAGAACAGATACGTAAAAGCGTCGTTTCGTCACAAATGATTGTGACCGTATTAAAAAGGGCATATCTTGGTGACATGGCGCGCTCCTGTTTGTGACTTCTTTGTTTGTAGCGTGTTTAGACAGGTAGCCTATCTCTAAAGAGCTGTGATTCTTGCCACGTTCTGTACACATAGTAACTTTTTATTACATGTATCTGAGATAATACTGTTTAAAAACCTAATAATAAAGCATATTTTTATAAACAACAAATTAGCAGAACTGTTGAAGTTGGCAGATACTATAACAATGAATCCTGCAAAAGTTATCCAAAGAAAAATAGTAAGGAATCAAGAAAATAGTAAGGTTAGGAAAATAATAAGCAATGAAGAACAACTATGCGAACATAAAAGTAAAAAAGGTCTTATTTGAATAATACATTTTTATAGAATCTGGGCAATAATAATTAATTATAATATAGCTACTTTAAGATGAAAAACAGTTACCCTAACGCTCTATACTTCCAGATTGTCTTTCTACACGGTTTTCGACTAGCCTAAAGCGTTCGGTCGGCACGCTGTGTTCAAGGTCGAAATTTGACCTAGTCTCCAGAGCGTATTAGCGCCTATAACTAAGCAGTTAATCTCGGCCCGCCGCCGCCCGGAAAAGGAAAATTATTCTGGAATCTCAGCGGGGTGAAAATATATAAGCATCCAGTGGCCGGAAAAGTTCAGTTTACGGTAGTTTAGAGTACGGATCGAAGTGATTGTTGTCCACAATCACTTGGTGCGGGCAACCAAGTCTCGGGACAAAGTGATGTTAGTATGTGTAAAAAGAAAGTTAAATGTAAGGAAATTAGTAATAATAATAACAGTAGTAATAAGATATTTCATGTTAATGATGTGTACTCAGCTGATATACGTGATGAACTGTTGAACAACTGTGACGCTCAAAACCAAATTGACACCAGTATATCCGACTATCGTGGCTAGAATGAATGGAGTATATACAGAAATACTTATCGACACGGGTGCAAAATTATCGGTTATAGATCAGAAATTTATTAATAGAAATAAACAACACTTTAAACGATCACCTGTACTACCCGTAAACAATACTCAGTTTCAAACCGTAATAACAACTAAAGAAAAAGTTAATAAAGAGATTTACGTTAATATAGCTAATGACGAATAAAGCTGGTGTGCAGTAGCGCGATAATTTTACTTTATAGGTTGGCTATTCTGCTCTTTACTTTTTGTTGTAATCTGATCTTTCTTGTCGGTTCGCTGTACAGTACGTCTCAAACGCTCGTAGCGGCGGTCGGCTCGCTTGCAGCCTTACTGTCTTATAAATACTTGCACTCAAGTATTTTAGTGCCGCGTATTATCGCGGGTCGTATTCTTTACGACCTTTAACGTTGGCCTTAGGCCACACTTCATATGGCCCATTAGGCCCTTTCATCGTAACAAATTGATACGAATTGTATCACTTCATGCTTATTAGCCAACCTGTCATTCAAACAACTGCTAACTACATATTTAATGTACCTTTGAATTTCAAATAAATGAATTGAATACAGTCCACTCGCTTCATCATTTCTGCATCCTGGCGAATCAACTAAGAACAAATTTTCACAATCAACACTCTTCTTACTAGACATTTTTTGGTCCACTCGGACCGGACACTTAACATTTTTTGGTCCCACGGGCCTGATACTTAACATTTTTTGGTCCCACGGGCCTGATACTTAATATTTTTTGGTCACTCCGGACCTGGATTTTCGATGTATCATTCCTAATTAATATTTTTCTGCCACTATTTCTGGCCATCACGGGCGAATTAGCATATCCGCTGATACGACCGTGGCGTGACTTCCATCAGCATTTCGCTCGTCACTTTTGAGCCTCCTGACAACATCATCGCGACAGCCTGCTAGCTACAGTGCTTCAAACAAGGCGGTCATCTCTCCGAGCTGTGTTTGCCATCTTCTCCAAGGCGTCGACGCTGCAGGACATCGCCTACAAGTTATCACCTCAATAACAGCGTAACAAGGTGCGTAAAATGGCTGAAGAAGGCCTCAAAGTGTTAACCAGAAAGAGAGGCGGCTTAAAGTCCGCAATAGTGCGAATACAATCAGCCGTAAATAACTTTGATATAAATTCCAACACGAAACATTTTTTTAACAGTAAGGCTAGAAAGTCTGAAAAGCTTGGCATCGAAGTACGACGAGGTGCAGTCTAAAATAGAACTTATTTGTAAAGACATGAGCACGGCTCAAGAAGACCGAGTTGAGGTCGAAGAAATGCTATATTCGACTGAAGCAAATATTTTGCAATTACTTGATACATTTAATGTTCAGACTGTACCTCCCGTATTATCGACCCACATGCAATTAAAACCAATAAGTTTGCCCTGCTTCTCAGGCAACATATTGGAATGGCAGCATTTTCATTCAATTTTTACGGACTTAGTGCATACAAGATCCGATTTAACGCCAGTGCAGAAGTTACATTATTTACATTCTTCTTTAAAAAATGAACCTATAGATTTAATTAAGTCACTACCTATCTGTAAGGAAAATTATTCAATAGCGTTGAGTTTGCTGTCCGAAAGGTATGACAACAAGTTCATACTAGCAAAATACTATGTTCAAAATTTACTTCAAGTCAAGTCGACAATTAAGGACTCTGTCCATAGTTTGGCAGAATTCACAAACACGATAACGTATTCCGTTAATTCACTGGCAGCAATGCAACTGTCAGTGAATTCATTTGAATTTATTATTATACAATTATTATCAACTAAACTCGACCCTACTACTTTTAAACTATGGAAGGAGTCAATTGACCCTGACAATTTACCTAACTTTCAAAATTTCACTCACTTTTTAAACTCACGTAGACAGCTGTTAGAAAATACACTGCCTATCGAAGCCGGACAGCAACTCAACAAGCCGATTTTAAGACTTAACAATAAATATGATAAATATAAATCAAGAAACACTGCTGGCAGTACTGCATTTAAGAGTTATCACTCAGCGGCAAGCAATTATTCATGTTTGTGTTGTAAATCTAATCACCCGCTTTACTCATGTGATAAATTTCGTGCATTAAGCACCGCTGAGCGGGGACAATTTGTGTCCAGTCACAAATGTTGTACCAATTGTCTTAGATCAGATCATCTTTTATCTAACTGCAAGAATAAGCAGGTGTGTAAGATCTGTTCAAAACGACACCACACATTGTTGCACGCGAACAACGTGCCGAAATCAATAGCTGCCAGTAGTAGAAATTATTGTTCGCTCAAATTACAATCCACGAACAATGTTCTTTTATCAACAGCAGTTGTATTTGTCATTGACCAGGCTGGCAATAGACATAGGTCAAGAGTTCTTTTAGACGCCGGGTCACAAATAAATGTTTGCACAAAATCATTTGCAAGGAAATTACGGCTTAATTTAACTAAATCCAACATACCAATTACGGGTATAAACAATACAGCGTGTTACGCCACTAATCTTGCGTCTATACGCATTATTTCTCGTTATTAGAGATATAGCTTCGAGGCGAAATGTGCTATCTTATCTACATTAACCCACAATCTGCCGGCAAAATCGTTTGACATAAATCAATTCCACATTCCGAGCAACATTTTTCTGGCTGACCCAAATTTCAACATATCGTCGCAAATCGACATACTCTTAGGGGCACAATTTTACCTGGACTTAATTTTAGCTAATAAATACATACGCGGCCCTAATTTTCCCATCATTCAGGAAACAAAGCTAGGCTACATTTTGGCTGGCAATTTGCCCAAACACTGCCGCAACGAGAGTCCTGCTGTTTCGTTGCTAGCTAGGAACAACGACAGTCAAATTCTGCAGTCTCTCGAAAGATTTTGGGAAGCAGAAACTATCCCTGACAACACCCCTGATAACGAGTCAGCCTGTGAAGAGCATTTCGTGCGCTCTACCTATCGCAATCACGAGGGTAGGTTCGTGGTTTCACCGCCATTTAAACCCGATCATCTCCGGTGTTCTAAATCTCGCGTAGCTCCCTTACGACAGGTGTCTTTACCTCGCGTCGCACTCTGCGTTTGCTTGTTGTTATCGCGACTCGTATTTAAGGTCGTTCCTGCTCTTTATTCGTTCATCGATAGTGTTCATTTGTATTCTGACTCTATGGTGTCTCTTTACTGGATTCATGCCCAGTCTACTAGGTGGAAAACATACGTCGCTAATCGTGTTGCTGAAATTCAGCGTCTTACGCAAACTTATACTTGGCATCACATCAATTCTAGACACAATCCTGCTGATATTATCTCCAGGGGGTGTCTCCCTGACGTTTTGCGCGATTGTTCGCTTTGGTGGCACGGTCCCACTTGTTTGTCTCAATCGTCAGAGTCCAATCCTCTTCCACCCTTTTTACCTTCTAATCCGTCGTCTTCTGAAGTCACTGCGGAAGAGAAACATACCCATAACCTTTCTCTAATGTCTATCCTGGCTGTCGACCTTTCTATGGACTTTTCCTCGTTGCATCGTCTAACGCGCGTATACGCTTACTGTTTTCGGTTCATCAGAAATATTAGACTCTCAATTGCTGACAAACTTACGGGCGATCTTACCCCTGTCGAAATTCATCATGCTCTCAATTTCTTCATAAAACAATCTCAGGCGATCCACTTCGCAGCCGAAATTAATTGTCTTCGTAACGGATCTTCTGTTTCCATTAGGAGTAAGTTGGCTTCTCTCGACCCGTTTCTTGATGATTCTGGAGTGATACGCGTAGGCGGGCGATTACAGCAGTCGCAATTACCTTACGACGCTAAACATGCTATCGTCTTACCCCCATCGGCGCACATTACTCGCCTCATCATTGAACGCGAACACATTCGTCTACTTCACGCTGGTGCTCAACTCGTGCATCACTCACTGCGTCAACGTTGGTGGATTGTTAATGCCAGGATAGTCATTCGCTCCATCATTCGAAAATGTGTCAAGTGTCTCAGGTTTAGTGCCAAACAGCAGGTTCAGAGGCTTGGTATTTTACCATCTCCTAGAGTCACTCCATCAAGGCCGTTTCTATTCTGCGCGGTTGATTATGGTGGCCCCTTCATGATCCGTCATGGCGGGCAGAAATCCAGAACTCTTTCTAAGGCATACGTGTCTTTGTTTATTTGCTTAGCGACTAGGGCCATTCACTTGGAATTGGTTTCCGACCTTACTGCCAGTGCGTTTATAGCTGCATTACGTCGTTTTATGGCCCGCAGGGGCATACCCAGTCAGTTACACTCCGATAATGGCACAAACTTTAGGAAGGCCCGCAATATCTTACATGATCTCTACAACCTTTGGCATAATAAGGATGTCATCTCATCGCTCAAGTCATTCACGTCCTCTCAGGGGATATCATGGTCATTTATTCCGCCCTCGTCACCTCATTTCGGTGGCATTTGGGAGAGCGGCATAAAGAGTTTGAAGTTTCATCTGCGCCGCGTGGTAGGCAAATCTATACTCACCTTCGAGGTGTTTACGATAGTTTTGTCTCAGCTAGAGGCATGTCTGAAAACTCGACCTTTATTTGCCATCTCTTCGGATGTAAATGATCCGGTGCCACTCACACCTGGCCATTTTTTGATTTGCGCACCATTAACGGCGTTACCGGACCCAGACTTATCTCATATTCCTATCTCTCGTCTTGGGCGTTGGTAACTTCTACAGACGTTTGTCCAAGGCATTTGGAAGGCGTGGTCTCGCGACTATTTGTACCAGTTGCAACAGCGTCACAAATGGAAATTCGCTAAGGATAATGTTTCCATTGGGGACCTAGTTTTACTTATTGAGGATAATCTACCTCCATTAGCCTGGAAATTTGGTGTAATTACCGCCACATTTCCCGGCCCAGATAACTTAATTCGAGTCGTAGACATTCGCACACCTACTGGTGTTCTGCGAAGACCAATCCACAAATTATGTTTGGTCCCTACTAGGGACGAACAATAAAGGAAAGGGATTTATTTTCCTTTGTATAATTTCTAAAGACACATAAGTCAAATGTTCAAGAAGACTTGTTAGTTATAAGCACTTTGTTTTAGCATAAGCTTTAATTATATTTTTGAGTCAGCAACTCAAGCAAGTGTTTGTTTTACTCAAGCAAGTGTTAGTTTAGTTAATATTCAAGGCTTTCATTATTATTTTGTATTTTCGTATATGCAACATTTGATTTATGCCTCATGTCTTACTTACTATTGTGTAAAATTTTGTTATTTTCTGAACTTATTTTTGATTGTTCAACTCATGTACCACGTTTGTAATCACAGTATCGTATTTGTTACTTATGCCATTGCGATTATTCATATTGTAATTAACTAAATTGTTGTTTGTTGTATTCATTATATAACTTGCGTTTATGTAAACCATATCGTTTTTTGCGTCTACTGCATGTAACCGTGCCACATCTAGATTTATTTTATATTGTATTGTTATATTGTATTTATATTTTGTGATTAAGCATTGCACAATTATTATTTCTGTTTAAATTATGACATACATGTCAACATATATGTGCTTGCATTCAGTCAGCTATCTATAGCTTGTTCTTACACAATTACATACTGTTAGTTCCTGAAACTTCAGGAACAGCTTGACTTGGTCAATACATGACGCCATGCAACATTTACGCTTAAACATGTACTTTGTGGCAATTTTGTTCATGTAAACAATACTATGTACAGGTCTACTGGCCCCAACTATTTCACGGTAACCATCTATGACATGCATAGTGTTACAAACTATCGGGCCATCATGTGATGAGCTTCCGATCATACATTATTAAGCATTGTCTAATTATGTATTTTTCATGTTTCATAACGTTCGATATTGTACACATACAATATATGACGGCAATACTTGCCAACGCATACATTTTTGCTCATGTTTAAAATCAGTTGTTCGCCAACCTTGGCTTACAAACGCTTATCTTTAAGGCTTATCTTATTCATGCTTATCGCTAAACCATTAACGTACAGCTGTTATCTAATATTATAACTCAAGGTTCAACTCAGCCTTGAAACTAACTTTCATTATTAAGAACACTGTATGTTATAAACTAAGTTACAAAAATGTATAATAATTTACTAAAAAGGTAAAAAATCGATTGATTTTGACGGGCAGCTTATGTGCAGTAGCGCGATAATTTTACTTTATAGGTTGGCTATTCTGCTCTTTACTTTTTGTTGTAATCTGATCTTTCTTGTCGGTTCGCTGTACAGTACGTCTCAAACGCTCGTAGCGGCGGTCGGCTCGCTTGCAGCCTTACTGTCTTATAAATACTTGCACTCAAGTATTTTAATGCCGCGTATTATCGAGGGTCGTATTCTTTACGACCTTTAACGTTGGCCTTAGGCCACACTTCATATGGCCCATTAGGCCCTTTCATCGTAACAAATTGATACGAATTGTATCACTTCATGCTTATTAGCCAACCTGTCATTCAAACAACTGCTAACTACATATTTAATGTACCTTTGAATTTCAAATAAATGAATTGAATACAGTCCACTCGCTTCATCATTTCTGCATCCTGGCGAATCAACTAAAAACAAATTTTCACAATCAACATTCTTCTTACTAGACATTTTTTGGTCCACTCGGACCGGACACTTAACATTTTTTGGTACCACGGGCCTGATACTTAACAGCTGGAAAATTCATTTTCTGGTCATAGATAATTTGGTGTATGACGTTATTATTGGCATTGATCCTTTGAAAGGTGCGCAAACAAAACTTGATTTGTGTCACCAAATAATGGAGTGTATAGTAAAAGATATAATATATAAAATTTAATTTAATGAACGCCTAGAAAAATACACTCTGTACAAAAATAAAGTTATCGCGATAAATAGATCTGATATAAGCATGCAGAAAGCGGACTCTAACGATAATAATCTTGAAAATAATAGTAAATTTAAAAAACTACAGCAATCTGCATTAGACAAATTGTTACAGTAACAACAAGACATATTTAGTGAAACACTATCACTAATGTATATGAACATACAGTTATCGTTAAGGATGAGTTTGTACGTAAAACGTATCAGGTCCCAATGCATTTCCAACAACGGGATGGTAGAAAACAATATAATAGAACGATCCAACAGTAATTTCATAAATCCGTTAGTAATGGTAAAAAAAAAATGGCGACATTAGATTATGTTTAGATATGCGAAATTTAAGTAGTGTAACGCAAAAGAACTTTGACTGAGCACCTACAGCGGACAGTTTATTTCGTAAATGTCAAGGCATCAAATATATGTTACGCCTGCATTTAGGGAGTAGTTTTTGGCAAATAGGTCTGCATAAGGATAGTCGTAAATATACTGCATTCACGTACAAATATAAATGTTATCAATTTAAAGTAGTATCATTTGGATTAGTTACTAGTGTAGCTGCAGTAGTCAAATATTTAGAGTTAGCGTTAAGCTATGATGTAGAAGATTTTGTAAGTGTTTTTGTTGACGATATTTTAACTATGTCTGAATCGTTTGAAGAATATTTAAATCTTTTAAATATCATGTTTGATAAATTAAGGGAAGCTAACTTGGTTGTGAAAAAAGAGACGTGTGAATTTATGAGATCGAGAATTAAATTCTTAAGGCATATCATATCAGAAAAAAGTGTGTAAGTACTGATACGGAAAAAATCCAAAGTATTACAATTATCCTACACCTAAGAAATTGAAAGACATTCGACCTTTCTTAGGATTAACCGGATATTACAAACAATTCTCGTCCCAATATTCTAACACCATAGCTCCCTTACTTGAATTGTTACGCAAAAGTAACAAAAAGTGGAGATAGGAACCTAAATATCAACATCCGTTATACAACGTTAAAGAATTATTTACATTTATACCACCCCGAGAAGAAAGGTAAATACGTTTTTTTACTGACGCGCCTGATGTGGCAGTAGGGGGAGTGCTAAGTTATACCAACGAAATAAGGTAGGCGAGTTTCGAGTTATCCATACGCGAATAGAACCCTTAAGAAGCTGAAAAAAAATATTTCACCTCAGAAAATAAAATTTTAGCAATTGTATAAGGGCTACTCTGCGCCTTAAGTACGTTTCGGTATTATTTGTATGGTTAACAATTTGAAATTTCCACAGACAATCAGGCACTACCTTTCTGGTTAAAATGGCGTTTAACTAAAGCGCGTATGACCAGATGGATAATGGCAATCCAAGAGTACGATTTTTTAGTTAAGTACTCCAAGATGACTGAAAATAAGAGTGGCTGCCATTCTAAGTTGTAATGCTATGGTAGAAAACGAAGAACATACCCATGGAAACTGACATTATAATTATAACCATGAAATATGAGGTTCCACAGGAATTAAAGCAGAAACTTCGTACTTTAGGCGCCGAGCAGAACCAGGATCCTGGTATAGTGAGCAGGAAGGATAGTCTACAGCAGCGAGATCATCCACGGTATAAGGTAGAAGAAAATATCCTAGACAAGCTGATGGATGATAGGTGGAAGACTGTCATACCTACACACTTGATCGACAGATTATGTAGGCCTCCCATAGTAGCTTAGCGCATGCTGGTGTATACAGATGTTACCTGACCTACGAAAGAACTTCATATAGAATTCCGTAATGAAGATGTACGGGCAACTCTGCGTGCATGTCATGATTTTCAGACGTCTAAGTACCCCTATGAGCACACATGTTTTGAGGTGAACAACATAATCACAAAGGGTGAAGGTGAGATATTTTATATTGTCTTTCTAGGTTCATTACCAAAAGCTACGGGTGGACTTAAATACTTAATTGTGTGCGTTGATGCCTTTACAAAGTTAGTAAAATTATATGCTGTAACGCGTCCCTCTACTTGTTTGGTAGTGAATGTAATTCTGAACATATCTATCACGCAGCATAGACATGTCAAGAGGGTATTAACTGACAATGGCAAACATTTTCTAATACATTGTGTGTCCGATACCGTGACACAGCATGGGATTCAACCTGTTTTGACTGAGATTAGGAGTCCAGAGGGTAATCTGGCTGTAGAGTCAACAGGGAGTTAGGTAGAATGTTTCGAGTGTACTGTCATGAACGGCATAATAGATGGCCGCAGTATATACAATTCTTCGAGCAATCTATAAATGAAAATTACAATACCGTCATGTGTTATACACCGATAGAGTCGGATTCTGGAAAACAACCAAACAGATTTTAGAATGACTATATAAAGCGCATAAATACCTCAAATCTGCTTGTGTCAATGCTGATCGAAAGAGTGCAAGCGGACGAACGGATTCGTAAGGTAGCTAATAAGAGGTCGGAAGAATTCAACGCTACACATAAATTGCAGACACTTGTAGGAGAATTAGTATTGCTGAAAGCGCAGAATTTTGGAAAAACTGAAGATAACACAGCAACTAAGATATTTCGCCTCTATAACGGTCCCTTTACACAGCGCGAGTACATAGCGAGTATATCAAAAATACGTGTACTGTTGCTGAGGAACAAATGAATAAAATTATCGGTAAATTCCACGCATCGTCACTGCGAAAATACTTTCAACACTACAGAATGCGAATTATTAATAACCAATTTAAATAAAGAAATTTGAAGAAAAATTTATTATAAAACGTATTGTATGAATGAAAGGTTAACTGATCACCTAGGGTATGTAAACAAGAGAAACCTGTTTAGCGATAAGGACCGCATACTTTACTTATCAATGTCATATGATGTTATAGTGGGAGAATTTAAATTTGACAGTTGAAGAAGGGATTGTTTATGTTGGATTAAATATTTCAGTTATGTGTGATTAAGCACTTTAATTATTTTAGAAGGAATTCTGCGTTTATTAAAAATATTTTTATTTGTTATCATAAAAATAAATTTTTTTTACTCAGTCGGAGTGTATACGCAATAGGTGAAATTTGCATACTAACTATTAATTTAACTCTTATCGTATGATACCATGTTCCAATGAAAATTTGTTTAAGTAAAAACTGCATGTTCAGACATTGTATAAAAGACAATAAGATACATGTCAAAATTGTTAGTTAAGTTGATTTTTGACAGTAAAAAAAAAAAATTAATGTTGTGAAGTAGTCCAAACATATGCGTAGGCATGTGGCAAGTGTGCGTGTGCGAGTATGAATAACTATGTTACGGAATAACAATAAAAAACAGATTAAATTAAATAACTTTGTAAAAACAAAATTTTTGACATAAGACTTACACCAGAATATGCATATAAAATATAGATCTATCGAGTGGTAATATTTGTTAATAATTTAAAGAACTAAATATATGAGATTTTTATAAAGAAATTTTTATAACTCCAAAGAAAACTAATAAAATTAGACAGGTTTTATTTGTAAGTATAGCTATGTCCGTAGGGAGACTATTGCAGGAAGAACGTTGTCGTTACTGAAGCCGTAAGGGTGTGTGAATATTTCAGCTAATGAAATTGGCTAAAATCTTAGTTGAATTTGTTCTTCATAGGACATAATTCAGTCTTGCTCTGAACTCAACAACGCGTGGTCGATGCTACTTGTTTAGACGATAAGTGTACAAAAAAGCGACGAGCACAAGTCAGAAAGTTCTCGAGTAAATTAGACATCGAGTGCTAATTCGGTTGAGTATAAGCTTGTCCACATAGGTATTGAAAAGAACACTTCAAGTTTGTTGGAGTATTGTGTAATTTTATACACAGTAAGTCACTATTAAATATTAATTCACCATAGTTTATAGAAGTACCCAACCCGAGAACGACCTTGAACGCCGGAAAGCAGGAGGAAATCCCGACGGTATCCTGAACATCTAACCAGGAGAAACAACTGTCGCCGCTTTCAGGACAACTTCGACATCACACCGTCCATCGCAAAAGACAAGTAAAATTATTATATAAACTCTATTAAAAACAGTCATAAACTTAAAGACAAATAGAACTTGTATAAGGTAAAATTTATGTAATTCGAATATAGGAGAAAAGAATATTAAGTTTGTAAAGCAGAATTATCAGTGTTGCACACCACTGTTGATAAAGATTTCCGATCTGACGATGAGCTGTGAAGCTTGAAAGCGCTAATCGGAATAATTTTTATATAGTGGTGTGCAACAGTGATAATTCTGCTTGTGATTTTAACCATTAACACAACTTTCTTCATTAAACTTTTGTAAAGAATAGGTCAACAGAAACAGTTAATTAATTTTACTTATTTGTTATCAGAAACAGTAGTAAAGTATTAATGCATTTTAAAAAAAAAAGTAAATCTTTAATAAAACCGAAGCATTCCAGTGTCTGTGTACCGACTACTTATTCTATGCTACCTTTGTACATGGCAATATACGTGAAAGCTTCAATTAGTTCAGAGTTACAAAAAGTTATGCACTACTGAACAAAATACTCGGGGACAATAGTTAAAGCTGTGATGCGCGTTGAATTCATTATAATCTACGGAGAAATATGAACAAATTTCCTTGTAGCAAACTGCATTTTAATGGACTGTATTTAGATACATAAGAACTGAAATACCTAAAGTATAATAATCATTTGCTACTGTAATTTTCATAGACATCAGATTAAAAGATGTAGTTAGATGTAAGTATTTTTTTAGGAGGCTATGCGACATAGTCACGATTGTTTCTTATGAACTATCTAAAGAAAAAAGAAGAGAAAATTATAATCAAGAAAATAAATTTTTTCACGTTTTTTTCCTGTTAAATAGTAAGGGCAAGTCTCATTCTGAGCAAAACTCAGCTTATAACACGCAAAACGTTTAATTCTACCAACTATGTATACCAGTAACAGGTTTTAGGCCCGGTATTGCAGTCACAAACTGTCACAACACAGGAAATGTATGTGACCTACACACGGTACTTCACCAGTATGTCTCTTCACTCCCCACGTTAAATTAAATACCTTACAACAAAAGACAGTTAATACTCGTCATTAAATCATGACGGAGACAATCTCTAACATTTACACGATCCTACGGTCTCAACCTGATGGAAAAGTTGGTCAGCTTGTGTTCATTATACATTACAGATAAAGGAGGAAACTGAATAATTTTTTATGTGTTTACAATTTCTACTGTATTGTTTTGAAAGCATCAAACGTTATTTTGTTTTAGTTTGTTCCTAGCTGTTAAGAAGATTTGGACCGTGTCTAGTATCAGCATTAGAATGCGAGTCTTTCTTTTTTGTTTGAATTTTTTGCTTCAACTCTAAATTCGCAACGCTTTATTGTATAAATTATTTAATTCACATCTTGAACTTATAAATTTCAGTGGTTTCATTTTTTATCCTTTTAGTTTTCATGTAATAAAAATGTGTAATAAATTTAGCAAAAACTGTAAATACAGATTGTTATTATTATTTACTAATGTGCTACAAAATGTATCTATGTTGTTAATGTTCTCACATTTTTAATATGTAAGAAACCAAAGTATGCAACAACAAACTGCTAAAAGATGGAAATTGTAGTTCCTGCACTCTTGGTAAGACCTTCAAAAATAAACCTAAATCTACCGATCGTGGAAATCGATTGTTTCTTCTTTTAAAGTAAGTACTGCAAAGGCATTCCTATGTAATAGAAACAAACTTCGGAATGTCATTGCAGTACTAAATATTAAAAGAAGAAACAATCCATTTCCACTTAAAGGTAGGTCGTGAGATCTTTAAATGGTTTTAGTAAAAATACAAAGAACTACTGTACTGTTTTGGCTACAATCAAAATGTGCTAATTAGTAAAATGAGTGGAAACGAGAAAGAATAAAAAGATCAAATTTGTCATTTGTTATATTAAAACTTTGTCATACGATGTTAGTTCTAAAAAACAAAATAATCTCGTCACCCGGTAATAAAATTATAAAATTTGTCCATTTTATTTAAATGATTGACGCATCAAGACGTGTTTCTGATCTGCAAACTACGGATGTCATACCCAATATGTAACACGTACGGTACCAAAATTGTATTATTATAATTACCGGAAAGAAAGGCAGGAAGGGGGCATGCACCTTCTCCCACACACTCACACACACAGTTAATGTTTCTACTGGCTTTAAACATATTTATTTCCTTCCCAGTTTAAATTATTAAGTTACGTTATCCAATACAAAAACATATCGGTTCCCCACGCATGCAAGTGGTAGATATATCCATCGTGGACAAAGGTACGTACGTGTAAAACTGTACGTATTCACAAAAAGGGTTCACAGACTTTTCGTGTTTGAAGCATGCTTATACCATGTCAGGTAAAGCTTGTCTACGGGCCGACGAAGGGGTAACGCATACGGTTAAAGCTTGTCGCAACAGCGAGGGTGTACATCTCTCACATCAACATTAGTTCACTAAAGACGCTCGTAATTTATTAACACGTATTTTCACATTCCATTTTCCTTATGCGTACGCACTTAGGCTACGTGGTTTGAAATAGCTAAATATAGACCTAAAACAATAACAGAAATATAAGCTAAAAACATTTCAAAACAAACACAATTATTGTAAACCTAAATCATCTGTTTACAAAAAACTATGTAATTATATCATTGAATAAGAAATTATGACTTCCATAATCACTTTCCTTAATATAAATTGTTATGAATTTAGAACATACAAACTTCATATATTTTCAATTCTACGTCTTTATTAAATAAAATATTGAAGACATGTGTAATAAAAATACAATACAGTAAACAAATAAAATAATATTAATTTTTTAATGACAGACAGAGAGACAGACAGAGACAGAGACAGAGATTTCTCCGGTATGTGGGACTCACCCACTGAAACTCCTCCTCCTGTTCAGTCTAACCACCTAACGCTTTCTCATTTCACTAAGACTGGGCCTTCTTCAGCGCTACCGGGTTCCTTTTTTCCTTCACTCCTAGATAATTAAAAGTTCTGTTTCTTCTTGCTTCATTCTGCGCAGCATTTTTTCCATAAATGCCGTCACCTAGTTCTATATAATTCTGTCACATAATATGATCTTCACGACATTGTCGGACATTATCTGACTAATCGTTGCATCAAGGCTCCGTTTTCTCTGTCACATTCGAAAAAGTGTGGTGCGCGTTATCCAGATCTGAGTGACCATTGGGGCATGACGGACTTATGTCTTTCCCCATTTTAAACAAACAGTAGAGGCTTAAACAAATACCTAAGCCCAGTCAGAAACTGTGTGATGTTACATTTGATGCCACCAAGCGGGCGGGCAACCACTCCTATCCGACAGCAGTCCTCTCTTAACCATCAGATATACAGGAATGACCTTCGCGGCTACCGGAACCGCTGGTTCTGACAGTTTGGTAAGAGCACGCCATTCCAAGTGCTCCTCCACAATTGCTCTTCTAAAATAATCTGTTGTTGCTAATTTGAATGTCTACTCATCTTTACGTTTTTGCATTTTATGTATGTTTCTATTCGTAAATGTCAAAGACTGAGAGGCACATGAGAGCACCGGAGGGACACATTGGTCAGAAATTTTAACGTTTAAATAATGATAAAATTTTTCATATTTCGAGATGCAAATGACTTCGGCAATGCAATTCACGCTGGTCTAATTCACGCTTTGTTTCTATTTAAGTGTATGTATATGTTTCTATGTATTTGTTTCTATGGCACGTAAATATAAGTGTTTGTGTAATATAGAGATGTGTATATTGTACCAAAGTAATAGTAACTTGATATTTGTTTTTGTATACCTTGGCCAATGATTCGTAGAAATCTTGGTAAAATTTTTTACGGTTAACCTTGTCAACGGTAATAGAAAATGTAAACTTTCAACATAAAATACTTAAGAGTAGGAACTCTATAATCCTATTATACCAACACTGGAATACATGTTAAGTTTCTTTTTTTTTTTTAATAAACAGTACGCTGAGGCTATGTACTGAAACCTCTTTAAAATTATTTAATCGACAAAATCGCTTGTATTACGAAGACGAGTTATTTATAGTATTGCATATCAGTTACAAGTTTAATATCCAATTAATAATATTTCATCTCGTAAGAATTTAAGAAAACCACAAATAATAATATTTGCAAGACACTGAAAGACTGAGTATCACGACAAGGAAACATGGAAAAATTACATTAGAAGGTATGAATTATATAAATAGAGGAATTATCAACGTTTAAAAATATCTGTGTTAGTCGTACTTACTCCACTTACACATTGGTGATATTGTGAAAAATTGAACAGGCTTTTAAAGTGTGTGATCCAATACGTAGTGTCGCGATGTTTTTTATAAACATATAAATATTATATAAAACATGTTATTTCCTTCCCTTTCCTGAATTTCAGTTACATGGTATAAAATTTCAAGCTTCAATTAATGTTAATTAAAAGCAAGAGAAGAATGACTTATTTAAAATGTGTGTACATACAACAAAAACAGTTTCAGAAGTTGAATTCGTTAAACTAATGGCCTGCAAACTCGAATATTGCTGTGGTGTGTCGTTACTTGGTAACACGCTGTAGCAAAAATCGTGACTATGCTGTGCAGAAAGCGACCCCGACTACATGTTTGGAGAGCTAAACTCAAGTTTACTATAAAGCCCACAATTAATTAGAAAGGATAAACAGCTTTCAATACTGTGTTCTATTAATTAACGGTTTAAGCATAATTGCTTCCAAATAAATTTTATTTTTTCACTCTATTTGTGATATGAAACATCATACTTTACTTTCGTATTTACTGCTTTATTTTCTTTTTATCATAATTTATTACTTTCACATTTCAGACTCAACTCTCAGTTTATGTCGCAGAGTTACTCCCTGGTTAATAGCGGAGTTACGATGGTAAATTCGTGGCTAGCGAAGTTGACTTACAACACGAGTTATAACACCAACCTACACTGTTCACATGTATACAGCCAATACAGTAATTTCAAGAAGCTCAGAGTTTTTAGATGGAAGATTTTTTTTAATTGTTTACATATAGCAAAAAACCTTATAGACAAGGGAAACAGCTGACTTTTAGTGCTAAGTAATACCAGAATAATTTATTACAATTTTTAAACCATCCAGCTGACCGTAAAGATTCTGAGTACTGTATTACATTTACAGCAGTTCCTATTAAAATGGCGGTGGAATAGGCAGTGTCAGAAATATGTTGAGTCCACTCTACAACATGAATACCCCTACATGAGGGAAGTCGTTGTAATACATTTTATCGTATAAGTTAAAAGTACTAATAATTCATAGTAAATTGTTGATAAAACTTTTTGACGTAGTCATCAATATCTGCTTCACTGTTAAGCAGACTTTATGAAGTGTTACTTGGTAACGCCAGGTCATAATGCCCTTTCAGTTACATGTCACACATTTATTTATATATTTTTTTTCTAACACTTATGCTTGTTATAGTTTGCTTTTTACAGTTGTATTCAATATTTTATCAATTTTACACAAGGACTGACACTTTTAAGGAAGAAAATGTGATGCTAATACTTTTTTAACCGACTTTAAAAATGAGGAGGTACTATATATGTCCCTATGTTTCTTTATGTATGTTCGCTGATTACTCAAGAACGGTTTGACCGATTTGAATAAAGCCTTTTTTTTTACTAGGCCATGTTCCTACGGTGGTCCAATAGTATTTAAAGTTAGTATTGGACTAGTACTAACCAAATACCAGCATAATACTCTATTTTATACTCACACCTGTGCTTTAAAAATTAAATAATAGACTGGGATTGGTGCCTTATTAGGGTTATGTTTGTATCGTTAGCTTTTGTTATTTTCAAAGCACGACGTAAAACTGTATGGATACACCTCTGGATATTGCTGTAAGACCCTTTGACTTTCTTCCATGTGAATCAAGCAACCAACAATATTTGATATCTCTCTGTTCTGTAGGCTACATGCATTGCTACGAAAATGAATTAGCAGTAAGAATTCCATACTTGTAGTTTTCGAAAAAAGAGACCAACCATTTTGCAAATTTGGAAAACCTTCGTTACTTTGATCTTCATCAATATAACCGTAAATGTATATTGTTACGACGGTCTACTCGATCGTCGTAGGTACAGTAATTTTCACAGTTAAACAGTTCACAGTAATTAACAACACAGACTCTACATCAAATAAAAATTGTTCACACGCAATAAAACCGTTAACTAATATAAAACACAACTGCATTAACACAATAATTCTTCACGTCGACAAACACTCAATCCGCACTATCAGAAATCGCTCACGTTACTCCACTGACAACCCGGCAGCTATGGCTTTATATACGCCGTGCTGAGGCCCAGTACAGCTTTCCCTCCTTAACTGCACGCCAGCGGCTTAGTGCGTAGTATCTCAAGTGTTCCTGGAACTCACTAGAACCACCTACAAATGTACGTGAATGACGCAACACAAGCCACACGGACTGGAGCAGTGGAGAATATTCTGGATTGTTCGGTACGCTTCTTATAACAATACAGTACATATTATAAGCTATATTGAAAATATATATGATAATAACAATTCAAATTTATCCAACGATTATTAAAAATATAACCGTGCCTGAAGGAACGCTATCGCTAAATACTCCACATTTTGCTTTTGAGTATAATGATTTCATTGGAATGACATGCATTCATTATATTACGTATCACCCCTATCATCTGCTAAGTATATACAGTCCAAGTATTTCGTCCTAATAAGAGACAGGCTTCACAAGTACTTGCTGCTATGCCAGTACACTGTTTACCACGTAAAACAATGTCAAATTGTTTTTCACCAGGGTGGTTCATCACCCTGGTGAAATGAACCACGAGTAGTCGAGATGTTATAAGTTATAATTACATCTTTATTTAACTAAGCAATCGGTGCTTTGATATTTCGTTGTTGGATCTCTTGAGTCTGCATTTGAATGTTAGGTCTGTGTTCCGCATTTGATATCAACTGGACAATCTCAGAACTATTGTCACATTGCCACAGATGGGTCTAGCGCCAAGATATAAGTTTCTATCCTTTAATAAACACTGAAGTCCAATTCTTAGTCGTCCAATATTTGTTTGAAATTCTCTTTGCTTCTGCAGATTTTTGCGAAATTGTGCTATGATTACTAATCCTGCATTACACAAATGTGATGCCAATCATTCAGAAACTTCTACGAAGTCTGGGGCAAATCAAACAAATTGCCCTTTAAACCAAATTTGCTAAATCTATTCTGTGCCTTCATGAATTTTAAAAATATGATTATCGGACTGAATATCCGATGAAGTTTTCCATTCTGGCGGTAAAATGCCTGACGTCTATTTAATTCAAAAATGCTTGAGAAGGGTTGCTTTACATTGCTAGAGCAACAAGTGCATAGCACCAGTTTAGACAATTCAAAGGAATCATTGTGTAGAATATCAGTACTGGACGGCGTTTCAAGTTTACAGTGCTGCCTTAGGTATAATAATTTTGTACACGCAGCACATGGAACATCAGCAAATTAATTTATTGATGACTTAAAATTATCTTCATTAATACAATTATGTCGTTTATAATTTTCACGCATGTTTTCTAACCGTTGTGTTGTTTGCTCCTTTGTTGTCTTTTGTCTTGCTTTCCGACTGCGTTCTCGGCCTGCCGTCAACCTTTTATTTCGTTCACGAGGAAGCTCATCATACGGATATTGGTCATTGGTATACGGATAATCAAGTAAGAACGAACCTGGCGCTGTTCATCTGAATCATGATTACGAATCAAGCTGGGTCTATGCTAACCCTGATTGATATTTGATGCTCAAAGCTTCGTGGATATAATTGAGGTAGGATCAGCTTTTGCAGCAGGCAACTCTTGAAATAATCTAGAAAGCGTAGTCTCTCGTCTACGACAGCCTAGCTTGTCGAGCAGGAGAGGTCTCTTGAGAACGCAATTTAGCATTAAGCTACGGATTTTTTTAATAGACGAATTTTTTCCTGTTTTCCAGATTTTATGTTTTCCTGTTTTTAATCTTACTAACTCATCAAACAACACCAAATAACATTTTAAGAAATTAAAAGCCTAATCATAGTAGAGTTAGATACCGCTAGTAGTCACATAGAATGTGAAATGTGTTACCGAGAAGGGAATATTTGCACCTGCAAGAGAATAGTGATCGGTAGAGTGCATATATGAGATGCTGCAAATGTGAATTCTACCTTACGTTTAAGGTAATAATTGTTATGACGGTGAAATATTTTAGCACTTAGTGATCAATTGGTAACACTGCTTTTTCGTTTCACCTATTTCGTTACACGTTGAATCAGTTTCCTGCCCTAAGACCACAAAGTGTTTGGAAGTGGCCAGGTACAATAGTGCGGTATATGAAGTTCTCACTTGAATAAATGACTTGGCACCGAGTATACTGGGTTAAAGTTATGTCAAAGCTAGTTTTTAGCCACGTAGCGTCAGATGCTAACCACATAAATTGTAATAAATGTTGCGGTACAGAGATTTATTTTACGAAATGTTGTAATTTCCATGTGCATAAGAATTGAATGTAAAAATTATGTTTAGCTTTTTAGTACTTTTTACAAATTAACTTCAGGTGTATTAAAATATGCACCTTTATGAAGTTGATTTAATTTTTTTTTAAACATCTTTTATTATTATTATTTGACACATGCCCGTCTGCTTGTGTTGTTCCGAATTATACCTGCATTGGATTTGCCCAATTTCCCCATAATCGTATTCACCATAAAGTTTTATAAGGTCTATCTCTACCATTTCCAATTCGATAATTCCTCCTAGAGATCCTAATATGGAATTTATTTGCTTGTGTGTCTTAGTGAACACTGGCTTCCAGTCGTCAAAACACTGTAAACGTCAGCCTTATTTCAGCACACAGTCTAGTTTTGACGCTGCCACGTTATTGGTCGCTACAACCGGTTTCAAAAAAACCTCACAATCCATTAAGACTGATTTTCAGAATTACCAATTGTACTTCAAATCCCATTACATCGATGTCATCCTTCTCAACCGATAATATGTGGGAACCAGTGATGAAGAATTTGTGTACACTACAAATTTCTGTGCCGGCTTTTCCAAAATATGTTTAAAAATTGTAATATCATTTTCATAGTTACGAGAAATGTAAATTTAAATTTCAACGTATGTAAGTGGCGTTAGGACGTGGTATTTAATTATTTATATTTTGGGCGGCATCTTTAGATTATTCAAATCCGTTTTTTATAGTAGTTGTAAGTTATGTTCCAAATTTTTCAAATACGGTTGAAGAAATCAATTTTTCTCCTATATTTGTAATACATATAAGCTGTAAATAAGTAAAGGTTTCATTCATTTTCAGATGTCACACCTTTTTACAATTTAAAGTTACCTTCCCGGAAATGTCTTCTCTTCCCGAAGTATCTCATTAGTCCGGCAGCAGTTAATGGTAGTAGATAGCAAATCCATTCACGATTATTCAGTCTCCAAAGTAGGTGTGTGTATTTTATTCCTTCAGGTTTCCAGTATAGCATAAAATGTAACGAGTAGAGAGACTTATATATGTAAACTACTGGGAGTTGTTTGACCATTTTTTAACTGTTAAATGACCAACGCAAGGGTAGCTGTTAAATTCTCCCCTCAAAAGTTCTCCACAGTTATACTATAAATTGTGCCTACGTAAAATATAAATGTTTCACTGTTAACCCACATGACTGTTTCCTTTCAAACGTTTTTGGAAACACACTGAAGTTTTTAAAAAATAAACGACCATCTCAAGTTGTCTCATAACAGTATTTACTTGTCTTGAATGTTCCGCTGTGCTGGTGCTTTTGTAAGTATATTTTCTTTGATAAGAGCAAAAACTTCGTGTTTAACAAGTTTTGTGCTTAAGCATGCTCAATTTTTTACTGTCGTGTAAACACTACTGACTCGCCGATATTCGTAAGAATTCTTGGCAGTAAATACTTCGAATTTTGTTGTATACGTTTACGTCCTTATATTAAACATGTTTATAATCCTAACATTGTGTGATACGTAATTCGCGTAGCCTGTCTTTCTGTTTTGAAACTACGTTATCGTGTCCACTACTTACTATATAGTTTAAATTTTATAACACAGTGTACCTGTATGTTCGGTTCGCCAAAGGGATGGATGCAGAACGTTGTTCAAATGAGAAGTCAAGCAGAGATACATTTGAAATACATTCGGTTTCCTTCTCGGCAGCGCGTGCATCCATTATCCACGACATATGTGACCACCACTTCTAAGATCGTGGTGGTCATCTGGTTTACTAAAAAATGTACATCCTCAGTTACACAGCGACACAGCTTTGATCTTATCCGATCTTGCCTTTAATATTTACTATACAATAGTTTATCCAGAACATTATTCTAAGCTTACTTGCCAACAACAAAAGGAAGTACGATTTTCATTGTTTTTAACTAACAATACATGAAGGTCTTTAAGAGGCAAAATCATAATTAACAAACTTGTGTTCTATCTTTTTACAAAGAAATATAAATTATTCATTAACGTAAGCGTAAATTTCAGCAGATTACAAAAAAATTAGTACAAAATTCAGGGAAAACCTGGACAAAATTTTCCAGATGATGTACTTTCATTATTGTTGCAATTGTATGTGTCGCACGACGAAACGTTATTAATTTAACTATGATTACTTTAGACTATATTAGCAGTTCTGTCACAGGTACAATTATCCTACAACGATACAATACGGATACTGAAGTCTTCAATAGCCTGAAAACCCTTTGAAATTTCCAAATAAGAACTTTATTTTGGAACACGAAGGCACTCTTGCCTGGACGTGGTTGGATATTTCCGTTTTGAACTGCCCTGAAATGCGAGTCTTTTGTTACGCAACGTCTGCCCTATGCAATACTTCGTCCGTAGATGGAGAGTCCCCGGGTAACAGGGTAGCTGCCTCATAGCAGTACGTTTACAAGTCGGCGCCCATTACTAACTTTGATATGATGATGATTTGTTGGGACATTCATGTCGATCCCGAACTATCCAGGAGTTGAGAAGTCATATCATTGAATAAACGTATCACCACTCCTCTTACAGGTGGCAGGAGAGGCAATATCAAACATCATGTTTCGTCAGTCAGACAGAAAGAAACATCCACAAATTAAACAAAATTTGAACAAAAAAATTAAACAAACTTAAAAATGAAGAAAAATACCCTAATAGACCTGAAATTATATTATAAAGAGCTGTAAAAATTGAAAAATAATTTTTACTTTCATGGTGTGCAATGTGGAAATTAGGAAATTTTGTAAAAACTATACCAAAACATTTATAATGAATCTATTTAGTTATTATGCGTGCCTGAAAAAACAAGTTTTCGCATAAATTTATCACAATACACTTTCTAAAGTTGGCGCCAAGTTACTTTTTTTAACCTTATTAATTCATGGAATGTAAAACAAAATAACGTTTTAAAAAATTGAAAGCCAATTGGCCAAATGGCGAGTGCTACAATATTTCACCCTCATATAAATTACCTTAAACATAAGGAAGGAAAGACGAATACGCTTTTGTAGATTCTAATATATGTATCATACCGGTGATTATTCTCTTGCTGGTGTGCAAACTCCCTCCTAATACTGATCACACTCTATGCGACAGCTAGAGGTTTCTAACGTAACTATGACTTGCCTTTTTCTGTAATCATAACTAAAATTATAACTATAATTTCTTTATCAAACGTTTTTCTTTAATTTTTGGTATTAGTTTTATGATCTTAATAATATATATGGTTAAAATATTTTTTATAACTAAAATTTTATCTAGTAAAACAAATATTTTAAATTATGGATAGACAAATGAAAAGTCGCATCAAGTGCAGATTAAGTTGATTACGCTGATAATAATGATCCATGTGCAATATGATACGTTTTGAATGGAAGTCTCGCTATTCAACAAAAAAATTTGTTGATTAAAGTATTAAATACCACAGAAAACCCATTGCGTAAGATAAAAATTTATTTTCACTGATTTCAATCATCACAGGAGGAGCTGGTAGTGGCAAGTCATTTTTTTAAAACTTTCTATTGAACACATCAAACGTTGTTATGCTCCAAATATAGACATGGTCTTAAACCAGACTTCGTGGAAGAAACTTCTCTGACTGGTGTTGCTACCAGGCAGATATTGGGAGAACACTTCATTGCGTGTTTTCACTTCCAGTAGAAAAAGGTATTAAAATGACTTATCACAAGATGACTGGGTAGCGCTGGAATGTAAAGGACGTAAATAGCGTTATAGAAAGTGGCTAATCGCAAAGACCATTCAATGGTTTCATACGATAATTTGCGTGTTATTAATTTAAGCTTGCATGAGTTTAAAAATAATTCTTACAGTTAGTGCTATGCAGTATGGAAATTATGAAATTTCGTAATATAAACTCCGTATCGTAACATTTATTATGAGTCTGTGTACTTAGTATTGTTACGCTCATGAAATGAATGGAATCAGATTGCTGAGTGCGTATTGATTCTGGGTACACGGTGTGCGAAACTGTTCCAGTCGTTTGGAGATTATACTGCGCGGCAGAGTTGTGTAATGTTCTGGTGTGTTCTAGACGTTCTGCCCCCGTACAGACTCTACTCGACTACATTACTGCTATCTAGGCTTGCTACCTGACTACAATGCAATGCGAAGAATGTATAACTACTGGATTCGGAGGGGCCCAGTTTTAGTGTAGACCTGGCGATATTCAAATGCGGAGAGTTAGTCATTGTGGCTGTTTATGGGAAGTGATCATTGTGTTAATTAGTGAAAAACTGTAGTAAGGTGACGTTTATTGTGTGTGTTGGACAAATTTAACTTGAATTATTGTGTAAGGATGTTTTGTTGATTTGTTTCGCTTCTCTTTGTAATTAGTGACATTACTGGTGTCAGATATTCTGTTTCCACAAACCTGTGTGACCGTCGTAACAATGGTACAGTGGTGCCAGAAGTGGGGTAGAACCTTTGACAGTGGAACCAGAGGACACTTTGCAGAGAGTAGTGTGAGTGGTAATTAATTTGCAAACATAGATACCAGTAGGATGACGGAAGCTTTACAAGCGCTACTACTGCAAACAGAGGAACGACAAAAACAAGACCGCCGACGGGGAGCGGAAGAAGCAAAAAATCCATAAGATGAGAAACGCCGAAAGGAGAAGGAAAAGCAGAAGAACGACAGAAAGTAATCTTGCTGGAAACAAACAGCAGAAAACCCTGTTGCTTGAGTCGGAGGAATGACGGAATGAGAAAGTGAACAGAAAGTAAAAGTCATAAAAACACTCATACACACAGGAGTCATTAAAAGTCATAAAAATACAGAAGCAAAAAGATTTTTAAGACCGAAATAGTCCAGAGTTGGGTCTCCGACGTAGTGACTTGGCTGATTTGAGAGATGAGATATCGGACAAGAGCTAAGATTGTCTACTGTAGAAAAAATCTGTCTCAAATGTAGAAGAATCAATATTGATTAAAGTATCCGTTGCAGTAGAAGAGTCGTTGCAAACATAAGAGAACAAATTAAAACTGAAGTCGAGCAGATAATGATATTACAGTCATGCGTTTTAAAACAAATGGCTGAAGAGACAGTCCCAATCATGAAGTCAGTAAAGAACATAAAAATCAGAGAAAGTGGTTTTTTTCTGCAGGTAGCCCTAACTGAGCAAATCCTACTCCTAACGTTCGCTATCTCGACTACAGAAAAAGTTCTCTAATAATAAGAAGTAACTAACGGAAGAGATACAAGGTAAACAACAAACTAACGGTTTATTAACTTATGTGTAAGTAAAGGATCCTGAATGCCGAGGAATAAACGAAACACACGAAAAAAGTTAAGTAAATGTAAAGAATGCAACTCATTTTATATTTTATATATTTATATTTTTATTTTATATATATGTAACCCCGATATATGTGACGACATACTCAATGATAAACTTAACTTCAGGTCCAACCCACTGTATGATACCGCGCTGCGATCGCTTAAAGATAATGCTAGATAACAGTGCCCATCGACACAGTCTTGACATGCTATACGCGGTGCGCCGTGTCGGTTAATAGTACGCTTATAATATGTTCATTCATTGTATTTTACGTATTTGTTTATATGTGTTTGTTTTAATATGGATTTTATTATATAACGAGCTCCTTTGGAGTGAAGGTCTGAAGATGGGTCATATGGCCTGAAACGCGTAACCCAGCACAAATTACGCTAGACGTCATTTGACGGAAATTATGAGGTAAATTATTATAATTTATATTTCTGTTTCTTGTTATAGGTATTGTGCTATTTTTTTAATCAATTTTCCAATGATTCCGACTAAATAAAACGAGATTTGATATGTTTTAATATTTTTAGGTTAAATATAATTGATTAATATTCTTAGATTAAGTACGACATGAGTGGTACTTGACTTGGCAACAATTAAAGTTTTCAGAAGACACTGTTTTCGGTTTACCTCAAGTTTCCCAGTGACAAATTCATATAGAAATAGAGGAAAAGCCAAAGTAAGGAAGGAGCTGACAAATACGAAATAGAGAAGAAGAAGAATCTTCTCATCGTGTCAGCAACAAGCAACAAGAGCAACAACAATCTACAAGACAATTTTTTTTTTAATTATTAAAAATAACATCTAAAAATGAATGCGTTCTTAGATATGCTGCTTGTGTTGAAAGCAGATAATAATTAAACAGTGGTTTTTTAATTAAACCGGTACTATTTTAGAGTTAAAAATTTGTAAATATTAAATTAAAAAACAACATGCAAAGTGCTAATCAAGTTTTTCCTTTTGTTTAATCCTTACAATGAAAATAAGAAAAATATTTTAATTTTTATGAAGAGATGGGATAATGTTAAAACAAATATTAATCCTAAATTTGTATTTATCCACTTTGTATATGTCTCCAGTGGATGAAATAAGTACTTTTCTACAGTATTAAGTAGATTTTAATTTCTAATAATAATATAAATCCTCTCGTAATCCTAGGTAGTTATAGTGGATTTTTGAATCCGAAATTCACAATTTATTATAAAAAAAAAATAAAAGTAGAACATATTTTATGTTAAATAGGGTTGTTACTGAAAGTGAAAAGCAAACAAGGTTACGAGCGAAATCATCTATAACAGCGGAGCTTATCTAGGTTCTGTCCACGACAATTCGACACCAATTCGTTTTTATTCCTGGTAACCAATACCATTTTTCACTGTTTCTAAGAGCAGCGTATTCATTTTTTGAATTCATGCCAAGTCTACTGCTATAACACTTAGAAATAATGTTAACAGTGCGCACATATAAATTGTATTCCAAACGTATTCCAACACCTTGTAGAGGTTGGGGTTCACTTTGAAAAATGAAACCCGTACACGTCTACTTCGCTGTTTGAGAAATATTCTCATATATTATTCAATGTTTCCATAATGTGGAGCAATTCAATAACTTTAGCTTGCAATACTATAATCGGTACATTGCCCTCTAGTGTACCTTATACTGAATGCCGGCCTATTCGTCCCCTTCTTATGCAAACATTAACCTCTTTTATCACCATCCGTAACTTTATACTTCTTTTCGCTCTCATTATATGTACACATCCCCTCCTCCTCCTACACACACACACACACACACACACACACACACACGCACGCACGCACGCACGCACGCAAGGGCATACGTACGCACGTGTTTGTGATTTGGTTTAATTAAATATAATATTATAAAGTACTATTTTATAATTCAACAAATAGAATCAAAAATCTAATGATTACTCTATTTTTGTGTGAGTTCATCACCTAATAAATTTTACAATTTTTATACACCTGAAAACAGTATTAATGTTTAGCAAAATTCATATTAATAAGAAGCAATAATTATAGTAATCCTTTTGTTTGTATTTTTGCTACCGGATCCAGAAGTTCGTAACTTTCAACCCCGGATCCGGAACAACACTACTTTCAAAAAATTAAGTGGTGGCTGCACGACAATTAATACGCTTCATTCGTTATGAAACATTAATCTGAAAAATATATTTTTAAATTTTATATTTTTCAAATAATAAGTAATATGAAGAGTTATAGATTTTTTGAAATGGTGGACTGTAGCTTCCCGTGGATCAATCACTAAAGTTTTTAGTGGAGGTATTTTTATATTATGAAAGCCTATGCTAACTGGAGCTTCACAAAAAACGGAAAATTGGCTGTTTATTAACTGTAAATATATTAGCTTAAAATGTGGGAAACAAAAAAGGAATTCGGGATTCACTCTTGTGGGCACTGTAAATAGTTAATATATACAATGCTCATCTCTTCCTGCTTCTCGTTTGCCTAACGTATCGTCCGAAATCTGAAGGTAACTATTCGAATGCCATCTCTACTACATAAGTATTTATAAAACAAAAAATGTACAATTAAATTACGTGTATTGTTTTACCTTAAATTGATCGTTAGTTATGACAATAGTAAAACTATTTAATTTAACATATTGAAAATAGTATTAAACTTCAATAATGTATTTTTACTTTTGATAAATAAAGTGTATATGATTTTTAATTGAGCGAATATTATGGAGGACCGAATTTTTCAATTTAATATTACTTTGATTTTTAAACCTCAACGGGAAGACGTAATATCATTAAAAAAACCAATTCCATATACGTTTTATCTTGGTACATAGAGTTACATACGCTTAGTTAAAGAAAGTTCCATAAAATATAATTATGACCATATTTACAAAATAATTTTAAATACTGTAATTATCTTATAACCTTTCTGAAGATTTTTGTTTTGATTTCCCGATGATGAAGATAAAGATGAATACTTGATGCCCCGACATCAAAACGATTTTTATTTTATTTTGAAACTTATTAAAATTTTAACAAATTTTAATTTCCTAATTTTTGGAACTCACGTCAAATTTTGCAAAGCGTGAAAATAAGTTCACGACAAGGATGGTACCGAGACGACCCGGTATATGTTACGCCAACTAATTTCATCTTGACATTTTAAGAAACATTTTTAAATATCGGTTTATTGATTTAGATATCCTTTTATACAAAATGCCATGGAATTCACGTTTCAGATATTATTTACGTTATTGTTGTTAATATTATGAAATCTGTGAAGACACCTCAGTCTTTTTGTGTCGCAGATGCATCAGTACTCCAAATTGTATAGGCCTATTAAGTAATATTACCATGACACTCATTTCCTTCAGTTGCTGCCTCCACCATCTCGGTCAGCCACTTCCGTATTACTAAATTTTTATCACATTCCTAATTCCTAATTCCTTTCTCTGAAATTCCCTCCTTCCCCATGTTTATCTTAGCCGGTCTCTTGGTCTTCTTTGCATACGGTTGCGTCATAGTCCTCTATATAGGTTTCTGTGCTATTTCATTTTTACTACATAAGCGATCGACCTCAACGTTTCTGTTTTACCAAATCCTGATACGTCTTATTCCTTATATTCATAAAGAGTAATTTTTACGAAATCATTTAAATTGTTATACTCGTTGTGGGGATGATTTTCCTGACTCCTTACACTTTACTGATTCTAATATTATTAGCATTATTTTTATAAAGATATTTTTTTCTTACGTTTCTCAGTAAATACCCTTATTTCAAGTCCGTAGTAAACTATTGACTTCATAACAGTGTTATGCTGCATATATTTTAATATAAAAGTTTTTAGGAGAGCAAAATCAGCTTGTTTGGCCAAAGCAGGTTTTCTCATTATTTCTAATAATCCGATCCATCCATTGTAATTCTGGCTCCCACGGAAAAACTCATTGTAATTACTGACTACTGTTATAATGTTGTTGCTTGTTTTCTGGACTGATAAAACAATTTTGTTTTTCCAAAATCCATTTCAAGTCCCACGCCTTTGTCGTTCTGTAGACCTATATCTTCATTATTAATTATGTGTTTAAAATGTTTGGGTAAAATGTCAGATAATCAAAACCGATTTACTTTATACAATTTTGCTGTAATATTCTTAAAAATTCGTTACTTGCAAAGATAAATAGCATAAAACAGTTTATGGTATAACCAGTTATTTCATGGATAACGTCTTTTACTAAAGTCGATTACTTTTAAAGTTATTATGTAACACAACAATGTTTAACATGGAATATAACAAGAACTTTCGTAGTCTCAAAATGCGTAAAATAAACGACGAACACAAAACAGAAATTGATCTGTGTGAAATTGATACTGTACAAAATTAACTCTCCGTTACCGGATGTAGATGTATTCGAAAAGGATGTTACCGGTAATAGGTAGAAGTGAAAAGGGTCAGAAGGTGTTCCAATACATAACGAGATAACTGGGGTAATTAAAGTATAAATTATTAGCTTTGCATAGCGGTAAAAACACATGTACCCGCGCACACAGCTGTATTACTAAAGGCGGCCTAACGACATGCTTAAATCTATGGGTTGTTCACAAAAACATTTAATACCTATCTATCAGCTGCCCTGTCGTAGCTGTCCAGCATACCAGGCAAACCAGTAATTTTAATGAACCATTTTAACTTTGTGCATTCCTATAATTACTAATTAAGGGACGGACACACACAAACACACACACACACACACACACACACATTTTCGCGCGTAAAAGTGTATAATGTGTATGAGTGTGTGTATGTATGTGTGTGTTTTAGTGTGTAGTGTGTAGTGTGTACTTTTCTATGGTTGAATCCCCCCCTCGTTGGATTTTGGTGTTTTTCGCAACGTCTTTTTAGATTCATGTCTACCATCCTCTTAGATAGAGATAGATGGCTCTTTACATGGAAAAAGGACACATCACAGCCGCGAATACCTTGGAATTAACATATAATTCCAATTAAATGCCCAGCGTGTGTGTGTGTGTGTGTGTGTGTGTGTGTGTGTGTGTGTGTGTGTGTGTGTGTGTGTGTGTGTGTGTGTGTGTGTGTGTGTGTGTGTGTATTCTTCAAACAACTATTAGTAACCGTGTATACGATGTTTATAAATTAGATTTAAAACATTTTCTATAAAAATATGCATTTTTTAAGTTTTAGTGTTAATAATATACTAAATCGCATCAAAGTTTAGAAAATAAAAGTAGTTTAAAATAAAATTTTAAATTCTTAAGCTATTTATAAAAAAAGCGTAATTCAAATACAAATTTTATTTGCTACTATAGTGATAAAATGATCGACCAAGTAAACAAATTATGCATCTAAGCATTCAAACAATTTCGACGAAACCGAAACATCGAAGCATGATAATGTTTTTAGGCTTTTGAAACGTATAATGGATTACGTAAATCATTTCCAAACCACAGACGATCACGAACAGAGCATGTAAAACCAAATTTTTTTCTTACTAAAACGTTTGCTAACCTCAATGTCAGCAGCGATTATTTCTGTCTTGATGCGTTTACATATCAAATTTATAGACTGTGGGGAATCGAAAGTGTGGAAGCGTCACGTTTTTCGATGACTTTTTTGTGGAATGACTCCCACCCTAAAAACATTACATGTTAAATGAAATTATAAATAACTGAATTACTTACAGAAAACTAAATATAAATTCACAAATTCGTTTATAATGACAACGTAATTTTCATTTCATCACAAATATTATTTGTTAAAAACCTGAACAGTACATATATCTATATATTCCGAAGTACAAAATGATTTAAAAACTGCTAAGACCAAATGATCTACATATTATATTTCCTTCTGAAACAAAGTATTCCTTTAGTTTCATCATCAAATTCTGGGGCATCGCGAATTCTGTTCACAGATTTTTAAGTTTTTCACATGATTTCAAAATTTTAATAATGATTTTGTCAAATTAAACAAGGCAAGTTTTTGTATGTCAGGCCTAAGGGTACCAGATCCATTAGTCTTTCAAATGTTGTTGGTTCCTTACAGAGTCTACCTCCATTCTGTCACAATGCATATATATATATATATATATATATATATATATATATATATTGTAACGAATGGTTCTGTGCGTACCTGTAAAATGTACACCAATTTTGTATGTGTAATAATGATGAGTGCGTTCGTCTCGCACACGGGTCGTTACACTAATGTTCGCGGCTAACGATGTCCGTAGCGTTGCGGTAATCACCTGTATAACACGGCAGTAACCTTACCTGTTGTTTATAGGGGTGTGTTAATCCCGGGTGGCGCCTAGTCGTTATTTAAAACAACTAAAATTATTGTATGATGAGTTATCAGCGGTGACGGTCGGGGCGTTCAAATAATTCCCGCTCGCACAGCCGTCTGAATTGTCGACTGCTGCGCAAATGACAACTTGTTCGCTTCTCGTCAAATCTATTCTTAAATAAACACTAGTAATATATAAAGCACTCCCTATGAAATAATAACGACGGTTACTCCCTGTAATAGTGATTTCTAATAGGTGATAATTAAAATATTCAAATTAACAATTATATAATGATAAATTTGCACCGACTGAGTACATGAAACTCTTGTCCTCTGGGCTTGACGAATCGATCAAGGAAACTATCAGCTTTTGTATGGCTGTGTACGTTAAAGTATTACAATTATTTTCGTTTCCGAAATCGTGGATTCTTGTGACTATGAGCTAAAGAATTCCTATGGTTACAATAAAAATGTATTACCTTATTCTACGTGTACATAAATAAGAATGTGTGATGTTACAATCTGTTCTGTGGTGTCGTTATATGTGTTTTGTAAGTTCGTGTTTAACTAATAGGTTATGTTTAACGTTAACAAGTTTTAGCGAGTTTTATTTTACTTAAATAATCTGAGAAAGAGAAATATTTGTTTATAGTGAGATAAATTTACCTTTAGTAAAATTTAGAGTGATTAGGGTTTTTGGAAAATAAGTAATTTAATTGTACTTAACACCTCAGCATTACTTGGTGTCTTCGTTCGTTTGATTGGGTAGGATTTGGCTGCAATAAGTTCGGTTTTCATTAATTTTGGGGCTTCAATGGGTTGGGCGTCTTTTTCATAACGTGTCTGGATGTTCTTTTCGGGTAATTTTCCGTTTAATTGCCTTGGATCTCGAGTTGACTGCTATAAATGGTCGTCTGCTTCTTATGCTGTCATGGTTAGGAACTTTAATTACTTTTTTACATTATTTTAACAGAAAATCGTTCTTCCCAACATTGGCTTCTGTATTCTCTTACTGACGCTTCACTTCTCTCTAACGGTAGTCAACGGTAATCCTCTTCAACTGCCGTTCCCATGGCAACTGCATGATTTTGATTGGTTGATTTTGAGATGATGTATTGTTATCAAAATTCGAATCTTCGTATATCTTCTGATTGCTGTTATTCCTCTATCTTCCTTCCTGGTTATTAAATATTGTCACTATAGTATTTATTTCCTTTCATAGATTATTTTGATACCCCACAAGTTTGGGTAATTTTATATTTTATGTTTTTACAATTATGTTAATGCTTGTTAATTACATTTATTTTTGTATACAAATGCTTATTATAATATTTTGTTTTAAAAATGATTTACAATTTATTCTTGGTGAATCCTTCACCTCAGATTTGCTAATTTCTTTGTTAATTTGTTATAATTTGTAGTTGTTTGGTTCTGACAGTTATGCACCTTCATAGGCCTGAGTAGCCATTATGGTATTTGACTTATTTCATTTAAATCACATTTCGTTTCAGCCTAATGGGCTTTACTTTGCTATTATTATTGGTTGTGTTGTATTTTGAGTTTGCTTATGTGTTATTAGTATGTCACTGTTGTTTTGTACACAATTATTTTCTCTTTGGTTTCCATGTTTTCTAGTCATACCTTTCTTAACATTTTTGTTCATTTCCTTTGGCAATAATAACAATGTGGCTATTATTTACTACTTTTTTGATCTTATTTAAATATAACATATAAGACTATGGTCTGCATAACTTTGACAGCCATATTCAATTCATAAACTTGATTGAATAATTATTTAACTAACTTATTATTTGCTAATCTTTGTTCACAATATATTTTAATTTATATTATTTTAGTGTGACAAACAACATTACTTTTATGAACTAATCTTGATCCCTTCTAACATGGGTGTTTTTGATTTGTATCTAATTCCTTAACCTTCTAAACAATCTTTACTTGCTTTTAAAACTCCTTAATTACATTTTTAGTTTTGTTGACTATGGTTATTATCACTTTCCAGTGTTCAATATCTCTTTATAGTTTATACTTAATACCATTTTTCACAACATACTTACTCACTATTGTTTATCACTATTAAACTTTTAGCGTTCTTTAGGATTGATTAATTGTTAATGATTTTAACACTCACTACTCTTCACCATATTTCCATTCTATACTTTACACTATTTTCATTCAAACATTACCTTCACTCTTAAATTATTTATAGTTAATTATAATTTATTTAGTGTACCTTCTTTATCACTACACTTTTGGGTTTTACACTTTCATTTTGCACTTCACAAAGGTTTTTGTATTTTAAGTGTTTCTGAATAGGTAATCCCTCTAATTACTATCTCACTATTCGTTTTTTCTCTTTCATTACAATATATCCTTAATACTATTAACAATTTTATGTTCTTACACTACTATTCTTACATCTAATTCTAAATTGGGGTTTAGTTTGCTTCTTTATCATTTTAATCTTTAACCTTGTTTAATAGGGTTTCTTCCCTAAATCATTGTTGCCCATTAATGGGTAATAACAGTTACTTTTTCCTTTCTCACAGGGTAATTATTAGTTTGGTTCCAATATTATTCTTGAGTGCATTATTTCTCCTTCTCCTATGTTTTATTACTTGTTTGTGTATCATTATTGGTTTTCATTTCTATCTATTTCTCTCCTTCTTCATTTTCATCGTATTTGGTTAATACTTTGGTTTTTCCATCCTCTCCTTTGGGTACATTTCGACGTGTTACATTGGGTCGTTTAATTCCATGAACTTGTTTCATTTTTGTTTGGGTTTTGGGATTTTTTTTCTCTCTTCCTTTGGTTTGGTTACATTCTTGTTTATTCTTCGTTGATCCCTTCTTCATTTGTTTCCTTTTGTTGGGTCAATCACTTGGGTTAGGTCATGTCGTCGTTTGTCGAGTCATAGTTTTTATATTTTATTTAAATTAATCATTTTTATTTAACATGAAGTATTATTTTAGATTTAATATTGTTTTGTTCATCCCTGGTATTGGGTTGGCTTATTTGTGTTGTAACAATATATAAATATATATATATATATATATATATATATATATATATTGTAGCATGACAGAAAATAAACATTGTTCTAATTTAAAAAATAATCCTGTATAAAATTAAAATAAAATGACTTCAAGGAAAACTACTATAAAAATTAATCAAGGACCACAGTAATTTGAAATCATAGTTCGAAGAGATAAAATAAATTAAAACCAACCATGCAATATATAATAAATTATAGGAAAATAATGATAGTCCAATATATAGAGTAATTATACCCAGGTAGAATAGGAGTATGTAAGGAAATGCCCCGGATAGACAAACATCCATAATAAAAGAATAACTATTGGAAAAACAACCACATATAATAAAATTAGAAACCCCAAAAATGATGAAAATAAATAAGAAAAGTACAATGCAATAAAATAAGAGGAAATGTAAAGTATGTGTATGTAAAGGTTCTAGATATATAATTAAAAATGTACCAGTGCAATTTATGTTTATATAATATGTTTTATCATACGATACCAGATAAAATGACAAAAAATAAGATAAGAGTATGCAATAAATAGTGAAGTGAACAAGGGGAAATCCCTAAACTAAAACAAAAAACAGCAAAGGACTGCATAAAAATTAATTTTAATAAATAATTTAAATGAAACACCAGATGTGTTTTGTTGATGTTAAAAGTTCATTGAACTCAAGACCTGAATGTTTGAGATTGAGTCTATTTTTGTTGTTATAAAATATATTTATTATGTCTTAAGAATACCAATTAATAATAAACATTACTGTAATTAAATAAGGGTAATTTAGTTAAGATGTTATAAGAATTGTATGTCAGAGAGGGTATTAGCAAGCTGAAATAATAATAAACATTGTATTTGAACTAACATAAAATGTAGGTCAAATGGTAAATATCACCCACATAATAATTAGTAAATAAGTTAATGAAATTAATTAAATTGATTAAAATTGTTTAATGTAAATCAATAACTGTGTATTATAACTGTAACAATACTTTGTAAAGGTATTGAAGGAATGTATAAAATATTATTAGAAAAATGCAAGTGTAATAACACTGTAGTCCAAGCAAAAGCCTAAATTGAAGATAATATTCTAATTAGTTAAACAAATCATAAAATTACTGAGAATTAAAGAAATCAACCTATAATAAGTCAATCAATGATCTTGTTCAATGTTAATTAGAATCTAACAGAAATTGTAAACCATTTAATGTGACAGGAAGTACAGTAGTTAAAGCCTACATCCAAATATACGGTAAATATGACTTTTTGAGTAAAAAAATACAATAAAGTATATCATGTGTGGTATTAAATAACGCAGAATTAAATAAGGAAAGTGATTATGTAATTAGTATTTAATAAGAATAAGTAATAAGCAAAATGTAATTACTCATATAATGTAAAAGTCAATTATTTTAGTTCAACATATCATTGAGGCGGAAATGCCAGATGATTAAAACAATGTCAATTTAATATTAAATCAGCCAGGACATTTTGTATGGAGAAGAAATAGAGTGAGTTGATTATTAAACGTTGAGATGCACACTTCGGAACGAGCTCACACAAATTAATTCATCATAAGAGACAGAAGAATAATTCTACAGACGAACTAAACCTATAAATGAAAAAACAGATAAATTTAAAAATATGAGTAATCAACACTGAGTTAAATAAACCAAATTAATCTATTTATGAAGATTGGAAGTCGTAACCCAGATAATAGAACAATATAAACGTGAATTCAAAATTTTATCGATACGAAATTTGCCTTTGTAAAACCTTACAACTATTGGAACAAGTACACATTTGAACACTGATTGCCGTGCCGAACAACTGACCACTAATCCCGAATAAATACACTGTGATGAAGAGGAATTAATCACTATTGCTTGGAAGAAGAACACACCAATAATCAACATTTATTTGAAGGAATTCTGCAGTGAAGACTCCTTGTACATACGCAGCACGGGGCGGCCATCTTGAAAACGCCGTGCTTCAACTGCGGTGACGTCAGAACATCGTCCAGAGTCATTGGTTCGAGAAATCTAATTTATTAAAATTTTTTATATTAAATAATACTTTTATTTTTATAGAATTAAGAATTTTTTTTGTAATTGTTGTACTTTTCAGCTTTGCCCTTTCTCTGACTATTTAAATAACAAGCAGAATGATCACTGTTGCACACCGCTATATAAAAATTATCCAGATTAGCGCTTTCAAGCTTCACAGCTCATCGTCAGATCGGAATTGACAAAATTATGTGAAAACAAACCCTTCACCCCTCTCACCACACCCTGCTCACACACAACAAGCTATAATATAAATGTCCCTTCCCCACCCCCTAAACACTGTCCCACCATCTGTACAGTTACATATTTTCCTAGCAAATTCCTTGTGTTTCAGTGTTGTGTGTGTGCATCCTGATGAGCTGTGAAGCTTGAAAGCGCTAATCGGGATAATTTTTATATAGTGGTGTGCAACAGTGATCATTCTGCGTGTGATTTCAAACACTAACACAAAATTCTTCATTTAAATAACAGCTAACAGAACCTGTAATAACTATTAATAATTTACATAAAGAAATCAATTGCCCTGAGATACGAGTTTGCGCGCTGTGGCTTAGCAGATCGATTTCAAAGTCGATTAATTGCGATAAATTTAACAAATTCATTTTAATCTTATAATTTTGAGTTTTATTTCTCAGTAAAAAGATATATAGAAGAATTTCAGGTAATATTTGAAAACAGGACTCACACTAAAGAAGAGAAGAACATTACGAATGAGTATAATTAATGAATAACTGAAACCACTAATCGATTATTACATTCTATAATCCAATTAACGCTGGGAAACAATTCTTCTTATTCTAAAGTAAATTATTAATTAAATTAATAATTAAAGAAATTAAAAATAAATAAATAAATAAACAATAATTAATAAATTAATAAATAAAAAAATATATATAACTTATATAAAAATAATTTTTTTTTTCAAACAAAATTTTTTTGTTTATTATATTATAAATGTTGTAACCTCGAAAATCGGATTTTATGATTTATTACAAAATTGGCGTTTCCAACATGGGGCTTAGTTAAACATTCATCAGGAGGAAATTTTGGTATTATTACAATATATATATATTGTATTGCTTCTTTGATCTTACGGTTGCGGGATTCTCGTTATTTCAGCCCCAACGTTGCCGGCGTCAATTTGTAACGGTACGGGTATTACTGGGTTAAGCCCCACTGTTGGGTTCGCCAATTTGTAACGGAGCCGAGTAAGTGCGTCTCGTTCGTATCACGCAATGTAAACCTATTTGTTACTAGGAACGGGTATGCTTCTCTGTCTCTCCTCTCTTCGGTCGTTTTAATTTAATTCAATTTCTGAGATATTTGGAGTTGGGGAATATGGTAATTTCATTAACTAATATTAGCTTATCTCTCTAAGAAAAATACCAGTGTTAGTGTGCTTGAAACTTAAATAATTAATGTGTTATTCTATAATTTCGTTCAACCCTAGTATACCTCGAAGAGAATTATGTAAATTTTGTATTTTAACGCTCTTCTCTTTGGTGTCGGAGAATTCCGCAATAAGCGCTGCAGTTCCGGGACAACGAAACTTATAGGTTAATTCACTGTTTACGGTAGTCAAATATTATGTACTTAGTCAGTTACTTTTTATTCTCAACTCATTAAATAATACCCCAATTGATAAGATTTTGCAACTATACAAGGTTTCTTTATTTATTCACTCCTTCAACATTAAATAAGATATGTTCCAATTGGCATACACAAAGGCTATAGATTGCGTGAATCGATTATTGTTCGGTCCAATACTTTATTTTATAGTCGGTCATATGATTTGTTTTTGTTTATAATTAATTTAATTCAGGGTGTGAAGGTTCTTGTAACTGTGGGGAAGATTAAAAATACATAGATAAGAATGCAAGATTTACAAATTTGAAGTGTTGTGTTGTTATTATGATTTATACAATTATAATTTACCAGACTAGAACGAAGCAACTCGTGTAGGCCGTTGATTGATAACCTCGCCGCTCAGAATGGATATGTCGTTCGAGATTCCTTTCTTCGGTTTAATAAAATGGAAATCTTATCCTGTTCACCTCGGAAATACAGCTCCCTGGATTTATTTACGGCCAGACTGGTGGTCCTTCTGCAAAGTCTGGATCCAAATACGTTCTTCTATCGTTTGAAGTAATTAGTGATGTTCCGTGTATTTAAAAGGTTATGAGTTCCAGTGTGGTGTATATTATTTGTTGTGACACATTTAACTCTTTGTATTGGTTTTAATATATCGTCAATTCTTTTCTGGTATAGGACAATTCAAGTCCTTCCTTGTAGAACCCAGTTATTTATTTTTTATTGTGATACTGTACTATGATCTCATTTGGTTAAACTTTGCTGGCATAAGTCAAGAAGATTATCATTAGAATTTTGCGGATTATAATTGTATCAAAATAATTTTGAATATTCTAATTACATTAAACATATCTTTGGGTTTTTTAATCTCATCACGTTCAGATCATCAAAGGCAATAATTGAAAATCAACAACTTCATACATTACTGTTGTCCTTAGCAACACCTTATTTTTCTTCCTTCCCAATGTTTTGTATATAGTTATTATTTCATATATTTTTCGTCCATTCCTTATTAATTTCCTATCATATCGGAATATAACTTCACCTATAGTTTGTTTACTATTTTCTACATATATTCTGCTGGTTTTTTTATCTTAGTCTGTTTCTTTTATATTTACTACTTTTTCGATATCAAAAAGTATTGTGGCATCAATCGATATCATGGCATTGTGGCATTATCATAATTTGTTTAAATTGAGGTGGTTTATTATATATCATTACTTATTAAATGTTTTTTCTAGCTCTTTGAACCGTATTCATTAATTATTATTAAATTCCGTACCTAACCTTTATATTATGAGTGGTTATATAGTGTTATTGGCTGTTAGGCCTTTTATTGTATATGGACCTAACTTTGTTTATAACTGGTGAACAACTATAGCCCTTTTACATAAGTTCATACATATAATCAAATCTTAACTATTACCATTTACATAAATAATTATTCTTTCTATAACTAATAACAATTTTATCTTGATCTATGGATCACATATAAGAAAATTGTGATCTATTAACATTACCTAACTGTTTCCCACATCCTTCTATAACAGTAATGGAATAATACATTTTGCTTCATTACTTTCCATTAATTCAACAAGTAATTTGTATAACATAACATAAACTTTAACATAACATTCATCGTTACAAAATAATATCATTTAATTCATAATCCTTACTTACTATTGCTATAAGGTAAATTATTGTCTCATTTTTGTTTAATTTCATTGTCATTTACTTTGACATTTTCTGTACTAGTTTCTTTCTTACAATTCTCATCAGCATAATATTTATTTACTTTTCACTGAACATGGATCTCTAACTATTGTCTAATTTACAGGTTTGTTTATTATTGTTATTTCTACCTTGCATCCTTATTCATTTTTATATATAATTATAAATGTATTTATTAGACCTTTGTTTTATCATGGGAGTTAAATATTGATTTACTTATTATTTTGTTAATATACTATTTATGTAACATGGATGACTGCATTTCTGTTGCGTTACAATATATATATATATATATATATTGTACTGTTTATTTTTTGGAAATATTGTATTTCTATATGCCACACATTGTGGATGCCATTTATTGTGATGATATTTAATTATTAGTATGGTTTATGTTTACCAGCTGTTCATGAAAAAACTCTATCTCAGGATCGACAACTACTAATTTGATTTATATTATTTATTACTGGGAATGATTTATTCTTTTCTTTAATCAGGACCAAATAACGTTAGTTCATCAATTTTTTAAAGAAATAACAAGGTAATAATATCTACCGTGTAAATGTGAATAGTTTGAATTTGCTTCACAACTGCAATGGGTTCAATTCTTGCTTATGTTTATCTTCTTAAATATAATGAAAGGCTTCGTGGTTTATTCCTTCTCTGGTATTTTTATTAGATTAAATGTCGAATTATATTTTCTTCTTTGATTACCAAATTGATTCTTCTTTTAAATATCGAATTTTATTGTGTTGACTATCAAATTATATTCCAGGACAGGCTTCTTCCTTTATATCGGTGTTCTATAAATGATATACTCAAACTTATTGAAAATATTGATGTTTATTAAGTTGTATAAAAATTATAATTCTTTCAATGTTACAGGTTTATACTCTTATATGTTGTAAGGCGTAGTTTATGTATCTCCCGTGTTATAATCGCACACGTTGGATGCGTCAATCTGTAACGTTATATACGACTGGTGTGTCTCTGTAAAGACGTGTATATGGTATTTTATGTATTAGTGTGGTGTGTTCGTCTCACACCTTGTCGTTACATCAATGGTTGCCGCTAACGAAGTCCGTAGCGTTGTCACAATTATCAGTACAACCGAGTGGAAACCTTACCTGTAATTCCATAGGGGTTTGTGAATCCCGGGTGGCGCCAAATTGTTTGTTGAAAACAATTAAATTTATGAAATAATGTGTTAAAAAGGTATTTTCAGCTATGACGGCCGGGGCATTCAAATCGGTTACCGCCTTTGTACCGCTTGCTGTATCGAACAGGTAGCGAGAGCACTAGTCGTCTATTCTGTAAGTTAGCTAACACACACATATATAATACAATTCCCTATGAAATAAAAACAATGCTTACACTCTGTACTGTTTCTTTAATGGTTGTTTGGTAATTATGCAGTTTGACAAAAATATTAGTATATGGTATTTAATAAATTTGCTCCGACATTAATTTTATGAAACGCTTTCTCTCAGTTGACGAATTCGGTATTGAAACGAGTTATTCTATGCAGTAATGGCTGCGGTTTATAGTTTACAATTATACTCGTTCAAAATCTGGAGTCCTTTTGATTACAAGGAAAACATTAAATATGATTACAATAAAAAAGTACACTACCGTACATTATTCGTACTTAAATAATATAAGGTGTGGCTACAATTTGTTCTGCTGTGTAGTAATATGTGTTTCAAAAGTTCGCAATCTAGTGCGAGGTTATTTTTTAGTTAACAAGTTTTTCTATGTAAGTTTATTTTATTTAATCCTTGAAAGAAATTATTTTCAATTCATAGTGAGAGTCTGTATAGATTTGAGAAATATTTAAAATGTTTTGATTCCTGGAATTTGGGTATTTAAATGATACTTATCAGTTCAGAAGGTTTGTGATAGATCGTTGTTCATTTGAAATGGAAAATTCATCAATTTTGAGTGATTTAGGCTGCTGGCGTCCTTTTCTGATTAGTCTTGGGAATTTCTTCTTTTAATTTTCATTTAAATTGTTCCTGAACATCAATTAAATGTTATTACTTTTCATCTCCCTCTCACTTGTATATGTTTTTGACTTTTGACTAGTTTTTTAACATTTTAAAATAAAATTTATGCCATACAATATCTTGCGTCCCTACTATATAAGCGTCATTATACAAGTAATGGGAATTAACGGAAAATTAGTAACCAACGGCTCGTTTCTATGGTTACCTAAACCCTTTGATTGGCTAAGGCATGGTTTATTACCATTGTTATTATATTTGAATTTTTATTCAAAATTACTGTATATTTTCTGATTGATTTTATTCTTCTGTCTTCCTTCCTGAGTATTAAATATTATCACTACTGTTGGTCTTTCCTTTCAAAGATTAAATTAATACCTCATAAGGTTGTGTTCTATTAGATATTAACTTTTGTACAATGATGTTCAAATTTGTTAATTACATATTTCTTTTAAGTTAAGTTCTTATTGTAACATTTTTCTTTTAAAATGATTGACACATTATTCTAGGCTAGTTACTCGCCTTAGATTTGTTAATTTCCTTGTGGATTTTATACAATTTGTAATTATTTGTTTTGACAGTTAGGCATTTCAGAGGTACTAGTAGCCATTGACCATATTTACTGAATTTATACAAATGATGTCTCATTTTATTCTAATGTGTCTTGTTTTGTTATTATCCCATTTGTATGGTTCTGTTATTTTCTACATTAACTGATTTTCTAGTGTAATTAGATTTGTACTGTCTTAAATCCTTAATTATCTATTTTGCCTTTGTTAACAATATGGCTACCACTCCCTATTCTTCATCAATTAAAAACATAACATCTAGGCGTATGCTCTGTACAATTTCTTCAGTCATACCCTATTCATAAATATAATTACACAATTATTTAACAATTATTAAGTAAAGTTCGTTTACAACTCATTTCATTAATTACTATTTTTTGGGTGTTAAGTAATATCACACCTATTGAATTTACTTAATTGATTTTCCCTTATAATCTGGGGTGTTTATTTATTACATTATTAACTTCTTATTTCCTAATTAATCTCTACCTTCAATCCATGTTAACACTAGCTGTTTATCTTTTCATGGGATTCTCCCCTTTAATTACAATCGTTTACAATTAAACTTAATTTTCTTAAAAATCCTTTCTTAATTAACAACGTCATCATCACTTTCCAGTGTTCATTTCATATTACTAATTGTTTAAATTTAATATTATCATAAACCATATATTTTTAATTACTAATTTGGTTCACTTTTAATCACATAGTGTTTCCTCATCACTCTTCAGTGTTTATTCCACATTATGAAGTGCTTACATCTAACTCTATCATTAAAACCTTATTCTTAATTATTATTTGTTTCACCATTAATCAATTATTGTTTATTATTGATTATTAAGCGTTTTATTACCATAAATATGGTTTCTAACTATTTTGGGGTTTTACACTTTCACTATTGCACTCTTTAACTGTTTACATTAAGTGTTTCTTAGTGGGTAATCCCTATAATTACTTCTCTTTGTCACTTTACTTTCTCATTTTCTTACTATTTCTTTCATTACAAGTATTATACATAGTATTACTAAGGTTATATTTCTATAGAGTTTTATTACATCTAACTCTAATTCTTGGGTTAGTGTACTTTCCTTTTTATTATATTACTTTACTGGGTTTTGTTAAATCAGTTACATTAATTATTTAATTGATAATAATATTTATTTCTGACATTGGATAATCATTGGCTTTATTCCCAGATTATACTTGAGTGTACCATTTCTCCCTTACATATTTTATATTATTGGTTTGCTTCTTATCCCTTGGTTTCACTTTAGTTTCATTTTCATTTTTCTTCTTCTTCTCCTTCATTTTCAATTGGCTTCATTTTAATTTGGTTCTCCCCTTCTCGTTTGGTTTTATTTCGTTTGGTTGTATGAATTCATTCACTTCCTTCAATTGGCTTTATTCTTATTTGGTTTCTGTTTTTTCCCTTCTTCTTTGTTTTCCTGTTTGTTTGGTCAATCACTTGGGTTAGGTCAAGTCGTCGTTTGTCGTGTTATTGTCGCTTTATTTTCATTAGTCTAAACATTTCATTATTTAAATTATTTTTTATATACAAAATTATCTTTTTTATCCCTGGTATTGGGGTAGCTTATTTGTGTTGTAACAATGTTTATTAGATTGAATATCAATGTTAACTCCCTTCTTTTAAATGTTTCCTATATTAAATACAACATTAAACTCTTTTACAAGACCACTCTTAGATGTTTCACATAATAAATATAAAATTTGACTATTAATGTGTATCTTCTGAAATATAAAATTAAACTTTTTGATGTGTATCTTATTACATATAAAATTAGACTAAACAAATTTTCTTCCATTTCAGTACAATTCAATTCTAACAATTTACAATTTGCCATTTAGATACCTAACTAAATTCGTCACATCTTTCCATCATATGACTTAAAATCATATATAATTTTATTAATTATTATTAATTACATTTATTTGATTTTTTACATAATTCATTATAATTAGTATATTTTAGATTACTATTCTATTAACCTTTCATTTTATTTTAATGCTTATTTCAAATTTAATATAATAATTGTCAACACATATTTCTTAATGCTGTTCTATATAATATTGGGGTCTACCTCTATGTTGGTCGTGACTAACAACTCAGTTTTTTTTGTTTACAATTCTAACATATGTTCACAATACTATTAAATTTATACCTTTGCTTCTTTTAAAATTATTATTTTATTCTTATGTACTGTGGTGTATTTTAACAGCAGTACATAATACCTTCCCTTATTTCACAATCTCTGATATAATTTGATATGAGATTTTGAAATAATTAATTTCTTATCTCAACAATGGTCTAACATTAATATTGAAAACATCTGATTAATTCACTAATTGTATATAACAAAGTTCTTTACGTAAATTGGTTTTTTTATTAACACAACAAATATGGTTCATCACTATCACGAATCACCGTATCTTACACACTCATTTATGGATTAAAATAACATTAGTCAAACCAACTGGTTTTACATCAATATAATAAGTACGTTTTAACAATTGTGCCTACTTTCATGGCTAAAAAACTCAAAAACATGAATACATCATTGTTTTCTTTTCTTTTTAATTTACCTTCCCAATCCTGGTTGTAAATTTCATGTGTGATTTATTTTAGAATTATTTTTCTTTTAATTATTACTTTATTTATACGGGCGAATCTGATTAATATTTTATGTCTCTTTAACCTTTCCATCTTGGTATTTAATTACTATAAATCCAAACAATTTAATTCTACTGGCTATGAAATTATTTAACTTGAGTGTCATTCTATTTTTCCCCAATCTGGTAAGTACCCTCTTAATTCTATTATAATTTTCTTCCCAAATGTTTGATGCAATTACAATCTTATCGACATCCACCGTAGTAACTTCTAAAATCTCCTTGCCCCATACTCAGTTAAATCATTCTATAAATATGGTCACGTTATTGACCAGCCCAAAAGGTGTTCTCTGGAAACGATAACTTATACCATTCATATATTCTATACTTTCTGGATGCAATTCTATTTGCCAATATCCAGGTATAGCATTACAATTATTAAAAAATTGCGTTATTAAAACGTTTTAAACTATTCTTATATTCTTTGGGGACGCCTTATCAGGAATTATCATCTGATTCATTTGACGCTCATCCAAACACAATATTAAGGACTTATCCTTATATGGGAATTACTACTAACGGGCTCGTGTGTTTTGACTGACTTATTTCAATTATATATTTTTACTAATCCTTTGTCGACTTCTCTTTTTATTTGCTCTTTTATTTATAGGGTATTGGGTATAACTTCTTATTTAAATTCACCTTCTCTCTTATGGGTCACTTGCATTGCACTTCTATTATCTTGCCAAGTTTATCTTCCATTGCTTCATTCAGTAACTGATGGTCCATTTCCTTACGCCTTTGCAATATTAATTTTATTTCAGCCTCCTGCTGGTCTAATTTATTATTCACACCATTTATTTGTTGTTGATTGGTCCCTTTTAACTCGGTGTTCTGTTGATCCATTTTATCTTAATTCATAGAATAATTTTTTTTTGTAGTAATAACTTTCATATTATGTCGTCTGTATCAATAATTAATCTAATCTTTGTTCAATTAGTTTGCTTTGCTCAATACCCAGAAAATCAGTCCCTTTTTTCCATAGTTTTCATATTTAGTTCATCCGTTGACAAATACATCAGTTATCCTTGTTGCACGGATTATTATTGTGTCCATAATGATTTCTGTTCTTGTTACATATCTATCTGTCACCCTGTACTGCAAGTTTTCTTCTATAAAGTGTGCACTGGTATCAAAGTTTACATCAATCACTTTATCGTCTGGTTTACTATACAGATATGCTGATGGTACATTATTTATCGGTGATGTCACTGACCTTTTGTTAAGTTTTTCTTTATCTGTTATTTTTAATTTAATTATTAATTTAGTTAAACGTTTTCTATGATTTATTAACTCAGTTATTTTCCTGTAATTAATGATTGTGAGATTAAATAGATTAATTAAACCACTCCTAATCATATCTAATTCTTCCTGTGTATTTTTCTGTTCTTGGGACGTCTTTTACCTATTTTCTTCGTCTTCTTTTCCACATACTTATTTTGTTTTAATAAGACTTCATAATCTTTTTTGTCTTCTCGGATAACACATGTTTGATTACCATCCTGTTCTATCTCATTTACCCTTAATACATTGTACCATTCTATCCTCTATTTTTGTATTTTGTTGTCCAACTGGTGTTCCATGGATTGAATATTGCTGGTTACCTCCTGTTTGTGTTTTGTCAATTCTCTCGTCATCTGTTCCATAACTTCCTGCTTATTTTCTACCAATTTCACTTCTACTGCTTCATTCAGTGACTGTTGTCCCATTTCCATTATGTCTAACCTGTTTTCCATTGTTTCTATATTCAATTTCCCTTCTGCGAATTGCCTGACGTTCCTTTCCTCATAATTTTGCAATATTAACTTAATTTCAGCCTTGATTTCAGCTGCTCTAATTTATCATTCACACCATTTATTTGTTGTCGAATGGTCTCCTTTAATTCAGTGTTCTGTTTATCCACTTTATTCGTAACTTCAGCTCTAAATTGGTCAAATTTATCATTTAACTGCTTAGAATTAGTCTTTAACTGGTTAAAATTAGCCATCATTACATCCATCATTGCCTTTATATTTATTTGTTCAATTTCTTTAGGTGGCTGTTCCATTTCAGTTTCTTCCTCTTCAGCACTATTACTCCTTAATTCATACCTTTGCTCTGGTTTGTCAGCCATGTTACAATATTTAAATTAATTTAACTACAAGTAAATTTTTTATTGTAATAAAATTTAACAAAATTATTTTATTGTAATTTAATTAATTCAGCTTGGCACTATTGCCTATTATTTAATTTATTTTATTTGGTGCTGGCTTAAAGAAAATCTTTGCTTTCACGTGTGGGCGCCATTTTATGTACTGTAATTAATTATACGTATGGTATTTCTATCTGCCCACGTTGGGCGCCATTATTTCTACTGTTTATTTATTGGAAATATTGTATTTCTATATGCCACACATTGTGGATGCCATTTATTGTGATGATATTTAATTATTAGTATGGTTTATGTTTACCAGCTGTTCATGAACAAACTCTATCTCAGGGTCGAAAACTGCTAATTTGATTTATATTATTTATGACTGCGAATGATTTATTCTTTTCTTTAATCAGGACCAAATAACGTTAGTTCATCAATTTTTTAAAGAAATAACAAGGTAATAATATCTACCGTGTAAATGTGAATAGTTTGAATCTGATCTCTTCACAACTGCAATGGGTTCAATTCTTGCTTATGTTTATCTTCTTAAATATAATGAAAGGCTTCGTGGTTTATTCCTTCTCTGGTATTTTTTATTAGATTAAATGTCCAATTATATTTTCTTCTTTGATTACCAAATTGATTCTTCTTTTAAATATCGAATTTTATTGTGTTGACTATCAAATTATATTACAGGACAGGCTTCCTCCTTTATATCGGTGTTCTATAAATGATATACTCAAACTTCTTGAAAATATTGATGTTTATTAAGTTGTATAAAAATTATAATTCTTTTAATTTTATAGGTTTATACTCTTATATGTTTATTAGATTGAATATCAATATTAACTCCCTTCTTTTAAAAGTTTCCTATATTAAATACAACATTAAACTCTTTTACAAGACCACTCTTAGATGTTTAACATAATAAATATAAAATGTGACTCTTAATGTGTATCTTCTGAAATATAAAATTAAACTTTTTGATGTGTATCTTATTACATATAAAATTAGACTCTTAATGTGTATCTTCTGAAATATAAAATTAAACTTTTTGACGTGTATCTTATTACACATAAAATTAGACTAAACAAATTTTCTTCCATTTCAGTACAATTCAATTATAACAATTTATAATTTGCCATTTAGATACCTAACTAAATTCGTCACACCTTTCCATCATATGACTCTTAAAAACATATATAATTTTATTAATTATTATTAATTACATTTATTTGATTTTTTACATAATCCATTATAATTAGTATATTTTAGATTACTATTCTATTAATCTTTCATTTTATTTTAATGCTTATTTCAAATTTAATATAATAATTGTCAACACATATTTCTTAATGCTGTTCTATATAATATTGGGGTCTACCTCTATGTTGGTCGTAACTAACAACTCAGTTTTTTTGTTTACAATTCTAACATATGTTCACAATACTATTAAATTTATACCTTTGCTTCTTTTAAAATTATTATTTTATTCTTATGTACTGTGATGTATTTTAACAGAAGGACAATATATATATATATATATATTGTAACTCTACTTATATGCGTTGTTGTTGTGTTGTGTAAGTGTATGAGCACCTACCTGCTGTCCGATCTTGCGGTTTTCTTCCGACTAGGGCGTGTGGATTTTGGATTTGATTTCGCAAGTATGTAATCTCAAATATATGACAACAGCACACTAAATAAGTTACTTTAAAAGTGAAGAGTTTTGTGAGGTTGGTAGACTCCGTAGTACAGCAATAAAAAAATACAATATGGGGTAATAAAACGGTGTTTATTACTCCAATAACACACAAGAATAAAATGGTTATATGATCAAATATCCTTACAGTCTAAACAATAAATAGATCTTGAATAATGTTTTTTAAATGGTTGATAATTTTAAGAAGTTGAATTCGTTATTTTGAAGAGTTAATTTCAACTGGAAATTTAATTAATTACTTTACTTTAACTTTATTAAATTGCTGTAAAATTAGATTCAAATGAAAATGAAAATGAAAACTCTAAAGTTAACTGAATATATTCCAAAATAAACTAGGCGTGACAGTCTAGTTCACGTCCCTTTATTTACTAGTGACTGGACTCTCTTATACTGCAGTATGAGCAAATTATTTAATTGTTTGTTAAGATTTGTATAGCGCTTTCTGTTTTATCTCTATTAATTCTTAACTAAAGCTTACTAATTACTTCTACTGGCTATACAGTTTATCACAAATGAATTATTCTTATTTACTAGAGTCTTTGATTTGTGGCACCTGAATGATTTAAATTACAATGATTTTAATTGAAAAAGAAAGAAAATTTAACGTTTGAAAAATAGATAACTTGATTTTGCTTTCCTGATTTTGAAGTGGATCGTAGAGATGCTCCAGATGTCCCTCGCTGTCCTTGCCCAATCGGCTAGAGATAGTGATCTACTTGAGCGTCCTGGGTTTCGGCGTTGAGCTCGGAAATCAGCAACCTCTCCTCTCCTGTTATTTGTTGAAGTTTTTACGTCTGCGGCTTTCTGCGAGAACTGCTTTACATCCCTCGTCGATTGCACGTCCCACGTCAGCGTGTGTGTGTGTCGTTCGAGTGGTAGCTCTGCTCGTCAGCTGATTCACCAATGGTTTAGACGGCCTCTCTGTCGTATTCTTGAAGTAAGGTCTTGTAGTCTTGTAGATCTCTTGCGTGCTTATGACCACAGCTTGTAGTGCACAATAAGCTTGTTTGTTGAAATGAAGAGTATCTTGACTGGATGCTGTAATTACGAATCGTACAGTTGATCTGTATTATAATGTTCGTAATTTTGCGTGTTGACCACGTATAGTCTTCAGATGAATCTTCACAAAACTATGGTTTTGAGACGATCGAAGAAGTACGTCTGTTCTTCTCAAATACTGGCAGTAGAGTGTTCGGTCAGCCCCAAAACTCCGCGCTGGTTGGGATTTCTTCAAATGATTTGATTGGCTGACACACTCTCCCTACTACACAAAATTTGAATCACCTTAGTCCGTGAGAACGAAGTTAGTTTCCCACAGACGGAGAATTTATATTATTACTAATATTCTTAACACAACGGAACTGAATTGTCGCTCCGGATTTCCTGTGACAGTTTTAAATTGCAATTATCTTGGTTGCAAACCAAGTTGTGCTAATTCCAAAATATACAATTTGTTGGAAATTCTTATGTTTATAACATATTAAAAGCTCATTCATGTAGCTCAGTTATTACAGAAGTTATTCACATTAAATTAATTAAGTCTGTTATTATTTAATTATATTGAGTAAAATTCGCACACCTTATTATCAATATTTCGGCAAACATTTTGGCTATAATGGATTTCGCCTTAATTTACTGGTTTCCGAAATATTAATAATAATTGAAAGTTTGGGTGTGGTCGTCTTCTTTCCACAGCGTGTGCGTCTTTTACAATGCATTATTTTGATCGCTATTACATACGAGTGGAGTTTCGACTATTAAAATTTATTTAAACATGAATATAGTATACACTTAACATATAACTCCAAATAAATGATATTTGGTCCTGTTATAATATATATATATATATATATATATATATATATATATTGTAACAATTAGACCCTGTATGCGGTCTTTACAAAAAAAATAATAATAAAGAGAAAATTTTATTTCAAAAAAAAATTTTTGTTTATGTTTTATTTAATGTCTGTAATTGTGAAATAATCCTGTTTTAATGTTCTGTGAAAAATTTTAATAATTAAGAAGGTATTTATTAATTATTGAGCACTTCTGGAAGATCTGAACCAAGTCTGGAGTTAATCAGATTAACTCCGGTCAGCAATCGATTTATGATGTTTAGTGCTGGTCCAATATCTCGCTGTTAATTAATATTTTCTCCTTCTTGAAGTCTCGTTGCATTAATAAATAAACCTTAAATTAGCATGTGAAATAATAATAGATACAAACAATTGAAATAAATGGATTTATTAACAAATTTAATAAATAATCGATTTTTAATCGATTGGGAGCAATTATCGACTCCGTCTCAGGGAATAATCGATTCGTTCATACAGTGGAAAAATTTATTACAAGTATTATATAAAAAAGGTTCTTGGAGCGATTATATTAATAGTCAGAGAAGGGCAATCGAGAAAGTATAACATTAACAATTAAAGTAATTTCGATAATTATTATTTAACAATATTTAAATAATCATGATAGAATGTTTAAGAAAGTTGAATCGTCAAACCATATGTAGATGATGACGTCAGGCGATGTGGAAGGCAGAGATTCGTATTTTCAAAGACGGCCGCTCCTAGATATGGCGAGGTTACTGGGAATGTCGTCGTGTTAAAATCTCACAGCAAAATTACCTTCATTAATTTTTGAAATGTCCCCGCACTGGTGTAATCTGTCTAATAGTTTGTTTGGTGTGTTCTGAAGAAGTGTTCCGTGTATACTTGTGTTAATTATGTTATTTGATTTGTGTTCACTTCTGTGGGTTAACTGCTCAAAAATTGGTTATGAGTTGTAGCGAGAATTATCACAAATATATTGGTTTACTGTTTTAAATCACTAGTATAATGAAGTTTGGTGTTAGTTTTCACTATTGTCGCTAAAGTTTCTGTAGGTTTAGTTAGAAAAGTGTTTAATTTATTTAACTCTCGTTACACTGATATTAGAAGGTAACCGTAGTACCATTTTCTACACGGTTTTAAGGAACGTTATATTACACAACTATTCAGCTTGATATTCAACAAAAGACTAAGCTAACTTCCTTCATGTTAGTCAAAATCTGGCCCAGTTAATCTTTGAAAAAGTATTGTTAACATATTTTGATTTCCCATACACATGATGCTAAAATACATTATATATGGAATTTATTTATTTTTTCATCACCGTCATTAATTATAAACCTTATCATTGGTTTAATCATCTCATTCCCTTTTAAATTGATATATTATAGTCCATATCTGTTGACATTTTGTGGAAATTACCAAATTTCTCTCTTTTTGGAAATCTAGGCTCAAAAATTGGTTTCCGCCTTCATATAATTTTTCTGCCATTTTAATTGTTATTAATACTATTATAATAAATTTTAATTAGTCATATTTCTCCTCCTTTCCTTAAATACATATAAATTGAACCTTTGAACTGGTTTTTTGTGTTAATCTCTGAATTTGACATTGCTCTTTAAAATTAATTAATTTATATATTTTGAAAATTTACAATTTTTAAAGGTATATTTCCTTATTATCACTTTAACTCATAGGATCATTCACAGTAGTGGTTAACTGATTTACCTTACCTAAATCTTGCTAGTTTACAGGAATTATAAGTGAATTAACTGGTTTATATGGCTTCTGTGAATTCACCACATGGCCTAGAGTTGAGAATTTTATATTTCTGTCTTTCTCAAATAAATTTAATCCTACTCCTCCTCTGACTTTACATAGTTATTATTACATGAAAATAAAACGTTTTACAAACCCATTGTGAGGTGTAGTATTTGATTAATACTACTGTTATATAAAAAATAATAATGAACATCATTCAGCAGTCTAAGATTGAACATATTGCTGACATGGTTTGAAAACATACATTTAACTTTTTTTAATTAACACAGAATACCTACTGAAACATTATTAATAGTATGTATGCTGTTATTTGGCAAACATAATTCATTTTAAACACATATAAATCTTATTTACTAAAAATTCTTATAAACCTATTGAGTTCATGGCTGTGAACAAATAGCCATTTTAAACAATTTAAACCTATGAACATAAATTAATGCCAGTCCTTTCTGGTCTAAACCATTATTATCTATTATCCCCTTCATCAGTAAACATGTCCACCCATACTCTAGTTATTATCATTTTTACAAATGTCCTGTAATAACAGAGTTACATTAAAATAATAAAATATTGGAAATCTTCCATTTTATTATTTTTATGATGATGTGTATTATTGAATATAAAAGTTGTTATATAGAATATTGATAAGTCATAGTATCACTAACTTTAAGTTTATTGTATTTCCAAAAACACTTGCACAAGTTCACTTTCATTGGTGGTTCTGATATTTTGAGTCTTATTATCTCAGACCAGACCTTTAGTAATCATGGACTGTTAAGACTTGTTTATTTTCTTTATCACACAATAGCTTTAGTTGGTTCACTTCTTATTATACTAGACAACACTTTTGATTTCTTAATAATTACATTTTTATAGGATGTTGGGATGTTAAACTTTCTTTTTAATTGTCTCTATGGGTTTGGGGTTGATGGTATTTAATAATAGGTTTTATAACGGTGTTTCTTTCATACTATTTCTTCCTCTCTTCTTGTCTTCTTTCTTGTCTTTCTTCTTATCTTCTTTCTTGTCTTTCTTCTTATCTTCTTTCTTGTCTTCACTCTTGTCTTTCTTCTGGTCTTCCTTCTTCTTGTCTTCTTGTCTTCATTCTTCACTCTTGGGTAAACCAAGGTACTTCGTGTTATCTCGACTGATGTTTAGTTTGGAGTATCGAAGTTATTTACTGATACTGACTTTGCACTTCGCTAAAGGTTTCAGGGTATTGTTTACTTCCTGATCACAAATTTTATTCTTCCTTCTTCTTGTCTTTGGGGTATTTTGGTGTTTCACCACTCTCAAACTGATTCTCTCTTCTTGATATTGTGTTACCTAATTTGTTTACTGCTCCTAGCTTCCAGGGTAAATTCCTGATTTTATAATATGAGTTGTTTTCAATAATTTCTTTGATTTTTAACAGTGGTTTTTATATAATGTAATTGGAATTTTTATTTTATTGTTGTTTATTCCTTTGATTTCATTCAATTTCATTCGATTTTATATTAACATATGTGGTGTAATTAATTTTTATTATTTTATATGAATTAATAAATAGTGGATTTCCTGTCACGCTACAGAATATATATATACATAGTATTCATATTCACTAATATCATTCTTGTTATTCAAATTAATAATAAATAATACTTTATATTTTAAAACAAAAATTTTTTTTTTTTCTTTTTACAATGATTCGACAGTTTCGACATTTGACGATGACAGTAATTTAAAAGTCAAAACATTGTGAAAACAATAACAAATGTATTTTTGTTTTAAAGTATACAGTATTTTATATATATATATATATATATATATTGTAACGTTACATAACCCAGTCCCAAAAATGATAACTTAATTATCCTACCATAAAGGTCAGAAATGGGTATAATATACCTAGCTCTAAATTACTTTATATCACCAAACATTATAAATTATATTTAATTGATATAAAGTGTAACAAGTGAGTTATAGTGTACCCAGTGAGTAAATAAGTGACTTTGAAGGGAGCATCTTACAGACTTGTGCTGTAGATGTAGAAACAATTAATTATAATAGTAGACTGTGTTGCTACTAACCAGTTACGTATTTTGTTTAATTATTGTATGGTTTGTATTGTGTAGGCAACTAAAATTTAGTACCTAGGTTTAATTTTATATTTAATAGAATAATTATGTTTGAATATAAGATAACCCAGGGTTAAAAATAAAAGAGTTAAATATAAGATGATAATAAAAAATAAAATAATACTGTATGAGGAAAACGGCAGAAGAAAATAGTGCAGTGTAAGGATACTATAAGAAATTAATAAATAATATATAAATTCAATTAAAGGAAATAATAATATTAAAGACCTATATCTAAGGTTATAAGAGAATAAACGGAAAAACCTTAAATAAATCAAATTGGATAATAAACCAAAGTTAAAAAGTATTATTTTTCTATAAATAAGAAATAAATTTATAATAATTAAAAACAGCCTATATACTCAAAAGTAAATAGAGGCACCAATACAAAAATTATATAAAAATTATTGGTTACTATGAGTAACGATATAACAACATATGAATTAATTGTTAAAAACGATTGGAAACCGTTCGGTTGAGAAAAGTAATGTCACAAAAATTGTATTAAAACCATTTTAAAACTTTCGGAAACGGTGCAAAAATGGAATAAAAATTAGCTCACAGTATCCACCTTATGTTCAAACTCCTTCAGATATCAAATATAACGTGCTTTACCCGATAAAAAAGTGAAATAACCAATTACAAGATCTGGCCTAGCTGAACAGCACTTCGAGTTTTTAGCGAGATTGTATCTTAGGGACCTTCAACGAAATTACAAAACAACTAGAACTACAACACTAGAAACAGCTCCATTCAAGTAAAAACTTCGAGAAAAGAGGTAATATAAGCGTTATTAATCCTTATTAACCAAGAAAACCTCATATCAAATTGTGGTGCAGTTACAATATTTCGTAAATGATTCCATGTGTATAATAAAGAAATAATCTGCACTCTTGAGGACAAATCCGGAACTGCATACTATGAAATAAACCAAAAATTCGAAATTTATTAATTTTTATCTTGTAAAGCGTAGTATATAATTATTCATTTCCGAACGTCTCATAACACAAAGAACTTACCCTTAACCCTGGGGAAATTAACAAAAATGAATTATATGTTGTTTAATGTCTAATCAAGGATAAAATTATAAAATCATAAAAATATATTTTATGATAATTCAAATGTTTACCTAACTAAATCGATCCAATGTATTATTGACTGGAAAAGATCGATTATAATATTTGTATACTGGAAGAAGAGGAAATCAGTGTATTATACAAATAAATACATTGAATATTTTATGTTAAATAATCAATCGTGTATTCTTTATTGTAGAGGGTAGTGGTTGTAGATTTTCAGTAAGCCAAGAAGAGGACTATCCACCGGGGAGTATTACCGAACCGTGGTGTTTGGTTAACCTAACATTTTGAGGTTGATGTCAAAATCAGCTGATCTTATGAACAGCGAATTTTAAAAATAAGAAATTGTATAATCTGGGTGTAACAAAATTGTTCTTACTCTCTCTTCTAACTAAGATTAAAAAACTTCCTTAATCTCTACCAAATCACACACACTCGATTTCTGTTTCTTTTGGTAAACTTCAAATCCGATTGATTTGAAAATTAGTAAATATAATTCATAAGTGACGATCGCAAAAAGGTACTTTGGCTTTCGCTAATACCCGCGGGACGTTACAAGAATGGCGCTCAACGTAAAATGGCTGTAATTAGAAAAGAATTTTGAGATATTTAACAAAATAATATAACAAAAAAACTAATTATCGTCGGCAGTTATGAGAAAACAAGAAATGCATAATACCAGAGGCAGATCGAAGAAGAGGGCAGAAGAAAAGGAGAAGGAAGAAGGTGGACAGGAACGATAGATAGAAATATTTACAGACAGTGAAATGGAACAACCGATGGGTGATAAGGAAGAAACTGAAGCAATTATGAACACGGAAAAGGAAATAGTTGAAGAGGATGCCCAAGGGGACCAACCAGACAAAGCGGAAGCCAGGAGGGAACCAAATTGGCAAGACATGATGAGATTTATAGCCGAGAAATTTGATAAAAAAGATGAAAACTTTAAGAAACAGGAGGAAAACTCGAAGCAAACCAATGAGGAAAATAAAGAAAATTTTAAGAAACAGGTGGAAAAGTTGAAGCAAACCAATGAGGAAAATAAGGAGAATTTTAGGAAACGGGAGGAACAAAACAGACAAACCAATGAGAAAATAGATAGCATTCAGGAAAGTTTAGTCAAACAACTAAACGAAAAAATAGAGACCATTCATGGAAATATCAGACAAACCATGAATGAAAAAATACCATGAATTGAAAAAAACTGTTGAAGGACAAAGAGAAGAGATGAATGCAAAATTTGAAGAGAATAATGAAAATTTAAAACAAATTGAGGGTAAGATGGAGAATTTCAATAAGGAGTTGAGGGAAAATCTTGAGAGCAAAATTGAACTGGTCAGTAATACGCTTAGCCAAAGAGTAGATGAATATAAGGAAGAGGCAGAGAAGAAACTAATAGAAACCAATCAAAGATTAGATAAAACTGAAGAGAAGATGGAACAAATCAAAACAGGAATAGATGCCCGAATGGACCGGGAGGAACAAAGTAATCAAGTTCGTATAATGGCCATACGCCAAGAAAACAATGACCAGTTAGATAGTATAAAAAGCTGTCTAAACTGTAAATTCACAGATTTTCACGAAACGGTAGAGAATGTAAAGAATCAGTTCCATAGCCAAGCAGAGAAATTAGATAATTTGCAACAAATACAAACAAACTTACAAGGGGATGTAAATAGAATAAGTTCTAGATCTACATGCAACAATCATCATGTTATCCAAGATAGTAGGGAAAGTGTAACCTTTCGGGATTATCGCAGAAACCCACTCGAATTTTTAGGGAGAGTAGACGAAATTTTGAATCGGTCAAAGGAGAACCGGTGGAACATGATCAAAGGTATATTAGACGAATTTTTCAAAAACATTAACGATAATTGGTGGACTGTAATCAGGAACGAGGTGTGTGGTTATGGGAGTTTCAAAACAATGTTCAAATTTAAGTACTGGTCGGAGTCAGTGCAAAACATTATTAGAGACGATATCTGTCATGGTAGGAATGACCGCAATATAGGACAAACACCTACTGCTTATTTTTTGGGGAAGGTGTGTGTGGCAAAATATTTAGACCCAAAGATCCCTGAAGAGTGTTTGGTGACCAAGATTGCGTATCACTTCGAGGAAAAGATTATAAGCGCACGATTAAGTGGACAAATAAAAACTATTGGAGGCATGGAAACGCTACTAGAGAATTATGAACAAGAATCTTATTACAGGAGGAGTAGATGGAGGTCAGGGAATACCGAGGAGCGGAAAAATGAACCACCTAGAGATAATCGATTTAGAGTAAATTATGTACGTGCCAATAACAATTATTTTATTAACAGGTATCGAGGAAGATGGCAAAATTATAACAATCGAAATTACAGAAATGATTCTTATCAGAGAGAAGAAGGTCCACAAAGAAGTAGGAGTGAAGAACAACCTAGATTCAGAGATAATGATGAAGAAAGAAGACCAGTAAACAATATTCAACATAATGAAAATGTTGAACCAAATAATAATAATGATGGAAATCGGGGAAACGGGTACCAGGAGTGAGAAGATGTGACTGCCCGTCACTGCTAGAAACAACCGGGCACAGAATTTACCACAGACCTAATCATAATAATAAATTAAACAGATCAATAACAATTATCAGAAATCATTTTTTTAAAAATATACAGGCGGAGTTAATGGAAGAAAGAGCAATTAAAGTGTCATCACCAAACAATGATATAGTCTATATACAAATAAAATTAAATGGAGTGTTAGCAGAGGCCATGATTGAGACAGGAGCAAATATTTCAATTATTGATCAATTAGAACTGGACCGGATTAATGAACTAACTACTGAGAGAATACCTACTTTACCAATTAATAATTTAACAATTATTGGCGCCACCGGGAAGAAAAATAAAACAATCAGAAAACAAGTGTCTTTGAATGTTACTACTAGTGGAATAGGAATACCTATGGGATTTTTAGTAGCTAAAGGGCTACGTTTTAGGGTGTTAATAGGGTGTGATATGCTACGGCGACACACTGCAATTATAAATCTGGCCAGGGGTATAGTAACCTTGAGCACAGAAGAAGGTGAGTTAGCGGCTGAGATAATTGGTAGCCAAAGTGCCCCTCAGTGTCCGAGCTCATTTTTTATTAGGGAGGATAATAGATTAACCCTAGGTAAAAATACAGAAGTAACAGAATCAAAGATTTGGCAAGAGAAGATAGAAGAGATAATCGAGTTTCAAAATAGGCAGGCCCAGGAAATAATTAATGTAGAACAAAAACAACAGCTTATAAAAATTTATAATAAATATAAATCAGTATTCTCAGAGTCACCAGGAAAAGCAAAAAACTTCCTGTGTAAACTAAAGTTCAAAGAAAATATAATTTTAATAAACGGTCATACCCCATTGCTCAAGCTTTGAAAGAGGCAACAAGAAAAGAAATTCAAAGAATGATATTGGAAGATATAATTGAAAGAAGTAGTTCTCCGTATACTAGCCCATTGGTAGCTATACCGAAGAAAGATGGTCAAGTAAGACTATGCCTTGATGCTCGGGAGTTGAATAAAATGCTCATTAACGATCGCACGTCTCCAGGTGAGATTGAAGAAATAATGAAAAAATTCTATGGATGTAAGTACATGAGTACTTGGGATGCAGTCTGTGGATATTGGCAAATAGAGTTGCACCCTAACAGCAGACAATATGTTGCTTTCATATTCGAAGGACGAAATTATCATTTTAAACGTTTGCCTTTCGGATTGGTAAATTCTGTGGCCGTGTTCATCCAATGCATGGATCAAATTTTGGGTAAGGAAGTTTTAGATTTTACTACAATATATGTTGATGACATATTAATTACGTCTTGTACATGGGAGGAACATTGTAATAGAGTGGAAACAGTGTTAAATAAACTGTTACAATATAATATAACTTTGAAACTGGATAAATCTAAATTTATCACACACGAATTACCATTTTTAGGATTCATTCTGTCCGCTACTGGAATTAAACCATCTCCTGAGAAGGTAAAGGCTATACAAGATTTTCCTAAACCAAAAAACTTAAAACAACTACAATCCTTTCTGGGGATCTGCAAATATTATAGGAAATTTCAACAGAATTATTCAGAAGTAACAGCCAAATTCCAATACTTACTTTCGAAGAAAAACAAGTGGAAATGGAAAGAAAGTGAAGACAATAATTTTAAGATAATAAAAAATAAATTTGTGGACAGCATCATGTTACACCACCCAAATGTTAATAAACGTTTTTTCATAAATTGTGATGCTAGCAACATTAGCCTTGGAAGTGAGCTATATCAGGAAGATGAGGAAGGAAATCATGGGGTCATCAGTTTTGCAAGCAGAGTACTGAGTAGTTGTGAGAGGAATTATACAGTAACTGAAAAAGAACTGCTGAGTGTTGTGTTTTCATGTATAAAATTTCGAACATTTATATTGGGATACCCAGTAACCATAAGAACCGATCATAGATCAATTTCATTTTTAAAAAATTTTAAACTTAACCACGGCAGACTCACCAGATGGGTATTAATACTTCAAGAGTATAATTTAGATTGGGAATATATCCCGGGTAAGAAGAATGTAATAGCAGACCGATTGTCACGGATTAACCTGGAAAAAGGAACTTGTGAAATAGAACAGGAGAGTATTGGAAAGATATATTACATTACCAAAATGAAAAAGGAGTTACAAGATATAATTAGTAAAATAAAAACAGATCAGCAAATGGACACTAAATTAACAAAAATTAAGGACCGGATATTACAAAGTGATCCTATAATAACGAAATTTTTTTGTGTTCATGAAGGAATCCTTTTTATCCGTCCAACCATTAAGGATCATGTGTGGAAAATGTATGTGCCAGAAGCAACCGAAGTAGCCCTAATAAAGGACTACCATGAAAGTTATGGTCACATGGGACCACTCAAAGTTATTAAAGCTTTATCTGAACACTGTTATGTAAAAGCCATAAATAAGAGAGTAAGATTAATAGTAAAAAACTGCAGCATATGCCAGCTAGTAAAAATAAATAACGAGAAGAGAACGGGAGCCATGATTACAATAAAATCTAACAGTAAACTTGAAAAGACATTCTTAGATATATGTGGACCTTTTCCCAGAAGTGGAGGGAGACATAAATTTAAATATATAATTATTATATTTGATCATTATACCAAATATACAAAACTCTACGCTATCAGTAGAGCCACTACGAAGAAAATTTTAGAAGTAATCATTCAAAAATACTTACCTGAGGTGGGAAAACCGGAAACCATAATAACTGATCATGGAACGCAATTTCGAGGTAAAAGGTGGAAAGAAGAATGGAGGAAATGGCAAATAAGGACATACAAAACATCAGTATACCACCCTAGTAGTAATCCTGCCGAACGCGTATTAAGGGAAGTTGGTAGAATTCTACGTACATACTGTCACCAAAAACATAAAAAATGGAGCCAGTACATTGAACCAGCAGAGGCTTTCCTTAATTGGTCATACCATGACACCATCGGAACCAGTCCTTATCAGGTAATGTTTGATAAACCACCACCAAGAGAAATCACATCGTTAATAAATTTTCCTCCAGGAGAGAGAGTGGAGTGCAATAAAGTCGAAATGCACAACAGATTGTTGCATAAAGTGGAACTTCAACAAAAAAGGGATCAAGATAAAAGGAAAAGGTTAGATACATACCAAATGGGAGATAAGGTATAAATAAAAAATAGACAAGTACCCAGTTCTATAGAGGGTATTGCGAGGAAGTTACTTTTACTTTATACTGGACCTTACATCATAACCCAGGTGAAGGGGAATAATACATATGAAATCAAAGCAATTAAAATTAACCGAATAAAAGGAGTATACAACCAGTCTGAAATGAAACGATATCACGAAGAATAAAACCAGATATGAAAATTGAAGCAATCAACAATTTATTTTGTAAACAAGTAAAACGAAAATAAATTTGTTCTAGTGGGGGGGCTTTATGTAACGTTACATAACCCAGTCCCAAAAATGATAACTTAATTATCCTACCATAAAGGTCAGAAATGGGTATAATATACCTAGCTCTAAATTACTTTATATCACCAAACATTATAAACTATATTTAATTGATATAAAGTGTAACAAGTGAGTTATAGTGTACCCAGTGAGTAAATAAGTGACTTTGAAGGGAGCATCTTACAGACTTGTGCTGTAGATGTAGAAACAATTAATTATAATAGTAGACTGTGTTGCTACTAACCAGTTATGTATTTTGTTTAATTATTGTATGGTTTGTATTGTGTAGGCAACTAAAATTTAGTACCTAGGTTTAATTTTATATTTAATAGAATAATTATGTTTGAATATAAGATAACCCAGGGTTAAAAATAAAAGAGTTAAATATAAGATGATAATAAAAAATAAAATAATACTGTATGAGGAAAACGGCAGAAGAAAATAGTGCAGTGTAAGGATACTATAAGAAATTAATAAATAATATATAAATTCAATTAAAGGAAATAATAATATTAAAGACCTATATCTAAGGTTATAAGAGAATAAACGGAAAACCCTTAAATAAATCAAATTGGATAATAAACCAAAGTTAAAAAGTATTATTTTTCTATAAGTAAGAAATAAATTTATAATAATTAAAAACAGCCTATATACTCAAAAGTAAATAGAGGCACCAATACAAAAATTATATAAAAATTATTGGTTACTGTAAGTAACGATATAACAACATATGAATTAATTGTTAAAAACGATTGGAAACCGTTCGGTTGAGAAAAGTGATGTCACAAAAATTGTATTAAAACCATTTTAAAACTTTCGGAAACGGTGCAAAAATGGAATAAAAATTAACTCGCAGTATCCACCTTATGTTCAAACTCCTTCAGATATCAAATATAACGTGCTTTACCCGATAAAAAAGTGAAATAACCAATTCCAAGATCTGGCCTAGCTGAACAGCACTTCGAGTTTTCAGCGAGATTGTATCTTAGGGACCTTCAACGAAATTACAAAACAACTAGAACTACAACACTAGAAACAGCTCCACTCAAGTAAAAACTTCGAGAAAAGAGGTAATATAAACGTTATTAATCCTTATTAACCAAGAAAACCTCATATCAAATTGTGGTGCAGTTACAATATTTCGTAAATGATTCCATGTGTATAATAAAGAAATAATCTGCACTCTTGAGGACAAATCCGGAACTACATACTATGAAATAAACCAAAAATTCGAAATTTATTAATTTTTATCTTGTAAAGCGTAGTACATAATTATTCATTTCTGACCGTCTCATAACACAAAGAACTTACCCTTAACCCTGGGGAAATTAACAAAAATGAATTATATGTTGTTTAATGTCTAATCAAGGATAAAATTATAAAATCATAAAAATATATTTTATGATAATTCAAATGTTTACCTAACTAAATCGATCCAATGTATTATTGACTGGAAAAGATCGATTATAATATTTGTATACTGGAAGAAGAGGAAATCAGTGTATTATACAAATAAATACATTGAATATTTTATGTTAAATAATCAATCGTGTATTCTTTATTGTAGAGGGTAGTGGTTGTAGATTTTTAGTAAGCCAAGAAGAGGACTATCCACCGGGGAGTATTACCGAACCGTGGTGTTTGGTTAACCTAACATTTTGAGGTTGATGTCAGAATCAGCTGATCTTATGAACAGCGAATTTTAAAAATAAGAAATAATTGTATAATCTGGGTGTAACAAAATTGTTCTTACTCTCTCTTCTAACTAAGATTAAACAACTTCCTTAATCTCTACCAAATCACACACACTCGATTTCTGTTTCTTTTGGTAAACTTCAAATCCGATTGATTTGAAAATTAGTAAATATAATTCATAAGTGACGATCGCAAAAAAGTACTTTGGCTTTCGCTAATACCCGCGGGACGTTACAATATATATACACTCGCGCGCGCGCATACACGAATAAATTATGACCATTATTGTATCATATGCGTGTATGTGTGGAGTGTTGACGCGCGCTTGAGTGTGTTTGTGTCAAAAAATATGTGTATTTTACTGTTTAATTTAGTTTTGTTAGGTCTAGTACAAGGTAAATAACATTTAGATTTATGTAATGCATTGAAGAATGTTTATAAGACTACTCGGTGCGTTCTGCTTTGGTTTAAGACGAATGTACAAGTTGCATGCGCACCGAAGATATTTGAACAAGGGAACGGTGTAGAATCTCGTTACATCTATAGTATAGGTCTCTAACACTCCTATACAGACGCCATAATACAGCCGCCAGTATTCATTTCATTTGGCGGGTGTGTATGTGTTTAACCTACGTACTTGTAAAATAGCCTACGTGTTGCTAATATTACTCTATTCCTAAGCTAAAATAATTATGTTCAAGCAGTAAAATAAAGCAATTATTTCACATCTCAATCTTTATTTAAAATATTCGTAATTATGCCTTTACATATGAAACTTCCTAAAGAATTTCATTTCCTCGTTCCTTACACACATTATTATTATGGGTAGCTGAGACAACATGCAATCCATAATTTGAAAATATTCTCAGAAGAAGTGATATATAGGGAATCGGATGTATTATGTTGGTAAAATTGAATCTTTTTCTCAAGTTCGCATAAGTTTTCAAAAACGAATTACAATAATTGCCTGGTAAGAGAAAATGTTTCTTAAAACGTCTGCTGTTTAGAGACATAAGCGTAAAATGAGGTTTCGCAAAAGAAATCTGTGTTGAATTTAGACCTTTTTTGTTAACGAATACTTACACGAAAACAAAATATTTTTCCAGGATACGTTCCTCAGACCACGTGTGACAAATAAACGGAAAATAGGACGTTTTTATTTATTTCCTGATACAAATTTATTTATTTGTATTATACTGTTTTTTTGGTTGCGCGAATTTTTTACCACTCCGTATGTAGGCCATAAAGATGTTATCAACTTTTAAATTCCATATGTTTAATAAATAAAATATTGAAAACGTTGGTAGTAGAAATTGTCGTAAATAAAGCTTATATTAACACAGCAACAGTACCTTTTATACGCTGTGTCTACTGCTTTGATTACCATCTTCCATTTTGTAACTTCCATTTGATAATTTGATGACGCTCTTCCTGTAAGACCGATTCATTTTGCACAATGTTTAATCATACTAATTCATACTATATTTACTTACATTCGATTCAATCTTCAACACGTCGAGTTCAAAAGAAGTAATGTGATTTCCGAGAAATGTTTGTACATTTTTAAAACACGAAATGGGAGAATTCTCTATTTATTGATATTGTGATATGATTACTTGCTGGTACGCTTCTGTCGGGCAAGTTATGTACTGACTTGTCTTCAAACCATTTTTAACAGTTTTACGAATTCATTTCACGGTGCATTCGTTCGTACGTCAGATTGGTTTCCACATCTTGAAACAGCCTGTAATACCACACACTTCGTGTCTCGCGCGAACCAGTATAACTCGTTGAATAAAAAACCTTAGTTTCCTCTGGACCTCTGTTCTTCCGTGATTCATTCTTCGAATGTGTGATTAGCTTTTCGAATGTGTGTTGTTATCTTGAGTATAAGGGTTTTTTAAGTGTAGACAAGTGGCCAACTTTCCTTCTAATTTTGTATTTGTTTCAAAATGATGCAGTATGCAGTACATTCGACTAAAAACACCACAGGCCTAGCTGCGGTTTTCCGGTTTTCCTCTTAAGCCTAACAGGTTTTAAACTTTTATTTAAGCTGTCCTTACCTTTTGAGAATACCGTTTCTTTTTCCAGTTCAAAACTAGTCTATTTCCGTCTAGTTTTGTTCAAAACTAGTTTTCTAATCAAATACCTTCACTTACGTTCAAACTTCAAATTAAACATGTAGGTATTAATGGCATTGTAGAGTTATTCAATTTGTTGTCATAATTTTTCCTAGCAGACTAAAGTAGCAAAAAAATGATCGTTTAGTTCTAAAACGATTATTACAGACAAAAAGAAATAAATTAGTTTCTTATACGATACAGATCAAGGAGTGACAACACAGGGTACATTATAATATTTGTAGTGCCGGATATCCTCTGATAAAATTAAAATAAATAATCTTTCCATCAAAAATATTGATTCACTGTAAAATTTGATTTCTCTATAGCCTAAGTGACAATCAAAACGCTTTCATTCAGTGGGCAGCTTGTAACACATCAGTCATTATGGATTTTAGATACCAGGTGGAATATGCACTAGAAAACCATTAACATTTATTATCATACTTGTGTTTGTAAACAATATTTTGTCTGTCATGTATGATTAGACGTGATGAGTTCGACAATGAGATGGGTACCGGGGTACGGGGTCAAAAGTTCCAATCTAAAAGTCCAATGCAAAATTTCCAAAATTATTAATTTTCCAACGCCCTTTTTCAACATAATTATTTTTCCAACTCTCCTTTTCTAACATAATTATTTTCCCAATATTATTATTTTTCCAGTTCTAATTGTCCTACTATTGTTAAGTTTTTAAAAATCATTTTTTCAATTATCATCGATTTCCATAGTAACGAATTTATCTTCTTGCTATATTTTTGTAAACTTAATCGCAAAACTTGAGGTTGGTTAGAGGCTACAATTTATGCGATTTTGTAAGTCACAAATTATTTGTACAACGCTTTTACACATTAGGGCTGCAATAATGAAATCTGGAAGGACTAGTTAATTACACATAGATGGGTTTTTATTTTATAAACATTCTCATAACAAAACGGCGCTCTACTGGCGATGCAAAAGGCAAAGTCAGTGCTCGGCGCGAGCTATAACAGACGGTGATGGAGGCACACTTTCAATTCGTCATCATTCGCTCGAAGATCATTCACATGCCCCTAATAGAGAAGAAGTTGAAGATTTGAGGTTAGTGACCGGTATTAAAAGGAAAGCTGCTGAGCATCCTGAGGCCCCTCCCGTCCAAATTATGCGAAGTTTGCAAAACGTGACATCATCTGTATTGGTTGAACTCCCAGACCGCGAGAATATCAGGAAATCTATTCAGCGTGAAGGTTTAAAAAACATGCCTACCAATCCTCAAAACATTCAGGATTTGCATGAAATTCCTATTCAATTTCGTAAAACTATAGTCGGAGAAACATTTTTACTATATGATTCTTATGAAGATGAAAATTATACTCTACGATGTGGTAGAATTTTGATATTTTCTACTTCAGAAAATTGAAGTGCTTTATTTGGATCACGCATTTGGTTCGTTGATGGGACCTTCAAGACGTTATGAGAATATTTATAAAATAAAAATCCATCTATGTATAAATAACTAGTCCTTCCAGATTTTATTATTTCAACCATAAAGTAATTTGAGCCTCGTTATCAAATTATTGAAGACAGAATATTCAACATAGTTTCCAATTTTCAAGATTTCGTTGCTGAAGTTGGATATTTGAAAACCGTCGGTTACAATTTACTTTTTTGAGAAATTTTATAAACACATTTTATAAACATTTTGGTGCTAATTTATGATTGGAATTATATATTTTGGAACTAATGTTGTTTTGGGAAAATATATTTTTGGAACTTCCGGATATTGGAATTTTTTCTTAGCACTTTGCGATTGGAACTTTCCGTTTGGAACTTTTGTACCCGGAACAGGTAAGCGACCTATTCTTGCAGTGTATGACTAGATCTGGCCACATACAAATATTCATGCTAGATGCAGTACCAATCAGTTGCTCAACCTTGGGGGCAGTTAAAAGGCAAACGAATGAACCGTAAATTAGGTTACTTTAAAGAATTTTATTAGTGCAACGTGTTCTGTTTCCACGTTTAAGTTTGTCCCGCTTACTGTTTATGTGCATACGAACGGTAACATTAAGAAATTCCATTTTATAACTAACTACATTAACTTGTTGAAAAACACTTTAAATTATAGTACCTAATAAAATGGACAAATTCCTCAAAAACACGTTACTGTCATAGATGAAAAGTAACAGTAACAACCTCAAAACATATTTTTAAATATAATAAAGCATGTAAGCAGTGATGCATCTCATGAATAGGCCTAAATCAAGATAACGAATGGTTGAGATTTAAAAGGCAGATAAAGTAAAGTAGTTAAATATCAAAGTAATTTTCAACAAATTTGTATCTTCTACTTAATAGTAGCTATTTATTACGTATTATCGTTTCACCTGTTTTTAAGTAACAAAGAAATATTAACACGTATACATACCGTTTTAGTAGCTGATATCTTAAAGTACACTCCTGAAATCGCATTTACGACCTCTTCGCGTCTTCGCGTGACCTGTATTAATAAGTTGTATTAACAATTGTTTCTGCCATATGAGTGAACAGAGAGAAAGAGAAAGACAGAGAGAGAGAGAGAGAGAGAGAGAGAGAGAGAGAGAGAGAGAGACTGTGTGTGTGTGTGTGTGTGTGTGTGCGCGCGTTCTCCTAACAGTGTACTTACACTTTAAGATAATGCGATGCGGTGTATGTAGTAAGGACCTTCTACCATATGGAAGCAGGATATTGTAAACGTAAACACGAAGTCTGTAAGGCTTGTACAGCTCTCGTAAGCCACAAAACAATATTGACGATCTCTTGCACAAGTACCAAACAATAAGAGCTCATAGGCTGAGAAGAGTTTGAGTGTTATCTGTGTCTGAGCCTGTCAGATATACAATCGTGAGCTGTAAACAGAACACTGTTGTGCCGTTTCAAGTAGGCGAGTTTGATAGCGCAGGCTTACCTACTCGCATTTGCTTAGCATCTCATTGTAAGATTGATATCTTAAGAAATCACAGATATATTTTACTATAAATTATACACGTCTGATATATGAACAGACACGTGTAAATTTATGAAATTACAAAAAACTGTGGTGCAAAAACCAACATACTGAAAGTCACAAGCCTGCCTACGACTCACATGTGCACCACGTGATCACTTCATCAGTCGCTGTTATAAAAACATAACAATGTGTTTAGTGTAAGTTGAGACTAATCTATAATAAAATTCACAGCAGCCAACAGAAAGATATTTTGATTTGTTTGTATATAGACCCAAAATACTTTCCTGCAAACTTTCATGATTTACACAGTTAACTTTAACAAAGTAAAAAATTCTGTGTTTTGAGTTCAGTTAGTCTTCAGATATGCTATTATCACTCAAAACTTCATATCCGCTGCGTCCTTAAAATCTGGTCTCCAACTATATCGTACAAACGGTTGTCACCAGTAAGACGTACTGTGCTTAACAAATACTCGACAATCCCCCTCCCTGTTTACCCTTCTAAGTCTACATCTACATTTTATAATTTTCTACGAATCTACTTAACTCTATGTTGGATATTTTGTGTACAAGCCCATAAACTCTTGGACTTCACATATTTTTTCATAATATTTATGTTTACTTTATTTCCCTTATTTATGGTTCTTACATGTTAGCACAAACGTCCCCTCCCCTGATGTTAGTTCAACTAACACATAATTTAATTTTACTTTTTCTACTACAACTATCCAGGGTTTATACTATTTACTATTTTTCCCATCGAATACTTACTTTATTACTTCTTTAGGCTACAAAATATTTAAGATTCTGCTCACAACTCTAAAAATATATTCCATTAAATCACAGCTGCAGTCATACTAGCAAAGTTATAACACTTAATAGATGCAAGCCATTATTGGTCTTCCTAATCTTGTCTGCAGGTAAGAAAATCGTAAGGTTTCATTTTACCTATAGTATTAGAAATTATAATGTATATAAATAGATCTCATTATTCAGAACGCAACATAATTTTTAAACACACTGTTTCTAGTGACAGAGACATTGTCTTCAACGATGCCTATTCCATTTCGTTGTCGCAATCTCATCTCGTCTAGACTCCAGGAATCTAATTACGTTGACACTGTATTTCTCTGCTGTAGGTAAGGATATTACACTGCGACTTTTAGTCTTTAACTGTTGTTTACAAGCGCCTAATATGTTTAACTATATGTTGAAAGAAGGTAAAATTGTAAAACAAAATATTAAAAGTACCCGAGAAACTTCAGAACCTCAGTAGGGTGTACGTAAAAGATTCAGTACATTCTACAAAGATATAAACAAATGAAACCAAGAAAAAAAATAAATAAATTACATTTAAAAAAGCAAGAAAAAGTGAAACTAATTAGACATAATCTAATAAATGTATTTGCTCAAAGAGGAGATGTAATTAAATTATCATGAGCCTTGAATGTAGTTACCACGTAATTATTTTAGAAGACGACTGGGAAAGTAACAGAGATAGTAACAGAGAAAAACACAAAAGTAAATCTACAAACTGGCTATCGACGTCAACTAATGTGACTCATAGAATTAAGATTACTTCTTAAACTTAAATAACGATAAAGTAAATAAAGTAATAGATTAGATTTTTAAATTTATAATCAGTGCTGCTTTGCATACGTCAGTAACATGATGTAACAAATTTTATATAGCGAGAAGTAATTAAATTTCCCAATACATTAAAGGTAACAGCATGTCCCATTTAAGCATACCTTACATTATTGAAGGCAATGGCCTCATGAAGTATTTGTAGTAAGGAGGTAAATAAATTGCATATAACAAATCGAATTTATGTATTATTCTTGACTCTGACAATTAAGTTTATTGTGTTCACACCATAAACCTACCGCAATCATAAGTAATTGTTAGGATGATTAAGAAGAGTTCTTCTAATATTCAAAAACTTTTGTAAACACGATATCTCAACAAACTAACTAATATATAAGGTTGAAAATTTACTCAAGAGTAACATATTATCTGCAGATGCGCAAAAAATATTTGTCATTAAAAACTGCACTCTGTTATGCAATGGCATACCGTTTATGGAAAAGCAAAATATATATTTGGGTAAACCCTGCAACAAAATTTGTTTTTATTATTGCCGTAGTAATATAAGTGTTTAGATTATGTTCCTTTTTTAATATTGAAAATGTGTATAAGGACGTGTCGCACATTTGCGGCTGATCGCTGGTGCGTGATCGAAAATGGGAACCGGTGAGTTTCCATAGAAACTACTTTTTTGTTGTCAATAACGTAGTACACATATAAAACTTCGCTTATGAATGCGACTACATTTAACTTATAATCTGTACATTGGTAAATGAAGAATGAATTCATTGATTGGTGAATGAAGAATGAATTCATTGATTGGTGAATGAAGAATGAATTCATTGATTAGTGAATTAACATAAATATATATTTTTTTAGATTTATTGATGCATTTTCAATGCCCTTCTCTGTGCATTACATTTGGGCAATGCCTGTAAATTTTTAAAGTCAGTGAAGAAAAATTCCTTTACTCTGATTAATTCATCCTTCGTACACATATTTTCCGTTCACACTATCTGCATCTATAATAAGGCAACCTCCTTAAAATATTTGAACAAACAGCAGTTTACACATCAATTTTTCAAGCACTGTGAGTTCAAAGATGCACGCGAGAGACGAAATTAAAATTACAATAATAATTGTTCTAAACGAACAGTAAGAGACCGAAGTTTTCCGTATTGGCCAAATATCCGCATGTTCCAAAACAGGCATCCCTAACTTTTTAGGCCGATGTCCTTTACTTCTACAGTATTACATACATTTTTTCATAATATATTATTACAAAACTTTTCAATTTTCTTTTTTCAACCTCTGTACATGGATACAGATGCTCATAAGACATGACATAGGTCTAGTTGGTTTACGTAATTTATAAATTTCTAGTGTATTACAGCAATTTATTAATTTTATAACGTAGGCCTCTTATTTATTGTCACACTGCTACATATTGCATATACTTTTCTAAATACGTTAAGTATTTGCAAGTTTATCTGTATTATAAATGACGTGTTTTTACAGTCGCATCTACAGGTTATAATTTCATGCGATAAACATTGATAAAAAAATATTAAGACTTGTATTCTTTTCCCGGCTTTTATTTTGTTTTCGCAGTATAACCTGAAAGCTCACGATTTTTGAAACAGCAGTGTAAAATGTATAAATATCCGTTGTGCACTAGTTTAGATAATGGGATACTAGTGCTGTAAATTATAGAGTAATGTTGTGAGCCATTCTTTATATTTATCAGCTGGTAAACAGTGACATCGCTGATGTCTCTTCTTACCAATACCAATACTTATATGTGTTTTACGTAAAATGTATTCATTACATTGCATAGGTTTGTTCATACTTTTTATAAATAAATGTCGGTTGCAACGTCAGAGAACTTACTGTATAATTATTTTATAGACTATTTATGAAATTTACAGTCGCTTCCTGGTTGATCAGATTCTACATTACACAGAAAAACATAATAGGTGACATTAATGCAATTACTAATCACGAAGTTTAATTAGACACAAACAACAGTTAGAAATGAACAAAGGCACTCGTATACAATAATTAAAGTTAAATGTGAACACAACAATAAATCTCACCTTATTACAGATTTGCACTAGTTAACAGAGTAACCACTTTCCGCAACAAAACTCTAAACCGCACTGTAATACCGCAAGATCTAGCCGCTTCGAAATCTACTCGCCGCCTAGCATTGTAGTGACATGGACGCCGGTAGAATAGTCGAGTAACGTCTGGAAGGGGCATCTCAAACAATCCAGAGCGTTACGTAATTCCGCTGCTCATATATACACGCAGGGCGTCACGTAGTCACTTAGCCATGTATAGTACTATCTTAACGTAGCACAGCCTTTAATCCTTAATCCCATTTGTCCTGTACTGTCAACCCATCTCTGCAGTAATATTTGTCCAGACGGTCTACGTGGACGATATTGGATTCCGACAAGAACAGACGGCAAAAGACGACAGAGTTTTCATATTTGTTTTAAAGTTATTTAACGTTTAATTTTTAATATTTTGTTTAACGTTAAGGTGAATATCATGGATCCTCCAAAGACCTAGGCCTACTGCTTAAGAAATTATGTTTTTTTACATTTCAATAAGAGGTAAGGTATTCATTATTAAACATTAACCATTATTAAGTTTATGTTATGGTGCTGTGTACAATTACGTGTGTATGTGTATGCGTATGTGTATGTGTTCATTTATATGAGTATACCGTTAAGTGTATACGTGTAGTTTGAAATGCCATTTGTTGTAAATTGTAATTTTAATTTAAAAATTAATAGAATATTTTTGACACTATCAAAGTCAATAATCAAGTCAGTAGACTGTTTTAAATTATTATTTCAAATTAAATTAAATACACAAATACCGCCCGCAAATAAACCGTACGTCCTGCAAGCTTACGAGCCTGGAACATCATGGCTTCGTGGGGTGGTCCACAGCTGTAACGTTTTAGTTGGCAACCACGGAAATGGTAACTGAGTTTTGACAATTATGTGTGACCCGTTGCATAACACATCGTAACCCACGGGTGGGACCGATAGCGCCAATGAGTGGATGGTTCTACGGTAGTGAGTCGCGAACAATGGCCTCACGGCACCAGATCGCACATTGTTGTATTTAATCCTATCTATGGTATTCGAGGGTTTTGCTGCTGTAGTCTCTTTACTTCCGTCTGTACTCGAGAGAACCACATGTTAGTTTCACAAACCATTTCTGGAATTGAGGACTCCCTTGAAAATCCTTATATGAAAAAATGTTCTCATCATATGGTGAAGAGATATGACACTACTTGATAGTAGACACAGAAAGGCTTTGGGTGTCATCAACCAGTCCAGCCGCGGTGCCTAAATAATTTGTCATAAAGGAAAGGAAGGGAAAAATGTCTCCGCTTGTGCCGGATCAACTGTGCAGAACATTAGAAGAGCAGCAGGTGGTTTACTAATAGAGATCGCGAACTGTACATAGGAGAAAACTGTAACGGATCTCGCGCCACAACCGTGTATATTAAGTCGGTGTAAGTGCGGTGGACAGACGTTTCCATCTGCGCGCCATGTCCCAATGATCAGTTGAACAAAATATTAAACACACTGTTGGAAGGAATAAGGAGGCATTCGCAAGCTGAGCGTGAGACATTTCATACCACAGCTCATACAGTGTTGCCAATGCTTCGTTCTTCTGTTTGCGTGTATCCAGTTGTCAAGACGTGATTCTTCTAGAATTCGGCTCATAGTGACGACCGCCTGTGCTAAGCCCAGAAATGTGTCAATTGTGGTGGTCGGTATTTACATAGATCACGCAGAAATCCAATTTACAAGGAAGAGCAAGAAGCCTAAGTAGTACATTACAGACGTGTACAAGGAACCGAAAGTTGGTGAAGACAGTGCAGTAGAGACAGACAGCAGGGAAATGCGGAACTACTAAGAGATGCACAACTTGCCCGTCAATGAAAGACGGGATCAAATGTCGTGGTTGTGACTGGAGTTACCTTTAGCTGTGGTGAGATAGCGAGACTGAACGCAGACACATAGTCCATCGTCCTTCTTCGCTAACTGAATTAACGTATAAAACCAAACACTTGACGAAGCCTCAGCGACTCCCTCTGTCAACATGTCCTGTAAAAGCTGAGACATTTCCTTCTGCTTAGCTAACGGAGGTCTTCGGGGAGGTTGGCGTATCAAAGTTGTATCCCCTGTACTGATGTGGTATTGTATAAGAGATGTTTTTCCCAATGACAGCCCTTGAACTGCAAAAGCATCTTAAATCTCTAAAACTAAAAAAAGTCTAAATTCTTCAACCTCAGACTTTTAGAGATCGTCGGAAGTTCTGTTTAAAAGTTCCTTAAGTTCTACTGGTAATTTTAAGGTATCAGGAGACATAGATCTTCATTAAGTCACTCCGGCCAGACAAACCACAGGAAAAATTTTAGCCAGGAGTGTATTGCTTTGTAAAGTAACAGCCTAATCCACAATATTTGCCACTAACAGGAATATTTCTAGGTGCGTCTGGTTTTACTAAACCTCTGGTAATTAGTATGCCCAGTGTACTGACAGCCTGGTGTTTGAATATAGAGCACTGGTTCTCCCTAGTAGCCTATCTATCACGGTTGTACCCATGATGATGTTTTCGGAGTTTGGCTAACTTGATTTATCACGTCCATTGATTTGTTTAACGTATTTGTTGTATTACTTCTTCTTGCCCCAATCTCAGGACATTGTTTTTGTAGTCGAATACAAACCCATACCTGTTCCTAATGTCCACGCCAAGAATTACTGCATCCGTAACGTCTGCAACCCATACGTGTTCCTAATGTCCACGCCAAGAATTACTGCATCCGTAACGTCTGCAACCCATACGTGTTCCTAATGTCCACGCCAAGAATTACTGCATCCGTAATGTCTGCAACCCATACGTGTTCCTAATGTCCACGCCAAGAATTACTGCATCCGTAATGTCTGCAACCCATACGTGTTCCTAATGTCCACGCCAAGAATTACTGCATCCGTAATGTCTGCAACCCATACGTGTTCCTAATGTCCGCGCCAAGAATTACTGCATCCGTAATGTCTGCAACGAAAATTCAGTCTCTCCATTCTCTACTGTTTAAAAATATTTCAATTACTAGAATCCTATCGTAAATTACTGGAAATTCTGTGGTGTCTGCATCCGCATGTGAGCACCTTTCAACCGCTTGCATAACCGCAGCTACCTTTCAAAGCGTTTTTCAATCTACTGGCAATAGCTTTACACTAACACTATTTGATGCACTGGTGATGTGGTATATTTTCGCTGTTTCCCAGGTTCTGCTTCATTACGGTATCACCGTTACCATTATGCCAATAAATTCTACCCGCTGATCAACCCTATCTCATGTACAAGAAAATGTTATGAAATTTAAATTTAGAAGAACACTTTCTTGCACGTGCGCATTTAATATTACATCAAGGTGTATACCATAAACATTGCAATTTATTGGAAGTAATTAATATACTTTGTGCATGTATGTAAAAGAACAGTTAAATCAGAATTTAATTTTGTTTTATTTATTACAATAAATTAATTTCTAATAAGCTAAAATTATCATACATATTTTAGATTATTATTTTTAAGGTAACATTAATTTTTTTGTGGCACAAAAAACTTATAGGAAATTAAAAAATAAATATTTTGAAATAGTAACACGTTATTAGTTATCAAATTGCAATTATGCGCACTATGCGTAATTATTGCACAATGTATATTTGTAATTATAATAATTATTTGTAATTATTGTTAACATATGCAGTATATTTTGTTTCGTTTTAATGCTAATGCCACTCGTTATCTCAACAGTTCTTTAGGGTGACACAAACCAGTATTTACTAAACAATTCAAAATAAAGTGTTAAAATCTTGTGTAATCTTGTTATTCGGGCATTGAAAACTGGTAACAAATGTGACTGTTTATCTAAATTGAATACACAGGTGGCATGAAAACATTAGTAACCAATGATTTAAGTAGGCCGATGGGATTAAGAGATAACAAGTTAGTGAAGAGGATTAATGGTGAGGAGGTAGGCAATCGTGCTCAGTGAATCGGAAAGTCCTAATTCTCTGTTTACTTTAACAAGTTTGAGTTAAAAATTATTTCATTTTGCATAAGAAAATAGTTTAACAACGTTTGTGTTTTCTTCAACACATACAATGAAATTTATCTTTTTTTAAATTATCTTGTTTCTTTGACAGTCGTTTTGCATTTAGTCTTAGCCAACGTTAGTTAACACGTTTAACGCGTTTTAAAAGTAATATATTACAGGAACAACGATAAGCCTGGACACAATGATGTATTGTCTTGTTCATTCATTATGGTGACTTTATCGCTACCTTCTTATTTACTACGTTTGCCTTCACTTCAGTTTGTGTCTCTCCTTTTCTGTATTTGGTGTTTTCTAACCTAATGTTATCTTACTTTAGACTTAACTAAACGGCTCCGATTAAGGCAAATACACATTTTATATTCCTATCCTTTAAGTCAGCATTTTGTTTAGACGTGTTATTAATATAAAATTATGTGGCATTCAAAAGCTTGTGGCTAATACAAACTAACCCGTAACGCGTATTTGCCAACAGTAACAAAACTTTCTTATTAAAATGCCTTTTTCAGTTGTTTACAAAGTTAATATTTAACAAAAACTGTGAAGAATTAAGTTTTATACGATCATGATGAAATTATAAAATTGATTTAGATAAATCTTCCTTTACAAAACATGAGACACAGTCAAACAGTAGCTAATATATTTAACGACTCGCTAAATCCTACACTGTAGTTGTATCGTAAACGTGTATTAAAGCCGTACAAAAAGGCTGCCACGTATACTTTATTGCACTGGGTACTACAGTTACTGCCTGTATGATGGCGAACAGCTTACGAACTAGCGTCTGTTGATCTACGAAACCACTCGCCTGACTTTTCACGCTGTTTTGTAATGGAACGTAACTCGTAGATACAGTTGAACAATGGAATGGAACAATCTTTGGGATGGAAAAATGAAACTTTTCACTAGTTCTTTAACAAGTAGCAAATGGAAATAATGATATTCTTTTAACGGTTGGTCAACAAACTCTGTAATAAATCATGTACTTAATTAAAATTGAAACAATAGTATTTGTCAAAAAAATAATTGTGCTACAGCTAAAAGGCAAGTATAAATACTATTAGGTTGATTAGTAGGTTAAATTTAATATTACATCCTACTAATTCTACTATTATGTCTACTACTACTACTACTACTACTACTACTACTACTACTACTACTACTACTACTACTACTACTACTACTACTACTACTACTGCTGCTGCTGCTGCTGCTGCTGCTGCTGCTGCTGCTGCTGCCTCAGTTAGAAATGAATAATTACGTTTCGTTTCTAATATATTTTGTAAGTATAGCCACAAGCAACAGCACAGTGTATATACAATTCAATTATATTTTTGGCTCTACGTTTCCGCTACCTAGGTGAAGATGGAATCGTTTTTTCTATTAGAAATTTTTTAAGCCGTAATTGCTTACTGTGTTTATTTACGTCAAAACATAATTTGAATGGCCACTGATGTACGTCACTTCTCATAAATGATTTAATTAGCTCTGCGTTTATGCGGAATTACTTATTGTTTAATTTTTGGTAACGGAAGTAACCGTGCATGAGGATGGGTGCATGACCTAGTTACATAAGACTGTCTGACAAGTACCTTTACGTGTTCATTATTAAAAGTAACGTTAATAATTTATTTAATGCTACAAGGAAATGATATGCACCAAGTTAAATATATAAATAAACAAACAGTGTTTACAATAAATGTTAGAAGCAAATAATAGTTCACGTAATAACACCTACTAAATATTCATGATTTTAAACACATTTAATGTAAAAGAATAATAATTCTGAAAATAAACTGGAGAGAGGTTTCTCGATCCGAGTAATAGTGGTCAGCATGATTTACGTAAACTCATTTCCATTGGGCCGTGTCTCCATTTCTCTTCCTTTAAAAGTGAGCAACCCCTACAAGATGAAATCCCTGTGAGCACTGACCCCATTATTTATATTCAAAATAAATCTCGTCTGACCGATGTTGTGCTTTCACAAAAACGTTGCTTTCCTGTTTCTTTTGCTTTTGGCACAGGACAGCGGCAATTCAAGACAAATGGTTCACGTCTTGTGCCCTGTTCCGTCTCTCATTAATGCCATGTGAACTGTTTACCAAAAACATCTCCAAGTTATCTTAAAGGTTCCTTTACCACATGCATACGAGGAAATTCATTTTATAAATGAGAATGGGAGAAAAACTGACAGAAATATTGTATCGATCTGTTTATATTGCATCTTGCTTGTTTGTTTATTATTTAAGTACTAGCTGTTACCCGCGGCTTTGCACGCAAATATTTGACTTTTAATAAGTATTTTAGTATAATTTTGATTGTCTATGTCTATATGGCGTTCTGTCAGCTCGTATAACAATTTTTACTCTTAGTCAAATTTTCTCCAAACCTGTTTTCAACACTTGTACAATTTTATCTTGTACTAAATTATTATGTTGGTGCAACAGCCTTTGGAGCTTTAAAAATGCCCGTTTATAATACCTTTGGAGATATTTATAAAATAGGCCTACCTGTTAAATCAAAACGCTAAATTATTTATTTTAAGTGTTACTGTGTTAGAAGCATTGTATAACACATTAAACGTTATGTTTTCCTCAACCATTGCTTTTATTTATTTCAGTAGTAAACTAAAAACCAAAAACCTTTGTCACCTAAACTCATAAATGAAAACAACACGTATTTTCGCTTTACATTATGTAATAAAACAATTTACAATTAGCACGCTTCTTCTTTTCCACATCGTAATATATCGATACAATCGCATATTATATAAAACATCGAAAATGTACTGCAGGAATGGATAAATGTACAGTTCCGATGCCGCTAAATAGCTTTTGTTTATTTATTTGTTACTATGGTAATTAATTCTGGTCTCCATGGTGGTTGTTCACATCTTTAGTAGTAGTATTTAATATATTTCATTACTTATTCATTGCATCATCAGAAATACGTATAAACATAAATTTTATAATCGTTTAAGGCAATTACAAAATATATAGACGTATCTGTATACAACATTACAAAATATATCGATACATTCGCATACTAAAAACATTAAAAACTGCAGGAACGGATAAAGGTACAGTTTCGATGCCGCTAAATATCATTTCTTTATTTACTTGTTACTATGATAATTAGTTCTGGTCTCCATGGTGTTGTTGACATCTTTATACGCGTCAACGAAAAGGCATAATTAAAACGGCCTAAATCGTGCGAACGGAGCAAAATATCAAATTGAAAATTCCGCCTTGTTACATACATCGATTGCAAAATTTGGTGGCAATCGGTGTAACGGTGTGGATTTTTATTCAGTACGGTACCCATAAATCCTCAGACTTTGAGTTATATATATATAGATTATTGAGTTATATATATAGATTAGGAATATATAGTACTTACCTCAAAAGTCGTGTTATAATACCTATAATTTTGGCTTTAAACATATACCTTAACTTCACGATATGATTTTTGTAAAAAAAAGAAAATTAATTACACAGGTTAATGCACAATCTAATGTTACTCAAATGCTATAAGTAAATGTAGAAAATGTGGATGAGAAAAAGTGTTATTGATGTTCTGTGTAAATAAATATAAATATGAAAATCAATATAAGAATGTATATAATAATGCAAATTAATGTATATATAAGGAAATACAAGACTAACTTATATAATGATATATTTTTTTAGTGCTATTACATTGTTTTATTGTATCGATGTCACTTATATGTAGGCAGTTACGATTTATTATGTGGGATGTAACCTTAGAGTGTTCCAGTATCTACCAGACCGTTCCTGAGTTTTGTCTGGGCTATCTTTACAATCTCCTTAGAGAATGCTGTACACGCCTTCTACGTATATCTTTGACTTAATCCTTGGTGTTTCTCGTGAATACCCTTACAATAATGTTTGTTTAGTGAGCTGTCCTAATACTGCATCGTATTTAAGAGTGTAAAGATCTTAGTGTCGTAGATCTGACGAATGGTAAAGATTTACTTTTAACGTATTTAGAGATATCTTCTCTGTTCTTGTTGTTGTTAGAATCTGGAAATATTTGTCATCAGAGAACCCGTGTCTATCACTTTTGTTTCATAGTGTCCCTGCTAATTCTGTGTTGGATTCTAAACGACCATCATTTTAGAATATATATGATTTACTGAAGTACGGAAAAAAGTGAATGTCTGCGTATACATTTTAGTGTGTTGCAGGTTTTTCTATGCGAGACGAGCTGGCCGTCTTTCCTCATTACTACAATAAGATTAACCGTTTAGTATGGTAAGGGAGGTACTGAAACACTCAAAGTCATCTGACGTCATGCTGACATCAGCAGTTCGCGACGTCAGACCCATGACATCATCATGACATCACAGGCTGTGATGTCACGATCAGTACGAAGGCGCATTTGCTTGCGAGCATGTATTGGTGTCAGGATGACCAACTTATAATGAGATACCAAAAAATTCCCACTCGCAGGGAAATAAACTAAAGAAGAATCTCTCAAGAAAATGTTTGCGTTACCACCTGCGCACAGTAGGGCAATGGACCTTCAAAGATTGCAGAAAATCAAAAAATGAAATTTCGCTTCTACTTTCGTTTTATTATTTTCATAAACTACACTATCCTGCTCACACAAATCGAATATGTATGGGCGGTAACTACACCACGCTCCATGACTCTTTTCGGAGACATTTATATGACACACGTACGTCACATTTATTTGTAAACGAGACTATTGTAACCTGTTTTATGCACAATGTTTTGCTAAAAACGCTATATAATTTCAATGTTTTGTTTTCAATTTCGAAAGTACCACTATATTTTAAGAATTTAGTAACTAATATTTTGAAAACTTTTTAATACTTTTATCTGGTTTTTAAGTGACGGTTATAAAATGGTAACACTGGTAAATTTTTATTAAAAAAAAAATTCTCAGAAATATGTTAGAAGTTAGTTGTGTTCCAAGACCTTTTCGTATTTGATTTTTAGTTTTTACAATCAATATTCATCGTAGGTTTTATATTTGTTTGGTTTTATATTTATTGTTCATATTTGCTTCTTTTCTTAGGATTCACATTTTTTCAAGGTAAGTCTATAGTGAAAGGTAGGAGCTCAATACATTAGCAACTAATTATTATTACAAAAAGGTTTATTTTTTGGTAAATATAATTAAAATTAAAATATTTAAACCAATGAAAGTTAACAGTAACTGAACGTTATTATCAAACACTACAATGGTTAGATAATGTATAAGTAGAAGATATGAGCCTAGAAGATGGAGGTCAGTTACAATATAAGGTTATGGTGTAAAAATTCTCAACAAAGTCAAGCAAAAAAAAAAAATAATAATAATAATGATAATAATAATAATGGTAAGAAGAAGAAGAAATGTCTTAAAAAGGTGTTATAAAAAGGTCTACAGAAATTCCTGTAGCAAAATAAAATATAATAGACGACCAGTTTATCAAATTATAGTGTTGTACAGATATAATTTTAGAAAAATTCTGTAGTATACAGTGCGCCACAGATTGATTTTTGCTGTGGTAGGCGGTGAGGTTTTTAACGTTATCACAGGTATGTCATAAATAAAGAAGTGTTATAAATGCAGCGCAACATGAAAATTTTAATAATATTGATATGATTCAGCGGAAGTACAAACGGAGGATTTATAATTTAGTTTGTTTTTTTACATGGTTAAATACGTTTTCTCGAATTCCTTCTCCACTTATCCTAAACATTACCAGTCAAAAATGGTAAATTGGCTGAAATGATAAAAACATTGTTGCAAAAAATGAAACAAGAATACAGTGACAATTCAGAGTTGGGAAGTACAAACGATGGAAACAACTATCAGCTGATATCACTACATTGGATTTACAGTTGATCAGGAAGATGGTACAACAATGACTATGGTATCTAGTGGGTACGAAATCAATGTGATAAATTCCAAGGATTTTGTTACAATTCTGCAAAATATTTAATTAGAAAGTATTTTTGGCATAATATGCTTCCTACGTGGCACTAATATTTTATCCACAGTCCAAAAATATTACTATCAGGATTGTTGCCCATAGGTCAGTTATCACAGTAAGCAAAAGAATCACCCAACAAAGTATTTAAAAAATTACTGAGAGTATTATTCATAAAAATACAGTCTAATACAAATATTACAGATTTTCCTATTGAGTTTGGATACACTAATTACAAGCAAGAGGATGTTACCAAAAAAAGCATTTGTCCTTGCATAAAAAAGAATTAAACTTATTAAAGTTACCAACAGTCAAGATCTTTTATGAACAGTTGGAGACTGCGGTGATGATAAGGCTGTGTGTTCGCAACCTGATGACTATGAATTAAGTTAAACCTTATACTGAAAAGACAATCAATTATATTCAAATTCAATATTTTTGTATTTAAATATGGTTGTGTATAATTTTAGACATTTTTTAAGAATATAAAGATATCATATGATGTTTTGATGATATTTCAAATGTAATTATGTGTATATCAATAAATACTATTTTACTAATACGAGGTCCGATTTATTGCCAACTTTGAAAGCCGGTTGTCCCACTGTGCAGCCTGGCTACGTTAGGGCAGGAATTAATATTAACTGGTGGTCGCCCAGTGGTCGAAATTCGACCGTAATTCATTAAATTTTTAAGTTTGAACGTTATTGAGGTTCTTTTGTCAAAGAGTATACCTCTATAATCATTGCATATAATTTTTTTGAATTTTGTTCTATTACGTCAGCTGCGAGCGTGTACAAATACGTCATTAGCGTGTGTTGTTTGCCTTAATTCCCTGCAATACCTATGAAATTTAAAATTTAATGTTAGTAACAGTTGAAAAAAAAACACAAATACAGCTTGTATTCGTATTTATTTTTTGATATAATTCATTGTCAGTTTTAATTTTTTCATGTTATTATTGAATCAAATAAACGCTAATAAAAATGAGACTTGACATTCATAGAAGTATAAGATACGTTGTTTCCAATTCCAAGGAATCACCGCAGATACAACTTTATCAATATCGGTAGCGTTAACAATTTTATCTTGCTCATTTAAAGAGAGTAAAATGTGAACATGAGGCAATCCTCTCTTTTGAAACTCAATTGTATAAATGAGTGCTTCAACTTTACCGAAGATTTTTTTTAGTGTAATCCCTCAATTAATGCTTTCAGTTTGGACTTGAATACACGCACAACAATATCAGGTCGAAAATTAGCCGACTCACCTACACCAATATTGGTAACTATTTCAGGCCAACTTGGATTGCAAGTCATTGTAATAAACAAAGAAGGCTTTCCGAAATGTTGTACAATTGACATTGCATCTAAATAATTCTGATACATATTTCTTGGAGATCCATTGAATGAAGATGGTAAAATTACTCTACGGCCAACATTATTGGCATTGGGGTTCAATTCTAAATAATCTGTTAAATTGTTGTAAACTTCAGACCTAAGACTTGTTTGATTTTGTCGAATGAAATGTAACCTTGTGCCCTCTATTCTCACATACATCCACTGCAGAAATAATTTTTGTGAATGGTGCAACATGCTAAAATCTTCTCTAATTGCAAGTCGATAGGCTGCATACTGAAGCATGGTTAATTTATTTCTGGGCGCTCTTGAATTAGATGTAGTTGGTACATTATGAGAAATATTGATATGCCACCCAGTATCACCATTTGGAAAAAGTAATGGATACGCTGAAGGGTCCAATGATGAATCCAAAACAGAGATATTTTTAATGGTACCATTAACTTTTGAAAACGAAACCATATTTCGTTCAAAGGGTGGCTCACCATCAACTGTACTAAATATTACTGCTACATCAGTTTGAACTGCATCATTATAACGACGTAGATCTAAATCACGATTTACTTTAATGAGCATAAAAATTTCTTTATTTTGATTTTCAACTCTCTGACAATGATCTTTCATTGCAATGAATGACCGAACGAAAGGATTAATGCGTTCCAATTCAAGAGAGATTTCGCGCATTATATTGTTATTGCATGTTTGATTATAGTGTTCACGTAATCTATAATTGACAGCAGTGTCAACATCATAAAAATATAATTGCGCATAACATGGTGAGCGACCATATCCAGCAGTCATTGGACCTGATCTGTGATAAAAAACATCATGTATTTTAAAATGATACACTCCACGCGTAACTGTATCCGAAATTTTAGCTTCTGAGCTAACCATAGCAAATGATGAATTGTATTTACGAATGTTTTCAAAATAATTTTTTGACTTTCTTTTTATTGAAGGTTCATTTGAAGTAAGTCCATCATACAATGATTTAAAGTATTCATTTTGACTTAAGGCCGGTAATATTGCTTTACCCTTATGACAACATGAAGTGAATGCAGTCCTTTCACCTAAAGTGACCTCAGATTCGAAATGTTTTGCATTGCAAAACCTGCATTGTAAATGCATTAATCCACAATCAAAAGTATTAAAATTTCTTGGAATGACATTCAGTGCGCATTTAAATGTATCCCTCAAAACAATTTCATCATTTTGTATACTATTTACACTATTTAAATTTGCATTTGGTCTATTATCATTTTGACTTTCACGCGAATATATATTCCTTCTTCTTTGTCTCTCACTCCGACCCGTCAATGTTATACTAGTTCCACTTTTTAAATTTGCATTTGGTCTATTATCATTTTGTCTTTCACGGGAATATATATTCCTTCTTCTTTGTCTCTCACTCCGACCCGTCAATGTTCCATGTCGAGGCATAATGGAAGTAGGTGCGAATATCTGAATGTAAAAAAAACATGTAATGAAATTACTGAAACTAAGATTAGACACGGTTTAATTTAAAAATAATAAAATGTACTCACTTCTTTGAAACCACCAATAATAATTAGGCGAGAGTAAGTCAATTCAAATTGCTGCTACAAAATTTTACTTTTGCAACAGGAAATTTTACTTTTGCATATTAAGCAAGCTGTATTTCACTTTCAACTGCACATTAATATATAAAACACAGATGTCTAATATACAAAATATAAAATAAACGCTTTTTTGCCTTGACATACACTCCACAGACTATTGAAAAAGGAACACTTGAAATCACACAAAATTCACAGCTCATTCAGTCAATCTGTCAGTAATTATTTGTTGGCAACATTTTAAAATTCTTTGGCGACAATCTCTACTCTGTGCGACTGTTTGACCACAGACTATTATGTGTTTGACATTGGCAGTATGAACGTAAACAAACGACAGACTATTATGTGTTTTACACTGGCTGTATGAACGTACACTAAAATGAAAAAATTATAATTTTATTGCCTGGCAACAAAATTATTTTATTTTTAACAATTACCATTGTTTGAAAAAGTTTAAATGAATTTTCAAGTGCAAATGAATGTTCTATTTTATTTAATTTAATGTATTTGTAACACATATTATATATAAATTTTAGCTTTCCGCACTCCTTCTCCATATAAACTTTAACTATGCGAAATCTCACACTCCTCCGTGCGCGCAATATGCTTAAAAAGGGGTACAAAGTTTTCTCTTCACGTATTAGTATATAGAATGTCTCCTTAGAATGTATCACATGCCTATTCTAAATGCCACGGTTGAAAATTTGCGTTACTTAACTGCTATTACTTCCTTTACTATGTACGTGTGATAAGTTTAACTTTTGCATTTACCAGTTTACAACTTCTTTCGCTTAAGGCAAGCACAGTGCGTGCATATTTTACTATTCTCCAAACAGGCTGTGATTTATACAGCTGGCAAGTCCTCACGGGTTTCCAAGTGAACTGTCTGTTACCCACGAGCTGTGCTAGTTGCGTTTGTTATAAGACCCGACTCAACTTTGCAACACCTGTTTTAGCACTGTAAACATACGTATCCTAAATTCATCAAAATTGTGAGTCGTTTTATGATGCCTAGTCCCAGTATTCCGTTGTACGCGGCTAAACATTTTCCGCCTACTACTGGAAATTTGTGTCGGATTATCATAGAGGCCGTTATACCAATTTTGTCTCAACACATTGGTCACCTACAACGGACTTGTCCCCCACGTTATTCCTTCAGCCGTTAAATTTGTTTTGCCTATGGTACGTCTACTTACTCTTTCATTGTTTTCGAAACACTGGATATTCCTTGTATCCATTAAACCAATATTAAGGAATAAAGTCCAAATTTCCTCGAGACCTTAATTGTGAACTGTTCGACTTGTGGGTGCTAATTATGTGTTGGAAAAATGACTCAGGTGTTCTCGACTGTGCAACCCGATCGACATTTCAAGACCGTGATCTGTAACACGCAGTCTATCTTGCAAACTTTTCAAACTTCTGATTTTACGCCCTCGTATAATGTTTTAAGTCTACATTCAACAATATGTTTCTAACATTATGTATAATAAATATATTTACACATAATATACGTAATCTACACATTCTACCATAATTTATCAAAACTTGCGAGTTGTAATTCATAAATAATTATAGAAAATTTTACAGGCATTGCACAAATGCAATGCACAGAGAGGGGCATTGAAAATGCTTCAATAAATCTAAAAAATATATATACATTATTTATGTTCATTCACCAATCAATGAATTCATTCTTCATTTACCAATGTACAGATTATAAGTTAAATGTAGTCGCATTCATAAGCGAAGTTTTATATGTGTACTACGTTATTGACAACAAAGAAGTAGTTTCTATGGAAACTCACCGGTTCCCATTTTCGATCACGCAACAGCGATCGGCCACAGATGCACGACACGTCCTTATAAACATTTTCATTGTAATACTCTCCTTTAATATTTCATATGTATATTAATTCTCCTCTGTTGTGCTTCTTCTTATCATTATTGTTCGAATGTTTGAAGATAATTGAATACCCACATTTTATTTTCATATTCTTTTATTATATTATAATTTTGCTAATACGCAAACTGACTTATACATTTCCAGTCCAAAAAAGTACCAATGGTGATTGTGAAAAACTGTATATAATACAGAAAAATTAAGGTCACATTTGAGTTCATAAAACTGTACGTACAAAGAAATTTTTAGAAACGTTAATATGACCAAAATATTTACAGGACAGTGTGTTCTCACATACAGTACATCAAAATTAAATCAGATAATACAAAGATGTATCTAGTACATGTAACATTTTTTTAATAGGTCTATTCTTCACAGTGATCTGATGATTTTAAATTTATAATTACAACTCGTGTCCCCATAGAACGTAAGCTTCTGTAAAACAGTTACATCGTCAATCCAACGCCAACGCGCAAAACCGTTTCTATAACAATGAAACAAGGAAAACAAAAACAAGTTTCCACTGTATTTATTGTTACAGTAGCTCATAAATTTATTTACGTTTATAAAGAGACTTCCCTCTGGCACAAGAGCAGAGTACAGAACAGATTTCTCACGAAGACATCTAAGAATACAACCTTGTTTACATTGTGAACGAGAATAAATAAGAGACTACATCTTGTAATACGGGAAAACTGAAGGAAAAATATTATATTTGAGAAAAAACGTCCAAGAAGGAAAAGTATACCTTGAAAGTCTAAACACGTATCTGTCCTTCCTCTTTGAACAGTGTGATGTACATTTTGCCTCTAGTAATACTAACTTAAATTCATTTAATTAAAATATGTACTAAAAAATTCATATATGACTACGTATTTCTTGTTCTGTTTCATTATTATTACAAATATAACAAGAGTTTACATCAAAGTACAAAGAAACATAATAATTGGAAGTAAGAGAGTACTGGCGTAAATATTTTAAATATTTCCGTTATCTAAAATGCCTCTTTGTAAATGAAAGGCTAGGTTTACTGAAATTCATTATATTTTATGTGAATTTTGTTTCTCTTATGACAAATTTAACACTGTCCCTACTACGATTATTATATAGTCAACAATCCTTTTACAATCATGTGACGAATAGAATTACCGTTTCATCTTTTCAAGTTCTATTAGGGACTGATATTCGTTTGATTTCTTCTACGATCATGTGCACCACATTTTAAAAAAGCGAATGTAATCAATGATGCTGCCGCAGAGAAATTTGTCAATAAAAGTAAATAAAAAAAATGTTTTAAAGTTTACGTATAGGTCCAAGTTTCAGTAGAAGTGCTCCGTACTTTTTTATGTATTACTTATTTACGAAGGTCACTCTGATCGCGTACGGTTGTGCCGGTTCTTCCACGAACCGGCGCTGATATAAGAAATATATAAGTAAATATGTAAGTCTAACGCGAAATCGGTTAGCAGTACCTGTATATAACGGGGGGTAAAATCTAGTTTGCCGTGGTACCAGCCACGCATTCTGGTGGTGGCCTGGAAACGAGTGATTAGTCACGGTGCAGAAGCTCCGTTCGTTTGTCTTGCTTTGTCGGCCATACCGCCTGCACCTCGTTTCTCTTCGACAGAGCTGGAGTCTTTTTGATCGTACTCTGTCACCGTAGGATGGCTAGATAATCTAGTACAGATCTGCGGTAAGTAACTTTAGCATATATATAATGCTTTGCATAAAATAAAATGTGAATTTGAGTTTTGTAAGAGTGGCTGGGACTTGATAGCTTTTTACACCGCGTGGCGTACACCGGAAGTATTCAGTATCAGAGATTTCTAAATTATTTAAACCCTCATGTAATTAAATTATATCTTCATAAAGATACAGTAATTGCCTATCACTTTAATGCAGTAAAATTATGTAATTTCGGCTGACTTATAAGTTTTCAAATGTAGTACCAAGTGCCAGTGCACAAAATGGACAGGTTATAGTGTGTCAAACGTTCTGCACACGTAGGCATAATCAAGTAATTAAAAATTATAAATTGGTTTTGGGAGCGTCTGTGAGTGAATTATAAATGTCAAGAGAAGACGTATGTTTTAATTAAAGCGAACAGAGTTTAAATGGTCAGGGGGAGGCCTGTTCAAATTTGTTCTGTACGTGTTCAATCGAGTGTGCGTGTGGCAGTATCCTGTGAAAATAAGTGTTTGGACATCCCTCTAATTATCTATGTATACTTAGGGTCCCTGCGCTCAAGACGAGGACCCCGGCCCAGGCATGAACGTATTACCAAAGGCTCTCGACTTCGCCTGCCGGAGGGAACAGCGATATCAGCATGCCACGCCAAAACTACGTGCACTAGACGTTGAACTCGAGCACCACAACATGATATAAATAAGATGACCTCAAACCATTTATTATTTTTGACCTACATAGGCACCACCAATTCTGTGCAAATAACATTTAATGAAACTTGTGGGGTATTTGTGACACACATTATTGCTTTCACCTTTAAACGTTTTAATTTGGGCCCCGGTTTAACTGGACATAATTGTGTGCGGATTTTGGGGGAACTTTTGTATAGTATGTACTGATATTTGATATTAAGTGTAAGCCCGGGGGCTGGCATGTATCCGAGGCTTATTACAATTCATGCACTTATTTTTCTTTCTCGTTTTCTGTAAAAGGGGGGTGGTTCAAGTATTTGGGGACTGGAATTTCAGATATGTAAGGGGGTTATGTTGGTGACAGGATGAACCCCACCGGCTGGTCGGGTTCAGCTGTAATTCCTGTCAGGTTAGCTCTGATAATTGCGGTTATATCACATATTTAATTTAGGTTTTGGGTCATGTAAGGGTTGTAAGTTTTTTTATTCAGTAACAGTCCGGCCCCTGTTTAATCCTGTGTAGGCAGGCTTTGCATGCAGATATATGCATAGGAACATGTCGGCTACCGGGCCAAATCAGTTTCCTTAGAAAAGGTTATAAAGTATTATGTCACATCACAGTTGTAATAGTTCTTTTTAATTTATTATTGCCAAATCAGTTTTCTTAGAAAAGTTACATAACGTATTATGTCACATAACTGTTGTAAATTTTTAATCATTATTGCTAAACTATATTTCTTACAAAAGAATTTATAAATTATTATCTCACCAAATTCACACATACTGTTCAGGTCACGGAAAGATTGTAGCTTGCTTTCTTTTCGAGTTATTATTGTCAATTATAATTTTCCAACAACTTGTGATTATAATTTCACAAAGTTTATATGCACGGTTTAAGCGCATTTTAAGGTCGTATCTAGCATTATGGCCAACCCATATTCTTGGGGGCACTAGAGATATGTATATATATTCGGATGTCTGTATAGGTATTGTGGTTGAAATTTCTATTAATTATTAATTATTTCTATTATATGGGGCGATATATGTATGGAGAGAAACTGTATATAGGCGGGTGGCAATGCTTTAATGTTATAAGTGTGTTTGTTATTTATGTTGTGATATTGAACATGTGTATGTGATAATGTGATAGAGGTATATATTTATATGTGTATTTATGTGAATTATGTATGTGTTATTTCTGGGGGTTATGTACGGGGAAGGTTTATACAAAAATTGCAATTATAAAAACAAAAACAATCGTTACCTTATGATCATGATCATTTTAAATCGAGGAGAATACAGTATATATACCTAAATAGATAGGTTATGTCAAACTTATGTTTTTTGTCAATGTGTACAAAAGGGGATATATTTGTATACACAATTATGTGCTTTTGGACATCATGGGGATTACGGGGTCTTGGAATTGTGATATATGTTAATTTACTCAATAAATACTGTTATTGTTGGTTATACCAGAGAGTTTAATTGCAAGTCCCGTCTCACTGGACCCAGCGCATTTTGGCTTCTCTAGGCTTTTGGCCTAGTTTTAAATAACTAGTGGCCCCTCTTCCAAAAAAAAAAAATTTTTCAAAAAATTTTGTTTGCATAAAAGTTTTAAAGAGGGGTTACACGGTACAGTGGGAAACAAAAATAAAGGCACCAATTAAGTCACTAATTACCAGTTTTAAATAATTACTATTAAAAGTGAAATCAACAAGTTATTCAACAAGGTTATAGTTATACAATAATTCAAGTTAAATTTGTACACAAGCAATAATAATGTCTAGTAATAGAGTCCCGCACAATAATCACCTTTTCACTAATAACCACTTGAACGCACTGTGTAATCGCCTAACGTAAACTGATTTCCAAGCGGGAGGTGTTGGCTATTTATTGTCTGCAGTGTTCGATAATATGCGTCCTTAACAAGCATTCGAAAATTCAAGAGGATAGTTCAGCGCGGCCTTGGCAGAAACACGCACGTACTGGGCTAAGCGGGAAACGCGTATGGTTCTCCATAGTACCAGAACGTTCTGTATTGCGTAACACTGCCCCGTCCTTAAGCCTTTTCTTCCCGAACTGGCAAACCGTCTCTGAAGTAATACTTAGCCAGGCGATCTAGGTGGACGACCTTGAACTTTCGCTGTTCTTCCTGTTACATCCGATAGACAACATCGTTGATTCTTTTCTTCAAAGGGTAAGGTCCTTATCAGTTAATCTGAAGTTTAGTTGAGCGACCACGTCGGCGCTTTGGGTTGAAGAACCAAACGTGATCTCCTTCTTGGAAACCCATATTATTGCTGTGAATGTCATACCGAGTTTTCATTTTATCACTGGCTACCTTCAGCCGTCCTCTTATCAAGTGATTTATTTCTCGCAACTAGTTTTCTACTTGCGAGGAATAGTTCTGTGGCTCTTGGGACTGAGTCTCAGGTGATCCGAACTTCAAGTCCTCAGGGAGACGAATCACCCGCCCAAACACCAATTTTGCTGCAGTCATGCCGGTTATGTCGTGTACTGATGACCTATACGCCATGAAGTATAGTGGTACACGTTGATAGTGGTCCCAGTCCGTTTGGTTCTCGTCAGCCACCTTCAAAAGATGCTGCTATGTATCCTATTGCATCTCCCAACTATTTCGTCCAACTGAAGATGGAGAGGCGTTGTTCTGGTCTTTTGAATTCCATGTAGATGGTATAATTCTTTACTCCTGACTCAAAATTCCTCCATTGATCGACATGAATTTTCCTAGGGACTCCATAGCGCCAACAGAAGTTGTAAACTAACCCCTTTGCCGCAGAGGTAATGTCCTGACTTGGAATTGCATAAGCTTCCACCCACTTAGTAAAGTAGTCACCTATAATCATTATGTACCGGTTTCCATCGACAGTAACTGGAAAAGATCAGTATCAGTTACCGTCAGTAACTGGGTCGGTATACTTCTCGTGTATATACGTACAGGAGAAAATAGAGTGAGAGAATCTTAACTTACAACTGCAAGGAACAGCAAAGTTCGACAAATATGAATACATAAAAGTATAATATCCGGTGATAGAATGTGGGATAGTCTTGTATAATAAAAGGTTCAACAAAGTGATAAGTATGTACAAATACAGTATTTAACCTTGCTTTTTGCTGTAATCAATATACACTTAATAGTATATGACTATCTACAGAACCGACATTGACATATACAGCAGAACGCTGGAATTTATCGTTTCACAAGTTGAAACAATATAAATGGATTTTCTCGGAAGAGCAAGTAGAGTATCCGAGTTAAGACATACATCTAATATACAAAGTTGGAGACGTACGACAAAATGTACACGACGTCGGACAGAACAGAATCTAGAGTGCTGATGTGGTAGTGAAGGATGGCAAAGAATTGATGTTCAGAAACTTCATGTGCCAGTAACGAGGAGGAACGGAGGAAAACCTGTTGTGACAGAGTCAAATGGAATAACAAATGTAATAAAAGACGGAGTTATTGGAAAATAGGGTTGAAATGATAGGAGAGGATGCGCTATGCGGTAAACCTTGTGGAACCCCGCTCAGTAATATTTAAACAATAATATATAAAATAGAGAATAAATGCATAAATACAATATTATTTAGTATAGGCCTATTAGGAATGTATGATTTAATAAATGAATATATAAAATAATTTTATCACATTATTTTTAAATGTTTGAAAATAAAAAATAGAAATACATGTTTTGTGTTTCCATTTATTCATTATCTTAAATATATTTTTAATCACACATATCATAAGCAAAGGCATCTGTAGCCAAATATGAGTAGGCAGTAAGCAAACAGTGTACGTGTATACGGTGTCAAATGTAATGTGCTCACTAACTGTATGCATGCGCCCGCGCGCACGTGTGTACAATTAGATAACTAAAATGAAAAACTAATTATGCAAGAGAACGATCCGATAAACATAGACAAGAAAATAATGAATATTCAAATCAGTAAACAGTGTTTTGTATTTCTTGGCTTCTACGTTATGTTATAAGCGAAGAGTTGAGGTGTCGTGTCATGTCATGTCTGTGACGACAGGCGTGCCAGTACGTCAAAGCTAATGAGGTGTCACAAGAGGTTAGTTCCTTGTCAAAGTGTAACAAGTAGTAAGCTACCTCACCACCTCTTAAGTTGTTTATTTGTGATAGGTTTAATTATATTTGAAGGTAATGTAATAAAATCCACACATCTTTAGTGTAAGTAACATACAATAATACATATAAATTAAAATTGTTAAATAGTCATACGCTATAAAGCATAATATCAACATGCAATTTGCGTCTTGTCCCAAACTCTCATATACGCTTAAGCAATTAGGCTGAACACTAGAGTTCACGTGTTAAGTGTGACAGTTAGATCAAAAATATAGACTAGTGTTGACAGAATATATTTTAAGAAAATAATCAATTTCCTTGATTTAATTTTTAACCGACTTCAGATAATTCATCCCTACGTTTTTTAATGCATGTTTGCCGGTTATTCGAGAACGGCTTGGACCGATTTTAATAAATTTTTTATTGTTTGAAAAGGTAGGTTCCTGCGATGGTCCCATACATAAAATTGGCATTGGACCAGTACTGAGCCCGTATCAGCAGCCAGTACTGTATATTGTAGGTACTCGTGCTTTAAAAATTCAATAATACACTGGGATTACTGCATTACTAGGGTTACGTTTGTATCATTAGCTTTTTACTTCCTTGTTCCTTAAGAGGAAATGGACGTATGGTGATAACGAAAAAAATCGTGTTTGAGATAAGGGCTGATTCTGATTGTACTATCCTCAAAAACACGAAAAAGAGGCATTAACCCAAAAGTGTGTGTGTGTGTGTGTGTGTGTGTGTGTGTGTATTGCTGTGTCTGTCTGTCTTGTGTCTGTGTGTCTGTATGTAGAAATTTTTTTCTATGGCGAACGATAACTGCCGAAAATTCAAACAGAATCAAATAATTTTTTGCATCCCCGAGTTTGTAGAGGTTTATTGATTTTGGCGTAGATCGGTTAAGGGGGAGGGGTAGTTTACCTGAAACATTTTACTTTTTAACAAGAGTAAAGTATTAAATTTTGATAAACAAAGTATCCTGAAGAGAAGGTCATAATAATCCACTGCATAAAGGTAGATGAAATATCTGTAAATTAAAAGGGTAGTTGAAGGTGGAGGGGGTAATTTTTCGAAAACTGCCTTTTTGATATCGAATTAAGTAAGCCTACTTCATTTTTAAGGATACGATACCTTAGTAATTACGTACATATAATGAAACTATAACTCAATAAAAGTGTAAGTATCAAAAATGGGTTTGTTCGGTTAAGGGGGAGGGGTAGTTTACCTGCATTGTTTTGTGTTTTAAAAAGATTAAAGTACTTAATTTTGATAAATAAGTGCCTCGAAAATAAAGTCATAATAATCCACTGTAAAATGGTAAATCAGATATCTATAAATGGAGAGGGTAGTTGAAGGGGAGGGGTGATTTTTGAAAATTGCTTTGCTGATATCAAGTAAAGTACAAGTATTTAATTTTGAAGGATAAGATACCTTAGCAATTACATATGGTAAAACTATTAACCTATAAAAGTATAAATATCATTAATGGTGGTGATCGGTTGAGGAGGAGGGATGATTATCTGCGTAGTTCAGTTTCTTTATAAGAATAAAGTACCTAATTTTTATAGATAAAGTGACTTGAAAGTAACATTATATTAAATGTCTACCCCATAATAACAAAAATATCTACAAATACTGAAAACAATTTGAGGGTGGGGGATATTTTTTATACAAATTATAGATCCGAAATCATTTAAATGATTTTAAATAAAAATCTTAGAACGTGGAAGTCACATATGCTTCTCCATATTTATTTATTTATATATATTTATTTATTCTCAAATTACGACTGTGTAGGGTCCTTGAAAACACACAAAACGAATACAGCACGATATACAATACACGTTGCTCAATGAACCATTGGCTCTCTAGCATGTGATTCAAGCAACCAAAAACATAATGATATCTGTCTTCTGTACATACTGTTTTCTGTACTACTATACTACTTTACATACTGTCTGTCTTCTGAAAATGAATTAGCAGTAAGTATCGCATACTTGTGATTTTCGAAAAAAGAGATCAAAACGTTTTTAAAATTTGGAAAAACTTGTTTCTTTGACAATAAATCATGACAAATATGACAGTCAATGGATATATCAAAACGTACATCCAAATTAATCCAATGATTATTAAAATATAATTGTGACTGAAGATCCGTCATCGGTAACTATTTCCTATTTTGCTCTTGACTATTAGAATTTGTTCACAAAGATATGCATTCTCTGTGATACCTATGACCTACGATAACTATGTAATCTATGTCACTTAGCCTATAGTCCAAGTATTAGGAACTAATAAAAAAAAAGCTAAACAAGCAGTATAGCTGCTGCTGCTGCTGCTGCTGCTGCTGTGCCAGTATACTGTTTACCACGTGAATCGTTAAACCGTTCATTTCCTTGATGGAATGAACCACCTAAAATCCATTTGTTATTGTTTATAATTACATAGGTCTATATATTTAACTCACCAATCAGTGCTTTGACATTTTTTTGATGGATCTCTTTACTTTGCATTTACAACTCATCTCTGTATTCCGCATATTTTATCACTTGATCTATCTCAGAAATATTATAATTCAATACACTGGTAAAGTTGGGTCTAAGGTCAAGATATAAATTGTTATGTTTTAAAGACCACTAAAGCCAAATTCTTAGCCGTTCAATATTTATTTGGAATGCTCTGTGCTGCTGCAGGTTTTCGCGACTTTCTACTACAATTACTAATCATTACATGTGCACACAAAAGTAATGCCTGTTGTTCAGCATATTTTACAACGTATTGACCAAATAAAACAAATTGCCCTTTATATCAAACTTGGCTAAATCTATTCTGTGCCTTCCTGAATTTTAAAAATAGAATTATTCTTGCCAGCATTGTTGCTCTGTCAAATTCTTCAATTCTGGCGGTACGACATGACGTTCATCTTATTCCAAACCAGTTAAGAAGGAAACTGTTACATTTCTCTATATTGCTAGAGCAACATGTGCATACTACCACATTACACAATTCAACTAAATCATTGCATACAATATCAGCACGGGATTACGTTTCAAGGTTTACAACACTGTCTTGGGTATAACAATTTTCTACTGGCAGCACATGGAACATCAGCGTATTTATTATTTTTCATGTTGCGGGTTTTCCGGTTAATGTACTAGGTGAATAATAAACTGTGAACTTACAAGTGTTTGTATATTTTTTTTAAAACCTTTGTAGATTAAATTTATTAGTTGAAACTAATATTATGTAAGGTGCGTACATTATTCGTTTACACGAATTTATTTCATTCTATTGCTACTATTGCATTATTTAATAGCAACCGGTTTTCCGATTAATGTACTAGGTTTTTTTACTGCATTGTTTAAGTAAAGCCGCGTATACACTGGCGCGAGCAGCTGTAATGGAGTCGTTACATATACTGCGCGGAGCAACAAGCAGCGCGTGCTACAAACCATGGGGAACTGACAAGCACCTCAGTTCAATTCCGCCTTCTTATCAGCAAAACGAAGCTTCTTTTGTGAGCCATCCGGAAAGAAGACAAAAGGAAAAAACAGAGCTACAGAATGAAGACTTAGAAAGGAAGGAAAATTGAAGCTTAGAGACGGAAGCTAAAATTGAAGTGAATGGATTGAATTATATTACGCGGTCCTTAATTGGCTAAAAATAATGATAATAATAAATATTTCACATAGTTCTTAAGTGCATTACAAGTTAATATATTCCAAAAACTAGTAGTAAAATTATTTTTCACTTTCACCAATAAATGTAATCACAATACAAAAAAATAGGAACTTCATTAACGATTATGCGCGACTTCGGAAGCAAGAAACGTAGGCTTCCGAGGGTTTAAATGAGGGTAAAATAAAGTAGATAGTCTTGATTTCAGGTAATTTCAACTAATTTTGGGAGAAAGAAACTTTGATACAGTGAGAGTTTAAGTAACTTTGGAACACCCTGAACAATGAGAATGAGTGACACCATTCAGGAGACAGTTCAGCAAGAAAACCGTGCCAATATTTTCTTTATATGGTGCTTCCCGTTTTGCCAATATAAAAATGTTTAGAAATTAAAAGATTACAAACAAGTAAAAATAAAGATTTACATGATCATGGTACGTCCTGTTGTGGCGTAGGGTTGTGAAACATCTACTTTGTCAGCAAGTGATTAGAACTAATTGAAAAAGTTCGAAAGAAAAATCTTGAGATGGATATTTTGTGCGGTTAAAGAAAGAGATAAAGAATTGAAAGCAATTATTAAAAACAAAGATATGGTAATGTCCATCAAAGCCCAGAGAATAAGTTGGCAGGGGCACGTTGAAATAATAGAGGATGTAAGAATGGTGAAGTATATCTGGAAGGGGAGATTATATGGAGGAAGAAGAAGGAGGGATCGACCAAAGAAACGATGGATAGGCGACGTCTCTCGAGAACTCGCTACGATGGGTGTAGGAGGCTGGAAAGGAGAATATGGCTGGAAAGAAAGTTGGGTGTAGGAGGCGAATGATAGAGGGGAATAGAGGAGAATTGTTGCGGAGGCTAAGATTCACCAGGGGCTATAGAGTCAGTGAAAGAAGATGTGTGACTACGCCTGTTCTTTGCAACATTTTCTTTTTTCATAAATAAGCATGATAGATATTTTTAAAATAAAAACGCGCAAACAAATAAATATTGATTCTAGACGGGACGTTGAAGATTATTACAGAATCAACTGGTTAATCGTTAACAATTTCTTAATGTTAAACATATTAGGCCTACATGTGAATGTGTTGTATTACAACAGTTCGTGAAAATTAGAGGAAAATAACTAACTCAGGAATGCCTGGAAGGCTCGGGACTGTACGCAGTAACCAAGCATAAAATTAATTACGATATGTTACTATTTTCGTACGTATTTCGTGTAACTCCATTCACATATGTTTAAATAATTTGTTTTTACAATTAACGTGAGTGCAAACTTTGTTTGTCGGCTTCGATTACAACTCGCGTTTAGATTTAATTAAACTTCTTTCAGTCGGCAGCTGCGAATTGTTTAATTAAACCGAAACGCCTTCTGTAAACGAAAACAGACAAAGTGTACACTCACAGGAATTGTAAAAACTGACTGTAAAGCCAATATAAAATTATTATTATTGATTACGTCATTAATGATTGTCAAAGTAAGTAATTCATTTTTAAGTTTCTCTGTGAATTTGTTTGTGTTTGCTTGTGTAAATCTGTGTGTGTGTGTGTGTGTGTAGATTTGTGTTTTCTGGAAAGCGTATGTGGTTGAGAATAAGTTTAATGGCCCGTAAAATGGATCGCAGTGATCTAATAACATTTCACCCTGTGACCGATTTTCACTTCAACGCAACGCCTGAACAATTCCGACTGTAAGTAGGTTGAAACCACAATAAAACTATTCTTTCCCTTGGTAATTAAATGAAAATTGTTTTCTTGCATGGTTCTGCTAACATTTCTCATGTACTGTTTCAGAGAATAAAATTTTCAAACTTGCCATTTTTTAACGTAATGTGGGTACCAAGAACATTGTTTTGACGTAGCCTTTAATATCGTAACGAATTAACTTTCTTCTTTCACTCCAATTTGTCAACTTCATGTTAAAAAATTATATTCTTTTTGCTTCATTGTACCTAATAACTACACGGATATATACTGTACTTATGAGTTAGTTTATACTTTCGTTCTACAGGATGATTCAAAATTGCACGGCAATCTCTCGGAACCTGATTCTATAGCTAAAACAATAAATAAAGTTAATATAAACATAGGTCCGAAAACGGTTTGTTAGCGAGATACGGCTCGCGAACCAGTTTTCCCTGATTTCTGCTCCCACGGTAAAATGACACCATACTGAAATTCGTGAGGTATAAAATGAAGGGTAAATTTGGTGGTTTCTTAAAGTTTTTGATCTTAAAAATTGAATAAAAGAGGTCCCAGATCTCTATCTTAATTAGTTTTTAAGAAAATCTGGGTAAAACACAAAAAATTGGAGTCGACAAACACACATTTTTAGATTTGGGATAACATAACTTCGTTAATTTGCTAATAAACAAAGAATAACTACTAACTTACTTTGTAGAGAATTTAATTATGAGAAAACTGATGTGTATATTGCCTACTAAAAGTAAGTACAAATTTGATAAATTTAACTTTAATTAAAAACAAAACAGATCAAAATGCTCCAAAAAAGTGTTATAATTTACAAGAAATGGCATTGTAAAGTTTCGAAACACCTACACTTGGGCAGAAGAAAAACCCATGAGAATGCCCCCAAGACACGACCAAGATACTTTTTCATTTAATGTGTGGTGCGGTCTTCTTGGTGATAATCTCTTAGGTCCTTTTTTCTTACCACCAAGGCTTAATGGAAGACAATACTTACATATTTGCAAACGCACCTGATGGAACTCTTGGAAGATATTCCACTTGCAGATAGAGTGCAGATGTGGTTTTTGAATTACTGTGCATCTGCTCACTACTGTCATGATTTGATGAACCATTTAAATAATACATTCGCTAAGACAAGATACTGCAGAAGAAAACATCAGTACAAGTATCCATATCTACTGAAGTGAATGTAAATAATATGAAGCATCCGCGTGTATTAGATAAACAAATATGTTAATGTTTGCACACCACTAAACGTTAATTTTGATAATAGGTGTCCTTACCGCTCAATTATGTTGATGTTCCGACTAGATTTGTACTGTTGATGTGGGTTTGATAATATTACGGGTAGAGTCGGACTGCCAAAACGTTTGTTGTTACAGAAACACTGGGTCGCTTTTCAGTTTCTATTCTAGAAACTTTCGTTTTAGTTTATACAGAAGTTTACAAAAGGCAGTTATTATAAGCGACGCTTTCTGTAAGATTTTTTTGTTTTTGATATAGTTTACAAGAATTAATGATTCACGTTTCCGTGTGTCGATAGTAAAACACAAGATACGTTAACTATACTTAAACTTATAATTTTAATATAATTAAATAGTTATAAAAATAAAAGGAATTTTAACAACAACAAAGCTTGAATACAATGCAAAAGGAAACACTAGTTGTGCGGAAAGGGCTAGAATCGTATAGGAATCATGGGTGACGTTTGTATGGTGTAGATTTGAGTTGAGCACAGCTAGGCTGTGTTTGTAATATCTATGATTAGACTATTTGATGATTAAGTTTTCGTAAATTATATGATACATTTAAAGCTATTCAATTCTAGCTACTTAATGATTAGAAAATAAAATTGTTTGCAAATACAACTGACATCATTCCGTGTGGTGTGCGTAGCTTCCTCACAAATACATTCAGTATGCTTTAAAAATCATATTTAATATTTACTTTAAACTGCTCACAGAAGGTCCTTAGTTTTAATAAAGAAAATTTTCTTTTGTTTGATTTAATTAATATGTTTATTTTATTTTATTTTATTAATGTGTTTTTCTTATTCGCATTAATAGTGTATGGAAAGCAAACGCCCCGCCTAGCGAAAAAGTCCTTTACGTACGCTAATAGTAAAAGTAGTTCTAGATACTAGACATTTCTTTTTCATAGACAAGAAAAATATAGATATAGACTTACATTTTACTGGCATTACATGATGGCGATTTTAAAAGTTATACATTGTTGCAAAGTGTGAGCGTCAAATATATGATCAATGATAAAATAACATTGAAAACCATTTAAAAATTTTCCTATTCTTAGACAAACAACTAGACTTCTTTATCAAACTTAAAGACTTTTGAAATTGGCGACTTTTATTTCTCTGGTAATTCTTATTAACGCGTCGAAATCTGTGTAATTGGTTATACAGTGCAAATTTATCTATTTGTGAGATTTTAACTTTTTGATAAGGGAATAAAGTAATTTATACTGGAGGCCTTTACTTGATGAAAATCCATTATATTAAAGCATTAAAGAAAACTAAACTTGTTTTCGTGATTTTCACTCGTCAATTTATTTAAAAAATAATATACCACGACAGCTGTTTCGGCACACAGTGCCTTCTTCAGATGGTAAAAGCTGACTAGTTACTTACAATAAAACATCACATAAAGCCAGTGCTATTAAAACGATAATCGACTCAAGTTCGAACAATAAACAATACACATTACATATACACAACTATATACAAATTAGAAAAGAACATACATTTACTTATATAATTTCAAATTTAAAAGCGGAGAGCTATTTAAATCAGTTTGGTTGCTCAAAAGCAAACCTAAATCTTTACGCTTATTAATTTCGAGGGCTTCAAGTAAATCAAGTTTTTTACCCTTTTCCAATACATGTAAAATTTTAAAGTTATCATTAAAATTATGATCTTTTTCCAACAAATGATTCGCATAATTAGATTTACCATCCTGATATCTTAAACTGTAATTGTGATCGTACATTCTTTTTGAAAACGATCTTCCAGACTGGCCAATATAAATTTTGTCACAAGACCCACACGATAACTCATATACTCCTGACTTTTGGAGTTTTTCTACTTTACTCTTATTGTTCTTAATATATCTACCAAGAGAAGATTTCGTCCTAAAAGCTATATTTACATGTTTTTGAGTAAAGTATTTACCAATTTTATCCGATACAGTACCTATGTAATTAAGTGTGTGGAACTTTTCCTTATGTGTTGGAATAGGATATACCAATCTTAGTGTTTGTAAATATAGTTTTTTATTCAACAACTGATCTATTAGACTTGACTGATAACCGTTGTTAACTGCTATTTGTTTTATAATGTTAAGTTCTTTATGAAAATCTGAATCTAAAAGTGGGATACTAATAAGTCTATGAATATAACTATGAAAAGCTGCTAACTTATGTGAGTATGGATGTGCAGACGTGTTGTGTATAACCATATCCGTATGCGTAGGTTTATGGAAAATGCTAAAATTGAGTTTATTATATTGTTTTGTAATTGAAAGATCTAAAAAGTTAATACTATCATTTACTTCAATTTCTATTGTAAAGGTTATGTTTCTATGTAAATCATTAATAAAATTAAGAAAATTCTGTAATTGCCTACGCGTACCAAGAAAGATTGCCAACACATCATCCACATATCTGTACCAAAACATGAACAATTTAAAATACGGATGAGCTCTTATTTTTGTTTCTAAATAATCCATAAATATTTCAGAAGCCAAGGGGCTGAGAGGGTTACCCATAGCAAGCCCTTCTTTACCCATATAAATTTTCCCATCAAATTCACAATAATTTTGATTCAAACAAACCTTCAATAAATTTAAAATATCCTCTCTCAACCTAGGATTATTACAATTCTTTTCCAATAATTTTTCCACAATGTCAACAACATCAGCCGGTGGAATACTAGGGAACAAATTTTTAACATCAAAAGATAATAAAATCGCTTTATCTGGTATATACAATTCCTGAATTTTATTGACTAGATCTAATTAATTTTTAATACTGTGTGTGGATATAAATTTGCATTGGGTCTGGATAATTTTAATTAGTTTTTTGGATAATTTAACATTAGGTGCATTTACATATGACACGACTGGTCTAATAGGATAGTTATCTTTGTGCAATTTAATTAAAGAATAAAGTTTAGGAGGTTGAGGGTTCATTACAGATAAAAAATGTAAATCAGAAACATTAAAAAATGAACACTCCTTGATAGCCTTTTTAACCTCTCTTTGAAATTTAAGCGTTGGATTAATGTCAATGGCTTCGTAAGCGTTCAAGAAATCAAGAGTTTTATTGACATACTCGGCTTTGTCAATAGCAATAACCGTGTTACCCATATCAGCACGAGTGAATATTATATTATGATCTTGTGTTTTTTTCCCGATGGAACAAATAGTTAATCTATTATTGTCATTAAAACTCTTTTTAATATTTTGTTTAGGATAAAAATTATTTAATTTATCAGCTATAATATGCTTATTCAATAGGTTAGGTTGAGAAGAGTCTTTTTGTGAGTTATTGTAATTGATAAGGGTAACACGGTTATTGCTATTGACAAAGCCGAGTATGTCAATAAAACTCTTGATTTCTTGAACGCTTACGAAGCCATTGACATTAATCCAACGCTTAAATTTCAAAGAGAGGTTAAAAAGGCTATCAAGGAGTGTTCATTTTTTAATGTTTCTGATTTACATTTTTTATCTGTAATGAACCCTCAACCTCCTAAACTTTATTCTTTAATTAAATTGCACAAAGATAACTATCCTATTAGACCAGTCGTGTCATATGTAAATGCACCTAATGTTAAATTATCCAAAAAACTAATTAAAATTATCCAGACCCAATGCAAATTTATATCCACACACAGTATTAAAAATTAATTAGATCTAGTCAATAAAATTCAGGAATTGTATATACCAGATAAAGCGATTTTATTATCTTTTGATGTTAAAAATTTGTTCCCTAGTATTCCACCGGCTGATGTTGTTGACATTGTGGAAAAATTATTGGAAAAGAATTGTAATAATCCTAGGTTGAGAGAGGATATTTTAAATTTATTGAAGGTTTGTTTGAATCAAAATTATTGTGAATTTGATGGGAAAATTTATATGGGTAAAGAAGGGCTTGCTATGGGTAACCCTCTCAGCCCCTTGGCTTCTGAAATATTTATGGATTATTTAGAAACAAAAATAAGAGCTCATCCGTATTTTAAATTGTTCATGTTTTGGTACAGATATGTGGATGATGTGTTGGCAATCTTTCTTGGTACGCGTAGGCAATTACAGAATTTTCTTAATTTTATTAATGATTTACATAGAAACATAACCTTTACAATAGAAATTGAAGTAAATGATAGTATTAACTTTTTAGATCTTTCAATTACAAAACAATATAATAAACTCAATTTTAGCATTTTCCATAAACCTACGCATACGGATATGGTTATACACAACACGTCTGCACATCCATACTCACATAAGTTAGCAGCTTTTCATAGTTATATTCATAGACTTATTAGTATCCCACTTTTAGATTCAGATTTTCATAAAGAACTTAACATTATAAAACAAATAGCAGTTAACAACGGTTATCAGTCAAGTCTAATAGATCAGTTGTTGAATAAAAAACTATATTTACAAACACTAAGATTGGTATATCCTATTCCAACACATAAGGAAAAGTTCCACACACTTAATTACATAGGTACTGTATCGGATAAAATTGGTAAATACTTTACTCAAAAACATGTAAATATAGCTTTTAGGACGAAATCTTCTCTTGGTAGATATATTAAGAACAATAAGAGTAAAGTAGAAAAACTCCAAAAGTCAGGAGTATATGAGTTATCGTGTGGGTCTTGTGACAAAATTTATATTGGCCAGTCTGGAAGATCGTTTTCAAAAAGAATGTACGATCACAATTACAGTTTAAGATATCAGGATGGTAAATCTAATTATGCGAATCATTTGTTGGAAAAAGATCATAATTTTAATGATAACTTTAAAATTTTACATGTATTGGAAAAGGGTAAAAAACTTGATTTACTTGAAGCCCTCGAAATTAATAAGCGTAAAGATTTAGGTTTGCTTTTGAGCAACCAAACTGATTTAAATAGCTCTCCGCTTTTAAATTTGAAATTATATAAGTAAATGTATGTTCTTTTCTAATTTGTATATAGTTGTGTATATGTAATGTGTATTGTTTATTGTTCGAACTTGAGTCGATTATCGTTTTAATAGCACTGGCTTTATGTGATGTTTTATTGTAAGTAACTAGTCAGCTTTTACCATCTGAAGAAGGCACTGTGTGCCGAAACAGCTGTCGTGGTATATTATTTTTTAAATAAATTGACGAGTGAAAATCACGAAAACAAGTTTAGTTTTCTTTAATGCTTTAAGGGAATAAAGGGGTAAAGATAATGGCTCGTCACCCTCATAATGGTTAAAATAATTCTTCCCTTTGTGTGTGCATACTGTTTAAATAAATATTCTTTTGCCGCCATGAAACAATACAGTTCGGTTCGCCTTTATGATATTTAATTTCATTCTGTCACGAAGAGATTAATTTATTTTCTACCACATTAGAAATTCATCTCCTCTCTAGCTACTCTTATAAAAACGACAAGATTATTTACTGTCAAGAAAAGCAAAAACTCATTTACAAAATTCAATCTCTACTATCAAATATTTAACCAGAATTACATTTACTATAAGAAGTATGCTTATTTTACATATTGCATAATATATTGCACAATTCTTGTATTTTACATTAGTGGCCAATTAACCTGATTTTATTGGTAGAAGTTTAATATTTTTATTGATTTTCTTATAAATATTAGAATATAATAAGTTGCTATAATTAATATAATTTACACAATTTTTTTTAGTTTTATTAATAGATAATTTTTTTTACTGTTTGTTATGGTATAAATAAGTTGGAAAGCATTTTTCAAAAACGAAATAGGTTTAAGAACTTTTCTTGACAGTAAAGAATATTTTAAAAACGCAACAACGTTGATTAGTATGTATAACCTACTTATGTCTGCCTTGTGTGTGAATTTATAAATTCATAGCTTATGAACATTTATAAATTATTTAAAGGAGTTACGAATTTTATTTTCATTGTGAAGTATATTTAATATTGCTTAAAGTTGTAATCTTTTTTTGCTTTTAACAAGTAATGGTTGTTAAAAGTAATTGCCCTACTAAATAAAAAAATTAATAATTCTTGCCTCATTTAATGGTTATTTGCGTTCGTTTACAAACGTTGTAACATCACAAAATGTTCCATAACAATAATGAACACCAGAAGGGTGAATAATACCAAAAGAACAATAAATGAGTAAACAGAAAGAATGTAACAGTGAAAATAATAAACCAACAAAGAAAAAAAAAGGAGAGAAGGAAGTCAAGTAAACAGTGATGAATCCACTACATGTACTAAATGACACTACAACTTAAATAAACTGAATGACAAAGACAAAATGACAAGACAAGTTTCCCACATAAACTGTCAAGTAAACCCAATAAAAACATTTGATAAATAAAATCAAACAGTATAAACAAAATAACAACTGTCTTGAATAGTATTGAGCTATATATTATGAATAGATAACAGCATATTAGCTGATATAAGTAGAACAATGATATAGAAAGACAAATATAATGTACTATGCTAGAGATAGCCACAAAACTGTAAAGGATAAAATGAAAACCAAATATGTGTTATTATAAATTAAGAATAACTATAAATGTAAGCACTATATGTGTTTAGGTAACTTCATAAGTAAGTAATATGTATACAAAAGATACTTCAGGGAACAAACATTGTAATATAATGAAAACAGATCCTGAATGACCAATTTAAATCAATAAAATGAGACCTAAATAGAAACCCTACTAAGCATAATGCAGTAGAATCATGACTATAACGAATAGAATGTAAGTTACCACCACATGGGTGATATTATACAAATCAGAAATGAGAAGGACATGTTAAAATATAAATAGTAAATTATGAAAGTTTATGTTAGTGAATCAACACAATTAGACAGATAATTAATATTGTTCAGCTGACTGCAGCAATTAAATATAATAAGGTATTCCTTTTAATAATTTAATCATGTTCAAAGTAGAAAGTAAGAATAATTAAACAAATATTAGAAAAATGTTAATAGTCGAATTTGCCATTGTTACCAGACGACGCTTGTAACCAATGTCCTAGTAAGTTTAAATCAATGAAATATTAATGAAAACTGTGTTTAAACTGGCATCAAACCATATCAAAATAAAGATAAATAAATAAGCTGTAAAATGATAGTAATAGAATTCGAAATGGAGTTGTAATAGTTGAGATATTAACGTTAGCATCATAAAATTGGTGAATTACGATTGAATACGAAGAATACTATCAACATTGAAATTAGACGCCAAAATACAGATATGTAATGCCTGTTAAAAAAATTACGTCATCATGACATAATATCGGACTAATCACGAACGAGTTTAGTAAGACCTACGGCGCTCAAAGCGGCCTGATGAGAAAACTATATAAACGAGGATCATTGTAAACGCAGAAGCATTTTGTCAAAATTCACTCAACCAGCAACAACAAATCCAGAACAAATAATCATCATAATTTTATAAACCAACGATACAGAAGAAGTGTAATTCAATCTGTGCTTCGAAAACAGTAGTGAACTTTAACCAGTAGTGCGTGTGTATGAACGAGGTTAACTATCAACATAACCAAAAAGCAGTAGCTTATTCAAGAAGTAAATTTACTCGTTCCAGTGCGAATATTAGTGAAGTGAAAAAACGATCATATAATCAGATCATTAAAGTGTTCATAAATTAATCATTACGATTAATCAACAGGTAGTACAGTGCTCATAATTACTTGTTTACATTTTAGCAAATAACAGTATAACATAATACACGATTGTACTGACGCAAAAAAACAATAAGACTATAAGTAGATAACACTGTATCAAAGTTATTTAGAGGAATTAACATATTCCGATTTAAGATTGTGTATATATTAACGTTTTTATAACTGAACTCAATTTTAGTCAGAACAAACGAACTTTTCGTTCATTAACTTTCAATTATTAAAAGTGTCCAACCTAACCATATGATATCATAATAGTATTTTGAATTAAAGTAGCGTTCTATTATGTAGCTTAAACGAAGCCACCCTTGAGACAAATAACTATAATAAATAATTTATCAATCATAATTAGAGTTTTCATTGTTAACTAAACTGAGTTAGGCAAAGTTAAGAAACCGGACGATTTGTGATCCGTGAATTGTTATCTAATGAATGTATTTAATTGAAATTATTCAATAACGAATAATAAATACCAGTATTGTACAGCAACAACATTTTTCAATAATTGTTTCAACTAATAATTGGTAATCAGTATTACTAATCACTGAGGTGCATTTAATAGTAAGTAAACAAGCCGAAGTTTAAGGCATGATCTCAATCTAACTATTTGATCATTATTGAGTAATTAAATATCAGAATTAACGATCAATTCATTCAGAAGAATTCTTTTTTATGGGGCATTTCTAACGAAAAACCATATGGCGCCCAATTAAAAATTAAAAGTGTTTATAAAAGCTTGTACGGCATTAATAGACTGATCAATCAAAAGCTTGACAGTTTATTAACCACCTATGTACAACTGAACGCCAAGTACTTCATCACAGGTACGTGAAAGTTTAATTTATGTATAATAATCTTGTCAAGACAATACACTGACATACACAGACGACACTTTTAAACAGGAGAGTGAACTAACAACCAGAGATCTACGACCTTGTGTACATTCATCAACGGATCTAAAAATAAATATTTACTCATAAATATCTAAACGTATTTACTAAACAACTTCAAGAGTAAGTGAACAGATTTATTTATATTGGATTCAATACAAAAAAAAAGTTGAATTGGATTGAATAAATCACCAAACCGAAACACTAATAATAACAAACCTCATTAATAACTAATAATTCCAACTACAATCGATACCTTACTAAAGAACATAGGACAGGATCTAGTCAAGCAGCTTTATAACGTTCACGTATTTTTGTTAATAGCCTATATGAAATGTAGTTTACGACGATTATAAACGAAATATATTTGATTTGAGAATAATTTATTTATTTCGTGGGTATGGGTTATGCTTGAAACAAAATTGTAAACTACCAAGAAAAAAAAACAAACGTCAAGTAGCTGGGAAAAAACAAACTGCGTAGGGGCATATAACACATTTTATGACAATTGTTTAGGCTATATAAAAATAATTATTGTGATTTGAACTTTACAAGAGCAAATAAGAAGCGGGATACCTAACGTAATATGTTTTTCACACAGAATATAGATTAACTACTGGCATCAAGCATCCAATTGACTTTAAAACGTGATGACTCGTTAAATATTAATGTAATTAACCACGAATAATAAAGTTGCTAGAGGTGTAGCAGTTCTATTACGGGAAATTAATCGTGAATTATATGTTTACGAATTGTGAAAAAATCATTCTGAGTCATACAGCGCCCTAGAGAATGTAGGCCTAATACGATGTAATACTGTTAATAATATTGAAAAATTTAATTTTATCCGTTACGCCTAGATTATTGTTTGTCTCAATGCGTCGTCACTAATGAAGCAATCAATCGTCCCTAGAACCAATAAGGATTAAGTGAAGAGTTATTACGTTAAGCAAGGTGAATTGTAGTTGTGATCTGCATTTACAGACTATTGCTGTACTTGAAATGAATTTATACGGCGTAATTAAACATCAACCAACACGGACTGATTTAACAAGTAACTGAAGGAGAACTAATGAATCCATCCAGTGAGATATGTTCACATAGGAGACTCTCACAATGCACTCCTGCACAAATTTGAGTAGTCGTCTACGTATTGCATATACTTATTCATAAATTAATAAATAATTTTTAGTTTAATTTGTTATGTATTGTTTTCCTTTTTATAATTTTAAAATGGTCATTTCGAGATTTCGTGCTCATTTGTATTACTCGTGCATTCCTTCATTGACTCGTACATATAACACATAAACGCATAAAAAACTAATAAATATTAATGTCTTAAATACAATTATTATATTTTCACAATTGTTCTAAATACATAAAATTTGGTTTATGGAATGTACAGACGAAATGTATTTAATTTTATGGTAATCGAATATCTGAGATTACGTGTTACTGAAAATTTTAACCCACCAGCAATGAGAACGGAACAGAACGTACATTACTTGTGTTTAAGGAAACTGGGTAGATGGTACGTACATAATTTTGAGATAATTGTATATGTAAAATAAATTTTGTCGATTGTGGTTTTTCCAGAAGCAAATAAAAAGTAAAAAAAAAAATGTAAAATGTTACACGGAAAATGAAATAGAACAACTATTGGCACCGAGCATCTGTTAAGTTCTCAATTAACTATAAGTAACATAGGACACACCAGGACGACATAGGATGAATAATTGCAATCTAGGTCTTTCGCATTATTATGTCACTGATTACAGACTTACAGTCCGTATAAACACAGAAGCAGGGAAAAGCGTTAGTGAGCACCAGCTGTTCTAGAGCTGTGTATTTGTACGGGATAATTTGTGCAAGGTGTAGACCTATACAGCGTTTTTTTACCGCTGTTTAATATCTTAACTGTGGGTAGAACAATGTGAATTATGTACGTATAAGAAAGACGTTCAGTTAAGTGAGACTTGGATAGATTAAATGTTCAAACATAAGTGATTGCAGAGTCGCCATTAGCAGCCGCAGGCCAGCTACGGAGCCTCTATGTTCCCCATAAAAACCAAACAACAGCCTCCTCAACCAGATACCCGCATTCTATACAACACTCATTCGTATACTTCAATAATAAATTGTGAATACACATTTAAATGTATACCAATTTGACTTGTAATTATAATCCGATAGAATCAAGATCCACTAATTTTGGAATCTCAGTACTTCCGAAAGCAGAAGGTTGGGATAACGTTTCAAACGCACTTCTTTGACTACTGAAGAATTCTTTCCGCTTTTCCTCTTTAGATTACAAAGAAAAAGCTCCAGACTTGTACTTATGAAATTTTTCTCGATCTCAAGGTACTTGCTGGCGCGAACCCTCTCTCACGCGCGCGCGCGCACACACACACACACAACACTAAAGCCACGTAAATAGTCCATATGTTAACGTGCAGTTTACAAACACAAAACTGCAAATATTAGCAAATATTTGTTACATTTATAAATATTTAGCAAATATTACAATTTCTAAAGTAAATAGCCCTAATACAGAAAAAAATGTAAAAGCTTTTTTAAGTTATATACAGTTTTTATATACAAATACAAGGTTAAATAGTACAGTCAACTATACTTTCTATAATACTTTGTATTATAAAAAACTTATTAAACTTATGTATAAAAATAAAAAGTTTTTTGACTCTAAGAATTGTCTATATTAATCTTAGAAGTGCACACACAAACGCCATTTTGCTCAGATAATACTTCAGAGTAAATATAAATGTGTCACTTTTATATTTAAATATAAAAGTAAATACATTCTGTAAATGGCGATTCTCAAAAATTCGATTGCTTCTTTTATTTATACAGTTTAAGATTTATTTTTAATAAGTAGCTGGGTTTCAGTAAGTATACGGATATACTGATGTTATTGTCACACATTCAATAATGTTTTTTTTTCGTCTCTATACTTTCACCGCAATCACCTTAACATTTGTGTGGGAATAAATTACTTTTATGGTATTGTTTGTGAGCACAATTTTAAGGACCAGTTATACTTTCTATCGCAGCAGTTCTGGCAATATATTTTACTTAATGTACTTATATGACAAATCCCATAAAGCCGATTGCATCATCAACGCGCCTAACCACTGTAAACATTGTGACAGATTATATTTTTGAGCAACTGGTTGGACAAATTTTTAATTGAAGTATATCTTTAAAAAAAAAGGATAGACATGGAAAAGTAACTTCTCTTTACGTAACAAATGAATTATCCATGATTTCTTATATTTTGGCAGCTACGGAAAATCCTATGATTCCAATGTATTTTCTACTCTATTAACGCTTTTATAAGTAGGAATTATTGTCTCAGTTGCTACATGGATTTGGTTATCCGATTTATCTTGACGTGACAGATGTTGAAATCTGACATGTCGACGTTTGATTTAATCACTTTCATGAAAAAACTTTCAAGATTGATGGAATAACTAGAATTATAATTGAATTTTAATTACTATGGGATTGTACCTAAGAGGACACTCTTTATTGCTTGAACAAATAGAACGGAATTTCAGATGTCCTTATACGACAACCTCTAACACAGGACGGTGTTTAATGTATTAAATAATTTAAAAAGTGTACAGAATTAAAAGATCAAATCTCTGTTTTATAAGGTAAGAAAATTTTATAATGATAGCAAGTAATGTTGAGCAGTAGTACATGTAAAAGTATATATATAATTAAATTGATTTAGTCTATAAAGAAACGTAAATAATGTTTTCTAGATATCAACATTTATAACTGTTTTGTAGTTACTTTTAGTTGTTTTTCTCGTCTGTTTAGTTTATTCTTATTTATGTCGTCTATGTAAAAGTAACAACATTAAAGCACATTATTAGGCAATGACGTCAAGAACACGATTCATGGCTACTTAAGGCTTTCCATTTCTAGTGTAGCTTAGCATTAACATTAGTGCTTTTTACGTTAAAGAACGCGATTTTATCATAATAGAACATCCCTTTAATTAAGAATTCCTTATTACAAATAGGAATTAATTCATTTGAGAACATGGTTGTTTACATTTTCAACAAACATAGAGTCAGTCAGCAATGAGACGATACCCGTAGGGAACCAAACTTAATACTTAATTAAGATTACTTTGTTGTTTGAAGTTGTTCTACTTTTTCCTACGTTTCTTTCGTTAGCTACACTCTTAATTCAAAATGTAAAGAACGTTGCGCATGTTAGTAATGACTGCTCTATTTTCCGAGAGAAATATTTTATAATGCAGAAAACTACTTACCGTATATCACAGAAAAATAGTTCCACTTAATTTTTATTTTTAATACTTTATTTACATTAAACATATAACAATAAACAAAGTGCAAATCAACGTGCGGGTAGATATACTTGTGTTCTAAGTTGGGATGTTTCTTAAATTATAAGGGAAACTAAAATATAGATAAATGGAGGCACACGATAGAAAAGTAAGTTCTGTGTATTGAAAGAACTAAGCCTTCAATTTATTTTACAAACGTATTTGTCTACGACGGTTTACGCATTTGGTTCCTCCTCCTCATCTTCTTAGGTCGGTTGTTTGGAGGCTTTCTAAATATAGATATCTTTCGTGCCTTTTGTTTTGTCTCTTATAGGAATTGTAATTTGCTTCATTATTACTTATTATACCGAAGCTATAGTGTTCTCATGTATTGCTTTCCTTTAAGGTAATCTTCAATTAAGTTTTCCCGTTTCTGTTTAATGTAGTTAATAACTTCGTCTCATTGCTTTATAATATTTTCCATAGTATTCTTCGCTTACATAGTCTATAAAGATCTTCTTCATACCTGAAGTTGTCGATCCACCGTAGTTCAAATAACGTCCTATAACAACAAAATATAAATGAGTATAGTCTGCTCTTGCCCTGTGCCTCTGTTGAGTAGCTTTCACAGAAGTGGTACTTTTATACAAGATATTTAGGCAACATTTATTGTTTCCAGGTCTATTTATTTAACAGAGACCAATTTATATTTAAGTGAACGAGATTTCATGTGTCAAAATGTACTCAAGTTATTTCCTTCACTCTCCATATCCTTAGTGATTTTACTGAATAGGTCTATATAGATGTCCTCTAACTTCTACCTTTATATTTAGTAACACACTTTTGCCTGTTTATATTTGCTCCCTAAAGTTTTGTTTTAAATTATTTCTCTCCTGAAAGCTACTTCCATTATATATGTTTATTCTGCTCTTTTTCACTCCCATCAACGACAGAAATGACATTAGCAAAACTAAATAAATAAATTAAATTAATTAATTATGGACTATCCTTCGTGTTGTATCAGATTTCTACGTGTTCAATAACGTCAATCTAGTAAACTATACTTTATTGCTCATGACGGAATACTAAACATGCAAATTCTAATCCGCTACAAGACGTAACGTGCTATAAGTAGTGTTTTTAGTATACCCAATAATCATGATCATTATTTATAGCTGAAATATCGGTGTTTTCTGACATTATCATTACCTAAGCTCTGTAGAAATATTATGTAATAGATGTAAATTAAACAATTTTAGAGATCAATCATTTTTCACAAAGCCACACTGAGTCTATAAATTAACGTATGCGCCATAACAAAGGGCACCGAACACTGAAATATAGGAAATTTAGAAGCTTATGAAATATCAAGTGATAAATGTAACAATGGTTGTCATAAAAACTCAGCATTTTGTTTATCCGAATGAAATGTCAAAAAGATTCGAAATGGTGTCAAAAAGACAAGAAAAATTGTTATTATTGAACATTATTTTCGCTCATACGGAACTGGGTTGTTGAATGGACCTAGTTTGTTAGTGGTTCCCAACAAATTTAGAGAAAAGTTTCAGAAGCCACCATCAACTAACACGAATTTGTTAAGAGTTGTTGGAAAATTTCCACGCACAGGAAGTGTTTTAACACAACGCACAACGCACAGCTGCACTGGTCGTCCAGTTACCGTTACAGCCAATGAGAATCATGGAAGGCTCTTACAACAGGTCTTAGAATCTCTGAAGAGAAGTCTCCGCCGAACGTCTCTGAAACTGAATTTTAGTCAAACATCTACCCGAAGAATATTTTAGAAAATTGTGGGGTTTTCCTATAAAATACAGACTGGACAACGTTTGAATAACGCAGACAAGAACAATAGAGTTGTGTATTGTTCTCTAATGTTAGCAATGGTTTACGATGATCCAACATTCCCTTCAAATGTGTGGTTCTCTAACGAATACCACATTCATCTGAGTGGACTCATGAATCGACAGGCAACTCATTTTCTTAGTTTTCAACATCCAGACGTCATTATAGGAAAAACCCGTTCATACTAAGCGTGTACCAATTTGATGTGTAGTGTCTGCTAACGGCATACTGAGTCCTTATTTTGTAGAAGATGAACGTAGAATTGCTGTTATTGTCAATTAGGTGCGATATAGAGAACAGACTTTAACACCATTCCTGAGAGACCTCATAAGATTCTGCCGCCCTAGCAACATTCAGTTCGATACCCAGTGGATCCAACAGGATGGGGCTACTTCCACACGAGAGAATCCCTTGATCTGCTTCATGAGAATTTTGGGGACCACGTAGTCTCCCGTAGTACAGACTTTCATATCCTGCTCATTCGCCTGATCTCACAATTGTTGATGCTTACGTTTGGGGAATGCTAAAAGAAGCCATTTGCCATTAAAAGAATGCTCGTGAGAACCTACCGACAACCATTGTTGAAGTACGTGAATAAATTGTAACCTTCGTAAGAAGAATGCAGCAGCCTCTTTTTGCAAATATGATCGACAAACTACGTGAACGTTACGAGTGCTACGTGAAGCACATTGAACACGTTTTGTATCTTAGAAATGCGAAAAATTGACTTACTTCTATTTTAGGTTGCTGAAATGTTTTTAATTTGCATGTTTAATAAACCCTCAGTTTTAAGTGTCCTTTGTTTTAGCGCATACTGTACTTACGTCAAGGCAGAAACACTTCTCTACTTATGTAGTGTAATTTAATTTTCATCGATTTCACAATGAGTGCGTAAAGTGACAATAAGTATCTAAGGTGGTTTCATTTCTTCGCAAGATTTAACATCACATCAATTATTAAATCATTAATTGTAATAGATTTCTTACAACTGTTATGTTCTTTACGTATGTCATGCAATGAATCTAATTCCCTTTGTCACAAAATACACCTTCATAATGGCAATATACAATAGATGTACCTCCTTAAGAGCTGATTGTTATTATTTATATTATAGAAATTAATTACAATATATCACTATTGTACTTTAAAATTAAATAAGACTTTCTTTGACTTGACTTTAAGCAAACACTTATAATTTCCATTCATCGAGCCATTTCATAAAATAAGCCACTAGTTGCTTCCAGACATCCACCAATCGAGACATTAATGCTATCAAATTATAAAACGATTAGAACACATAAATTTATTTGTTTTTATTAAACAGTATTTTTTGGTCAAAATTAAAATAAAAACTAGATTTTTAATAGTTTTGAACTTTAATCTTAGCCTACATGTGAATCCTCTTCCTGCGTGTTGTACGTTGTCGTATTGTGCACTGATTCACGTTGTACCGTACAATCCAAATCAGCGTAACTCTTTGCATCGTTGGTTAAGCAAAACTGGGTCTGTGCTCCCAGAAACGGTCAACAACAAATATAACTTTTAAGTGAAAAATAACCATTGCCGTGAAATAATTGCCTTTCTTCACTCGAGTCTAAATCTTTATCAATAATTTGTTTTTAATTCGAAAAAATATTTTAAACCTTATAGAAAACATTTCATTTTAAGGTTAGCTGCTCAAACCATTTAAATAAATTAATATCAGCGATAAGTGTATAGGAGACTAAATGGGTCTGCCAAAATTTATTAACAAAAATAAATTTAAAATAACGTACGTAAAAACAAATGGTTTTACTGTGCATTTTGAAGTATACTTATTTTGGGGTCATAACAACTCAACAACACTTGTCCTGATGATGACAATAAATATTTTCGAAACGTCGACACATATAATTTAAAATTTGTGTTGTACTTTTATGACCGATCCTCGCAAACCCTTCATCGTTAAAATACAAAATATTATACTAATAACATTATCGTTAAATTTAGTTAATGTTAATTAAATTTGTGAATATTTATTACCTGATTGTTGTAGTTTCTGGGAAGAATTCCTCTACCGCTGTACTAATAGAGTTTCTCCTCTTATGTCGCTGCCAGAATCACTTGAATCACTGGATTCAGAATTTAAATGTATAACAAGTTACTCTACAGCGTCTTCTTGTTGCTACTCCTAGAGTTATTGGATTGTCACAATAGCGCTATCATGTTGGGCACGTATTATGCAAACGGCCGGCAAGTTTTTTCGAACTCTAGACCTGACGCCCGTCATTTCCCCTGATTATTATGCAAATAGTAAAATATTCTCGATACGCATCGTATTAATGTAAAGTGATAACTGTGTATTACTGCGTGATGACGTATGTAATTACTGACTTGTATTGTTTACTACAACAGTGTTTGTTAGGCGATATTTACGCCTATTGCTTGTAACATTGGTGTTTGTTGGATGATCGTAAATTAAAAAAATTGCTCTAAACAAATCTCCTTATTGAAACTGGCATTCATACAATACTTTAATTATGAATTTTTCTGGTGTTTAGTTACTTTATGTGTGTGGAAAATTTAGTCAGTCCAATTTCTGCCTGTATATGTATACATATTTGCTATATTGATGAACTGTGTATATAATTTTATGTGGTTTGTACGTATACATTTTTGCATGGGTGACGTTTGCCAATTACTAAAGTATAAACATACTATGGTTCTTGTAAGAAATAGGAAAATTATTTATTTTAACTCATGCCACCTTTTTAATTTTCAAATGCTTCATAACTGAAACTTGTGTAATTTATTTTGACGTTATCAAATGTCTATTATTTCATCATCCGTACGTAGTTGTAAACGGACCGATAAAATTTTAAACCCTGTAATTTACCGTATTGCAATTATTACTCCAATAGTTGAATGGTGAATACTGAAATTTTATTATAGACCGTTTCTAAGCATCGTTCAGAAAGGGAGTACTGAGGCCCTCCTCACGTTATTAAAGTCACGTTGTATTGAAGCCCTCCCCTTGGGTTACTTATTACCTTTGGTTTACCAACTCTCACTTACATTCTCTCTCTTTGACATGCAATACATATTTGCATACCTTAGGATACCTCTTTGCAATACACCTTGACTAGGACATCTATTTGCAAATTTGATTTACATTTACTAAATTGATATCTCTGCCGGTGTAAACACACATACATATAAACTATATGTGTATATCACGTTACTATGCAGACAATTATAAATTTGTTAGACAAAACACATTTGCCATAAACGTGTGTTTGTGTGCGCGGGCGCGCGTGTGTGTATGCGCGCACGCGTGTGTACGTGTATGTGTTTATTTGTTTACTAGTGTCTGTACAATGAGGAGTAGGAATGAAAGAATGAAAAGCTAGGGGAAAGAGATTTGTATGGGCGAAATATGGGGCGGTAACTAATTTAGCTACTACCGGTAGTTAACATTTAACGAACCCATTCAAGACTTCTGAACAAATTGAACGGCCTAGCAGATGTAGTTCGCAAAATGGTAGGAATCGATGTGGTCGTTAGAGAATTCACTGGCAAGAGTCGGGAATTCCCACTGCGCTCGAGTGGGACGCACCTCACCCGGATATCCTGGGCCGACTTGTGTTGCAAATTATTTCCAAAAAATGTCTTCTCGTTCTAAATGTCGGCAATGTAACAACTTTTCGACGCCCTAGGTACACAGAGAACCCCTAGTCCCCCCGCAGCTTTTGTGCCCTCAGTATAGAGTTGGAGGATACTTGAGGATTGCTCTGGTAGTGACTACTTGACGACAAGTGTAGCCACACATCTAAGGGACAGTGTGGCCCGGGTGTATCACTGAGAGAATGGGTAACGCTAAATTCGCTGGGATCCTACTATATCGTTAATTACAGCAACCTGCAAAACCTCCATGCCGTGAAAGAAACCTCGGCACGGGAAGCGTCCAGTTTACTGGTAAATACCAGTATGATCTCTTATACCCAACCGGCGTTTTCCATTATATGTGTATAAAGGAAAACTCTCCGAAAGCAGGGACAGAGATTTCAGATTTGTCGGTTCCACCAAATGTAACCCTAATGTCAAGTAATTAATACATGTCTTTCCCAGCCACGGATTCGCCACAACACAAATTGCACGTCGTGAAGGGTATACATCGGATAACATTTGTACTTTTGATGAGCGCGCTTGCATACACGTCGATACTATAAGCGTATTCGGACGACACTGTAAACATTTTTCCCATTGTTTAATATATATTTGTGTTTCCAAATATCTTCATAGATCCATTGTTGTTTAACTTAATATGTTTAAATTTCTTTCACAATTATTTGCCTTCTTCATTATCTTGTAAAACCTGAAATCAATTAAAAAATATAATCTCAGATTAATGTCAAAAGGATTAAGTGGACACTATAAACTAGCATGAGAATAACTCTTTAAATTGTTTCACTGTTAACGCTTTTCAAATTTTTTCGTTTGTACCGTGGTTTGTACTGTGCTAAGATAAAGTATATGATAGAATTTCTTACTCTGTCTAAATCCACCATCAGAATAACATAAAATTTATCGTTTTCTTAGCAATACTTTGCCGTCCTCATCATTCAACACTACAATCCTGACAGTCAGAATTTCTTTCATTATTCTGAACGCAAGTATTTGTGTGTGTCTGAGTGGGGGGTAGTAGTGATATAATTTAAAACAGTTTTACTGTATACCTACATAGAAATACTCAACTTAAAAACAACCCGTGTAGGTAATTGTTTTATACTGAAAAGTTGTTCAACAAAATATTATTTTAGATTTTAATATTTCTTGAAATGAAGACTAACGTTTTATTACAATTCCGTTCTTCCGTGTTAAATGTTGAATTAATTGAATTTTTGTCAGAAAGTGTGTCAGATATGACAAATCAGTAACTGGTCTATCATGGATTGTTTTGGGCCTACGATTAGAATATACTGCTGTAAACTAATAAAAAAGTTTTTCTACTAATAATTTTGTACAAACCACTATGTTGTCTTTGGTATTGACGAGCGCTTTCGGCAGTCAAGCCATCTTCAGGTCATTTACCAACCTGACCATAGGTTATAGTTAATCCCCAGGTCATAGGTTGGTAAATGACCTGAAGATGGCTTGACTGCCGAAAGCGCTCGTCAATACCAAAGACAACATAGTGGGTTGTACAAAATTATTAGTAGAAATATTTGAGACCACTAACACTTCAATACAACAATAAATTAATAAAAATGTAATAAATGTTGTCTTCAAATTGTCCGATACTTCAAAAAAACATTTAGGAACTAACTATTGCACGTTGATTTTTTTATAGCGTTGTCGGGAATCACATTCTTATATTTTATGTTAAAATGTAAGCATTGAAATCATTCGACTACCACGCTCTAGCCTTGAGATATGATAAAATGTTGTACGTAATATCAACAACAAAACTAATGTGTTAACAAGTAAAACATACAAACGGAACACTTACATTTATGGAATGCAATGTTTAAATATTAGTTTAAATTGTAGTTTACTGACAATTTTTCGAAGTTTGATTAGTTCTCTAATTAACTTTAATAACAAAATATGTATTGCAGCGTTACAAAATAATTATTGCATAGATAGGTATAATGAAAATATAAACACAGAGTCTATATCTGGAGGTAAGGAAATTTATTAACTAACACAATTATTATTCCTGTCTCATTAAATTTTTAAACATAAAATAATTTATTTGATTATTTGTCTTTAACTAAAGAGTTTATTGGGTTCTTATTTTTACAATCGATTGTTACTTAGGCCTATATGTCGAATTCCACAACCACCGTCAATGTCCGGCGATCAGCTGCTGTAGACGATTGACCTCAGCGTCGTTCACTTCTACGTGTCACACACACACGCGTTGCGGTTATCAAACTGTTATTGTTTATAAAATTATTTCAGGGGCTTTTGTAATTGGTGATTAAATAGATCTTGTGCATCGGGCTTATACACTCCCGACTCTTGAAGTGTTCTGGCCCTAGGCGGAAAATCTTGCACTAGCATGCAAAGCACTAATACTGATCTATTAAATTTTTTTGTATTTGAGTTCTTCGACTTGATAACGTATACGAAAACTCGTAACGTGTACCTAAGTTCTACGTCACATATAGAATAGACCTGTTCTGACACAAAAACTAGCGACAATCAGTACGACCTTCTATGACGAGACCTCAAAGCCAACTGTATGAAGTGTTCTCCGCAAAGGACTGACTCGAATAAATTTTAGACCTTCTGATTGTTTAAAATCTTAGCAGCGTCAATCATGATAGACTGACTTCAAGTTAAAACTCTGTCCAATTCTGCAAAGGCCTGTCTAGATTTAGTCTACAAATTTTATTACCCTCTTGCAGATAACAAGTTAAAAGAAGAATTAATTTCATAAAAAATACATTAAAATTATAGTTCTGCAGTATTGAATATATAAAAAACGTAGCCTTCAATACTGTGCATACTCTGTCTAAGTTTCATAAAGAAAAGTCAATTATTAATGAAGTTATTAAATAAAATGTGAATCACACGGGCACCCGCGCACTCACGCACTAACATTTTACTAGTCATGAGTATAAAATTATGGGTATTTTGACATAACTCATTATTTTACCAATAACTTAATTCAAAAGTTACATCTAATTTACAAAAAAAGGAACAAAATCAATTTATAACTTTTTTTTATCGTCAGAGAATGTGTTATAACACTAATATCCCTATTTGATGATTTCCTTAGCACGTGTTTCGTTGAAGTATTTAGACCTGTGCATGCTTACAAACAATTTCATGATTGTTCCAAAAATAAGAAATAATTAGAAGTTAATTTTGTGACTTGCAGATTCTGGCCTGAATATTCTAAACAAATGGCTGCTTTTTACAGTCAGATGTTGTTTTGTAACGGATTTATCAACCACTCTTATTTTTATGAAATATCTCAAGTAGAGGGAAAGTGAGCGTTAGAAAACACTTCCGGGTTCCAGTTGAAAACACTACCGGGTTCCAGTTCATGACGTCATAGAGGCACTGGCAGCTGGTGTCCGAGCTGTCCATGTGACGTCACTGTTTTGTGTGTGTGTGTGTGTGTGTGTGTGTATGTGTGAGTATGTGTGACTGAAACACTTCCGTGTTCCAGTTCATGACGTCATACAGAGGCTCAAGTCGCTGGCGTCCGCATGGCTAAAACCTGTTTCAAGACGTCACGGAGGCCGTGGTTTCTGCATGTTCAAAATTTGGTAGCCGAAAACAATGTGTAGCGGATGGGGGTACCCGGAATTCGGCGGTTGCCCGGACGCGCAGAGGCTATGTCATCGGGTACCGTTACTCGAAATTTTGGGGGCATCGGGTACCGTTATCCGAAATGTTTAAATCAACGGATGGGGGTACCCGAAATTTGTGGGTACGCCCTAACCGGGTTCCAGTTCATGACAGAGGCCCTGACAGCTGGTGTCCGAATGTTAAAACACTTCCGCGTTCTGGTTTATTTTGATGTAACAAAATAATCGTTCTCTCTCGAAATTTTTTTAATGTCAGAATTTTGGTACCCTAAATGATTAAAACAACGGATGGGGGTACCCGAAATTTGTGGGTACGCCCACATGACGCATGTATAAAACACTGGTTACGACGAAACAGGAGGCTGGGTGGATATGATAGCTGGTTCGACGACGACGTAGAGGGCGTGATGTCTGAAATGTTTAAATCAACGGATGGGGGTACCCGAAATTTTTGGTGTCTGAAATTTAGTACCCGAAATGTTTAAATCAACGGATGGGGTTACCCGAAATTTTTGGTGTCCGAAATTTTAACACCGGAATGTACGACCACATGACGCATGTGTTCAACTGTAACAATGGTATGTCATTGGATATTAATTTTTACATAAAAATAAATTACGGCCCCTCCGGGATTTGAACCCGGGACCTCCGGTACACCAAACCGGCGTGCATCCACTACACCAAGGGGCCGTTATCGCTTAACTGTAATTATTTCTGTACTTATACTTCTCATCTCTTACTTGTAACCATGAGGTGGACGAGTGATATCTACTGTCGTCCTATGTGTAAAATCATAAAAGCACAATATAAGTTTATTTATTATTAAATAAATAAACATTTCGTTATACTTTTATTTTTTTACCTCTCATCCTCTTCCTAGCAGCCTGAGGGAGGCGAATGAGAGCCTGCTACGCTTTTTTTAACGTGGTTTCCCCAACTTCACAGATTCGTAAAGCAGGCCTACTCCACGTTATCTATCGCTGTACTATTGACTAGTACAGTGGTAGATAATAATAAAGATACATTATGCAATGCTAAGCCAATGTGTAAAAGCAGTACATATTTTTTTATTTACTTTTTTATTTATTTTTTTTATTTTTTTAATCGGGTGAATATGTTGTTCATACATGATGCGTATTCACATTTGCTGTACCGTAATGAGTAATTTTCACACCCATACTGGTTCTTGACGAGTTTACAGGTATATCTACCGTGCCAGTGACCCGTCTCGAACTACCAGGACTACGTTTATGAGTATTTCTACCGCGACAGTGACGTAGTCAAGGTTAACATTCACGCACACACTACGGTACCTAATTCTACGTTTATGGACATTTCTGTCACGTAGCATTCACACTAACACCACGATGAAAACATGTTCACAACCGACTATATTTTATTTCGTTGCCGCAACCATTCTGCATAAAACAAAGCTTTGCGTAATGCACAGTGTAAGGGGGGAGTGGTAACGGGTTGACGATGAGGAACAGGACATTGTATGATGGGTACAAAGGATCTAGGAACTACAGGTGCTTGAATATCGTTTAAGTCAATCACCTCACCATGGTGATACAACTGTCGTAAGAAATTTGCCTTCTCAAACCCTTTTGTATAGACAACAGGATAATCTGAAAAAATGTCTGCAACGATGCGTACCATATTCTTGTACGGTACATTACCATCGTTCCATCGTATCCTGTGATAATGTGTTTCCAACCAGTCATTGATTTTTCGGAATTTCTGGTGCAGTCGTGCACTTTCGTATGGTGGAGCGAACAACACGATAACAAAACGTCCGGTTGTTATATCAACTGTAACGAACTCTTTGATTACATATTCATTTTTGTCACCGCGAAACGCTTCAAACTCGGCAATAACGGTCCTATTCAAGTTCATTTTTCCGAGTGACACATGTCCGCATCGAGTACGTTAATTTTTTCAAATTCCCCCTCTACTTTTCCTTCCAATACCAGTTCATCGTAAAGACGATCAAATGTTAGCTGTTGGTCGTGACGACTGCTTTCCAATCGAAAAAACGAGGGGAAAAAGAAGGATGGTGGTACATAACACCCCTTGGCTACTACCTGATTAATGTACGACTTGAAGTGATCTTGGTCATAAAACAAGCGAACAAGATATTTCTTTAATACTGTTAATAAACAACCAAAACGGATCCACTCGGGTTCTGTGAAAACAAATTTTTCGGTCTTACTACCTTTAATCCGAACAAACGTTTTCCCAAAGTTACGACTGATCATCACACTCTTCTTCTTTTCACGGTTTTCACGTTCTTCGTACAATAACATACTGGATAGTAACTGTTCACGAAAGATCAACAAGTAATTCCACTCAGAAAAGTCAAGTAATATACGTTTCTTTTTTCCGTTTGTAAACAAAACACCCGGTTCATAGTTGAGTTCTTTATACAGTCCGACGGTAACGAACTTAGAGTACGAGTTGATTGGATATGCAAGAGACAAGTAAACGTTATACTCACAATGGCTGCTGCTGCTGCTGTCACAGTCACCTTCCATCGTTGAAAAGGACTGAGGTTGTTGTTATGTAGAGATCGCTAATACCTATCTTTATAAACTAGTAGAGGGGAGAACAAGTTTTTTTATGACAAACGATGAACAGTATTCGACAACGCTGTGTACTGTACTATCCTATCGTGTATAATCAAAGCGTAAGCGGTGGTTTTATCTGGAAAATTGTTACTGGATTCAAATTCTAAACGCACATCAACGGCAGACGACTTGATTGGTTCTTCTTGTCTGGAACAATCGATGACAAACAACGGTGCTTTCGTTATAAATTCATTAGGTGTCAAAAGAGGCGCTCTGTTGCGACGGTCGTAGTATGATGTTTGGAAACGTGTATACATGTCGTAGAACAGGGCGTAACGTTTTTTATCGATATCCTGGTTCAGGTTATCGTACGGATAGTATTTATCGTTCAGAAAAAGCTTGACATTCGTTAAATTGCAGTGATCAAATTCCGACGCGTTTTTCGCTATATTGTTCTTCCTATCCGTCTGAAATATTAATATTACATACCGAGGTTTTTCCAACTGTGACGATGTCTTCAAGGTCCACGAATATCGATTTGTCGTCGGTAGAACGGGATACTCGTGCAATTCCCAACTGCGGAACGGCATCACTAGTTCATGATCCTCCTCGATGTGCTCCAATAGCGGTATTCGGTACTTGTTTGACACGCGCACATAGGGCATCTTCCAGTGTACTTTGTTTATTACGAGATTACCGTTTGCAGTTGCACCCGATTCTTTTAGCACCATTGCGTTCTGATCGGTAGAGGTACGCAACAGAATCAATTCTTGCTTAACGTTCAGCATGATGCGTGTATAGTCTTCGTTGAAACCGAGTAGCATTTTCAACGGAAGACAAAACGTAAAATCACCGGTACTCTCGTGTACTGTCAACGACTCGTCGGTTGTCGTCACCCATCCTGCATTGATTAGATGCTTTCTTTCATGCTCATTGCTCGATAGTAACAATTTCACAGTGCTCGTAATTCCAACGTTTTTTGTACGATCCACTTCCACACCGCACACTTCGTAACGGATCTCCTCAAACAAGAAAGCCATTGCATTGTTGATTAATTTCACGTTCAACGCTGTGTCGGTAGCGTTAACCTTGGTCAATGTTCCTTCGATGTACAGAAAACTCTCCGCCGGTAAAGTGAAAACATCCTGTTGTTGGATGGGTATACGTATTTCATCGTTGTTACCGTATCGGGTGGAAGCATACGGTGCGTGCGTACGATATTCGAACTCAACGATTCTGTTATCGAAAGCCGCTCCTCGTTCGATAGCTAGAATTTCACCCGACATTATTTTAATCGTATAATTTGAATCCAAGTGAAAGTAAGAAACGCTTGTTCCTTGATGTCAATCGCTTCAACGTTGAACACCGACTACCATGTTTCTTTCGTACACACTCCCTTTTTACAGGTGACGTTTGTCCGAAATACAATCCCATATTTTCAGATGCAGTCGTATCGTGATAACTTCACCGCGAAAATCGACTAAATCCCCGTCCTGATCAACGAGAGACAAAATTATGTTGTCTACACGTTATACGTTTACCGGTAAGTATATTACGTTTGTCGGTGTTTCAACTATTTTGAAACCTGGTGCCACGGTCGGATAAAACGAATGCAACGTGTGCTGGTCCTGGCCGTCCTTCTACGCACCCTGTACGATATTACTCCGTACGTGAACGGTGTTAACTTTGATTATGTCAACGGGTACGTTCGACTCGTGTGTTATATACGCTTCCAGCTGCTGATTCTCCTTGAATCCTAACATACTTGCAATGGTATTCGGTGTATGCGAAAAGTCGATGACATGCTTACAGTAAATTTCACACTTTAATGTGTTGTTGTTTGGACGTAAACTGATTGTTCTCTCGCCTAACTGTTTCTGCAGATACGTTTCGATATCACTGATTTCGTAGGTGCCGGTAGGCAACTTGATGACGGACCACTGATCCTTGGAAATTTTTACTGGAAATGCATTATTTTTTCCTTCAGTAACGTTTGGTATTGAATTATACGATGTAAAATCCAATAGTCCAACGTACCATTCACCGTATAACTCGAGAGGTGGGAAAAAGTTACACACGAGATTCGCAGCGTCGGTACCCGTCACGGTGACCGTTAGCGACGACATGCTGAAGTTTACTGATCAGAAGACGATAAAAAGTCTAAACATAAATGACCGCAGATGACCGTGTTAGGAGGTTGCTTCCGTTCATAGTTGTAACGAACGTCGGCTGTATCACCAAAATATTGCATCAGCTCGAGAGGTGGACGTAAATTACCGAACCCGTCAAAATAGTGTACTCGATTTCCACGCTTCTTGTAACATACCCAGTGGGTTCCCGGTCCGCTCTCGTCGTCCAAATTTACGATGACGCTTTCGTTCTTCCACGGCGCTGTATCCGGTAATGCGTTACGCATGTAAACACCTCTAAAATACGGTATGTTTAGCTTTTTTGCGTATACACGTAATTCATCTTCGGACAACGGGCGGAGCGGTATGTGAATTAGTTTTTTCGGTACGGACGTAGATACAATCCGGACGCAGTTCTCTTCTTTTTCCTAGCGGTTCGGACAGTTCTCTTCCTCCTCTTCTTCATCCCACCACCAGCACCACGACCACGACTACTCACATTCTTTTTATTTTTACGACGTCGACCGCTTCCTATTGCTGATTTTGCTTTCATGGCCGCTGCAACTGCTGTCGCATAAGCTCGTTCGCTGATACCCGAATCCAAAGCCTTTACCCGTCCCCACGCTTTTTCCGCGAGTTTACGATCTGCAATACGTCTACTTTCGTTGTCTTTGTATTGAGCGTAAGCGATATCGTGTTCGCGACAGGCTTCGTCTAGTTGATTGATTCCACGATCACCACGCGCTAATCTTTCTTCGAGTTTCGTGCCCGGTCCACAGAATCTGTAACCCGGCAGATGTAATTCGACAGGTAGTGCGTCCACCGCTCGATTGATAACTGACGAAACAACGGACGGTACAACGTTTTTAAGCACGTTTCCGACGCCCCACCCCTTTTTCCTCTTAACGTTGTTGTACATCGTAAACCGATCTCCAGTCTTTCTCTTCTATGTTTTTATCGTATTCATCTATTAACCTTCTTATTTCCTTCGTGTTGAGTGTCCACTCGTCTTCTGAACTACGTGGCTTAGACAATTTCAATAAGTAGTAATCCAGTTGATACTGAAATGTTTTAACGACTTTATACATCTCGCTCTTTACGTATCATCTCACGTCATTTAATTGTTGTAAGTTAACAGCATCGCTCTCCGCAAAACCATCCGCTACGTCTGTTATTCTCTTTTCCGCTGCTTTGAAAACACCATCTTCGCCCAAGCTAACGGTGTTCTGCAACATGTATTTTACGTTAACCGCGTCATCTCCAAAAATCGGTGAACTCACTCCCGACAACCAGCTCTGCCCAAACAAATAGCTGTTCGATACTTTTTTAATGACGTTCGAGTCTACATAGTTTTTGTTAACCGCATCGGTCGCTTGTTCCGGACTTCGAACGTTGATTACCCATCGATCTCGTGCATCGATGACCTCACCTCTCTCTTGACTCGAGTGTTGTATACAGTTGTCATCAACGTAATATTTGTTGACTACGTCTTTAACGTCTACAGGAGTATCAACATTTTTCAATCTACACCCTTTAACGTCCACGCTTTTACGTTCATCATCGAGTAGCAGACAATGTGTTTGCATATAAGTCAGAGATACAGCATCCTTTGCTGCATCCGGTTCGTTCAGATTGCGGATCTTTTTGTTTTCAACATCTATATGCCCATCATTCGTAATCTTAAATCCTACAGTATCGCGTAATTGTCTTTTTGTTTCTCGTCGCACGCTCACGGCGCTTTGATGTCTCCCGAACTTGTCCACAACCATTGTACGACTGCACGCTACAAATGATGTGCTAACCGTTTTAAGTAACGACACTGTGGTGACCATCGCGTGTGTAACACAATCGGATCGTCACCCTCTTTCCAACGAAAGATTTCTATACCGCAAAATGAACATCGAACCCTGTCAATTTCATTTGTGTAATGAAAGCCTGCGGCAACCATAGCGGTTGGACTGATGAAATGCACAGGCCATGATGTAAAGGTTTTCAGTCTTTCGTTTTCGACTTCAAAGTCAGGTGTCAAATCTAACCCGCACATGTTGACAGTGTTGACGTCAATGAGTTGTTACACCGACGTTCATAAAATTTATACGATAATGTTGGCTTTACGTAATTCCTCCACAACGGAGATGATTTCGTTGTCGTGTCCGGTGTGACCGGCGCGTTTTGAACTTACCAGCAGTCTCAACCGTTCAACCAGTTTGTTGGGATCGTTCCAGTGTACGTAATCGATACCACGTCCGCTGCGCGGTGGGAACAATCGGGCGATTATCTCTCTGTACTTTACACCTTTGTTTGTATTTATTTTAGCACCGGGTAAATGATAATGTTTATGTGCGTTAGTGTCCGACAGTATAGATTTGTACGCTGCTAAATCGTTTTCATCATAGACGCTCTTGTTGGGTTTTTTCATAAACATAAGTTCGTAGAGACCCGGTGTACCCCTGTATCGTTTTCCAGCTATGTAGAAGCTGTCGTCTTGATTGATCTCCAACACCGAATTTCCCACCATCCATTTGTCTGCAACGTTACGGATACCGTACGTATGATCCATCTTTTTGTCTCGATCATCAGATAAAGCGAGTAGTAAGTATTTCCTCGGGAGCGGACCTTCGACAGACGTATTCTTGTGCTTCCTGTCGACCTTCGGGTGTTGCTAAAAACTCTTCAAGAGTCACGTTCGATGTTTCGACATCAGGAGTTTGTGCCAACACTTCCGTTCTAAGGAATCGAGGTTGTGATGGTGGTGGTGTCATCTCGACAGCTGTCTTCGTATCTTCATCTTCAACATTTATTTTTTTAATTTTATCACCGGAGACATTCAACTTTTCCGAAATCTGGGTTAACGGTTCCAAAAGAGGTTTGTACTTTCTCGTTAACGCTTCATCGCTCTCTCTGATGTCATGTTTCAACGCGCGATACTTTTGTCTTATGTTATCGCTAATTGCATCGATTTCATGTGTCAATTGCTTGTCATCCATCTTGACACTGATGACTTTCTCGCACAAACTATTCTATTTATGTATAAAACGATCGAAACCCACTCTGTATCTACCCGCGTTTATCGGTGAGTCCTTGTTGATGACTATGAATCCGTAACGATCCTTCCACGCTTCGGCGCACATCGCTTTGAACTCTTCGTATTTCATATCTGTGTTAACGTGATCGTTGTAAACGTGACGTAAATTGATATCATCTTGCCTGAAAAAAACCAAGAAATTGGCATTATCACGCACCAGTTGCTTTGGCACCAGACTGTACGTCTGACAAAGGTACAAAGTGTCCACACCGCTATGCCGTCCCATAGCGAAATATTTTCGTATGTTATTCTGCCGTTCACATACCACATCATCGAACAACATGATTGAATTAGGTACAATTTCGTGCGGAGGTGGTACTTCATCGTTTTCACTGTATGTGAAGTACATCATTCCTTCGTCAGCGAGAGCATTAAAAACGTCTTCCAACATACGATATTTTGGTTGAAATAACGATTTGGAGAACACGTACAGGTTCTGAAATCGCAGTCCGTTTGAATCGAATAACATGTTAAAGGCAACGTTTGACTTCCCGCTACATGACCCGCCGCACACGATACATCGAACTGTGTTTGGAAACAGTGGACTGTGTTTATTATATGCAACTTCACCGTTGTACTTAGCAGAGTCTACGTTCTTAACATTTAACTTTAACGATTGTTGTTCAATCTTCATGTTAACTCGTTTACGTTTGGTTAAATACTGTGGTAATGTTATTATATCAGATCTTTTTTATGTATCCACGAATCGTGTTTACCGTCAAAGCCGAGCCAGCGCACTCGCACGCGATCACCTTTACGTTGTAATATTTTCTCAACGAGATACACATCACCAACGCTGGTTTTACTCAATTCTTGTTCATAAAACCCACCTTCCACAACGTCACCCGTGTGATCTTTCAACAAGTACGTAACCGGTACGGTTGGCTGAACTCTGTGCACTGTATATATCTCGTTCGTCCAGTTTGGTGTATAACCTTTAGCGAATGTGATTTTGTATTTACTGATACGCACTCGATCGCCTATTTTAAACTTATGTTTCTTGCTCACTTTCCGCGGTACGATATTTTTTCTTATTCGTTCCAACACAATTTGCTCGTTGCTCTTGTCGACTTGTCGCGGCTTCATCTCTATAGTTCTATGCACTCTGTCGTTGTATTCCATCACCAGTTTAGGCTAAAGCGACAACCACCGATAATGGCCTTGCTCGCTGAACGCGCGGTACATGTTCGTTTTCAACGTACGATTAAATCGCTCTACGATGGACGCTTTCTTCTCGCTATACGTTGAATAGTGTTTGACGTTGAATCTCTTTAGTAAAGCTTGTACGGTAGTGTTAAAGTACTCTTTCCCCTTATCCGTTTGCAGGTATTTCATTTTATTTTTTACAATTATTGGTTCGAGAGCATGTGCTACTTCAACACCCGATTTAGTTTTTAAGGGAATCGCATATGCATACTTGCTAAATGCGTTTATTACCGTCATTAGATATTTGTACCCCTTGTTCAACTTGGCATGCGGTATCATTTCCACCAAATCCGCTTGGTAGAGATCGTGTAACCCCTTCACCTCCACCGCACGTCTGGGAAAGTTCCTTCTCACCGGTCTGTGCAATTCCTTTGCAATAGTTTTGCGTACGTTTTCCATATCGCCACCCGAAACGCGAATCGCAAAATTTTGGTACGAGATATACCGTTACGTTTTCACTGAACCTCACCGACTTCATCGTCGTTACTGACAGTGTGTTGCTCCTGCAAGCGAGTCTTATATCAACGTATATCGAAGGCATAATTTATAACGGATTTTCTCGCTTGCTGAATTATCTCGCGTCTGGGTTGACAGAGTTTATAATGACCGTACGCCAGTGTTGTTTCACCGTCATCCAAGACATATCGTTTGTCATCGTATGGTGACAGCGATAATTTTGTAAGCTTTCTTGTGTATATGTTATGTTTTTCGCTTTGGATAGTCTGCGCCGTAGTATAAGTTTGAGAAGTGGTCTTTACACATTGTTTATAAAGTTGATGTTTCAACTGTGTAGCTATCGCGGAACGTGGCACACCTTTCGCTACCTTTTTCTCTTTATCGTTTGCCGTAACGAATGAATAACATTTTGCGCGCAACCCGACAAATTCAAGTACCGGTATTCCATTTGTTTCGTCTTTAAAAGTACCCAACTTTTTCTTGTTTGTTTCACTATAGCACGGATGTGCCTTAGGGTACTCCGACGTGTCAAAGAGTTCGAGATGCTCCTCCATGTCTTTGTACACATCGTCGGTGCGAATGTCGTACAACAGAGAGTCAGTGTCCGTCATACATAGACGTGCACGTGACCCGTACGTATTCATCGTGAATCCGTAATGGAACCGATACATAATCAGCTTACTAATATCCAATACACTGAACCCAACGTACAAAGGTCGGTTCAGTGTAATGGATATTTTTTTCATCGTGAGACCTACCAGGTCCTCGTTATAGATGAAAAAATGTTGTAGCCTGGGGTTAGCGGTTAGTTTGTGAAGTTTCTTCTCGTTTGGAACTAACTTGAAATCGATTCGCTTCCGTACGTTTTCCAACGATTTTCCGTACGGTGCGTTATTCATTAACTTAAAAAAGTCTTTTTCAAAGGTGTTTCTGGCTTCCTTTCGTCGCTCCGTATTAAAATCGATGAAAGGTTTCAACCATACGCACTGTGTGAATGCTAACACACGGTGAATCGCTTTCAACTCCATTCCTAGTTCGAGGTAGAGTTTCAATGTTCTGTAATGAACAATGTATTTTGTCTTGTCCTCGAGGGACGTTATCAGTTTCTCTACCTTACCGTTACTGCACACAAAGTCTTTTAACAGCTTCATGCGATAGCAGTACGGTGAAAGCATACTGTCCGTAATAGTACGCTTTTCAGGTGCTAAAGGGTAGTCACTGTGTAAGTCGTGTAGGTAATGTGGATACCCCAGATCGACTTCCAGGATATAACCGGTGTCACCATCGTCGCGTAACGTGTGCACGTTCAACGTATCGATCACTGTACGTTCCAACCATCGAAAACCGGACAGTGGTAAAGGCTGTGTCATAGCCGTTCCGTACAGGTTGGTACAATCGAGGTAAAGTAAATAGTTATGCGGCTTGCTTGCGTCATAATCGGGAATGTACGGGTTGTTGGCCTTGGCGTACCTACTAGAAATTGCTGCTAAGCCGCCACGGATACCTCTTTCGATGTACAGGTGTACGTCTATATCGCGGAGTAACTCTAACCTAACTCCTGTCATTTTCAGCATCGCGTTCCACGCTAAACCGGCGGTGGTAAAAACGTTACACGGATCGAGTTCGTAGTACTGTAGGCTCATGTTTCGAAAGTTTTCAAATACATCAGCAAGCAGTAGTACATCCGTTTTTAAATAAAGGTCATGATAATCACCGAACGTTTGCATGTCGAAAGCCGACCAAACCGCTCGAGCGTGCGCGTAATCTTCTTCGTTTATATCCGACTCTGTCAACCCGTTGTAAAAATGTTCGCGGTCCGGTAACTGCCTCTCGTCAAATTTTGAATCGTCCGTAACGTATTCGTAAGGGTACACGCCTTTACGCAACAGTAAATTAACATTACGCGTGTAAAATTGATTAAGGATTTTAAATTTATCCGCGGATAAGTTGGAGACGAGTTTTTCAAGTGACGCGTTCATGAACCGCAGAGAATCGAGAAACCGGAGCTGACCGAGTGTAACGGAGATGTAACGTTCGGTTGTAGTAGCGATACACGTTATTTCATTTTCCTTGTACTTTCCGAAACCTTGCATCAAATGATGCGAGTCATAGCCACTTAAATTATGGAAAAAAACCGGAACGTGTGTTGGTATTTTGTAATTTATATTACACGCATTGTGAGCAGCGCCTAAATAGTTTCCCGTTATGTGGCAATGGTTTCGAACCGTGTCGTCCGTTAACGGCTGCTTGCACAGATGACAGTGCGTAGCGTTTCGGAATGACCGTTCATCGGCCGCTGTCATTTGGATCGGTTTATTAAACTTTCTATCGAGTCGTTGAACGTCGACTAAAAGCACACGAAGGAACGTGTCCACCACGTCTTTACCGCGGTATATTACAGGTTCCTTGACAGCGTTTCCCATCCAGTCAACTATCACATAGCAGAAACTGGCTGGTATATGATGTGCCACGTTTTTACCGGTGGTCGGAACAATAAACGATTCGAAGTCAGCGTATACCGTATAAGGTACGCGGTGACAAAGTGAAAAGTTTTTAAAATACATCCACTTTTCGTTCTCGTCAGGAAGTTTTACTTTCTGTACTGCATGCTGAGAACAGTTGCGTTCGTGTTCTTCAACTCGTTTTCGCGCCGCGTTAGTATCTTTGTTGTCCGAAAATCGGTGTAGACAGTAGTTGCAGTAAAACGAAGCGCCGTTTCGTTTTGACAACGACGAAAGCATACGCGAAAGGTTCCGTATAAGGCAGTAGTGAGTAGTGTTCGCGTCGGACAGTAGCAGTAGGTTTACGTGGTACTTTCGACCGCGGTGTTCAGTAATACGTAAAGGATATACCTCGCCTTCGTAGCCAAAAACGTTAACGGATATGTTTTCGTTTAATTTTTCAAAACGTTTTATCTTATTGACTGCGACGGGATAAGGTATGTCCTTCATGTTTATTTCTTCTTCGTACGGAAGGTAATGGCTAACGCGATGCGGGTTACACGCGATCGGGTGTATACCGGCGAGCACAGACCACAAGAAACACTTTTCATCTTCTAAATTTTTCACATTAATAATTCCTTTCTTACTGTGTGACAATTTCGATGGTGTAGGTAGAAAGCTCGACCCCACAAGAGGATTGTATTTTGTAATATTTATTTCCACCGACTCGACACCATTTTCGACCCACCCGCTTCCGTCACGCGTGAATTTGTCAACGGATTCCATTATTTTGTCGCTAGCTATCGAATACTGTTCATCGATATCGTCATACTGTGACTTAAGTTCTGTACGTGATCTAAATACCGCATTACAATAAATATTTTCGGTGTTTATTAATTTTTTAAAAGATACACGAACTGCTAAATACCACTTTATATAATTATTTAATGCAACGGCTTCGCTACAAATCTTATCAATAACCGTGTGTTTGTAATCTAATAATACTGTTTGTGTGTTTAGTGTATTGTCAAGTATCATAAATTTTATAGTAATTACATTACCATTGATAGCACGGTGTTCGCTGTTGCTGCCGCCGCTGCTGCTGCTGCTGTCGGTCATTGTGAAAGGAGTGAGGCCGGCGTCGCGTAGTCGGTTCCCTATATAGACAGTCCGGTGACCGGTAACGCTGTCGCCGCGCTCCGCTCGCGAGGAGCAGCTGCGCGGGGTGGGGTGCGGGGTTGTCGTGACCGATGCGCTGTGTGCTGGAGGTGCGGGGTGGGGGTGCGGGCTAGGATGTCATCGTCCGGTCGTGACCGATGACGCGCGTTGCGGAGGGCTGGGTGGGGTGGGGAGTGCGGTGTAGGAAGCTGACGTCCGTGACCGATGCGGTGCGGGGTAAAGGTGTGGGATGGTGGTGCGGGGTAGGGAGCTAGGTTGCAGCCGGTGTCCGTGACCGAGAGGTAGGCGAGGTGCGGGGTACAGGATGCCGGCGACCTTGACCGAAGCGCGCTCGTTGAGTCGCCTCCCACGGGATGTAGGGTGCGGGGTACGGGGGGCTGGGTTGTACGACCGGTCGTGACCGAAAGCAGATGGTGGCCCGAGACGACGCGGGGTGGGGTGCGGGGTGACCGTGACCGACGGACTCGAGTGGGGTGCGGGGTGGGGTGGGGTGGGGGAAACCCGGTCGTTGCGGAGCGACAGACAAAGTAATTGAACAAAATATGTAGGCGAGGTGCGGGGTGGTGGTGAGGCTTTGGGTGCGGTGTGGGGGTTCGGGGTAGGATGTCATCGTCCGGTCGTGACCGAAAGCAGATGGTGGCCCGTGACGACGCGGGGTGGGGTAGGAAGCAAAATTATAGCCGTTACCGTTGCGGTGGAGGTGCGGGGTAGGGTGTCGTGACCGAAGGAGATGACGCTTTAGAAGGAAGGAACGTGGTCGGGGGAAACAGAATAAATACGCCAGTGTTTCCCTGTGCAGTCATCAGTACTCGCCATGGAAGGAATCGTTGCGAACGCGAAGACAGTTGAAAATTTTTTACCAAAAAGAGACTTGTCAAGTCTTTCTTTAGGAGTAAAGTATCATATAATTCACATGAAATTTGTGAAAACGAAATTCGGGGAGTCAGTTGTGGTAGATTTGGAAGATACCGGAGCCTGTCCTCAGCCGGAGGATAAACTTTTCTATGAATACCTACCTAAAAGATGGTGTGACGTATTTACAGAGGAGCAATTGAAAGCTGTGAAGCCTTGTGTCCTATCACTATGCGTAACCTCACACACTCCGCTGGCGAACGAGAAAGTGAGCGTGCAGTTGGATATTGATTATGTGAGTATGATATTTCAGTACCACTAATAATTACTTATACAGAAGTGGTTATGTATTAATTTTTTCTCTTTTTTTCCAGACCAAATAAACGAGAACAGGATTGATTTATTATAATAATAATAGTAATAATAACATTAATAGTAAAATGTTTTTAAATGATGAAGTAGACTTCTCTATTTTTTTTGTCGTTTTTTAATGTTAACTATTCATTTTCAGAGAAAGAACAAGGTGTTGCTTGGATCTAATATTGTAGAAAAACTTTTAAACAGAGAAATAAATGGTAATAATAGATTATATTGTCAATGCAACATGATTAAATTCGATTATAATTTTAGAAATAATCGTAAGACACTGAGTAGATGGATATCAATACGAAACGAAAAGAATATTTGCAAAATGAAAGTATTTATTCGTAATGAGTTTTTCAAACTCTTCAAAACATCAATTAGTTATTGTAACAACCATAATATTGAATATCTTCAAATAAAAGATTTGCTAATTGCTAAAACAAAGCTGGTTAATCAGATATACTATATGATGTATAATTTTACTGGTACAGCGTATACCTCGCTAGTAAAAAAATATGAGTGGTCAAGGCATGACTCTAGCGGATGTCCGCTTCGTAACCGTTGTCGCGTCTGTTGTTATCTAAGATATCAAAATGACTTTAATTCAGAATACATGTTTTTTTAATACCACACTAACTATCATTTGATGTGTCTACATTCTTTTGTATTTGATCAAGTATTATTAATTGTAGGAAATTATATTCTATTTTTAATTATTAAAAAACGTATGTGGTTTATAACATAAAAAGTTGAGATAAACAATCATTAAAGTGTTAGTTAAATTTTTATGTATAATTAAATTTTTTAAAAGATTTCTCTCATAGTTACAGAAACCTTGTTTCGATGTTATGTGTTTGTGCGAATGCGAGGGAGATGTATGTCGTTCACCACCATATGGTGACCACTGTAACATTCTGAGTGCTTGTGAGTGGAGAGAATTTACACTCTGAAGAACAATTGTTTTAAAAAATTATTTTGACGAAAAAATGTAATTGGTTAAGGCATAATTCCACTGGATGTGCGCTTTATAAGCGTTGTTACCACTGTTATTATCTAAAATACTAAAAAGAGTTGAATTCAAGGTTTTGGTGTACCATTTTACACATGTAGTTAACACCATATTAATTATCATTTGATGTGTGTCTACATTCAGTATGTTATTATTAATATATTACACATCAACATTGTAATATTGTATGTTATTAATTATTATTATTATTGTTAGACATATAAGGCTTGTTTTGGTTGTAGTAAATGTAATTATTATTTTGTTAATTATATGTGTGTGTGTGTATGTGTGTATATATACATATATATATATATATATATATATATATATATATATATAGAGAGAGAGAGAGAGAGAGAGAGAGAGAGAGAGAGAGAGAGAGAGAGAGAACCTTCAAGGCTGCAAAAGAGAGAGAAAGCGAGAGAGAAAAAATATTATTTTGTATAATTATGTAAATATATATATATATATATATAACAAAACATTGTTATCAATGTTTATCGTTCTAACTGGAGTACGCATAATAAGCGTTATCTGCTACAATTGTACATTTAGAAGGGTACAGATAAGATTTTATATAGCAAACAAAACAGATAACAGTCCACCTGCATAAATATGTATAATTTTGTCGGCACATGTCAGAAGTGTTTTAAAACTTAAATAATAAAAAAATGACAAAAGATTAAGAAGAACTAGGTTGACCAGTGAATAGTGCGGAAATGTAGCTTTATTTAGACACCAAACACATAACGAGATAGTGAGAGTGTCGTGAACTATAAGCGTTTTACTATTTCACACCTTTCGCGGTGCTAATTAAAGATCGCGTGTATACATAGCTAATAACTGTGTTCAAGACACGTCTAACAAACAACTTTGTTACCTAAATAAATAAAGGATTGGTGAGGTATTCGCCGATAGAAACTCATTTGCACACGTGGCTTTGCCCTATAAACAGTGAGCCAAAACGAGCATCTGGCTCATTCATAAAGTATTCGTTGAGTCGTACACACGGAACGATACGCTGTAGAAGACGCTTCAATGAGACCGGCAGATACCTGAGTTACTACAACTACGTACTACGGACATCAGACTATACCCGAGGCCAGAGACGCTGTGTCCATGACGATAAAGGAACGACGCCTAGCCTAGCTGTTCATACACCGCTAAGCGACGCTGACGGAGGTTTCGAGAGGAATAGCTGTACTCAACGCCGACGCCTGAGACCCGTGTACATCTGTGTAACATGAAATCATCAAAACAGGTGACCTGATATGGTTCAGGGTTCATAATAATGTTGTAAAACACAAAAAATAAATGAAAAGCCGCTATAAGCGAAATTGAACAGTTTTAAATAATTGATAAACATTTAATGATATAGGCGGTATGACTAAAGCCTAAAGACACTTTTAAATGTTGTACTGTATATCATATAGAGACATTTATTCTAAAAGACAGAACATTTAGATAATGTGTGATTATTATAATAATATGTTAATAAGAGTGCAGAAAGACTCTAAGCAAATGTTTTCATGAGATTGTGCACTGTATAAAAAATTATATTTGATAAATTAAATGTGATAAATTAAGGGAGAGTGCAGAGAAGCTCTAAGAGTGTTTATCAAGATATTAGATGACACAAATTTTATTGTTTCATATTAATTATTGTTGATGGCCAAGCAGGCTGAAGAGTAGAATAATTAAAAGGGAGTTACCCTTAATAAAAGTGTTTATATTAATAATAATTACCATAGAGATAACGATAAATATAACCCTTGTTATGTTCATTTAAAAAGTTCGTACTTTATTTTTTCATGTATAAAGAACAGGGTTACGGATTTCATAGAATGAAATCAATTCAGTATTTCCATTTTATTAAATAATTAAATTCAATATAACAAAATGATTTTTATAAATGAATTATAATTACAGGCAGACAGTGTGAAACTGCCCATATATGTGTGTATATTTCCATGTTATATGTTTTGTGTATATACTGTGTATTGTATGTCTTATTTTCAGGAACTTATAAATTATGTACTAAGATATATGATTTTAATATGTGATTGTTAGACGTAAGCATTATAACAATATATCACTAGAGAAAATATGTGTAAAGTAATATTCAAGAAAGAATATAAATTAGTGGAACCCGCCGTAAATTGTGTTAAATATTTGAAATTCTTTTTATTATTATGATTTGTTTAAAGATAAGCACCTTGAGGGTGACAATTATAATCATTGGAATGATAGACTAAAAAGGTAGTTTTCATTTATTCACAATTTATACAACTCAGCTTCCTAAAATAATTCTTTTGGAAACACATCGTCCCAACTCATTACCTGATACCTAATAAGCCCAAATCCCACACCTAATAGCCGGCAAAGCAGAAAAGTACCATATACTGCAGGTAAGTGTTGGCATGGTATACCCTAACCAGGTCCATGTAAAACTCATAATCCATAATGAAAGAAATCATAAAAAGATGTGTTGCAAAAGAAAATGTCGCTTCCAACGTGGGGCACGATTAAATAAATAAATAAATAAAAAAAAAACATAATACGAAAAAAATTAATAATTAGTAAGAAGTTAAATAAATATAAATTCACGTAGAACAAATATTTAGAGTTGATGTGTAATTATTATAAAACGTGCATTTATATGTTGAATGTAGCTGATAAGAACGTACAGTTAGCGTTATCAGTAGAGTAAACAAAGGGGAGCTTAGATAAATATTGTGGTTATCAGAAACTGATACTACAGGCGCCCAAGATAATGGTTGTATGTTGATGAATAAATGACTACCAATACAGTATTTAATAATAATCCAAATAATTAATAATATACAAATTAATAATAAATATTTTAAAATCGGTTCACCAAATTAAAATTAAACATGGCACATAAACAAGAGGTCAGTTTAGCCGACATAATGAAGAAGTTAGAAGCCAGCAACGCTGAAAACGTAAAAAGGTTTGAAGAAATAAAAACTAGTGGTGCTGAAACTATGAGAAGATTGGAAGCCAGCAACGTTGAAAACGTAAAAAGGTTTGAAGAAATAAAAACTAGTGGTGCTGAAACTATGAGAAGATTGGAAGCAAGCACGTCAGAAATTCAGAAACTATACGCGTATAATGCTGAAAGTAAGGTAGAAATTATGGAACGAATGGAGACCTTAGAAGGTAAAGTTAAAGAGTCTCTAAAACAACAAGCGGTGGTGATGAATGAAAATTTCGAAGAGCAGCGAAAAAGACTACAACAAAATTTTAAATCTATGGCCGACACACTGGACCAGAAACTCGAAAAAATTACGCATCGACAAGATACCAAGATACAAGTCATCAGCGAGTTGGTGCAGAGTAATGTCAGGAAGACCATGAAAATTGAAGAAGAAACAAAAAGTCTCGCCGCAGCAGACGACACCATCAAGAAATCCATCCAACACCATGACAACAGGGTAGATCAGCTGGAAGTCAAGTTAAAAGGTGAAGTAGACCGACTTACACGAGAAGTGAGAAGACTACCAACACAAGCGTTAGTATACTCGACCGTACCTAGAGAAGAGAGACCCATTAACTATTTTAGAGGATCCAGAGGGGAAAATCCCATTGAATTTCGTATCAAATGTGAGAAAGAATTGGATAGTATTGGATCTATTCTCAGTGACAAAGATAAAATAGACTTTGTAAGCCGTTACTTAAAAGATGCAGCAGCCAGTTGGTTCACGATGGTGAATGACGATTTAAAAACGTATGAAGAATTTAAACTAGCATTCGAACGGAGGTATTGGAATGAATACATACAAATGAGAATACGAAATACACTGGAATTTGGTAAATATAATCCAGGTAAGCTGTCTGAAGATGAATACGTCATTATGTTAGTAGAGAGGAGTAAACATTTACGTCCCGCTTTAACACAAAAAGAATTAGTCATTAAGCTTGCTAATCATTTCAGCAGGAACATCCAACTAGCTATACATGTTCAGGGTATAGCTACCATTGAAGATCTATTAATACTTTTAACACAGATGGAGGGTGTAATCCGTGAACGAGACCCACCAAGAGGAGTTCAGCGAGATAACCGGAACCAAAATCAAGATAGAGGTACGTGGTATTCGCAAAGATATCGCCAAGAAGATAAAGGCAGAGAAGATAGACGTACAGACGATGAAAAATATCCGAAAAACAAAAATGTATCATATGATAGACGCCATGAAGATGGACGAACATATGAGAAGCAGGAGCAAAATAATGAAAGAGGTAATTACAAAGGAGGTTACCGATGGCCGAATTCGTCGAAACGATTTTCGAAACCATGGACATCCGATAGGAATGAAAATACGCAGGCGATTACCGTTGAGAAAAAACAGAAAGAGACACCGAGAAACACTGATGAACGTAATAAACCGTCCACATCGAAGACTGAAAATCAATGACTACATTCTGGAGTCTGTATAGAAACACATGAAGCTAAACCACAAGATGTCAGGGTACTTAGCAACATAACATACAAACCCGAGAGAGAAGTACAAGAATTACTACGTAATCTCGCTAGAGAGCAAGATAAAGATCAGCGATTACAGAATATAAAAAATAATCCGTTACCTATAAATTATTGTGTGAAAGATGGAATTTTATTTAAGCTTATTAATTATGATTGGAAAGTTGTGCTATCTCATGACATGTTACAGCAATTAATTATGCCATGTCATCGTAGTCTAGCTCATGCATCTCCATTGAAGTGCTATTTAACTATGAAAGAAGCCTTCACCTGTAATAATATGTTCAGAAAAATTAAAATAATTGTTAGGAAATGCCATGATTGTCAAACAGCCAAACATCCGAATTTAAACACTTGCGTTGAAATGGGGAGTATCAGAACTAAGAAGAAGGGGGATATAGTTGCACTTGATTTCCTTGGACCACTCCCGCGATCAAGTCGTGGGTACCGCCATATAATTGTGACGGTAGATGTGTTTACCAAGCTAGTAAAGTTATATGCTGTACGAAGACCCACCATGAAATCTGTTCTGAACGTCATCACCCAGAAGTATATACCAAAGTATGGAAAAATGGATAAAGTGTTGACAGATCAAGGTAAGCAGTTTGGTAATAAATTATGGAAGGACGCATTGACAAGACAAGGTATAAAACCTATACTTACATCCATAAGGCATCCACAAACTAATCTAGCTGAAAGAATAAATAGAGAGTTAGGCAAGTACATGAGGTTATATTGCTACAATCAACAGAGTAAATGGCCTGACTATCTACAATTTTTCGAAGATGCAATGAATCACAATTATAGTGAAGCTACAGGATACACACCGTTAGAATTAAGTGAGAATAAAATACCTAAAAGATTCTGGGACAACATGATAAATAAACCGAAAAATTATAATGTAGATTTGCCAATTCAAATAAAAATAAACAGAGCTGAACGACAGTTATATCATCAAGCAGGTAAAAGGAGAGACCGGTATAATAGAACTCACCGATTGACAAGATTCCAGATTGGTGATAAGGTATTGATAAAGACAAATCCTGTGGGAAGTAGTATATTAAACACTTCCAAGAAATTCTTCAGATTATTCTGTGGCCCATATGAACTAAGGAGTCGTCTAGGACCACACACCTACATGGTATATGACCCAGTGAAGAAAAAGGACGTCGGAAAGTACCATGCGTCATCTCTGCGTCATTATATCCAATAATACCCATATGTGATTGTTACTTTAAGAAAAGATTTTATATTCTTTCTAATAAACATGTAATATAACTGACTGTGTATGTACTAAACATAGAAAAAAAAAAAAAAAAAATATGTTGTTCTGTAAAGCACAAACAATTTTTTTTAAAGCAAGTGGGGGAGTGTTATAACAAAACATTGTTATCAATGTTTATCGTTCTAACTGGAGTACGCATAATAAGCGTTATCTGCTACAATTGTACATTTAGAAGGGTACAGATAAGATTTTATATAGCAAACAAAACAGATAACAGTCCACCTGCATAAATATGTATAATTTTGTCGGCACATGTCAGAAGTGTTTTAAAACTTAAATAATAAAAAATGACAAAAGATTAAGAAGAACTAGGTTGACCAGTGAATAGTGCGGAAATGTAGCTTTATTTAGACACCAAACACATAACGAGATAGTGAGAGTGTCGTGAACTATAAGCGTTTTACTATTTCACACCTTTCGCGGTGCTAATTAAAGATCGCGTGTATACATAGCTAATAACTGTGTTCAAGACACGTCTAACAAACAACTTTGTTACCTAAATAAATAAAGGATTGGTGAGGTATTCGCCGATAGAAACTCATTTGCACACGTGGCTTTGCCCTATAAACAGTGAGCCAAAACGAGCATCTGGCTCATTCATAAAGTATTCGTTGAGTCGTACACACGGAACGATACGCTGTAGAAGACGCTTCAATGAGACCGGCAGATACCTGAGTTACTACAACTACGTACTACGGACATCAGACTATACCCGAGGCCAGAGACGCTGTGTCCATGACGATAAAGGAACGACGCCTAGCCTAGCTGTTCATACACCGCTAAGCGACGCTGACGGAGGTTTCGAGAGGAATAGCTGTACTCAACGCCGACGCCTGAGACCCGTGTACATCTGTGTAACATGAAATCATCAAAACAGGTGACCTGATATGGTTCAGGGTTCATAATAATGTTGTAAAACACAAAAAATAAATGAAAAGCCGCTATAAGCGAAATTGAACAGTTTTAAATAATTGATAAACATTTAATGATATAGGCGGTATGACTAAAGCCTAAAGACACTTTTAAATGTTGTACTGTATATCATATAGAGACATTTATTCTAAAAGACAGAACATTTAGATAATGTGTGATTATTATAATAATATGTTAATAAGAGTGCAGAAAGACTCTAAGCAAATGTTTTCATGAGATTGTGCACTGTATAAAAAATTATATTTGATAAATTAAATGTGATAAATTAAGGGAGAGTGCAGAGAAGCTCTAAGAGTGTTTATCAAGATATTAGATGACACAAATTTTATTGTTTCATATTAATTATTGTTGATGGCCAAGCAGGCTGAAGAGTAGAATAATTAAAAGGGAGTTACCCTTAATAAAAGTGTTTATATTAATAATAATTACCATAGAGATAACGATAAATATAACCCTTGTTATGTTCATTTAAAAAGTTCGTACTTTATTTTTTCATGTATAAAGAACAGGGTTACGGATTTCATAGAATGAAATCAATTCAGTATTTCCATTTTATTAAATAATTAAATTCAATATAACAAAATGATTTTTATAAATGAATTATAATTACAGGCAGACAGTGTGAAACTGCCCATATATGTGTGTATATTTCCATGTTATATGTTTTGTGTATATACTGTGTATTGTATGTCTTATTTTCAGGAACTTATAAATTATGTACTAAGATATATGATTTTAATATGTGATTGTTAGACGTAAGCATTATAACAATATATCACTAGAGAAAATATGTGTAAAGTAATATTCAAGAAAGAATATAAATTAGTGGAACCCGCCGTAAATTGTGTTAAATATTTGAAATTCTTTTTATTATTATGATTTGTTTAAAGATAAGCACCTTGAGGGTGACAATTATAATCATTGGAATGATAGACTAAAAAGGTAGTTTTCATTTATTCACAATTTATACAACTCAGCTTCCTAAAATAATTCTTTTGGAAACACATCGTCCCAACTCATTACCTGATACCTAATAAGCCCAAATCCCACACCTAATAGCCGGCAAAGCAGAAAAGTACCATATACTGCAGGTAAGTGTTGGCATGGTATACCCTAACCAGGTCCATGTAAAACTCATAATCCATAATGAAAGAAATCATAAAAAGATGTGTTGCAATATATATATATAGATAAAATGTCTATTTTGTTTAGTTATGTATATAGAGAGAGGGCGTATGTTTTGCTCAATTATAATTGTCTTGTGAATATAGAACATGTGTGTGTAGAGAGAGAAAAAACTTATAGCTTATGATTTGATTGTAAAAGCTTTTGATATTATTAAAAATTATATATACATATAAACCATAACCTATGTTATTTTTATTATTATACCCCTTATACAAAACAATTATTCCTATCATACTTGAATAATCGCAAAAGCAGTAGAGATGTAAGTCTCTCATATGGAATGTAACAGCAAAGAAACCGGTTTTTATAGTAGAGAAAGAGCGCTGCAAGTTACAACAGCTTGCCTGAGCCAACTCTACGTCAACCTCACACACACACACACACACACACACACACACACACACACACACACACACACACACACACAGCTTTATAAAACACGGACGCCAGCTATCAGTTCCTCTTTGAATACATTAACGGAACGTGGTAGTGTTTCACACACACACCGCTTGTACCAGCTTAGATGCTGTTTGACTGGTTTACAGGAGAATCGTCACAGGAGTAAATATATTTATTCAGTTAACAATTTTAGTAACGCATAATAAGAATATATGTTTTCTAAACAGTATTCAAATCGATGCATCTGTTTTATATTAACACAATATAAACATTATAATAATACAATATCCGGTTTTGAGTACCGGAGGAACCGCGTCGGGATGTCATTAATCACCAAATTTCGGAACCCGTCAGGTACCTATTGTCCCAAATTTTAACCGATCAATTTCGCGTAACGGTTTCTCCTCCCGTCCAGAGTTTAGACATACAGGACTTGTTTTAGGGTGTACCCCCCATCCGTTGATTTAAACATTTCGGGTGTCAAAATTCGGACACCAAAAATTTCGGGTAACCCCATCCGTTGATTTAAACATTTCGGGTACTAAATTTCAGACACCGAAAATTTCGGGTACCCCCATCCGTTGATTTAAACATTTCAGACATCACGCCCTCTACGTCGTCGTCATGTGGGCGTACCCACAAATTTCGGGTACCCCCATCCGTTGTTTTAATCATTTAGGGTACCAAAATTCTGACATTAAAAAAATTTCGAGAGAGAACGATTATTTTGTTACATCAAAATAAACCAGAACGCGGAAGTGTTTTAACATTCGGACACCAGCTGCCAGGGCCTCTGTCATGAACTGGAACCCGGTTAGGGCGTACCCACAAATTTCGGGTACCCCCATCCGTTGATTTAAACATTTCGGATAACGGTACCCGATGCCCCCAAAATTTCGAGTAACGGTACCCGATGACATAGCCTCTGCGCGTCCGGGCAACCGCCGAATTCCGGGTACCCCCATCCGCTACACATTGTTTTCGGCTACCAAATTTTGAACATGCAGAAACCACGGCCTCCGTGACGTCTTGAAACAGGTTTTAGCCATGCGGACGCCAGCGACTTGAGCCTCTGTATGACGTCATGAACTGGAACACGGAAGTGTTTCAGTCACACATACACACACATACACACACACACACACACACACACAAAACAGTGACGTCACATGGACAGCTCGGACACCAGCTGCCAGTGCCTCTATGACGTCATGAACTGGAACCCGGTAGTGTTTTCAACTGGAACCCGGAAGTGTTTTCTAACGCTCACTTTCCCTCTACTATCTCAAGTTATAAAAGTAAATGAAGATATTACTTTTGCAACAGTCATAATACAAAAGAACCAAATATATTTAGCATATATATGTAGCCATATATATATAGCTGTAACAGTTTGCCAGTTGATTATCCTTGTAAACGTTTGTAGAAAACTTTTTTTTTTTATTCGTAAAAAAAGCAGAAAACAACGAGAAACAGGACTTTAGAAATGTTCGCCCTATACTAAATACATATATGACGATATTCTCTTAACAAAACCTGTACAATTACAGTATATTCCACATTCGACTATGCATATATGTGTTATTGAAGTCTGAAAATACGAACCTTAGTTACTGTAAATGGGATAGAGAAGGGAGACGTCCACAGAGGTAAATGGAGTGAATCATTTATTACTTTTTACTTTGACCAGTCCTACGGCAAACATACTGATCTTACATGCTGCGATATCGTGAAGCTATTACTAAACCACAATAAGTATCAATAATCAATCTCTTGGTGGACAAAAATTACTTTCCATTGCACTCCAAAAATCCAGTTGAGAAACATGACAACTATACATCAATATAAATCATTCTGAACATCAATTATAAAAGCAAAGTAGATGTGTTAGTAAAAACTCAGGGTTGAAAAACTCATCTTCTACACATTCCTGTTGTGATAAATTAATTATCGGTTCTAATTGGAATTGTGTCCATTCTCACACTTACGTCAATAACTATATTGGTGTTTTGTTTCATACTCTTCCTCACATATGCGTTTAAGAGCTTAACATAGTTTTGAACTATCTACCTATTCAGTGTTTACATTAAGTGGAGTGTAAACGTAAGGCATAAGTTATACATTTTAATTCATTGCTGTTACAAATAAAACTAATAATTATAATTATCAAATGAGATATACACACTAGTTCAAGAATTTGACAATGAAAACTATTTGCCAAAAGTATATTTGATTTCTCTGGATGTGTTACATATATGCAACAAAATAAACACTCTTTTTAGAATTATACGTTAATTTGACGTAGCTGAACTAACGGAGAGATTTTATTCCTACAGCTGATACATGTGACATTTGCTATTGTACAATCATCCATTCAATAATGTACACAGTAAATCCTCAATGCGAAGATTATTGTTAATGACAATTGATATTATTACTATAACGAAATTTGTTCTCTTTTAAATTAACTGTTATATTGAACTTTTTTAAAGATTTGTACATAATAAGTCGAATATTTTATACAGATCTGGGGAACTAATTATTTCAGATTAATTGAAAACCAATCATACATAATGGCATAGTAGTTTGAATTTTAAGTTTGGCGACATGGTTTTCTAAGATAGGTGTACGAATAGGTCTAATTAGGCATGTAATGTGGGAAAAAGAAAGGAGAACAGCAAAAAATCGAAAACATTAACCTGTTTTGTATAAAACTTCCAAAATATACAAATATATAGGAATGTATTGAGGCAGCTATCATTATGAATTCTAGTTTTATAACGTAAGCGTCACGTTAAATTCTGAAAATATCTTAATTCGCGTAATTCACTTTGGTTTATAACATGTGCAGTTTCGCCAAAGCTATTTAATATGGACATTATTCATATTATAAAATCCGAGAAACCTTTAATAATACTAAACAAGTTCTAAAACATACGAAATGTTTTACCAAATACACAGATATGTGTTAAGGGGGTGACAGAGAATGGCAGTCAACAAGAAGGAAACAGACTAAATTTTACTTTCTGTTTGTTTCTCTTCTACAAACAGTGTCAAACACAGTGACTGCAGAAAAATCAAGGATTGGCAGTTGATGTTCTTACAGGGGTAGGCGCTACTTAACGTCGTAGTTTATTTTATCATTTTTGAATATTCGTTTGACCAGACTTAGTTTCCGTGAATTCTTAAACAGTAATGACAAATAAATTTAACTATCAAACAGTACATCGACAAATTACAGTAATATAATATTACAACGGTATCACGGATCGATTTATTGTACAGTGGAAACAAAATAGAGAGACTAATGAAGTCACTAATTAGCAGCTTTAATTAGTCAAAACAACAATTTGAAATCAGCAAGATACTATCTTACAAAAATTAAAATTAAAATTTAATTTTAATGGCACTATCCATAACACAATAATCCTCCTCCTCCTATGGCGCTACAGCCCAAGTCGGGCCCTGGCCTCCACCAATCTCCGCCTCCAATCCACTCTATCCACTGCAACCCTCCTCCAGTTGCTTATCCCCATGTCTCTCACGTCCTCTGCAACGTCATCTTCCCACCTCTTCCTCGGTCTACCTCTAGGTCTCGTTCCCTCCCATGTACCCAGCAAAGCCCTCTTGGGGTTCCTGCCATCCTCCATTCTCATAACATGTCCGGCCCAACGCAATCTTTGTATTCTTATAAATTTTGAGACTGGTATCTCTTTATACATTTGATACAGTTCGTTGTTGTTCTCAGTATCGATGAGCCATTTTCTTGTATTGGGCCTATAATGCGTCTGAGGATTTTCCTTTCAAAGGTGTCTACTATGTCAAAGGTAATAACACAATAATCACTTTCCTCTAATCCGCAACGATCACTTTATCCGCATTATACAATATCGCTAGGTGTAACTGTCTTCTAAGCCGGTCGCTATTGCTTATATAGATCTCGCAGAGGTTCCAGAACAATTTCCATATTCCTGGCGGCATGCCGACATAATTTGCGTAGTCTGTTATGTGAGCGAACAGTCTGGAGCCTATGTGAGTGGCCGAGACACTGCACGTGCTCGGCTAACCGAAAACGTGTAGAATTACGCTCTCGAAAAGCTGAGAGTGTTACGTAATTTTCGTAGCAATAAGTTTTAGTTTTCAACGTTGATAAGGTTTTATGCTTAGTTTCTCTAATAGTGCGTTTGAACTAACTGGTATTTACGTATGCCACTAAACAATCCTGAAGTGGTATTTTACTGCCTTTTTATACCCTAATAATAGGCTACATATTGTTAAGAATAGTGTAAAATTAAGAAAAGTCAATTCAAAAACCTTAAAAAATAATTAGAAGAAAATTAAAGTAGGTCAACTCTGTACATAGGAGGAAAAATATAGAACAAGTATTACAGCCGTAATTATCTACCACATAAAGAATTTTTTTAATTTCAAAATTTACAAAATAATGTTTATTTGTTGTCAATTATTGCAGCATTTGGCGTCATGTTTTTGTGTAAGACTGTGCAGGAGCAAACCACAGACGCCAGTCGACTGCATAACGTAGAAGAGACTGACCTGAATCCCTACAACGGTTTGTATCTCTTTGCATACATTTGAATGAGTTTTTTATAGACAAACAGTTTTAGTTTACAATTTATTTGTACATGTTATTAGCTTGTAATGTGAATGTATAAGTGTGAATATTTTAATATAATTAATTCAGTGATATAATTTGGGTTACCATATATTTGCATGACATTGTGTTTTCTACTCGATTAAGAAGCGTGATTACTCTACATGGCGAACATGAACCGACAACTGGTAAACAGATCAGTGCAATAAAGTTTCTATTTGGATTAGTGTTTTCCGCTTTAATAATGAAAAATACAACAAGAAACTTTAATTCCAGTTAAACGAGAGAGCGCTACAAACACACACACTCTCTCATCCATATTACGACAACTTGTACGGTTGTATGTAATATGTAAATACATTATACTCGTTTATGTAAATACAGAGTGATATTATTACACATATACTTTAGTACCAATATAGACAAGCAGTAATGTAAACAGACAGATGAAAACGAAATAAGTATCTTTATCTCTAATCCTGTACGATTATGGTTATGTGGTTAAGTTAGGTTAGTTTACGTTTGATTATAAAGGTGTTTATAGGTGTTCCAAAAATATTAATTTTTAAAGGTCGTAACGACTATTAAAGTAAAAACAACTTTTTGTATTGGAGAAGCGTCATAAACTTTCGGTTCCGAAGAGTTGCAGGAGGTATCGGAAAATACCAGGCTTACGTGGTAGAAAGTTTATTTGTCACGAATTCAAATTATTTTAGTTTTGAAATAAAATTTTTTCCGATCCAAAGGCATGAATTAATACGTGTAAAGACACAAACTGTCAATACATCGTCAACAAGTAAATAATTCACTTTACACAACTTTTAGTTGGATAAGATTGGAATTTTTTGTGAAAAAACCATTAGTTTACAATAAGCACTGTAACTGACTCCAGTCTGTCAGTGCTCAAGCCGGTAAATTAACAACGTAAATTAAGAAACGTAATTTAAAAATTTTAAAAGACATTATGTCTTTGTTTTTCCTTCCTTATTGTAATCATTTAAATTATTCAGCTAGTACTGTTTGTGTGTTCAATTTGTTAAACAAATTTTTTTGCGTTCGTTATGTACCTTTGTACTTCTAAGCCTACTGTGCCATGAAGAACTTAGTTCAAAAGTCGAAAGAGATCATGGGCTGGATTAGGAGTTACTTTTCATGTGTTGGCTTAGCGTTCCCTGCCATGACGCATCCTAACGTCTAAGTACTCTGCCAGAATTATGGTCTCAGCAGGTATCGTTAGTGTGGGTAATCATTTCCAAAGACTGTACACGATCTTTGGGGGCTTCTGGGGGATATGTTCTTATTACAGACGTTTTGTGAAAGCCTAGTTACTATTGTTATGCCACTACATAAACTAATGAATAATAAGCTATCATTCTAGTAGTCTTGGACGTGTGATCGATCATTATTTTCCCTGTCACTAAAGTTCTAAATATCGATCAGTCTATCAGTTACTTAGATTTCACTGTTTTGAACATGACGATTTGTGAGACTATCGTAACAATATTATTGTAACAACAATATAATAAAAGCGTTTCATAGCAAATTCTAATCTTTAACTGGAAAACAAGTTAAAGTGGTATAGTAACCTGTAGCACGGACATTGTACATACTGAGCCAATCGTAAGTTTTTCGAACTCATAACATTGTTACTTAATTCATTTCCATATTATTGAGCGTTTCGAATCAACTTATTTATGCGGTCGTGCTTAATGTTTCTACCGGAACCCTTTCCCTTGTTTCAACGTTTTAACGAGGCCGGCAAGCCTTTCTACTCGTATCAACGTCTTGGAAACACGTATTACATCGGTTTGATTTGTATACGAAGAAACTCTTTTGATTCGTTTCTTTGGATCACCTGAGACTCAGTTCCAAGAGTAGCAGAAGTATTCCTCGCAATTAGAAAAGCAAGTGCGAGAAATGAATCGCTTGATAAGAGGACGGCTGAAGATAACCAGTGATAAAATAAAAACTAGGTATGTTATTTTCAGCAATAGTGTGAAAGAAGGAGATCAGATTTGGTTGTACAACCCAAAGCGCCGTCGTGGTCGCTTACCTAAACTTCAAACTAACTGACAAGGACCTTCGACTGTGAAAAAGAAAAACTACGATGATGTATATCGGATTTAACAGTAAGGACCTGTTACTCGCCTAGACAAGTATTACTTCAAAGACGGTTTGCCAGTTCGGGACGAACAGGCTTAAGGAAGAGGCAGTGCTACGACAATTACGTAACGCTCTCGAAAAGTCGGCACGTGCAGTTACGTAAACATTCACGTTTCTCGGTTATCCGAGTAGGTTCAGTGTCTCTATCAAGGCCGTACACTCAAGTAGCTTCTACAGTGTTCAAGTGCTCTTAACTACGCAATTACGTTGACACGCCGTCAACAGAATGGAAAATTATTCCGGAACATCTACGAGGTCTACATAAGCAACAGCGGCCGGCTTAGTCAGTTAGTTACATCTGGCGTTGTTGTAGAGTTCGAAGCAAGTGATTGTTGCGGATTAGTAGAAAATAATTGTTGTGTAAAAGTTAGTGCGGAACTCTAATAGTTAATAATTATTATTGCGAGTGGATAAATTTAATAACTTAAATTATTGTATGAAAATACCTTGCTGATTTCAAGTTAATATTTGCTACTAATTACAGTTGGTAACTATTAACTTCATTGGTGTCCGTATTTTGTTTACACTGTACAATACGACGATCTGTGAGCCCGCCGTAACAATGTACGTGTTCCAGCACACCGACTGTTAGCTTGAAATGCGGAGAAAAATGCACAAAATGTACCTATATGCTCCTGTTTTAGTGTCAAATACCAAAAATTCTAAGGGCTAAGTAACAGTTCTTTTTGCAGTCTTGTAAGAAACACGTTAGTTGACGACTAAGTTGAAAGTACATTAGTTTCCATTGAATGTAAGACTCTGTGCCAAAATAAGTAAAATTTACTAACAAGTTAAAAACAAATAAAATTCACCGCCTTGGGAATAAAAATTTATCAGCTTAATTTCCTAAATCATGTTATATCCTTTAGTGACAGTGAATCCTCATAATGATGTTACACGAGTACCGATATGTCAGCCGCAGCCACGGCCCTATGAATTACGTTTATCATTAGTAAAACGTTTATATTTCACTTTAACAACCCAGTCGCAATCTGTCTCTTACGCTCTCGGTACATATGTAACATAGATCCAAATAAATAAAAATAATGTTATTTGTAAAGACGTGACGCCGAACAAATTTCTCTCCATTTTAGCATATTACAATACACATGCGTTTACAGTATTATAAGGTAAATTTTAAAAGTTTTCTTAAACTTTAAACTTTTTCATTTATATTTGCTATTATGTAGTGAGGCCATGTTAATTTTACTAAAAAAATTCCGGGTGTCTTACATATCGCTATAATTAAGACAATGTTAAATGAATTAAGGCGCTTTATGAAACGATATTATCTGTAGTTCTATTGCATGTAATTCTGGATTCAACGCTGCTTTGTCAATAAATAAAGAGCCGATAAGAAACCTTACTAAAAGAACACATTTCCTTTTCTCTATTGACATTTTTCTGTTTGCCACAAAGTACAGACAGTGAAATGGCGCGGCAAATAATAGAAGAAGGCGTTGGTAAAATGAAAGTCATCATTGAAAAGAAAAAGAGGATTTGATGCCGTCATGCTGACAAAGAAATATGGGAGTTGATGTCAAGGGTGCAGCTCGTAGATTCGCTGGATATCATTGGGTGAATGCAAGTACTTTGAAAGATTTTATTTCAGCGGTTTGGAAGCTGGTAAACAGAGACCGGGATGTAGCACAGACTCGACGAGTAAGTGCCGCCACAGAAGTGTCTTCACCGGAGCCTGCTCAAGTCCTCGAACCAAGAGGGTCCGCTTTTATTCCACCAGAGCAAAAGGAGGAGAAGAGGACAAAGGATAAATAGCCTTACTCTGAGTGATCCACCGTTGTCTCAAAGAAGGAAAGAGGCAAACTAAAATCAAGGAAAAGACAGTAACACGTCCACAGTTACGCTGGCTGATATCCCCGACACGGAAAGAAAGTCTCCGCCAAGAAAAAGCGGACGAAACTCAAGTCCCAACCTCTTCACCTAACATCAGCTCAAGGTCAGTCTTACAAGGAGATCCTCTTTGAACTCCTTTAGAAAACGGAGCCAGAGGGATCAGAGGCTAAGATTCAGTCTACCCTGAAGGTCATATCTGGTGGTTTCTTGCTTGAATTGGGTTCCAAGACTAAAACAAAGACGCCTTCTGTGAGACAGTCAGAGGCATGTTTGGTTGGTGAATGGTGGGGGAAAAGGCAGTCTTTTCTCTCTTTGAACTTAGTACGCACGCTGAAAATGGAAGATCTAGACTGCTTTACCGTCAAGGAAGAAGTTGAAGAGGCGTTTAAGCGTGAGTTTGAGGACTTGGGAGAGATAACATTAAGCCTGCTACCAGCTGCACTGAATTCAAGGCGGAGACTTTCATAGCACCTTGTATTTCTCAGTGACTATATAAAGGCGAAGACTTTGTATTGTGATAGATATGAGCGAAGAAGATCTGGTTGATACAACGATTTCAGAGAAGTGTATGATCTTTAGAGACAAAAAAAAAGACACAAATAATCTGTGTTCTACAAAATAACATGAATAGATCCAAAATTGTCAATAGCCTCCTCTAGCCTCTATCTAAAAGCTTATTTCTTATTGCTTATGTCTGAGTATATAAATGTTGCAAAAATCATAACACAGGATGGAGAAGACGAAAATTACTTGTAAAACCAGTTATCGGATGAATATCGGGACGGAAGATTAAAAATAAAATTTAAAAAACAAAATTTCTGAAATAACTGATAAACTGTACATTGATAAAGAAAATGAGAAGGCGGATAATTTTTGTTATTTGTGATCAATACTGAACAGGAATGGGATATCAAATAAAGAAATCGCAAAGAAGGTAAGCAGTGGCACGAAAGCAATAGTCATGTGAAACTCAGTGTTATGGAGCAGAAATATTATAAACAGAACAAAGCATCTGATATATAAATCAATCTTGGGAAGAATACTGCTGTTAGGGGCAGAGGTGTGGACAATAACCAAGCAACATAGGGATACACAAACTGCAATGGATATGGATTGTTTTAGAAGAGCAGCTGGTAGATGAAGACGAGAAAGTGTTAGAAATAGCGTGGCAAAAAAATTGATGGAGCCTGAAAAATATGATGGACGAGATTGAACAAAGGAGACTAAGTTGGTACGGTCACGTAAGAAGATTTTAGGCAATCTTCCATCTTTCATTCTTCTTACGTGACTAGAAGACTTCAGGAAGGAATTGAAGAGGACAAACTTTGACTACATCAGAAAATAATGTTACGTATGGCAACATTAAGCAGATAGACAAGTTAATTCTATGAACAGAGCACTAATTATCTCAAACTCACAAAAATTTACTTAACGATGGTTATACTGGCGTGACAAGCTATTTTGGGTTTCAGTCTCTTCAACGATTTTTCTCCAATTCAGCTCTTTCTTTTTATAATCTTCTCCATTTTCTTATCCCCATATTTTTCAGATCCTCTTTAACATGCTAGATACATCTCTTTCCTTGCATTCCTCTTGACCTCCTACCTACTGGTCTCCATTTTAGAATGTTTATAGAAATCCTGTGTTGTTCCATTCTCATGGTGTTTCCGCTAGTCTATCCTTCTACTCTTTATAAACCTTACTATAGTAGCTCCATGTATTAGATTATGTGTTTCGTGATTACTTCGTATTCTCTATAAGCTACCGTTATTTCGCACAGGTCCCAAAGTGTTTTTCCAGTATTTTCCGTACAAATATACTTAGACATTTTCGTCTTTTTCCGTTAATACCCAGGTACCACATGCACCTGTTGCGATTGGTCTAATTATGCTTCTGTATATTCTTATGATTTTCTGTATATTCATAATTTTGATGATTTATTCAGTTCTCTCAAGTTCACCAATTTTGAGTGGGCGTAATAATATCGGATTATTGCTTGGATATCACTGCAAGTGGTGTTAGTGTAGTTTATTTGTGAGCACGAGAAGGAAAAATTCAATCGCATCTTAAAATTCACGATTTTTGGATACTAGAGGTCATCTATCGTAAAGTGTTTGTATTTTTATGTATTTAATTTAATTATAATTTATTTTTAGTCCTCTTTCCATTGCCCCGCTATCTATATTAAATACGACTTCTTTCAGTGAGTATGTGTTTCTCCTTTTGATGTTTCATCATCAGCGTAAACAAGAAATGATGTCGTTTTTGTTCCTATGTATCCCCTAATTTTCATCTTGTTGATTACTGCTTCTAAAACTAAGTCAAAGATTCAGAGGGCAATGTATCTCCTTGCCTAACACCTGTGGTAACGGGGAATGTGGATATCAACTGATCGTCACCTCGTGTCGTTTCTTGGAAACAGCCATAATCACTTCCACGAGTTGTACCCGCTTCATTGGAATACCAAGTGATAATAAATTTTCCAACATCTTTCCTCTGTTAATTCTGCCAGTCTCTTGTCTGAAGTCTATATAAGGTTGTATAGATGTATGTTGTATTCATACGCTTTTTCCTGTATTTAGCTAATGGTGAATTTGAAGCTACTCGATCGGAATTCACATTGGTATCCCCTTAATATTTCTTCCACATATTCTAGTAAGCTGTTGTATATTACACCTGAGAGAACTTTATAAGTAACAGTAAATAACATTATAGGCCTGTAATTGGAGAATTCTAGTTTGTCTCCCTTTTTGTATATAGGACCCATTAGCCAGTCATCGTTATTTTAAGTTGCCTCCAAATTAATGTAATTTAGATAATGTCTAAAGAACCTTCCAGAGATCTTTGTCTCCGTATTTTAATAGTTTAGCTGTTATTTCATCTGTTCCTGGATCTTTGTGATTTTTCAAGGATTTAATTACGTATGACACCCTTTCAAGGGTAGGAAGAATATCGTCAGCTTCTGCCGTGTAGTATGTATTCCTGTTCACGCAAGTTGTCTCCTGGCAGTATGTTTTCAAAGTATCCCTTCCCTTGTATCAGCACATTTTATAACTTATCAGTATTTTACCATTTTTACCTTTACACGGACATAGTCTTAGCCTGGATTCTGGATCTTTGTTTAGAATTTATTACATTAATTTCCATCGTGGTGTTCTACTGTCTCTTCTAAATGATATTTTGGCCATCCATGCCTGTTTTGTATCTACGTTTACTTAAAACACTCATTTAACAAAATTAAAACCGGTAAAATGTACAAGTTTTAACGTACTTGTAAACCTAAGGTTTCCTTTATCTTACGTGTGCTCTAAATGCTACTAGTTTGAATATCGTTTTTTAACTGCTGTAAACAAGTTGGTATAAAATGATCTCTCTTTCTGACCCCACTTCATGATATTTCAGTCTTTTTTCTATACTGCTCAACAGTCTAAACCTCTTAAGTAGAAACTTCATGTTTTTACTTATGACCAGGTTTTTGGAATTTGGACCGCAGTGTGACGTTGAGAAAAAGACGTTAAAATCCCTAGGTGCTACAAGTGTGGGAAACATTTCTATCTTCAGATTGATGGTGTAAATTACAAACTAAATAAGGAGTGTTTTGGGATTAAATGTAAGAATTGTGTTAGTTTTAATATCATTAGTTGCTTGTAATGCTTAACTCAAAATCATCTATTTTGTTTTTATTCTTTTATGGTTGACTCTTTGTTGGGCTACTTTAAATGACAGTTTGTGACAAATAAAACGCTCGTGCTCACAAATAAACTACACTAACACCACTTGCAATGATATATAAGCGAAAATCTTTAGTAAGGTAAGAAACACCTTCCCAGTCATTATGTTGTTGATTTAAGATTAGAAATCTTATTTCGCATTTGCCGAATTATAAACAGAATTCTCGTTAAAACGATCATGTAAATATCACAATCTTCTAATTTACATTTATATGAAAAAATTAACGAATCAGTCTTGTAATCAAATATAATGTTAATTTACAATAAATACAATTTCTCTTAAATTGAATTTAGCACGGGTAGGATACCAAAGTGGAACTATTGTAGCTAATAAGATTGCGTAATTATCAGCCTTACTTAACAGTTTTTTCTGTTTCGTAATTTTGTTGAAATAAAAATGTTATAATACATGCGAAAATCAAACGGCTTTGATGCGAGACTTTTTTGGAGCTGTAAAAAGAAAAAATAAAGATGAAATAAAAGTGATGTAAGCAAAACCCTTAACGTCAGATGAAGGAATTGTATTTCAAAGAGGAAGCACTTAGCGTCTGAAAACGAAGTTTGCGGAAGTTCAGTAAAAACGATAATAGAATGAGGATGTTTTGTTTGCAAACAGTATAAAGTAAATTTAGCAGAGCTTTGTGTGGTGTACAGTGTAGTTTATGTATACTGTAACTGAGTTGGTTCTACAACCAAACCTATTGTATACTATGTACTGACTATGCTGAGTAACTTAGGTGCAAGTTTGACACACTTTGAAGAACTTATTGTTGTAAAATGGCTGCTGAGCAGATAAAACATATTTTACATGAACAACATATTTAAGTTTACATCTGAGGTACCAGTGTGTAGGCTACATCTTACATCTAATAACAATCAGCTTTTTGACACCAATATATCATACTACAGTCAGTGCTACATTCTCATGAGTTTTAATTTAAAGGAATTATGACAGTGACTTTGAGTTTCAGTTTATACATACTGTCACACTAGATACTCAACGGTGCTATTTTTTTCTAATATCAAGGTGACCGTTTATTAAGACTTGCAGCATCACTCATTTGCTTCAAAGATTTACATTGAAAAGTCCGATTCCATCTAGTAGGTCACATTCTAAGAATTCCAATACGCTCATAAACCTTATATTCTCTTTTTTTAATATTGCATTATTACGCTGACGAAAATAGTACCACTATCTGCGCGTGTTTGTTTTAGCATTTAGGGCGACGAACTATAGATAATGAAATTTTCTATACGTCCTCGTCCGAAATACTGAAACAAACACACGCAGATAGTGACACTTTGGCTCTCCTTTAAAATATGAATATCAGGAAGTACTTAGTCTTGGATCAATTTAAAACCGACCAAATGTTAAACAATGATAATAAAGTGCGGGTTACATACATCACATACCTATTAAGAAAACATTCCTCTTACAGCTGTTCGTACAAGAAAAATATCAGTGACTTTTCAGGAGACATATGTCACGTTTTCAAGCCATCAGATACTGTCTAAACTAACCTTCGCTGGATTTCCATATTTAAATTAAGAGGAACTATTTTGGACGCTTCAGAGAGGCCACTTCAAGAACCCATTATAAAGAATTGACACTACTGTGTTACGACTCAAACCAATAGAAATTAACATTCATAGACAAGCCGTACAAAGCTAAAGACATTTTTATGCTGTTGAGTTGTTATGCGTAATTTTATCACAATGACTCATATAGCTTAATGTCCAGTTTAAACTAATATATATGATGAATACGTTAAAAAGATCACACGTTAATAATAACAGCCGACCAATTTGCACGTTAGGGAAACCGAGGATACATGTGAAGCGGGTCGAGTCTCTACGAATCAAACTAAAAAGATTGCAATGGACTGGACACGTGATAAGAACTGGTGATATCAGAAACTCAAAAATAATTTCGTGTGGAAAATGGCAGGAAGACGACCAGCAGATACATCACGAAGGATGTTCACTGAATAAGCTTCTCCCAAATAAACCAGAGGAAATGAGAAAGATTTGGAGGAGAGAGAAAGGGGGAGAGAGAGAGAGAGAGAGAGAGAGACTAATACTAACGATAATAATGAGTAAAAAGAATTAATAACCGTCTACCTCTTTGCATTAATAATTTATGATCAATTACAGTTTTATATACGTCAGTAACATGCCTTAATAAATCTGAGCAGCGAATTATCATTAGTTTTTAAAACATTGCACTCGACAACAAACATATAACATACGATCCCTTAATTCGTGTTTGCAGTTAACAATGTGTCATAAACATTATAATTATTATTAATAACAATATTTTTAATTTTCCACAAGAATATATTTTTGTATATAATTTTCTGTATATATTTAATATGCTTTATATGTTGACAAAAATGTGTTATATAAATGAATAGAGATTTATAATACTAGTAATTTTAATATTAGACCTATATTATAAATATTAATTATATTATAATTAATTATTTCTAATTAATTTTATTAATATAGTAAATAATTTTACATAAAATAAAATATTTATTAAACCCCAAAAAAACGATAGATTAACAACAAAAACTATAGTATTTTCAAAATTACTAATTTATTAAAATAATATATAAGCCTATTTTCATTATATTGTATGAGGTTTATCAAAACCTTCATGCAGTTCTGGTTTATTTTAAAAACTGTGCCTTCATTCATCGACACTTATACTGCCCCCTTCAAAGTAGTCTCAGTCAAATCTAACACGATTAAACCAGCCGTTTTGCAGTCTTCAAAATATTTCAATCATGCATTTTTAGTACAGACTTGAGCACGCTTAGTGATTTTCGTTTTACTTCATCAACGGTTGCGAAACGTTGTCTTTTCGTGGAACTTATCTCCTCCTATTGGGAGGAGAAAAGATTGCGATGGGACACATCTGATGAATACGGCAGTTGCCGTGTCATCATTATGACGTTTTTTTGCCTATCCTGGCAAAATTCTTAACAAACGACGTGCATTATTAAGCGCATTATCAGAACATTATATGCGGAACATAAAAAGTACTATTTATTGCTAATTATTAATTAATTAATTACTAATTTACTCGCTTTATTCAATTTTTGGATTAGCTATTGGAACATTGCGGAAGAACATTCAAGAGTAAGGAAATGTCATTTATCGTAGTTCCTATGTACGTTAGAAACGAAAGGACACAGGAGACGTACACAAGAAGGTTGAGATATAACGATCAAGTACTGACACGAGTGGTTGATCCCGGAAGCCGGTGACTAGTGTGTTTCCTGGAGGGTTTGTTTAAGAAATTGTATACGCCCTCGGTAAGTGGTGGGCAACTAGGTAGTATAGGCTATACATACTGTGTTACTGTGTTAGTTGTTTGTGTGCGTATCAGATGTGAAGATGAACTGAAAGGGTCGAAAGCGCTAATTGGGAATTGTTTATATAGTGGTGTACAACAATTTAGTTTCTGCTTGAAAATGTTACATCCGCTAACAAAAATGTATTAGTTAAGTAATAAGTCTTTATTGAATTTCACTGACAGACTGACTATCAGTCAAGGAGTAGTAAAAGAAAAATAATTTGTTAATACTTATTTATATAAGTAAAAATCAAAATTTAGTTGAAAGCGAATTAGATTTGGATTCAAACTATTAGCTTCTGACAAAATATCACAAGATGTTTAGTATCAGTTTTTCGGTTATTCGTGTTTTAAGAAACAAAAACAGTCAATGTATGCTCCCGCCAACATCATAGTCCCTAATGTTTATTTACAACAAAGCAACTGCACTTCTTTGATCTCTTTAATACATTTTCAGTTAGCTCCACACAGATAAACCTTCCCCAGAAGTTTATAACCTGCAGCTAAATACTGTTTCATGGATTATGATACATTTAAATCATTCAGTCCTACTGACGATTAAGTTATTACTACATGGCACGTTTAAAACATTAGTAACAATTGTTTTGAAATTCAAAATGCATGGAAGTATTGTACTTGTTGTCCATAGCTATTGTGGAACCGAGAATGTAATCACCTACTGAAGTTTCCGAAAACTTCTTACATCGTGAGATATTTTAAAGTTCATGGCAAACCTCTTGAAAAATTGACTGTAACTGTGCAAGGACAGTACTTGCTTTTGTTTCATGTGAGACATGTTATAACACAGACGAAGTGAACCATATCGTTCAAAAGTACAAATACAGACATGAGCAAAGCTAAAAAAAACTAGAAAGTTCTGTTCCGTAAAATACACAATTCTGAATTTAAAAGAGTAACAACTGTGTTGAATTAACTAAAAAGCAAAAAAAAATAATTTTAATACTGTAGTTTTATATAAACTGAAAGATGAACACGTAATAAGTAATAAAAAGTCTACTAGATATTGATATATTAAACAATCAACCAAAATACACAGAAAAGGATATAGAAATAATTTTGCACATTTACATGTGACGCCTGAAATTTAATGTATCATTCAAGGTTCGATGAAAAATACCACCCAAACTTAATGAGCCGCGTCGAAATCGTCTAACAAACGAATCACCAACCAAAATAAGGAATAAATTAGTAGTTGTTCTTAGCGATCAACTAAATCAGAGCGTAAACAGTAGGCCTACCTAAAGGCAGTAAGTAGATTAACGCACTGACATACCGTCTCATTCTAGTTATTATAGTCTTTGGATGAAACTTGGTAGCCTACGCTTCTATAAAGGGGTCGTTGTGTTCCGATCCGGAAGATCAGAGATGTCTAAACAGCATACTAACGTCTGCGTATTCCTGAATAAACTATGCCTTAGTGAAGATTAATCACGGTTTCTATGTCTCTAACATTGTTCAGAACTATAAATAATTATCATATTGTTTCCACATAATTCTGTATTAGATATCTGTATACTGTGAGAAGATATTGATGAATGCCTTGGAAACAGGCTGCATAAAGCTAAAATTACTAGCTGAAATTGCAAAATTTAAGCTAATAACACAAACAATAAATTACATGAAATGATGGATCTCACCTAAATTTTCTATTGTAAACAGACATATATCAGTGTAGTTGTTCATACATAAGGTTTCAAAGATAAGGCAGAGCTGCAGAATCTTATTGTTCACTAAGTCTGCATAAAATTAAAAAATTTACAGGCATTACACAAATGCAATGAACAGAGAAGGCCATTGAAAATGCTTCAATAGATCTAAAAGATATATATATATTTATGTTCATTCACCAATCAATGAATTCATTCTTCATTTACCAATGTACAGATTATAAGTTAAATGTAGTCGCATTCATAAGCAAAGTTTTATATGTGTACTACGTTACTGACAACAATGAAGTAGTTTCAATGGAAACTCACCGGTTCCCATTTTCGATAACGCACCAGCGATCGGCCGCAAATGTGCGACACGTCCTTATAAACATTTTCAATGTTAAAAACTCACTCTCAAATATTTATATTTCAAAATCTCCGTCTAAACGGTTTATTAAAATACAATAAGCGAATTTATCTTTGTTTTTATTACAGAGGCGAAAACAAACTAAACCTAATAGGGTAAGAACCTTTCTCCTCTGTAACGTCATTCGTAGACATTTACAGTCACTCTAATGGATCAAAAGATACATACACGAGGGCATTACTGCTATCCATCGTCAACTATGTGTAGAAATTTTGTGTGCTAGGATTAAAGAAATATTTAAGCACGTTAGGAGGTATTCAAATTATTTATAAAAAATCACGCATGTCACCTGCAGTCTTATTTGTATTTATGTACTCTTTTGTCTACGTACAACACGCATATTTGCACCGTGTTTTGCCATGTATATACAAAATGCCAAAGATTGAATATGCAGAAACAAAGTGTTCATAACGTTGCCACACTCCAATTTCATTGAATATTTGCAATAGACTATATGGAATTTGGATTGTCAGTAATGTACTTAAACTCTACATTGCATTTTACTGTTGTTTTGTATTGTTTTATTGAATTGCTGTGAAATAATTTAAACAAAATATATACGCGTGGTATTTGTAAAAATATTTGTAATTTGTTTGAATGCATTCCACCAACGGATTCATAGAATGCTTAACAGTCTTATAACGTTTATATAGTGCTTCATTTTATTAGTTTAATACTACATCCATTACATAATATGTTTGTGTTTCTATAATTACTAAAATTAAAATTATTTACATAACAACTTTCATCTGAGATAGTTAACTATATTTTCTTACAAGAATTATTAAACAATTAACTTAGTGCTTTTGTCTTATCCACACAACATATACATCGACAATGGCTACTTTTGCAAACGATACCGCTCTATTTCCGTCACATGATAGTCCAGCTACTGCCGCCTAGATCTTACAGTACCGTGCAAACTGAATTCAGCACTGATGCAAAAGTGGCAGACAAAGTCAATGAAAGCAAATCAACTCACACGACACTCGCACTAAAATTTCCTTCAATCTCTAATCGACAGTGACACAAATTACTCATCAGTCTCTTATCGACAGTTTCTAACAACAGAAGGTATTTGAGCATACACTTAGCACGTCCATGTTCCTGTCATAAGCAGATAAATAACCAGAAACAAGGATATAAGAACCTAGTTAGGCAATACTAGTGGATGCTGGAGCAAAGTTACTGATGCCACTTAACACGAAACTACTGGTAGACAAGGCCACCTTCAAGACATTATGGTTTTACAGTATACAACAGTATGTCTAATGTGAAAACACTTCTGACATTTAAAAACATGGTACTAAAAAGCTATCCAAACTACTTTTTGGTACGTGTCAAAATAAACTAATGCATTAGGATATGCATGTCAGGAAATGCACCACCACTTAATACTGTATAGAGCCAAGAGTTTATACCAATCGATCGTTTTTATGCAAGAGGTCGTCAGCCCAAATCCTAAACGCAAGATCCCCGTAAATTGAAAGAATTGTTTATAAAATTTTAGATAGTTTATACAATAAGGACAATAGTTTACACCATTGTTTAGCCATGGAAGTAGCGTATGCCAAATAAACATGGGGCACTGAATGCGGATCAATTTCTAGATGTCTGTTTTCATTATCATAACACTTACCTCATTGTACTCTTACTACCACAGAAAAATGAAACATTATACACATGTACTGTTAATAATAATACAATTTACAAGCTCTATGCAAGCCTATTTCATTGAAACACTATTGGAACATTGTAACAGAAACTCATATTGAAAGATTAGTCAAATTAAAAAGCTGTGCTAAATTTACAAATACAAATTGAATCATACAGACCTTAGTAGCGTCTGCATGTTGTCCACCCTAAATAAAAATGTAGTACACATAAATTAATTCTGTCTCATCAATAAATGTTTTTTGTTCGAAACCCTGCAGTAAAGTGTCAATTCAGCCTGAGACCAACATCTACAACAAGGAAAAACGAAAACTTAAATTATTTTGTTTTATGCTTCGTCACTTTGTAAACGTTAGTGACTAAGTGCTGAATTGTGTTTCTACTTCGTTTGTAGTGTAGTGTGGGCTTAGGTGCTTTGTGTTAATCTCTGTTACACGTGAGCGCGCGCGCACACACACACACACACACACATAAGGCCCGTCATTTTCACATCAATTTGAAATTCTTTGACATTCATTACACAAGCTATGTTTCTCTTTTCATGTGAAGAATAATGTTTCTCTTTTCATCGTATTTAATAATGTTAATTTTGTGTTTTCATATTACTAAAAGTAAGTGTAAAAACGCTGGAGCTTTTTCTAAAGTACAATGACAAATCACAGGCAGAGATTTCTAAGAATTTGGAATGCTGTTGATGCTTAGCAAGCAATGGAGGTTTGCCTAACAACTGCCGCATCGACTAGTAGTGTATATATCTATCCGACACGGTATGGGCAGACCCGTAATAAACAAATGCACCACTACAACGAAACGTTATTATACGTATTTGTACACGGGGACGTACTTCCCAAGTTTTAAACTATGCGAAACCCATGATATGAGAAAACTGCATCAAAAACATAATAGTATTTTGCCTAATTTACATAAGCTACCATCATTCGGTTAATATAAATTCATTATTCAGTTAAACACTTCCAGTGTTAATACTATAAACATTAATTTACTTCGATAATATATCATTCTAATAGTTAGTCAAATCATGTTTCAATTTGTTTTCAGTGATTAATGTAATGTTATTAACTGTTAAATTCTAATAAATTGTATACATTGACATGATAGGGTTATTTCCACACATACTTAACTTAAATATTAGTAAAGTAAATATTCCAGAAAATGGGGACTTTTGGATTTAATTCTAATTAGGAAAGAGGTATTAGGATAGACGTACACAGCACAGATTACTTAGACACAGCACTATAAAAAGATTGTCAAGGTTTCTCTAATGCCAAATGAACCATCGGTCAATGTAGCAGAAATTTTATGTTATCGTAACTTCATCAGGTAAAGAAAACTGCACATATTCGATGAATAATTGACAGCATAGTTTTTAGATAAACCTTGTGGAATCATTTGTGTTATAATGACAGTGATACTTCCTTCTTGGATAGGGCTGCAGGGTTTTGCAAAACAGTGGCAGAGTTCTGGGTGGTAATTAATGTAGGCTATTAGATTAGGTAGAAAAGTGATGGATAGTTAGTTGAGATAATTACATTAGTAACAGTAGATGGATATGTGGATTTGATTAGTATGTCAAATAGCATACGTGTTTTAGTAAAAATATTTCCATTAGGGAGAAATTCCTGAACCAAAAAGTTGCGTCTATTGACGATTTTGAAGCAGGAAAACGGATTTTGGGTTTGTCGTGTACAGGAATTTAACACTTGCTCATTTTCATCCTTGCGTTCCTGATTATGTTGGCTACTTTCTGAGTGGACCGTAAAGTCTCCAGTAATTACTGGAGTTCTGTGGGCACGAAAGAACACAAACTTCATGGTACTGTTTTTACAATAGTGCAGAACATCAAGAGGTAGATGAGAACTACCTTTATTAATTAAGCAAATAAAATTACCAGGCACTAAAAGTAAACTGTTTTGTGTACTTTAAAAAGTTATTGTATACCCTAATGTGTTAATAATTTCAATTCAAAAGTACTTAATAAACATAATTTATATTTTCTTATTCATAGAGTACTTCGTGTATTACGGGAAAAGAAATGAACCATAACTAAATGAAAGTATTTTGACATTTTGTTATTCAAACTACTTCGTAAACAACATTTATTTGATTTACATAAAGTTTCCTTAATAAAATACTTTACACGGGTACACGGTGTTCCTCCAGTATATTACGTATTGTGTGCAGTCGATGCATACGATGTTACGTATGTTGAACCAGCGTGTCCGCCTCACCCCCATCATTCCTTAATCCTCTGCTGACTACGTAAGTTACTATCATTTTATACACATAGGTAACCAGTAATCCTCTTCCCTTGTAGAATAAACAAACCTTCTTTCCTCCGTAGAGTTGTATATCTCCCTAGAGAAATGACCACTTTATATCTAGTCATAATAAAAACGCACAGGTCATGTTTTATTTTCCCATTTGCAGGATGTTTATCGTTGATTCGCTTTTTAAAAATTTGTGAATATATAACTCGGAAAAACACAATGGATAAAATATTCAGCATGCATATATATATATATATATTGTTACAACACAAATAAGCCACCCCAGTACCAGGGATAAAAAAGATGATTCTAAATATAAAATAATACTTCATATAAAATAAAACGTTTAATATAAATAAAATATAAAGACAATGACTCGACAAACGACGACATGACCTAACCCAAGTGATTGAACCAACAAAAGGAAACAAAAGAAGAAGGGAACCACAAAAAACAAACAAGAATAAATCCAAAGAAGAGAAGAAAGTGATTGAACCAAACCAAAAGAAGAAGGGAAAAAACCAAAACCAAACAAAAATGAAACAAATTCATGGAATTGAATGACTCAATGTAACATGTTAAAATGAACCCAAAGGAGAAGGTGGAAAACCAAAGTATTAAACCAATACAATGAAAATGAAGAAGGAGGGAAATGAAAAAGAAACAAACCCAAAATGAAGGGAAATAAATAAAAATGAAAACCAATGATGATACACAAACAAGTAATAAAGAATATGAGCAAGAGAAATAATGCACTCAAATGTAATATTGGAAAATAGACCAACAATTAACCTATGAGAAAAAAAATTAAAGGTTATTAATGGACAATAGTAATGGAATTGAAGGAAACCCAATTAAACAATGTTAAATATAAATATAAAAAAACAAACTAACCCACAATATAGAGTTAGAAGTAATGATAGAAATATAAAGACATAAAATTGTTAACATTATTAATGAGATATTGTAATGAAAGATATAGTACGGTAGTGAGATAGTAATTAGAGGGATAACCCATTCAGAAACACTTAAAAAACAAAAACATTTGTGAAGTGCAAAATGAAAGTGTAAAAACCCCAAAGTGTAGTGATAAAGAAAGTACACTAATTAAATTATAATAAACTATAAATAATTTAAAAGTGAAGGGGATGATTGAATGAGAATAGTGTAAAATAAAGAATGTTAATATAGTGAAAAATAGTGAATGATAAAAGCACAAACAATTAATAAATCCAAAGGAAACACTAAATGATAAAAAGTGAAGAATATTAGTAATTAAGAATAGCAGTATGAACAGATAAGACAGTAATTAGTTAAGAAAGAATATTGTTAGTTAATTTCAGTAAATGCAATTATAATTAATAGGGAGAATACCCTGAAAGGAAAAACAGATAGCGTTAACATGGAGGGAAAGTAAAGATTGTGTAAAAAATTTAGTTAAAACAACTCCATAAACAACCATGTTATAAGGGATCGTTATAAGTTTTATAAAAAGTGATGTTGTTTATCACACTAAAAATGATATAAAATAAGATGAATTGTAAACAAAGATTAGCAAATAATAGTTAAATAATTATTCAAGCAAGTTTTATGAATTGGATATGGCTGGCAGAGTTATACAGATCATAGGCCTAAATATTGTATTTAATAAGATCAAAAACTAGTAAATAATAGCCACATTGTTATTATTGGCAAAGTAAATAAGTAAAAAAGTCAAAAAAGTCCGGTCACATTACAGTTTGATTTTCAATCACTTGCATTTGACGCTCTGTTGTAGGAGAACGGTAGGTATTAAAGGAGTATAAAAAAACCTAGATGTATTTAGGCAGAAGTACAGGTACGTTCTTATAGAATTTTTATCAGTATACATAGATAGATAGATAGATAGATAGATAGATAGATAAATAAATAGATACAGGTTTATCTTCAGCCTTCGCGATCTTGCGTCTGTTGAAGTATTTGTGTGTTGGCTGGATGCAATTAAGGTTTCTTGTTGGTCTTTGGTATTTTAAAGTTGTATTATTGTGTGTGATTGTGGTATATGTATTTTTATTTTGTGTATTTTCGATGTTAAGTGCTTTGAATATTGTGTCATGTTTTGTATTGATTTGTATTTGTTCAGGTATTAGTTTGTTTTGTGTTTTATGTTTGTATATTTGTAAATTTTCCCAAATGTTCATTACGATGCCTTTGTGTGGTATATGTTTTATTAGTGTCACGTTGGTTATGTCTGGGAATTCATGTCCTGTGTTTATTGCATGTGTGGCTAAATTGGATTTATATATATTTGGTTTTTTGTATGCGTTTAGGTGTTCAAAATAACGTTTTTTCAGCTGTTTTTTTTTGTTTGTCCTATGTACCATTTATTGCAATCTTGGCATTCAATTTTGTATATACCGTTAGTTGTTGTATTATCTTTGTTGTGTGGGCTATTTAGTTTTTGTAAATTATTTTTATTCGTTTTGTATGCTATTTTTATATCTGTGTTTTTAATAGTTTTGTTAGCTTTGTCATTTTATTATTTATGTATGTGAATGTAGCCCATTTGTTGTTGTTGTTATTATTTATGTGTTGTTCATTTTGATTAATTCTTAATTAGAGGAAATAGATTGTATGTACTTTAAACAGGCTTATATTAAACAACAGTAGGGCACTGGTATTTGAGATGCGTTTTGCTCTGTTAACAGAAATCGCTTGTTATATGTTTAAGGACCCATTTGAAGTAATTACAAATATTACATAATCATATTGGACGATACAACATCACAATTAATTGTAACTTAAATGATTTATAAAAACCCTCGAAATTTTTAAAGAAAAAACATCACATCTGAATACACATATTTCCCTCCCACCAACTGGCTATTTTCTCAGTTTCTGAAAACTTTTTCTTTTTCTCGCTCACGAAATTCACAGTACTCCCTTTCAATCTTCATCTCTCCCCCTCTTCTGACCTTTCTTCCTCCCTCTGTATTCCCCCACCTATGCACTTCCACACACACGGAGACACGCACACACACACAGACACACATACAAGCACACTCACTCCCACACAAACACATACCCACCGATATTTCTGTTGCCCCTTCCCACTTTAGTGAGAATAATAATTTCAATTTTATTTCTCCATTTTTAATGTTGTTTCTGGATTCATATTCCGTGTCTCAAATGTAATCAATTGTGAAATAACACCTCTCAATTTACTTACTGGATTATACCAAAACTTGTAAATTTTGTAACAATTGAGTATGCTAACGCTTAAACATATAAGTTGTAAGTCCCCAGGAGATTTTGGAAGCTACAAGATTGGAGAGAATCTCAAAATTGACTGATCGGAAGCCAAAATACGTGAGGTAAGACACCACTACTATATAAAAATACTATCTGAATTCTTTAATCCAGTGGAACTGGACAATGTTTACTTTTTATGGTAAATTTAACTGGACGTCCGGTCACATTACAGTTTGATTTTCAATCACTTGCATTTGACGCTCTGTTGTAGGAGAACGGTAGGTATTAAAGGAGTATAAAAAAACCTAGATGTATTTAGGCAGAAGTACAGGTACGTTCTTATAGAATTGTTATCAGTATACATAGATAGATAGATAGATAGATAAATAGATAGATACAGGTTTATTTACTGGCGGCACGGTCATGTTTTTAATCATCGTGAATAAAGTGTGCAGACAAGGATCTCATGCATGAACACATGAATCATGATTCCTGATTCGATCATGACATGGTGGCTAGGTGGGCGAAGACCTCTATACAAAAATTTCTATTAAATCCGTATATTAATTTAATAAATATTAAATGCTGTCTATTAACTAAATTATACGACAACGCCCAAGCGGCTAGTTGTAGGAGACAGTGTGTAGGAATCAGCATTAAAACTGTGGAACTGTGTTATATTAAAAGAATCAGCAGCATGTTCATCGCCTACTCTGTCTTTTCAAGCAAAGTTTGGTTTATAAATTTTCATAATATTGTTCAAGCTTTTACGTTACTAAAGTGTAGTTTACAACCAATTACAGTTTTCAGTAAAATTTTAATTAACAAATGTCGGGGAATTACAAATATATTTATAATTTTCATATATTTAACGCATTCCCTTTATGTAAACAGGAAAATGTACGGGTGGCGTATAATGTTTACAAGAAAGTTTCACACAGTGATGTTGCTGTAAAAAGCAAGAATCTGTAATAAGTGGATTGTCCTGCTGCTATGCATTAAATGACAGATATCACGTAGGCTCTAGGGAAGTTATTTATGTTGCCTCAGCATAATAGTAAATTAAAAATTTTTTACCTGGACATGTCAGCATATGGTAGAACGGATTCTCAAGTCCAAAGTTTCAAGTGAACTCAGAAGGTCAGAAGAAGTAATAAGTGGAAATAGTTTTATAAGTCTTTGTTTTCTTATACCGCGGAAATTTATTCTTCTCGTTTGTTTTAATTTCCAAGTGCTGGGCCGTGATTCGTTGTCGTCTTTTCAGACTGCAAAATCTGTGAGTTCTCCTTCAGGGTTTAGTTAGTTCTTGCTGCAGACAAGTTAGTTTAGTTTTACTCTTCAGTAAAAGCTGAAGAGTCCTGAATGACTTGAGAGAAAGCCAGGGTCTTGGGAAATCAGGACGTGAAAGTATTGAAGGCAGTGTTAATTATACAAGTCAATGTACAAAACGTAAAATACCTTAAACGTGGCCAACAGAAGACTGACGGGCTGGAATCTGTCTTCACAGGACATTATAGGCCTACTTCGCTAGCACTATTATAGTAGCTTTTTCTCTCCCCTGAAAAGGTTGGTCATCTGAGACACACGTTGAACAGCTCTAACAGGAAAAGAAGTCCTTGTTCACAAAGGCGGTAGAGGACAGTATGGATCCATCTGACAACTTTGCTTCTAGGTCTAAATGTGGACAAGCTCGTATTGGTTTTTGATTTCTCAGGTATTGGCTAACGGTGTGAAGACGTATTGCCTTTTGATTGGCCAATACTACGCCAAATACAAAACACTGCAAGAAGAGTCTTAGCATTATAAGCATATTGATAACTTGTAGTGCCTACGTCTTGATTGTCTTGGCTTATTCATGTCAAAGAATTAATAGCTCTACAACATGGCAATAGAATCAGTTAAGGATAATATTATATATTTTATTTATTCTACCATTTAACTTTAAACTTATTGAAGGTAAGATTCCCACTTTCACCCTTATAGTCACTGTATTACTGAATAGCTCTATGAATTGCTATCTGCTGTCTGATATACGTCAAGACATCTTCGGCATGTGATTCAGTAGAAAAGGAAATCTTGGAAACTTCTAAACACGCTCTAATGTAACATTCTTGAAGGAAACAGAGGACACCTAATAATTGCCAAAAACACAACTGACCTCACGCACTTAAACTTCTCATATGACACATCTCAGCAATAGTCAGTCTAACTTTCAGGAGTATTAAAAGTAAAAATCACAGGTTGCGTCAACTAACAGACGGTTAAAGTAATAGTAAAATGACAGTCGCACGTCTCTCGAAGGCAACTTACTAGAGCAGCAAATGCCACACTAAATAAACCGAAGGAAAAACAACTAACTATTGGGAAACACAATAATCCCGCAAGAACAACAAACCCAAGAAATAAGAAAGAAACAAACAACAAGATTTTAAAGAAACAGTGTTAGAACTACACTCAGCATATAACAAAACCGGATTCATTATCTAAACTCCAAACGAACATGTTTCTGATGGAACCAGGAAGTACATGAAGTACTCTGAACCAAGTGCAACAATGTATACATGGCTCACGCCAACGGGTATGTGACGGAGAGGAAAAGTGAACTTATCAAATCATTAAAGAAAGAATCAAACTAAGACAGAGTATGATAAAAATAAAAATAAATCAAAACCATAGCCACAGAAATAAATACTAGTAAGAAAAGACAAAACCAAGAGAAGAAAACGTAGCTCTAAAATTATGGAACATCATAAAAACGTATGCCTTGTATTAGAATACAGATGTGTAGCATTCCCTTTTTGAAAAGTGTTTCCGCTCTACTAAGACGAACTATACGGTAGGCATAGGATTCATTAAATTGATAATGCCGATGACCTTCCAGTGATGCGTTAAGCATTAAACAAAATATTTTTTGTGTGTACTTACATTTTACATGTGAAAATAATTTTATCATTGCCAAAGAATCGTGAACTTCTTACACTACCCAGTAACACTTTTAAAACAAGCATCTAAGATTTCCCATTCCTTTGTTTTTAGTAGGACATAAAAATGTCTTGGTCTTATGTCTGTAGTTGAGGTAGGCATCATCAGAATACCATTTATAAAAACTAAAAGGTTTTTGTCCTTCTCTGAAACACTGTATGTTATAGTTGTCTTGATTATTCATCTCTTCTTTCACAGCACTAACACTTATCTAAAAATGAAACTTTTTCTTGTGAACTTACTGTTTTGTAATAAACAACAACAAATACACTAACAAAATTATATACTGGCACAGGTATGTGGATGATATATTACTTTTATTCAAAGGCAACACAAGACAAGTTGAAAACTTCCACAAATACATAAACACTATACACCACAAATTAAAATTTACACTGGAAATTGAACAAAACTATAGTATAAATTTTCTAGACCTAACAATTAACAAAACTAACAATACTCACACGTACAAAATATACAGGAAACCAACCACGACTGACATGGTTATACACAACACATCAAACCACCCAACACAACATAAACATGCGGCCTTCAACCATATGCTCCATAGACTAACTAAAATACCCTTAAATAAACAAGATTACACCGACGAACTCAACACAATAAAATACATAGCAATCAAAAACGGTTACAACCCTAATTTAATAAACACACTACACAAACGCATCAAAAACAAAAACAACAAAACGCAAAATACCATCAACACACAGCACAATAAATACATCACACTCACATACCACAACTCCTACACACACAAAATCGCCAACACATTCAGAAAACACAAATACAAAATAGCATACAGAACAACCAATACCATCAAAAAACACATCAATAATACAAACACAGACATAGACAAATATAACAAAACAGGTGTTTACAAATTAAATTGTAATGACTGCAATAGTTTCTACATAGGCCAGACGGGAAGATCTTTTTCATCCCGTTATTCTGAACACTTAAAAGCTTTAACCAACAACAATATACACTCCGCATTTACCACACACATACACACAGAAAACCACAGTTACACCAACATAGACACTAATCTTGAAATTTTACATTACTTACCCAAAGGTCGAAAACTCAACACAAGTGAACAATACGAAATATATAAACACCACACAACACAACCAAACAACATACTTAACGATCAATTACAATATAAATCACATACACTTTTTGACACAATTATGCAAAAAACAAACATTAAGTTGAATCCCCGCGCCAATCCCGACACCTTCCACACAACAACCGTTACCAAATGATGGCAGTCTGTCTCTAAGCTGAAGAAGGCGAATACGTACGCCGAAACGCGTTTGACGAGAAGAGAATAAACAGTAAGTTCACAAGAAAAAGTTTCATTTTTAGATAACTGTATGTTATGTTTCCATTGGCTATCAACATACTTGGTGTAATTTATTCCTAGATGCCTGTCTATACACTAGTAACACAGCACTTAGTAATTTTAACTAAGTGTCTGAAAAAGATTCTAAATAATGGCATAAAAAACGGATAACATAATCAACAGAATTTTCGTTTTCAATTTAGTAAGGTTTTTATTGTATTAATCTAGTACTAAAACTTATGATATTATCTCTTTCACAAAAGAATGCATCTACGTTAATCCCCGTAATGTCTTACGGCGTTTAATTGGGTACTTCATAGTACTTCATACAACACTCATTACTCGGTACGATTGTAATGTTTCTGATTCCCCAGTTTGTTTATGAATACTATCCGTTCAAGAAAAAGACGTAATTGCATTCCATTATCTCTTACCATCCCTTCTCGTCTTAATTGTACAAAGCTAAAGTAAGGGTTGCCTTTGTAACTATTAACGTACAATCTACTTTTATTAGCTAAGCTAGAAGAAATGTACTACTGTCGAGAGAGTATGCTTGCGTTTTAACTGCGCTGCGCTTTTTGAACTGACAATTTGATTTCACTAAAATAAAGAACACTTTTTTAATGATCAATAAACAGACATATATATCATCAAAATTTCAAAGTGTAGGCCTAATTATTCTCTTTGTAATCTCTACTAATTACTTCCGTAATGAAATGCTAAAGTAATTGGCCAAAGTCACTAGCACGCCTTCATGAATAATATCACTTTTCCTCTCATCTCTTTATACATTGTCGCAGCGTCAATGTTTAGAAGTCTCTGTCAGCTGTAAATCATACAATCAATTACAGCGTGATTGTTACAGCCGTTGCCGATCAATAAGGTTTGTTTGTGTCTTTTACTCCTCGTTTAACTTCTTTACGCAAACACACAATGAAGTTTTAACACATGTGTAAACGGTGTTAAGGATAAGGTGTTTTTATATCGAATAAAAATTAATCAAGAAACAGACTTCCATATTGATCTTCTCTCTTTATTCTATTAAGAGTAAAATATTGTTTTCCCACTCTACGGATATTTTTCATTATATTGGATGTATTATAAGTCTTTTCTAGGTTGGATAATATCTCTCTAGCTGAGGTGGAGCGTGAGTTCTATCACAGCCGGAGGGCGCAACAGGTCTATGACCTAATGCCTGAAGTGGATAAGAAGAAGAAGAAGAAGAAGAAGAAGAAGAAGAAGAAGAAGAAGAAGAAGAAGAAGAAGAAGAAGAAGAAGAAGAAGAAGAAGAAGAAGATAAGTCTTTTTTTTAGCATATAGGCTTACATAGTCCCTTCATATGCAGTTACACTTCCCCAGTTCTGAATACTAAAAACATCTCAAATAGAATAGCGTGCGTGACAATAGAAAACCACATGGTTTACAATAATTTATATCTCTGTGGAACAGAATTTTAGTTATCCTCGATTATCCTTATCCTGCAAAATTCTAGTTTACAGAACAAATATACTCTACAGAATGTCGACGTACAGAAGTCCGTATATTTTATACATTTCAATTTCTGTACATACTTATAATACAGAAGTAGCAGCCATACATAATACAAAAACGCAGTGTTCCTATTTATCACGAAATTTATTTGTTTAGAATACATCCATTAAATTTACTACCATTTTAATAATAATCTATTTTTATAAGACTTTAACGACTCTGTGGTCGCAAATAATTATTTGATAGTTGCACATATAATTTTCTGCACGTTAAATAATAATTTGAAATATATAATATAATTTTACTCAGTATTTTGTTAACTTGTGAAATGTTCATAAACCGTTTTTGCTTTACCACAAAATATTTTACGCTCCATTGAAGTTAAAATTTATTTTATTCCTCATTGTGCACAATTTGCGATTATCGATATTTTTGTTGGGCTTAAATGAACTACATTTACTGGCTATACAAGTGATACCATCCTATTACAATGGCCATTTTTACATTTAGGTAACAAAATTCCTATAATAGCAAATATGAAACTATATTCAACGTGTATCAGAAACTAATATTTTAGTGTTTATGAACTAAAATAAAATATAACAAACTCTTCAGCGCATATACAAAACAACTACATGGGTGTACAACTGGCCGTTAGCTTATGAAAACAGTGTCCCACTTTATTTGAGAGTATTTGAGAGTAGTAGCACAATGCACAGTGAAAAATATACTTACTTATTCCGTACTTCATTAGAATTTATTTTCCTTTAATAAGTACTTAGGCTTCATACAAAACAGTTACCATTTATCCGAACTTTACGACGTTTAATTATAAACGTTTGGACAGCTGTTACACTATGACAATCTGGGGAACAAACTGGTAAACACAATAGTTAATCAGCAAAATATCACTATAAGACATTCCTATCTTGAAGAGAATGGAAAAAATATAAATTGTACATACGCAAGACCACGGTAAGTATAGATAGGTGACAACGCTGTGTGCGCAGTAGCATTACTGAGTGCGTGACGTCACACGCTCCACTAGTATCTTACAGCGCTTTGCTTTCTTACGAGTACATGATTTTGTACTGAGTGTTCTGTGAAAAATGGCTTCTACTTGTTCTGTTGCAAAGTGTAAAAATAATTATAAAAACAGTAAAGCGAGAGGTATTACCTTACACAGATTTCCGAAAGAACTAAACGTGCAACGTACCTGGGTTCATTTGTGTAAACGTAAAGATAGCTTCAACGTGCAGAAAGCTGTGTTGTGATCTGAACATTTTGATTTAAACGATTACGAACGGGATTTACAGGTTGAGTTGTGAAACATTTCCTCTAAGAAAAGATTAAAGAAGACGGCAATTCCTCACATAAATATTTCGCAAGCTTCAGAAAAATGTCCTACGTCTTTGTTAAATGAAACTGATCGTAAAAACAGATTTGAAATTAGAAAAAGAAAGCAGGATATTAGCGATTTATTAAACGATAGTGTAGAAAAAAATATTTTGATTGCAAATGTAGTCAACGAAACCGGTGAGTTAGGTCTAAGTAGTAATCATTATGAACACGAAGTAACATTATTAACAAATGAAAATAAGAATTTAAAATTAACTATTTTAGTATTAGAGGAGCAGATTACTGTACTCAAGGAAGAAATTCCTTTGTTAAAAAGTCGCTCCGTTCAAGACAAAGCATATTTAAATGTGTTCAGACATAAAATACACGTGGACAGATAACATATCTCAAATCCGGAAAATTCCTGAATTGGGATTCCGAAGATATTGCAAAAGCAGTTACTCTTAGATCGCTGTTGAAAAAATCATTTCATTATACAACACGTGTTTTAAATTACCTTCTGCCGAGCGAACGTACGATTCAACGTCGACTTTCTGTTGTGAAACGTCAGCCTGGTGTTACTGAGTTAAGTCCGCGGATTATGGGAGAGCAGGTTCCTTTTTTCAATGACGGAGGAAAAGACATAATTTTATCATTCGACGAAATCAAAGTACAAAGTACATGTTATGACAATGTAGACGACTGTTTCGTTGGACCTCACACATATGTACAAGTGACAATGCCCAGAAGTCTTATGGGAAAATGGAAACAACCTTTATTTATGACTTTGATGTGCCCATTACTAAAGATTTATTGACAAACACAATAATTTCTGTTGAATAAATTGGTTTCAAAGTGCGTGGTTTCGTATGCGATATGGGTCCTTCCAATCGCAAGCTGTTTTCTGAACTGCTCATTACACCATCGAAATCCTACATCACCAATCCCACTTGCGACGAAAGAAAAGTTTGGGCTTTTTGCTATGTGCCTCATCTACTAAAACACTTGAGGAATCATCTTATAGACCACGGTTTTGTTCTTACCAATGGTAAATTAATATCAAAGGAAGTATTTGAAAAGTTAATTGAGCTAAATTATAATAGATCGGACCTTCAGTATTGTTATAAATTAAGTAGTTCACATGTGATTATTTTCGGAAGTGAACGGTAGAATGTCAGTAAGGTAGCAGAATTCGAAACAGTTTCGAAAGCGATTTTACATCATTTTCCTGAACAGTCTCATGTAGGAGAATTTGTGAAAACAATAATCGATGGTTTCAATGTATTAAATTCTAGATGCGGTGTAAATGAAAAAAACATTATAAAAAGTGGATATGGAATCGATCTACAAGTACAAGACAAAGCTCTAGATAAATTACTGAACTTATGCTTTCAGATGCGGGTTATGCGAAAAACTGTCCTATTTCCATTTCATAAAGGCTTTCACATTTCAATTGAAAGTATAAGAGGTTTATTTAACGACCTGAAAAAAGACGGGTATTTATTTTTAATGACGGCAAGGTTAAATCAAGACGTTCTTGAAAGTTATTTTCTGGAAATTCGGGGCTTAGGTTTGTTTTACGATCATCCAAATCCGGTAGCAGTTATTCAGAGAACTAAATCTTCAATACTGGGTAAAAACATCTCAGTAGTATTAAACATCACCAACATACAAACAGTAAAGGACAACACAAGTGAGAACATACCGTTAACAGCACACGTAATAAAGCTTTCCTACGGCTTATGACGATAATTTGCTTCCGAATAACAGTGGCTATCCTGAGACAGATGTGATGGACTTCTTGAGTTCACTAAATCAGTCAAATTTAGGAGGAGAAAAATCCGACTCTTTTAAAGAGGAACAGTTAACATCAGATCAGTCTAGAATTACTTGTGGCACAGAGCTGAATGAAAATGAGGAACTTCTAGAAATCCTTGCTTGATACATATGTTACAGATTGTACAAAAAATTCCCAAAATATAAAGAACATAGGCGTTACCGTAAATGTGCAGACGATATACAGAAATCGGACCGGTTGTCGGTTTTTTTCAAGAGGAAAACTTATGAGACCTAGTGAGGAATGGCGTGAACAAATTAGAAAATTGGAAACAGACTTTCAGTTGTTTCATGGGACAACATTAAATCGGTCTAAAAACGTTATAAAAACTTTTTACGATCTCATAATCATCAAATATCCGATTTTGAGGAATTTGCCTTGCGATGCTATGCAAGAACAAGATCGTTTATTACAATGAAAGCATTAAAAAGAAAGCCCAAATTAAAAAACGTAGTTATGAAACTTCATCAAGAAAACAAATGCAAAAGTTTAAAAAAGTAGTTACAAAAATACATTAGCGTGTTACATAGCAAACAGTGCGTGTAGTTCTGTTGTAAATAAAAAGTGTATATAAAAATTTGTGCAGTGATATTGTTTGAAGAAACAACATTGTGCGCTTTTAGGATAGAGACTTACGTTAATCGAAATGGAAGAGTTACAAATGAAGACATATTTTATTATTTGTATATTACAAATTTACCAACATGTATGTGTTAGTAGGTTTATTTGTTGACACTAGGAAGATATTTAAACTAATATTGTATGCATTATAGGATGTGTTACGTTCATGTGTATATTTATCTTTCTGCCAAGTAATTATAATATCAGTTTATTCTGTGTTCTAGGCATTCTTAGTTGAATTACATGTAGCATGCAGTAAATTCTAAACGTATACTCGTACTATACACTGATGTGGTGCGCAGGTCGAGTGGGGCATGTGACGTCATCAGCTTTTAGCCACATGCGCGTGTCACCTACCGTATTCTATACTTACCGTGCGCAAGACGAAAGAACGTATACGGAGTCAAAACATTCGAAGATGAATAGTCGAGTAAAACAATTATGATGGTGAAAAGAATTGATTCTGTTTTCTAATAAGAATCATAAGCTTCTTTAAACATTTTCCACATAAACAATTGCTACAAGTCCCCACTTACTTGAGAAATGAGTGTTACAATTTCCATCATGTGAGGCTTCTAACCACAAAAGCCAATTCAGTGGTAACGCAATCTTCTGCAGCTGACACTTTACTGTGACAGACGCGACTCTTGAATAAAGTTTGATCTCTAAAAACTTGAGTTAAACATTACAATTACGCGCACAGAACGCAACACCCTTGGAACAGTAACACAAGTCCTAGAACTACTTCCATGATACTTTGTCGTTATGACAACAATATTATTACGGCGGTCACACCGATCGTCGTGTTGTTTGGTAGAAACAGAATAACTGGCACCAATGAAGCAACTACTGTAATTACAAATTTTAATTAGACATAAACAGCAGCTATAAATCAATGAAGCGTTCTTATACAATAATTCAAGTTATTTTAACATTGAAAATGTTTATAAGGACGTGTCGCATTTGCGGCCGATCGCTGGTGCGTGATCGAAAATGGGAACCGGTGAGTTTCTATAGAAACTACTTCTTTGTTGTCAATAATTTAGTACACATATAAAACTTCGCTTATGAATGCGACTACATTTAACTTGTAATCTGTAAATGAAGAATGAATTCATTGATTGGTGAATGAACATAAATATATATATATATATATATATGTTAGATTTATTGAAGCATTTTAAATGCCCTTCTCTGTGCATTGCATTTGTGCAATGCCTGTAATTTTTTTTTTAATGAATGTCACCTTATTACAGTTTTGCACTAATTAACACAGTAATCACTTCCCAATAAGGTGCAACAATCACTGAAAATCACTGTAAAAATACCTGGTCTCAATTAAACTTTTGAGCCTGCCGCTGGTCTTTATATATACACCATCGAAGTTCCAGGAAAATCGTCATTTTTCGGGCGGCACGGCGATCACAATTTGTTTAGATACAGGCGCTGAGGTCAAAACCCGACTTTAAACTAACGTGCCGGCTGTTTGAGCTAGATTAGTCCAGAAACGTGTAAAAGACAATCTCGAATTTTCAAAACCCTTGCGTAATTGTTTTTCATCTCAACGAACTGCCCCCTCCTTAATCCGGTTTGTCCCAAATTAGCAAACTGTCTCTCCAGTAATTTAGCCAGTCAAAGCAAAGCCATACGCAGTTAGTTTGAAATTTCCGGGAGCCATCACGACTGTGCTTTGCGTATGTATGTCCGTGACTTCCCTCCCCCTAGGGATGCGAAGGGAATAGCGAGATTCGTAGGTATGGTCAATTTTTACCGACGATTCATACCTAATATCATTGAGATTGCCGCACCTTTGAACGAACTGAGGAAGAAGGGCGCTAAATTTACATGGGGTGAGAGTCAACAGAAGGCTTTCCACACCTTGAAGGAAGCCATCATCTCCCCACCGGTGTTACGGATGACTTTTCGAAACCGTTTATACTACAGACGGACGCGAGTTCGGTTGCGCTCGGGGCGGTTCTTTCCCAAGTTGTTGATGACGCTAGGCAGCCTGTGGCTTTTATTTCCCGGACATTGACCCAGCAAGAACGAAAATCATCTGTCTATGAGCTAGAGTGTTTAGCTGTTGTGTACGCTCTAGACAAGTTCAGGCGTTTCCTGGAACATGCTGAGTTCCTGCTCGAGACCGACAATCAGGCTCTCTCTTGGCTTCTGGCTCATCCCCGGCAACTGGGTAAAATTGGTAGATGGGTGGTAAAGATCTCATCCTTTAAGTTCAAAGTGCAACACATTAGGGGATCTCAAAATGTAGTTGCAGACGCCTTGCCCCGCATGTTTTCCCAGCCCAGTGATGCCCAATCTGAGCAACCCTGTTCCGTTCTGTTAGACTTTCCATTAGCCTTCACTGATGTGTTACCCCATCAGTTAAACGATGAAGAGCTGGGTCCAGTCATCCAAAAAATAAAGGAGGGTAACGTACAGGCCCCTTACTTCTTGTCCAAGGGAGTCCTCTGTTGTAGAGAAAGAAAAGGACGTGCCCCTAAGATCGTGCTGCCTAGCAAGTTAGTGCCCATGGTCTTCAGTTATTACCATAATTCCCCAGTAGGAGGCCACAAGGGAATTTCTAAGACCATTTCCAGTATTAGGACACATTTTATCTGGAAGGGCATGGATAGGGACATAGCGACCAGGGTTAAGAGCTGTCATCTATGTGGCTTGAGCAAGCCTGCCCAGAACACCAAGTTAGGGTTGTTGTCATCTGAGGTGGCGAGCAGACCGATGGAGAAGTTGTTCATCGACTACGTGGGGCCATTCCTCCGTAGCAAGTCAGGTAATGCTTACCTGCTTGTTTGTGTGGATGCTTTTTCAAAGTTTGCCTGGCTACTGCCCTTACGGCAGGCAACCGCTCGTTTAACCATAAGCGCGCTCCAGAACAATGTATTTCAGCATTTCGGTCTTCCGACCATCATTGTCTCGGACAATGGCCCGCAGTTCATTTCGGGTGAATTCCGGCGAATGTGTTTCGCCAGTGGGATCAATCACGTAACCACTTCCCCTTATTAGCCACAGCCGTCCCATGCGGAGAGATTCAATCGGAATCTCCGGTCCGCCCTGATTGCTTATCACGCTGAGCAACAAACCACCTGGGATCAGAATCTGAAGTGGTTACAATTAGCTTTTAACACGGCCCGACACGATAGTCATCAGGCCGTGCCCTTTGAAATCCTGTTCGGATTCTCGCCCGCACTCCCGTTGACCAATTTGTGGAATATCGAAGATCTTCTGCCACGGGAGCCCGATAATAAAACTGCAGAGAGGTGGAAGGAAGCTCGGAAGAATTTGCTGCGAGCGCACGAGCGGGTCCGTCGACGTTATAATCAGGGGCGAATTCCAAACCCCTTCCGGATTGGGGACTGGGTGTATTGCCAAAGCCACCCACTCAGCTCAGCCGCAGACAAACGTGCCGCAAAGTTGTGTTACCGCTGGTCAGGGCCATATCGCATCCTGGGGTTCACGTCACCGGTGACGGCCCGGCTGGGCGTACCGGGGGACGATTCTAAAATCAGTGTAACTCATACTTCTAAATTGAAGGCTCTGTCGGAGGGAATTTGCCGACTAATAGAAGTGGGGGGGTAAGATTGGGGGGTTTCCATGTGTCTAGGAACGGTGATCCTTCGGTGGTGTGTGCTCCGGGGAAAATGTAAGAAACTGATATGGTAGCGGATAGATGTTCCCCACAATCCGGGTGGTGTATGTCTATTTCAGGGATGCGCCCCTGCCTGCGCGAGCCTTGGCTTTCTCCATTCGTCCTTATTTCCGGAGGGAGCCATGTCCTTACCTTAAGTCCCAGCTCATGACCATTCAGAAATCCTTGCCCTTTCCATCTTCCCGATTTTCCTATCTTTCCCCTTATAAAAACATAAATAGCAAAAAAAAATATTAGAAAAAGAAAGATAAAATCAAAAAAAAAAAGGTGTTAGAAAGTGGAGCGAAACGTGTCGCGTGGATGAGGTCGGTCGTGCACTTCGTCCACACGATACGTTTTGGGCATGCCCTTGGAGCATACATGTAATAGGTTATAAGAAGGATATTCACTTGAGTAGACAAATCATTGTCATGGAAACCTCCTCCCCCGTTATCTCCCTGGTCCTGTGGGATGGAAGTGGATAATGCTTTATTAAAATTTTGAAGGTGTTAGTCCCCGTGGATTATAGGCCATAGGTCCCTGTTGAGGTAGCCTCGGAGTTCCCGCACAAGTGGTCAAGCCTCAGGAGTTCAGAACTCAGGGTGCACCCGAACACTCTTTCTTCTTCTGTCTTTCTTGCTGCATGCTGGCCCTGATCAGGTCAGTGTGTAGTGCCAACACTCTCGCATACTACACGTCTTCTTTCTGTATTTTCGATTTCCTTCTGAGATAATGCTCTCCTGAGAACAAAGGCGACTGGGAAAACCGAGGAACACCTACGTTGTTGTAAAAAGCATTGGGGTACACTGCAGGGTGCTCCTCTGCCTAAGTGTGGGGCAACTATGTTGCCCTTTTGGGGTGGGGGTGTGCCGAGTCTAAGATAGATTCGGCGCGTATTCGGCATTTAACGCCAAAGCTGAAGTAAAAGACTGTACTGTATTTAGCGGTAGAGATACGCATACAATCTGCAGCTGTGGTAATCAAGCTGCGCTTTATTGGAGCTGCACTCTGGTGCTCGATACAGATATACGCAAACTATTCTGTAATGATGGTATTGAAGTGTGCCCGGCCAGTGCTGTGATCTGGTGCTCGCCGCTGATTATAAGTGAGAAAGCCGGAAAAGGGTTTTTCTAAAAAATTGTCTTTTCCTGGTCGCCGTCCAATTAAGAACGAGTGGCATTTCTTCTCCGACAGAAAGGAGTTGTTCGTTGCACCATCTTCTACCTATGGCAGGCTAAACAAATACAGATCTGCGGTAAGTTATGGCAATATGATTATATACTTCAATTTAAAGTAATACGAAAGAAAAAATTGTTTAATAAGCCCACATTGAGTAAATTCAGTTAACCTCACGCCACGTGGTGAAAAGTGAAATGCGTAATTCTGAGTAATTTAAATGTAAATTTTATTGGTAATTATAGTAATACTATATTAATTTCAGAAGTCTTAACTAAGGCACCAGAATTGAGAATAATGTAAATGCAAAAAGGTATTTGTTTAATAAGTACAGAAATGATTGTAATCAGGTAACCTCTCACACCACGTGGCCAATAAGAGTATGTGTAAATTTTATTAATTGTATAACAAACTGAATAATTATATAACCGTAATTGAATTATGTTAACCCACTGGGGTAAAGTTTATAATATGAAATTTAACAAAACTAAATGTTTTCAAGATAGGGCCAGGTGGCCATATAACCGTTGCAAAGTGTGTAAAACTATCATTTTAAGTAGCCCTAAAGCTGTGTTAATATTATATATGGATTTTGGTGCGTGTGAGGTTTCTGGGGGAAATAGTTTTGAGAACTTATCGCTGATAATATGTTGTATGACTAGGGTCCCTTGCTGCAAGCCGGGGAACAGCTCCATTCCTGAACATGAACATCTAGACTCTCTCTCAACTTCATCTGCCGGAGGAGAATAGCGAGGATAAGCCACCAACACCCTAACATGTAGACCAGAAGACCACCGCTTCACACCCATGGAATTAATAAGGTGACAACAAACCAATTATTTTTTACACAGTGTGATGTAACCCACTAGAACCAGTGGACATAGAGTCACTCTACACCAATGACTTAAGCTTTAAACATTTTAATGGGGTCCCCGGTTAACGGGACAGAATAGTGCGTGGACTTGGGGGGGAATCTTTTGTACATTTTGTTACTCTGTTTGTATAAATCTGTGAGCTCAGAGGTTGGCATGTATCTGTGGCTGCTTCCCATTCAGCCGTGTAAATTTCCTTCTTATTTTCAGTATAAGGGTTACATTAGTGCTACTAATTCATTCAATCAACATGTAATTTCACTGGCTAAATTTAGTTTTCATTTTATGCTTTAATTTCTCATTTTTAAATTCAGTTTGGATCATATAGGTATAGAAGTTTCTTTGGTAGTTAAGTCGGGTCACCAGTTTAATCCTGTATAGGTGCATTTTCATGCAGAGTTGAACATGCTCTTGGGACAGGTTGAGTTATGCACTATCTTGCCTAGGAACATGTCGGCCTTTGGACCAAACTACTTTTAAAAGGGTTATAAGGCTTTATAACACGTTACTGTTTTCGAGACTTACCAAAATTTATCAATATTTAAATTCTTTTAATTAATTATGATCACTGGGGTGTTCACTGTATTCTAATTATAATTACTCCAAGTCTAAGTGTTCAATGTGGCAGCACTTTATAATAGTATCAGGCACTATGCCAACTCTTGAATTTAGTATGTCCTGGGGCCACTGGTGTTGCAAACATAATCTGTTATACACATATAATATGTTATACACATATTAGGTATTAAAACCTAATATGGATATTTATAGATTGTTAATTATGTACCTCATGGCGTGGAAAAGGGTATGGCAAGATTTAATGATAGATGTTATAATTGTCCTGTGTTGTGGAACATGTATATGTATTGTATATTCGTGTGTATTTTTGGGGGTTATATATGTATTGTATATTCGTGTGTATTTTTGGGGGGTTAGATATAGGGATACAAGGAGAATATAAAACATAGATTTTATATAAATTTATGTTCAAATAATATTTTAAAAGCAGAAAATATAGATTTTATATTTATTAATTTCAAATCATATTTTTTTAAGCAGAGAATCTAAATGTTATATTCATTGATTTTTGTAAGTAACAATTTCGAAGGAGGTAATGAGTTTAGTTATAATAAAAAGATTTATTGGTTGTTAATTTTGTGAGTTTTAATTGCAAGTCCCGTCTCTCTGGATCCAGAGCATTTTTGGCTTCTCTAGGCGTTGGCCTAGTTTTAATTATCTTGTGGCCCCCCAAATGTAACCCCTCTTTAACTTTGACTTGTAAAAAAAAATTTTTTTTTTTTTTTCTAAAGAGGGGCCACAAGATAATTAAAACTAGATAATTAACTTTAAATTGAAGTATATAATCATATTGCCATAACTTACCGCAGATCTGTATTTGTTTAGCCTGCCATAGGTAGAAGATGGTGCAACGAACAACTCCTTTCTGTCGGAGAAGAAATGCCACACGTTCTTAATTGGACGGCGACCAGGAAAAGACAATTTTTTAGAAAACCCCTTTTCCGGCTTTCACACTTATAATTAGCGGCGAGCACCAGATCGCAGCACTGGCCGGGCCCACTTCAATACCATCATTACAGAATAGTTTGCGTATATCTGTATCGAGCACCAGAGTGCAGCACCAATCAAGCGCAGCTTGATTACCACAGCTGCAGATTGTATGCGTATCTCTACCGCTAAATACAGTACAGTATTTTACGTCAGCTTTGGCGTTAAATGCCGAATACGCGCCGAATCTATCTTAGACTCGGCACACAAACCTGCTCTCCTTCTTCGAAACCCACACTATTGCTGCGTCCTCTTATCAAACGATTCATTTCTCGCAGTTGGTTCTCTATGTGCGAATAATAATTCTGCGGCTCTTGGAACTGACTCTCACGTCATTGTGGTCACTGTGAGACTAACTGGTAGACACTTCAATAAAAATGGCCCCTTTTTATATCACTGATGGAGCTTCGGAGAGACAGGCATATGGAAGGCTGCAAACCTGAGACGTCTGACATACACGAGAGCTAGTCAGTTCCACGCTTCAACTGCCCATCATCATCCAAACGGGTTATCCCAGTTACTCATTTTCACGGACTTTCATCTGAGGTTAATAAATGTATATTGATAATATGGTACACAATATGGACTACAGTGAGTCGATTTATCAACCTGTGGTTGGTTGCCACTGTAGGCTCGAGTTTTATGTATAGACCTACTAAAAATTAAAAATTTTCTTAACTATTATTACATCATAACAAAATATCACTTTTATTGTAACATAATACTTCTTAATATATCATCATTCTATACTATCATATTTCATGACATAACATGACTTCTTATTCTCAACGGATCTAATTTAACTTGTCTGGTAATTTTACATTACAGATTTCCATTTTTAGTTATTTCTAATTTTTCTGATGTGAAATGGTTTGAACACGCCGATTAATGCGTTTACTGTTGACGTTCTTATTAATACAAGTAAATTGTTGACTCCACTTAGCCATTTTTATTACGATTGTTGTGATGTTTATAATATGTAAAACTCTTTTCATAAAAATCTGTAAAACTTTCAACGAAGGAATAAAATACTAATACGGGTTTGTATCAATTCATGTGTTCTAGTATGCAGTTCTGTTTATGTTTCCCACTTTCCCTCATATAAAATCTAATCTGAAATGTGTGCGCGCACGCGCGTGAGAGAGAGAGAGAGAGAGAGAGAGAGAGAGAGAGAGAATTTGTGCATTTAAGAGGTTCGAATGAAATACCTTATAGACAGTATAGACGCATTAAGTATCAACAACTGACTATTAGGGCACATCGAAGTGTGTACCAGTAAATGATCCTCGGAACATGTATCACTATTGACTAGTCCGTGACCACGGACCGAGTTGTAGTGTGAGCCCCTTCAATGAATAATTGGGTACAATCAGCTGTGCAGTACTGTTTGTCCCTGCTGCAGTTAGATGCCATCTGATGAATAGCTACATTTAATATGCCTACTTCATTCCGTTACATTCTAGATTTTCTAATATTCTGGAATGATACTCCAGTTATAAACGGTGGAGGTATAAATTATAAATATCACATATTCTATATGCACTATAATTCTATATACATGGTTATACATTTTAAAATAATGAATCAGACGTGTATGAGGCTTTATAAATTTATCATGGTTATAGGCTAATTCTAGGAACTATAGACTTTCATGATGAGTATGATGACATAAATAACGTAACCAACAGCCTATCGTTTATTGTTATGTACATATATGCATATATCTTGAAGTATGTAAGTGATCAGAGCTTTAGTATTGCTTAAGTCTCAAATACTAAAAATTCTCTTTGTAACTAAATTCTCTACTCTGTCAACAACAAATCTGTCAAGGCACAGACTACCTCACTGGCAGCGTGAGTATCAGAATCGGAACTTAACCACCCGACGATTGTAAAAACAATTTAATAGGGTCGGAGACGGTTAAAACAGCCAAGTGGTTGTTCTAGTCCTTGACACGTTAGATACTATTTTACTACGTGAGAATAATATAAACTAAAACCATAGTTTACTATAATTACACGTAATACCAAAGGTCCACACCTGAACACGTCGTAAGAAAGCCATTAGGATTTTGGTAAGAACCCTGGGCTACCAGACTTAAGTACACCACCATTCTAACACATTTATCATAAAACTTTGTGTTAAAGGTAAATTACTTTGAAACTATTTTCAAGTAATAACTTGTTTCTAGGAATGTAAATATACCTGTAAACTTTTTACGCATACGTAAAAATTAATACTTTTTAAGGCGCAGACCATGCAAGGCTCTTCTCTCATATACAGCAATAAACAAAATCTTAATTATTGAAAAAAACCTTTTTCGTTTAAGTTAAAAAAACGGTAACACAAAATATTCATTAAACCATTAAACTTTCAAACAAATAATAGTTGTAGGACTGCGAGATATTTGTTGCACCCAGCGAGAAAACCGGGTGGGTTGGTGCAGGGCTTAATTTTTTCAGACGCTTGTTCCAGATTTGCTTTTTAATATATATATATATATATATATATATATATATATATCTAAAGGTTCAACATTAAGTTCGACCTCCATACCTGATGTGGGAGTACTTTTAGGGCATCCAAGACATATTCTTAAGGCCGAAGATTGAATAAGTTGCAATTTATTGATATGAGTTTTTGCAGCCGAGCCCCAGACTTCGCTACAGAACGTCAGTTTAGATCTGACAAAAGCAATGTAAAATTTTCTTAAAGTCACTGTGTCCGCACTCCACTCTCGGCCAGCAACAGCTTTTGTAGCGTTTATCCTTTTGCCACATTGCTCCACTATATACTATATATGTTCTTTCCATCGCAGCTTTTTGTCCAGATAGATTCCTAGTAGTTTTGGACAGTTATTTAGTCTTATGGGCATGCCTTTGATTGTAAGGTGGGGGATGAAGTCAGCATAGATATTTCGTCTTGAGAAAAAGCACAGTCTGTTTTCACTGGAGAGATACTCAAAGACCACTTCTCGCACCAATCCTCAATTCGATCTAGTGCCCGTTGAATGAGTTTATTTGCCTCCACTGGGTCTTTTTCACTCACGAATAAGGTCACATCGTCAGCAAACGTCACACATTGTACGTTATGAGGCAGCATATGTCCTATGTCATACATTGCAATGTTAAAAAGAGTAGGGCTGATCACGGCTCGATTTGTAATAATACGGAGCGTAATAGTTAACAAGGAAACGGACCATTGTCTAGTAAACAATGGTTTTCAAAGACATAAATTCTTAACAACCTTATTTTGATTTGACAAATAGTTCTTGTTTGGCAGCTAGACGTTGCAAGTTGTTTAGCATCTCCGATAATCTCTCCTTACCAAAGATATTCTTTTCTGAAATTAGAAAACCCTCTTCTTTGATAAAACCTGCCCCTGAAAACCCCTATACTCCATTTATTCTTCAAGTGGCTTGGTTAAAATTGGTTGCCAATTCAAGCAAGAAACCAGAGATTGAATCATGTTAATTTATTGCATTTATCCGTTGTGGATTTCATAAGCGTCGTTTGAGCACCCAGAAGTGGGAGATACACTGTCTCGTTAAAAGATGACTTTCTAAGAAAGGAGATGGTTTCTCTGACAAGAAGAGTAAGACAAAGGAAGAACTACGCTACAAACAAAGAAGGCTCATTCTACAAATACCGAATGGAAAATGACGACTGCCATACAATATAACGAACGCTTGCAATAGGAAGGGTTCCTCTTTATCACACCTGTAGACTTCTTTCCTGCCAGTGCCACTTGCTTGACCGAATGGTTGGCGGTTGTAATTTTACCCATGCATAGTTTTATCTTCTCTCGGCCTACCCTCAGGACATCCTCTCTTAGGTCCACAACGAATCCGTAGGCATTCATAATATCCATCCAAAGAATCACTTAATCGACAATGTCTGCAACGAGCATTTGGTGGCTAAAATCGAGAAGACCCAGGTGTACACGTACGTCTAACTTTCCTAACACTTTGACGGGGCTTCTAGTCACAGTCTGTATTGTACAATAGCTAAATTGAGGCTGGCGGTTGCTGACTAAATCAGGGCGCACAATGGACACTGTAGCGCCCGTGTCAACTGTAAATGTGTTAGTTTACCTTCCGCAAACACATTAATGATCACGTTTCCACTGGTCTTATGTAACATAGAAACTGTGTGCTGTTCTAAAGCTTTAATTCTCCAACTGGTGTAATCGCTCCCTTCTCTTGGTATTTTATTCTCCCAACAGTCTACTTATAGATAATCACGTTTTCCACAGTTGTAACACTTCGGTCTTCTGTCTTTTTCCCATCGTTCAAATCGTTGTGACGCTCTTAAAAACTTCTGAATTGTTGTTCGGCAACATTGTTTTTCTGCACCCATCGTAAGAGCAATGTGATACTGGGATTATCTGACTACAGTGTGATGACATAAACCCATTGATGTAGCAGGAGGCTGACTTGGCAGCTTTAAACTCGAGGGCGTGAACAAGAGTTTCTGAGCTATTTCGGTGTCTTGCCATTTGTAACACTTGCTAAAGTTTACAATCTCTGATGCCATCAATAAATATCTGAACCGCAAACCTTATTTGAAAATCTTCTGGTGCTTCAGGATAGGTCAGTCTAATCAGTCTGTCGATGCCTGCTTCAAACTCTTGAAGACTCTCCCCGGAACGTTGTCGTCTTGTTCTCAACTGAGCGTAGCACACATTGCGCAAATGTTTATTACGATACCGTAATTCTAAAGCTTTTATTAATTCGGCATAAGTGTTCTGCCTGTCAGGTAACACTTTCTGTAGTAGCTCTGTGGTAAGACCCTTTAAAGCGAGAACGAATGAAACTCCCTTTTCTTTCTCTGTTCAATTATTTGCGCTACCAACGGCTTCAAATCGCCAAAGAAACATCACCCAGTGAGTGCTTCCATCAAAGGTTGTGGCCTTTACATGAACTGCCCCGACTGCAAGGAAAAGTCACTTTTTCTATTGCTTATTTTCTTTGTCTTTTTCTGTCTTTACCATAGGTACAGTCTGTCCAGCAACTTGTTTTGAAACTCACGGTTGTATTTTCATGAACTGCTCTACTTCACTCTTAATCTGCTGTTTCATATTTTCAATCGAGTCTTTTATAGTTGTTACAGTCTCCTGTACTTCAGACATTTTATTTGACATGGATTCTTTTACGACAGATATTTTTGTAGACATAGCTTCTTCCACACTCGACACAGATTTTTCTACTTCAGCTATGTTTAATGTCACTGATTCTTGTACTTCCGATTTTCCAGTAACTTGCTTATTAAGCTCACGTGGTTAAAGATCCAGCTCTGCACCGATATGTTCTTTTGCTCTGTTGCATCTGCTTTTCCTCCTGTATCAACGCTTTGAAGTCACCTGTTTCACGCTTCCGTTCCTCTGCCTCGTGCTTACGTTCTTCATTTTGTCGATCTTCCGACTCGAGCAACAGTCCTTTTTGTCTTTCCTCTGTTTCCAATATTAGCGCTTTCTGCCGTTCGTGTATTTCCAGCAAAAGGTTTTTCTGTCTTTCTTCCTCTTTCTCATCTTGTTGTTTTTCTGTTTGTAGTAGAAGCACTTGGAAAGCTGCCATCATCTGACTGGTATCCATGTTTACACATTAATTACAACGTACGCTAATCTTCTACAAATTGTCCTCTGTATCCACTGTTAACGGTTCTAACCCGCTTCTGACTCCACGGTTATGACGGTCTCACTGATCGTCGTATGGTACTGTGGAAAACAAAATACAGAAACCAATTAAGTCACTAATCACCAGCTTTAATAATTAATCACAATTAACAGTTTGAAATCAACATCATAGTCTCGTACAACAATTTAAGTTAAATTTGTACACACGCAATAATAATGTCATGTAATAGTTTCACACTAAATATAACACAGTAATCACTTCTCACAATACTTCGACAACCACTCGATCCGCTCTAAAGGAATTGCTCAACACAACTGACTGACAAAGCCATCATCTCTCCCTTTTATAGGTAGTGCACATGCTCCAGAATAGTTTTCTATTCTTACTACACGCCAGCTTAATGCGTACCTCAAGTGTTCTTGAATACTCTGGAACGTACTTGTGTGCGGCCTTGACTGAGGCTACATCTGCTCGACTAGTAGAGGGACGAGTAGAGGACGCTCTCGGCTGTTTGACAGGGTTCTCGTTACAATACTATACAACGATCCGATTACAAATAGAGGCCGGCTGTCAATACCAATTGGATAAAACTCCGAATTAAGTAAACGATCCTAATTCACGATCGTATTTAATAACTATTATAGTCGTAATGGCAACAAAGTCGTATATCGGTTGATGGCACACAAAATCTCATTCAACTGTTTTCGTGTCTAGCCAAACCAATCATTACCTTCAAATTCTTTTAATTTTATTTAACAGCACTGCTCTTAGTTGAAATTTTGAATTGCTTGCTATTACATTTTTGGTTTTGAAATCGCTGAAAATTTTTAGGATTACCTGAAGAAAGTTTTAGAATTCAGGAGCCGAAAGAGTAAATAGCCCTAGTTTGGAAGTGTTTAAGATTAACTATCAAAATTAAGTGACTACTTTTCACAACTTTTACAAAAATCAGAATAACGTAATGCAAAGTTATAGGCTAATAAAAATATGATAGAAAACATCACTGCTCAGAATCAAAAATTGTTTTTAAATATATAAGAAATAATTTAGTTTAATTTTAAATATTTCTAAGCTTATGTAATAAGGTGTTTATGAGATGTTTTTATGGAAAAATACAAGTATAATAAAAAGCATCTTAATTTTTAAAAATAAATATTTTGTTTGTAAATACAAAAACTTTTTAGTCTTATCTAAAAAGTCGGAGTGAACTTATTTATGGAAGATATGTTGTTCATTTTTCAGTATTTATTCAAACGTGTATGGACATTAACTAAACTACTGCCTTTCACACCCAGCTTAACAAACGATGTAGTCGAGCTGGATGGATGAAACCGCAGCGACTAAGCTCAGTTAGCCTACTACAATAAATTGGCGTCTTAGTCAATATCCAAGTGGTAAGTAATTTCATCTCGCTACTACAACTCATACCCTTGTGTTATTAATATCCTGTCTCCACATTTTATAATTATACTGGCTGTGCGTTTCACTGCTTCTATTTATTATCCACACAGTAATGAAGTTATCAGGAATAAGTGGTTAAGACACCTCATTAGGAGTAGATAACTGTCACATTAAGATGAACGACGAATTTCCAGAGTACGTAGGACATACAGTACCTACAGAGTTTTAATACAATGTCGAAATAATTTAAATTCTTAAAGTGAGAACTTTATAAAGATAGCAACTGACCACCAGAATGATGAGGAAAGTGGTGAACCATTGAATTTATATAATAGTTACAAATATACCTTCAAGACAGCTGACCAACACCTGTCGTGCACTTGTATAGTTAAACACAAAATTTCAATAGACGTAAATCAAGAACCAATTAACCAGCGACCGTATAAACTACCGTAAGCAAAAAAAACTGTTAGTTGGAGCGAAATGAAAACAAACAGCATAATCAGAGAAAGCACCAGCTCTTGGGATCCACCGATTGTTCTCGTATCACAGAAAGGTGAATGTAAAACTAAACTATAAAAGATAAACGATGTCACTCAGTGTAAAGTTTACTGTTACTTTACGTTACCGAGATAATAGACCAGTTGGGAGGAATGGAAAAATATGGATACAAACTTAGCAGATTTTGTCCACACGTGCAAAGAAAAATATACCGAAAGATAAAGTTCACTTCATTATAGAGCACCAGTGCCTATGCAAAAAACGACGCCATTTACAAGAAATTTGCAAAAAGTTGCACAAAGCTAAAAAAACTAAAAAGCCCTCTTCTGTAAGATAGATAATATTGAATTTAAAAGAATAACGACTTGTCCCACATTGTACTGAATTAATTAAATGCATAAACAAAACATAATTTTAAAAGTATAGCATCTACTTATTGTGAAAGATAAACAACGACAAACTATAAAAAAGGGATATATGTGGGTATGTTAAATGACCAACGTAGATACAAATAAAAAGAATTAATTTTTCACATTTACATGTGACTCCTAAAGTTTAATGTATCATGCAAGATTCAGTAAAAAATGCTACCCCAACTTAATGGACTGCCTCTAATTCGTCTATCAAATTTGTCAATAACCAAATTAGGAATAAATTAATAGTTGTTCTCAGTTGGCAAGCCAAATCAGAGCAGGAACAATGCCCAAAGATCAGGTTACCCTACTGAGATATCCACCTCATTCTAGTTATTATTGTTTTAACATGATAATATTTTTAGGTTGGGGGTCATTCCATAAAATGCGTGATGAAAAATATGTAACGTCATCGAAAAATGTAACGCTCCAGGTGATGTTAACACTATATTTTTTCCACACTTTCGATTCCCCACAGTCTAGAAATCTACGGTCTCTATACGCTTAGAAGCGAAACAACCCGAGCGATTCACGAGGTCTGTAGTCGTGAATCTGTCAGAAATCCGTACGAACATCGCTGAACAGGAGAGTCTGCAGTTTATGCACATTATACGTTTCAAAAGCCTAAAAACATTATCATGCTTCGATGTTTCGGTTTCGTCGAAATTCTTTTTGGATCAAACTTGGTATCCCACGATTCTGTAAAGGAGACGCTGTGTTCTGATCCATAAGCTGGTAGATGTCGAAAACAGCATACCAGTGTTTGTGTATTCCTGAGTGAACTCGGTTTTAGCGAAATCATTTACGGGTTCCTGTCTTTAAAATTGTTCAAATTGTAAATAATTTTCACACTGTTTCCACATACCCCTGTATTACGTATTTGTGTACTATGAGCAGGTGTCGATGGATACCTTCTAAGCAAGCTACAAAAAGCTAAAATTATATAGACGAAATTGTAAAATATATACTAATAAAATAAACAATAAATTTTATAAAATGATGTATCTGAACTACATTTCCTACTGTAAACAGGCACATATCAGTAGTTGTTCTCATATATTCAAAGATAAAGCCAAGAGGCAGAAAATTAATGTTCACTAATAAGGTTGGATAAAATTAAAAAACTGTAGCCTCTATCAAATATTTATGTCTGACTAAGCTAAACGTTTTCTTTTAAATGCATTAAAGTTAAGTTATCTCCTTTTCTATTGTAGAGGTGAAAATGAAAAGTAATTGGTAATACGTCAGAAGATTATATAAATTTATTTCATAAGAACTCAATAAAACTACGTCATACAACAAGGGGTTCTATGAATATAAAAATACAACAACGTTACTTCAAACGTCTACCAAATTTGGCGTGAAGCTCAAACATACCAAACATACCAAATTAAGATTCGTAAGCTTAAACATAAAACAAAAACAAACGAGCTCTGTCACCACGTAAACCACACTGGTCGTAAAAGATTATTATGAAATCAAGTGTAAAATCTAGGTAGCCCTGCATGTTAACTGCTCCACGGTACATATGTAAAACCACTGGTAATAACCAATCTGCCATGCATTGAACAAGGAACGTGGATTGAGGTCAATCCTGGATGGACCTACATGGCTACCAGCTACAGCCAATGAATAAGAGCGTCGACCTTAATATTGCATAAAACTGAACAAATCGCACTCTTGTACCGTCGCAATAGACAGAATGGAAACTCATAAAACACTCTGTCTATATGGTTCGGAAAACACTTGTTTAAAATATACTTGTTCTTAATCAGAATAGCACTTTACTTATCCTACCATGCAATTTCCTTACACCTTTCAATGTAATTTTGCCATGTTTATGTCTACATGGGATAAGGTTTTCACAACATACGGTAAGGTGCGGTACGGTAAGGAATTCACAATGGAAAGCTCTCTACTTAAATTTCTTCATCCAAAATCGTAAATCTTCTTCTTACAACAGTGTCACCATATAAAAACTCTATCGCCGTTAAACATTCGTCTAGTTCTGCAGAATTACATAACTAATACTCGTTTCCTCCTTCCGTTTTGCTTTACAATCTTTTTTGTTAAATGTATACATTTTCACAGAATAAATAATATCAGTGATGTATTCAGCGGGATGCAGCAATACTCTCGAATCTACGTATAGAGACTTTGTCTTATACTACGTGACGCTGTTCGATTCATCTGGAATTGTCTCGTCAACTGTATACAACAAATGTCCTTAACTGTGTATAAATGCAAGTCGCGACATAGACCGGCCATTTGTTGTTTGGAAAAAGAAATAGATTGTGTTGTGAGTGTTCCTAAAAATAGATTGTACAGTAATATGAAGTCTATTGTGGATTATGTAGTAATATTGTATGTCTATGAAGTAAATTTATTTACTATAGTTTTTATAAAACATAACGTATGAACCTATAGCTTTTATAGGTTGCTAACATATTGGTTAGATTTTTTTAAAGTCACACTTTGTGTTAAACTACAGTGCAATGATCACTGTATGAACCGGTATGTGCCCTTTCCTATATAATTTCTGGCATAACAATAAGAATAATTTACTAGAAAATTGTAATTAAAAGTTAAGGAAAAGTTATACGAAAAATATATATTTTCGACTTCACAAATATTTCCGTTTGAAAATAATACAGTTTTAATACAAATGAAATCTCTTCATCCATTTCAATCAATGCCTGCCATATTTATAAAAATTTAAATTATATTAAAGCCGAAAATGCCTATTACGAATTTACTAACAACCTTATACGTACGTTTTTAGCTCAAAAGATTTTAATTCTAAACTATGAATAAGTAAATTTATTCCAAGTATTTATAGACATCATGAATTTTGACAATTTAAAAAACAATTAGAATCATTGTTTACTAAATTATATGAACTTAGATATTAACCCTTTTATATTATTTAACTTCGCGTTAAGTAGAAAATACGTTCAGACAGAAACTTTGGACGCAGATATGTGACTTTATAGATGTGGATTATGTGGTATGTATACTTTATTTATTCGGCCGGAGAAATTATTTTGAAAGGAATAGCCGTTTATCTGTACAAGGAAATGAATGGTGTTTAAAACATGTTGTTAGCAAAGGTTCATTTTTAAATAAAATTGGTATAAAACCATCAACCGGAGTTACAAAACTGAAACACAGCCTAACAATAAACTGCATTTTCTTCTCTAATTTGTGGGCTCATAATCATACAAAATGTGTCTTCACAATGCAGTCTCAATCAATACATCGTGTCTGTATGAGACTGATAACGTTAAGAGTTGCTTTTCATGGAGAAATGGGTCAGATTCAGGCTGTTTCGATATCACAAGACGTAGTCTTTGCAAATTGTTGAAGTCTTTCTTGAAGTGACATTTTGTACTCCCGCAAATACTTGGTGGATAATCACACCGTCTATCTAGTTACTTCAAGGAGCGTGTACGCAAATTATTAGTTATAAATATTTTACAAACAATTATTAATCGGACACAATATTGCTCTTTTACGATAGTTAGTAATTACTTTACCTAGGGTTTTGGTATCTATAAGAATCTGTGTTTCATCGACTCTTGGTTTTAGAGACTACAATGAGCGGTAAACATTTCCGCATCTAGCAGGAAATACTGATAGGAAAATGAGTCAACAATATTGTTATATTCGTTCATTATCATCATCATCTCCGTCATACGCGTCGTCATTATCGACAATGATTAAATCAGTTTAAACACCTAGAAGCCTAAGTATCAGTTGTTTCATACAACTGAGTTTAACTAACTACATCATCTTTAAACGTGTTTCTACACTATTCTGTAAGGTCTAGGCTTTCTATATAACTTCAGATATTTACTAGCAGGCATTGAAAATAAAAACTGTTTTGTTTTTAACAAAAACTTAATTTCGTGAAGACTAGAAGCACTGAACGAACTAATTTAATCATGCTTTACACCGATACTTAAGATATATTTTGGATGATTTTAATTGTAGGTGAGTCCAAATTAGTCATGGTTCTGTATATGAAATTCCTTCGTGAAATCTGGCAAAATGAGTCACAAAACAGCTCACTGAAGAGCACAAACGCAATCGTGTGGTCATCTGTCAACGCTTACTAGACCGCTATGCTAATAAAGGTGAAGTTTTTTTAATGAATAGTCACTGGAGATGAAACGTGGATCCACCACTTTGAGCCTGAAAGCAAACGACAGATGGAATATAAATACCCCGAATCTCCAGTCATTCAAGCGTCAATCCTCTGCAGGAAAGGTAATGCTCACAGTATTCTAGGACTAGTGCAACAGTTCTTGGAAAAGGGCTCAACAGTAAATAGTGCAAGTCACAGTGAGATGCTGTCCAACAAACTGAAGCCTTCAATTCAATCCAAATGCCAAGGCCCATTGTCGAAAAAGTGCTTTTGTTGCATAACAACGCGCGCCCACATGCTGCCGCCCACACTGTCCAAACGTTTGAGAAATTGCGTTCGAGGTGTCGGAGTATCCTGCATACAGCCTCGGTCTCGGCCCCGTCGGATTACCATCTCTTTGGTCAACTTAAAGATGCCTTAAGGGGCCTACGAATCTCCAGAGACAAAGAAGTGAAGGAAGCATACGTGGTTTGCTGGTCAGCCAAAACACTTGTCTTCTGAAGGCATCGGGAAGGTTATGTAACGATACATCAGTATACTGAAACGAAGAGACTGCGTTTAAAAATGAGCTAGCTGTCAGATTTGTACTGTTCTTATAATAAATTTTAAAATTGCTTGCGGATATTTGTTGACTTTATTGATTTGTAGATGTAAATAGCACTAAATATTAATGACAAATATAAATATTTCATGACAAATATTAAGTGGTGAGCAGATAGGGCTTATACAGAACCCTGGTCCTTTCAGAAATGGATTATGGGTGCGCAGCCTACTCTTCAGCCAGGAAATCTAACCTAACACCAATGAATGAACATAATAATTATTTAAGAAGGGATCCGTTACGCCATTCGGGTTCTTCGCACTGACCGAACTGTATGCCTTTAATGCTTTACAGAAACGACGTCACGACACTTCATACATCATAAATTGCTGCTGAAGTATGCTTCAAAAATCCGCGCTTTGCCAGCTCAGCTAAATCACACGGTGTCCATAGAAAACAGCCCGGTACATGCTATTCATCCACTCGATTGGCTGATGTCAGCACTTTGAAATTTTTCAGTCAAAGTAGCGTTCAATTATCGTCAGTTAGAACCAATTGTGCTAACTGAAGTAACACGCTGCTTGCTTAGGAAATCAGAGTCGATTTGATTTAGCCGATGCAAGGAAACATACCCTTGTATTCCTTCAATTGTGTTAGTGATTGTTGACTACAATCAACTGACAGTAGGAAAACAACAAACAGCTTTTGTAGTTCAGTCGCCTCCTGCTCATGGGCAGAATGCAAATATGTACACCGCTGAGTTATAACCGACTGGTAGGCTCTTCGGTATCGTGAACATCTAGCCCAAAGACACATTGATACCGGTGTCTGCACAGATCCACTAACCGCAGTTGTTCACTTTGGAAATCGCAGACACAGATGACCAGTTGTTACACCAGATACAGGCGCTATGCCATGAGTTAGAACATCAGGGTTGGCAGTTTAATTTTATATGAATACCAAGCCACGTGGTTACCAAGGGCAATGACGAGGTTGACTCTGCCACACGAATCGCTGTGAGTTCATAAGCAGATGTCGTTCCTAATACGGACGTGATTCGAAAGCAGCTGCTACATCACCAATACTTACCTCATGGTAGCAAACGCATCAAACTCCAAGGTAAAACAAAGAATCGGCAGATAGCAGCATACAGCAGAACGAAGTCAAATTGAACGGTTTTTCTCATGAGACAACGTATGTTACAAACCTGGCATCGGCCTTACCTGCTACATTCTGAAGAAACAAACGCCAGTCCTACATGTGCAGGAAAGTACCTACAGTAAAACACGAGTACTCTGATCTCGTAGTCTTAAAGCGAATGTAAAAGGTAAGAGGTGATCTGAAAAACGACCTCGACGGTGAGGAAAAAGAGATTAAGCGAGCTCTGTCATTGCTATAAAATTATAATTGTGCGCAATCCCTAACATTTCTAGTAACTGAAGTCTATTCCTTTAGTCGATAACTGTGGTGATAGTGTAGTGGTGGTGTGGTAGGTGGGCTACGAGAAGACCGTCTCTGATTGCGGATTTAGGAATAATAGCTCAAGTTGACACACCGTCAACGCGTGGTAAGAGAGGAGGACGTCTGGAACCGTGTGTCACACTACGCAGAGGGCATCCTTCGAGCGAAGAAGGGAGACTATAAAGTAGAACGATGTACTTCCAACAGTGATTTTTAAAAATCACTTAATTGTGATATTCACTAAATCTGTACAGTCCATACCGTTAACACAGCGTATTTTTCATCGCCACTTCGACCTTCTAGAGAAAGAGTGAGAGGGGGGTTACACTAATTGTAGTTGAATAAATTGACTTTAAAATTATAATATTTTGTGGTTTACATCTGTAGCCTACAATTTATTAATTGTTTTCGTTTAATAAGTATTATTATTCTCAAGCGAGCATGTCTTAGTTTAATTATTCACAAGCTTTACAGTCACACAAACCACCTGTTGCACTGGGGCCTTTCAGCTCATCTTCAGATAGCAAACAAAGTCACAGAAAAATGAAAATAATACAGCTCCTCAAATTCATAAATCTGTGTATGTTTTTTTGCAACACATATGTGACACTTGAAGGTGAGAGGTTCAATAAATCTGTGCAGTTGATACCGTTAACACAGATTATTATTTTGTTTATTTTAAACAACATACTCTCATCAGTATTAACAAACAGGACATAACTAAACTGACACCTATTATAGCCAATTCCATCTTCTATTGGTTCCCCTTTCAAAAAAGATATTAAACCAATAAAGGTTGCTTACTACACATATTTAATTTGGAGGAAAACTATTTAAAAATTTAGGGCACTGAAGCGTGAAACCACAGAAACCTAGCAATTGCTAAGATTAAAAAAACATTTACAGGAATAGAGAGATTTGTAGTATAGTAGTAGTAACAGCACCTGTAGTAATAGTAGGGCTAACAGTAGATCTACTACAACTGTTAGAAGAAACCATCTAATGCTACTAAAGAACTACACTTGCTGTCATTTTAAGAGATAGTATTGTTAATGAGGATCTGCAATCAAAATTGGTATAGTGGACATTATAGAATATGTAGCTTAACTAAAATGGAATTGAGCTAGACATTCTTCCAGTACACGAGACAATAATCAGAACACAAGTTATTGGACTTATGTCTAAAGACATAAGTCTAGTAGAGGAAAACCATCAGTGCAGTGGAAAGATGTTATCACTATCAACTAGCCCTAAAAACGTTCAAAAGGAATAGAAACTGTTATGGAACTTCTATGTCTGTTTTGATGGAGGCTTATGCTAATTTAATATAACCTAATTTTCCGTTACTTGTTTTAGATATAATAAAATGTTTAGTGCAGTCTTCTAATAATATTTCTATTTAGATGAGGAAAATGTAACTTTTAGTTTTGTTATAGTTTTTTTAAATCACACATTTTTTTCAATTTCGATTAGTCTGAAGACAGCAGCAGCTGTTGCAGCAGTTGGTTAGTAGCCAGCACCATCCAACACTTTATTCAAAAGTGTAAGCCAAATTTTGTTTAATTATGGCTTTAAAAATAAATTTTTGATATTTAAAAAGTTTTTATTTTTGTTAATATTTGTACAGAGTTTTATGCAGTCTTCATATGAACTATCTAAAACTGAATAAATGTTTATCCATTTGAAGACTAAGAGAATAAAATAAAAAAAATAATTTAAAAAATTAAAAAACACGATTGCCAAAAAAATAAATGAATAAATAAAAAATAAATTGATAAAAACACTAAATAAATAAAACTAAATAAAAATAATATTTAGTAAAATCACAAAATCTAAATAAAGTCGATTTAAAAAGCCAAAAACAAGGTATTGAAATTCAGCTCTGATCAGATTTAACGAAAATATTATGAATGATTAAACGCATAGTAATTTTAATAGATTTAAATTACTTTTCGATGTTGAATATATATCAATGCATCATATGAAGACTACAATTATAAAAAATATTGCTGATAAAATTTTGCTCTTCAATTTTAATTTTCAATGCAGTCGGGGGCTGTTTAATGAAAAGAACAAATCTATTTAGAAACAGCCCCCGACTGCATTGAAAATTAAAATTGAAGAGCAAAATTTTATCAGCAATATTTTTTATAATTGTAGTCTTCATATGATGCATTGATATATATTCAACATCGAAAAGTAATTTAAATCTAATAAAATTACTATGCGTTTAATCATTCATAACATTTTCGTTAAATCTGATCAGAGCTGAATTTCAATACCTTGTTTTTGGCTTTTTAAATCGACTTTATTTAGATTTTGTGATTTTACTAAATATTATTTTTATTTAGTTTTTTTATTTAGTATTTTTATCAATTTATTTTTTATTTATTCATTTATTTTGTTGGCAGTCGTGTTTTTTAATTTTTTAAATTATTTTTTTTATTTTATTCCTTTTTGTGTTTAAAAAGAGTATAATGGAAATGTGTAGTGTGTGCGTGCGTATGTGTGAAGTGCAAAAAAAATTCAATTTTTACGTAGTTTTATTTAGAAACTTTATTATGTACATAGTATAATTAGCGTATGAACTTATAAATTTATAAATATAGTATAACTTTATTTTATATATTATTATATAAGTAGTATAATACAAACATTTCGATAAATTGTTTTATAAATTATATAATTAACTAAATAATTTCATTTATTAGAAATGATAAAGAAAAAGCTTTGGTCTACAGATTTCTGAGTCGATTTAATTCCTCAAGTGAGTTTTTATCGTGCGGTTCATGCAACAATTTTCGTGGATCCAGACAACTTATTGCTAATCCCTCTAATGTTTTCACACGACTTAGTGCGACGTAGGCCTGACCCTTGGCAAAAATATTACTACTCAAATCAACTGCTTTGTCTAAAGTAGTGCCTTGAAGTTTATGTACTGTTACAGCCCAACACAATATTAATGGCAGCATACGTCGTTCTACTTTGCCCTGACCTCGCAAAGCATCATATTCAACAGTGGTGGGCTCTATCTTTACTCCAATACCAGCAGTATTTCCCCTAATTGATCTGTCATCAAATTCTACAAATACGGCTTGTGGAAGCTCACCAGGTTGAAGCTGATCTCGATGTAGTGCAGGCCACTCAATTTTTCTAATGATGCCGATTGCTCCGTTGACCAGACCATGATTAACATTAATGTTTTTTCGCAACATTACCCTAGATCCGACACTGATTACTAAAGAGTTTGGAATACCTCCAGTTTTGTTTGGATCCGTTGGTATGAAGTCTTTCTTTAACTTTTGTCCGTAATTCTTAGCTTCGACAGACACATCCACCGCTGCAATATCGTAAACTTTAGATGATGTTTTCAACTCTTCAGTCATCGTATCATTATATTCTTCTACCTATTTATTGGTTGGGAAAATACGCAGACACTCGCCATCAGCAAATTCATCTGTCAAAGAAACTCTTCGACGATCTAAAATTTCTAGCTGCTGCATGGTGAGTTGGCCGACTCGTAAATTATTTAGAATGTCTATAAAAGTAGTGTCGTTAGCTTGCCGCATATTTCGAGGTAATTCACAGAAACTAAACAGTGTCCACAAATTAATTTCAGCTGATAAGTAATGAGGCTGCTTGAAGCAGTAGGTACCACTAACTGCTTTTGATACAGGTGGGAACTGCATTAGATCGCCAAACAAAATAATATTGATACCCCCGAAGAGAGCATCATTCATTTTAAGCTGTTGCAACCTTAAGTGAATATTTCTTAGGGTAGTATAGGGTACCATTGAGATTTCGTCAATGATTAGCCAATTAATATGCTTCCACCTTAGCCGTTCCCTTTGAAGACGCTCATCAGTAAGAAGGCGAAGAGCTGTCACCTTGCCTTTTTCGATAGGAAGGGCAAAAGTAGAGTGCAAAGTGCTACCTCCAATCAATCTTGCAGCGACACCTGTGGGTGCTGCTACCGTAACAGATCTGCTTGCATGTAAATGAGAAAGACGACGAATCTGTTCTACAATAATTTTCAGAGTAAAGGTTTTGCCGGTGCCTGCTCCTCCAGTAACGAACACACGTAATGGCTCAGTATTATTTTCACTTGGAAGCAATCTGTCTGAAATCATTTAGAACAATTGGCGCTGCTGAAAATTCATTAAGTTTACTGCTGCGGCATATTGTTGATCCGTCATTTCATGTATTTCAGGTTCACCATATTTCGCAGAGAGAAATGTATATAGCAAACCAATATATATATATATATATATATATATATATATATATATATACTTTCAGATCAGCTGTTCTCTGTTTCTCACGGATTGCACATCTATACTCTCACACAATAACGCGCTAACATAGTATTAGTGAGCGTGGTCTTAAATCGCGAGCACTACCTGGAGTGAACTTTACAGAATACCTTCCACTAGCGCCACCTGATGGACCAATAAACGAACAAAAAAAAATCCTTAGAACCGATCACTTGTATTCACTTCCGGTCAAAACCGGAAGTCAACTCATGGTGATATATAACCTATGACACTTCTGGTGAAGTAAGGAATCCATCGAGCCATCGAACATCAAAATCGGTAAAGCCGTTAAAAAGTTATAGTGGAACAAACATACATACATACATACATACATACCCTACCACTGAAAACATAACACTCCTTTTTAGCAGTCGTGTAATAAGACATTTGGAAAATAATTTTCAGTGTGAATACATAAATGGTGGTAGTTAGGCAAATCATATAAGTATATTAATAATTACATCTAATAATTCTTCCATTAATAAAGCTGTAAATCTTTACTTTAAATCAGCAAGCAAATGACGAAACGTCTTCACAAAAAAGCGTTAACATTCCACATTCTATAGTCATGGTTTTAATAATGTTTACAATCTTCACAACACTTGTCAAAGATTTCAGAGTGAGTAAAACCACATGTTTAAAATTCTTATTATGCCGGTCATAATAAATAAATTAACTAACATTTGAGATAAACAAGTGGTTGATTATTTGCCAAACAAAAAGCAAGTGATTAAAAACCGAAATGACTGAATTTGGGAGCTGTATAACGTAGGCCTACAATAATGACTCTACACTATAAAATAGTTCTCCACCCTTAGAAATTAATCAGTGGATTCATTACATAATTTTATTACCTAAATGAGTTATGAATAAAATAATTCCAACAATTAAATTTCTGTAAAACTACAATACTTTTACAATATAAACATGTTTTGATACCTATAAAATCTTATCTGGCATTTACCGTACGGACCACCTTTCTGTATTTAATACATTCAGCTTATACTGGAATATGTTTACCGGCGAAATTGTTTAGGAAATTTTTTTTGAATAAATTGTTTAGGAACAAATACATCCAAAAGTTTAAGTACCTACGATTACTGTTAATGCTTATACCACCAAGCTGACGCTTGTATTCCAGTTGAAAGAGAAATATCACAAACATAACACCTGCATGCTATCTGGTTTTTCTCACGTACTTTACTGAGGAGATGATTTGTAAAACATAAAACAGTAAAATAAAAACATGAGTTTAAGTGATGAAAAATTGTGCAGGGAGAGCTAGGAGAAAGGGGTAGAGAGAGTAAGGAACTGTGGGATAAATAGACAGGTAGATGGAAAGGAATGGAAGATAAAGGGGGAGAGAAAGAAGCCAACATACGATAAGCATATTTCATGTTTTGAAAAAAAAAATTGGTTTGAACTATTTTGAAGCATTAGGCCTATATAATTGTCAGGTTTTTCGATTCAAGTGTTAATAAGCTTCAGAATGAATCGATTCTCTACTTTTAGTTAATGATAGACAATAATAGCTATTCTATTCTAATAATAATAATATTATATATATATAATTATAATAATAATAATAATAATAATAATAATAATAATAATAATAATAATAATTATTATTATTATTATTATTATTATTATTATATAATATACACTAATAATAATTTTTTTTTTATTGTAACTGTGTGTTAAAATAGTAACGACACACTGTGTAAGTTACTGTTCTAACATATTGTTACATAAATGTGTCATACATAAAATGTGCAGCGTACGTGATGCTTGTTAAGTATTTACCAATTCAGCAAGTAGATATCATGTTCGAGAGTCGTTTAGCGAAAGTAGCTAATTCTACATTTTTCTGTGATATTCGTAGTAATTTAGAGGCGTCTGGAATATTGTTCTAAACATTTCACTTCACAATTGACCTCCACTGGTATAAAAATGTCAGGGCGTAGGCAATTCCGCCAGTAGATCCGTTCCGCAAACATTTGGTTTCAATTGGCAAGAGAATCTGGGTATAGAGCAGTATTAGAGAAAGTGTAAGGAGATGACCATTTATTTGTGTTGCGTACTAATAGCAATTTATTTAACATAATAACTTTTACTTGCTGATCGTCTAATCCTACCGTGCATATTGGATAATTGTATGGTCAAGAGAATGTTTGTAATACCTGTATGATTGTTTCATAGAAGTGTTTGCAAAAATTGTGTCGGTTTCATAGAGAGTCAGTCTATTGATTTCACCGTTGTAAGACGATGATCCATTCGATCGTCGTAAAATACGTATTCTGATTTAGGTGTCAAATTGTCTCGTTGTATTTTGGCATGAGTTGATTTTATATGCGTCCTCTTTTTTTTAGATATATGCACATGTTAGACGGAAGTAGTGCGACAAACATAAGAGAACCCTAAAAACTGATTCAGTCTTCCCATACAGACGTTGTTCACGTCGGTAAGAACACTCTTTCTTTGCATAAGTATCTTGAATTGACTTTTGATAGATCAACAGTGAATGTAATAATTCAATCTAAGCACGTAGATAGTAACATGAGATCATTTTATATTGCCTTGAGTACGGATATGAACGTATTGTGAGATAGATTTATGAAATGTGTCTTCACAGTGTAGTCTCAGTCAATACTTTGCGACTGTATTCAGGTGATAGCAAAAGGATTGATCATTTTCAAGAACTGGGTCAACTTCAGTCTGCTCTCATACTACAGGTTAGACTGTTTGTAAATTGGTGAAGATAGTGTTTGACGAAGTGTCACGATACGACCAGTTGGTTGTGTCTCATATTCTACCAGTTGCTACGAAGGTAGGTGCCCCAGTAACTGTAAGTATACGAGCGGTAATACAGAGTTAAGCAGCTTATAACCGTGCAGTACTAGTATACCCCAATGATTGTTAGTATTTGTACAGAGTACAGTCAATGTATGGTGGTGACTCAACAAGATTTCTTGTTAGAGGCTATTTAGCCTACTAATTATTCTTTTGATCTTAAGTAGATCATAAATGAATTACAGAAAACAGTTGTTTGTATGAGAATATTCTGGGTTTAGTCCGTTTTCAGTAGGCTGTTAATCTTCCACAGTATAACTTTTCAAGTAAAATATCCTTTGGTGTAGTTTGCGGTTTGCACTTTCCTTATTGTTATTGCTATTTTCTTTTCACTTTCGTAGAGGTTTATACAAATAAAATGCACAGTCGATGTTACTTAAGTTGGCGTATCGTTTTGCTGCCGTTTTCTCAAAATATTCTTTTAAAACTTTGATTTTAAAACTTTTATTAAATCTCAGTCATCATTAAACGCCGCAGTGGCCCTTACTTCTGTTTTGATGTCAACTTTCTCCTGTTGTCAACTTATTTTGTAATTAAAAATGCGGTTAGAAGTAAAAAAAAAATACAAAATTCTCGTACACTCGATCCCGCTTAAATACACAATGAATGTGCATAATCTGAAGTGTTTCCTGAGCTTGCACATTAGTAAATGTCTGCTGTACTCACTCCAGTACAATATTAATTGTATTTGTAATATTTTATTTGTTTTATAGACAAACAAGTATTTTAAAAATTATTTTGTATAGATTTTAAAAGCATTATCAGTAATCCACATCTTATTACGACACAGTAATTAACATAGCAAATTATTTAACTTTATTTTTGTTGTAGTAAGTCATTTAGAAAAATTAAATTAAGAATTTTATTGCTGTAATTGTTAATAACAACAAATTGTTCGTTTCTAGGCAATTTATCGAAATTTAACGAAATTATTTAGTTAAATTCAAACTGGCAACGACTCCGGACATATCCTTTTGCTGTCTCAGCAGATAAATTTATTTTGTGGCTCCGTTAGTCACTGTGAAATACTCTAGGTACATGGTATTTTTACAATTTTGATTGTCACCGTTAGGACACGGGCATCATACTCTCACACACCCGTTTGGCGGACACATGACTGCGTTGCAGTCTGCGTGTTGGGTCAGTGCGAGCGCGAGCGGCTTGCATTGACTCCAACATGCACTCTGGTACTCGCACGCATGTGTCGCCCTCACGTACAGACTCACACCGCACCGCTTGAGCCGACACGTCCTGCGTTGCAGTCTGCATGTTGGGGCCAGTGCAAGCGCGCGCCTTGCATTGACTACAGCACGCATTCCGGTACGCGCATCCATGTGCACTCGCAGTGCACACACATGCTTTGTTCTAATCGTGGCAATCACAGTAGGGCCTGGTAAAATTTTCCAACCGGAGTACGTTCACAGTGGGCAAATACAGCCAGGGATGAATTAACTGTAGAGAAAAAATGTATTAACCACATTACTGTCTGCATTAGATTACGACTAAATAAAATTGTACGTATGTTACGGAAGAACGCTGCTCATAGGCCGCACGATTTGTATAAATTTAATAAATACGAAAACAAAAAAATACAAGTTTGATTTTCTATCTTTATTTCGTTTATATACGTTTTTAAATATTGTTTAAATTTTTTTTAATTCCCTGTAATTGTTGGTGTCTTTCATTGTTTTGCATAGAAGTTGGTCTCTATCGAGTTATTCCTTTTGTACTTATAAAGTTAACCTTTCAACAATCAAAGTTTATGTTAAAATTAATTTAACGTTTCGTATTTATGGGGTAAGTATTCTTGAGTTTATCAGTTACTTTTTACTTCCATGTTCCTTAAGGAAATGGAAGTATGGTGATGGCAAAAAAAATCGTGTTCGAGATTATTGCAGAATATGATTGTACTACACTCAAAACATGTAAAAAAGTCATTTTTCGAAAAGTGTCTGTGTGTCTGTGTGTGTGTCTGTGTGTCTGTGTGTGTGTCTGTGTGTCTGTCTGTGTGTCTATCTGTAAATTTTTTTTTATGGAAAACGATAACAGCCGCAAATTCAAACAGAATCAAATAATTTTTTGCATACAGCCCTGATTTATAGAGTACTCGCGACCTATTGTTTTTGGTGAAGATCGGTTGAGGGAAAGGGGTAGTTTACCGGCAACGGTTTTTTTTTATCAAGGGTAATTTTGTTTGTTTGGCAAACGATAACAGCCGCAACTTCAAACAGAATCAAATAATGTTTCGCATACTGCCCTGAATTGTAGAGTTCTCACGATCTGTTGATTTTGGTAAAGATCGGTTAAGGGAAAGGGGTAGTTTACCAGCAACGTTTTATGTTTTAACAAGGGTATTTTATATGGCAAACGATAGCAGCAGCAAATTCAAACACAAGCAAATTATTATTTGCATACAGCCCTAAATTGTAGAGTTCTCAAGATCTATTGATTTTGGTGAAGACCGGATAAGGGAAAGGGGTAGTTTACCGGCTACGTTTTATGTTTTAAATGGGTATTTCCTATCGCAAAAGATAAGAGTCGAAAATTCAAACAGAATCAAAAAAGTTTTTGCATAGAGCCCTAATTTATTGAGTACTAAAGACCTATTGTTTTTGGTGAAGATCGTTTGAGGGAAAGGGGTAGTTTACCAGCCACGTTTTTTGTTTTATCAAGGGTATTTTGTATGGCAAACGATAACAGCCGCAAATTCAAACAAAATCACATAATATTTCACATACAACCCTGAATTGTAGAGTTCTCAAGACCTATCGTTTTTTGTGAAGATCGGTTAAGGGAAAGGGGTAGTTTACCAGCAACGTTTTATGTTTTATCAAGGGTGTTTTCTATGGCAAACGATAACAGCCGCAAATTCAAACAGAATCAAATAATTGTTTGCATACAGGCCTGAATTGTAGAGTACCTAAGACCTGTCGTTTTTGGTGAAGATCGCTTAAGGGGAAGGGGTAGTTTACCGGCAACGGTTTTTTATCAAGGGTAATTTTTTTCTATAGTAAACGATAACTATATAACAGCCGCAAATTCAAACAGAATCAAATGATGTTTTGCATACAGCCCTGTATTGTAGAGTTCTCAAGACCTATTGTTTTTGGTGAAGATCGGTTAAGGGAAAGAGGTAGTTTACCAGCAACGGTTTCTTATCAAGGGGAATTTTTGCTATGGCAAACGATAACAGCCGCAAATTCAAACAGAATCAAATGATGTTTTGCATACAGCCCTAAATTATAGAGTTCTCAATACCTATTGGTGTTGGTGACGATCGGTAAGGGAAAGGGGTAGTTTACCTGCAACATTTTATGTTTTAACAAAGGTAATTTTTTATATGACAAACGATAACTGCCGTAAATTCAAACAGAATCAACTACGTTTTTGCATACCTTTTTGAACTAAAGAGAACTCAAGGTCTGTTGATTTTATTGAAAATCGGTTAAGGGAAAGGAGGGGAAGATCGGGTAGTTTATCAGCAACATTTTAGGTTTAAAAAGGGTAATTTTTTATATGACGAACGATAACTGCCGTAAATTCAAACAGAATCAAATAATTGTTTGCACACGTTCCTGAGTTTTAGAGGACTGAAGGTCTATTGATTTTGGAGAAGATCGGTTAAGAGAAAGGGGTAGTTTACCTGAAACATTTTATGATTTAACAAGAGTAAAGTACTTAATTTTTATAAATAAAGTATCCTGATAATAAACTCATAATAATCCACTGTAGAAACGTAGATGAAATATCTATAAATGAAGAGGTTAAGTGAACGGGGTGGGGGTAATTTTCTATTATTAAAAATTATAGTTGAAGGTGGAGGGGAGAATTTTGTATATGTGTACTACGTTATCGGCAACAAAGAAGTAGTTTTTTGTTAAAATTGCTTCCCGGGCTGTTTAGCCGTAGTCCAATGTTTTCTGCAAAACCAGACTTTTCGGCAGTGCCATCGACTGCCATCATCAGTGAAAATCGAGTGCGAAAACGTGAGGTGGTATACGTTAGTGACCACAGTACTGTGGTTAATGCTGAAGCAAGAAGTAGAAAGACGTAGTTTCTATGGAAATATTTCATTTCGAATATGATTTTAAATATAAATCTTAGAACATGGAAGTCATGTATTGTTCTCCATACCGATATTTTTGAACCATAACGGTTTGCATGGACGGCGCTTGCTTGTTTGTTTTCACAAGTATAAAGTGACTTAGCTTCATTTTGTTCGTCAGTTAACTGTTCATTAGCACCTTTGATATCATTAGTCTCTCTCTCTCTCTCTCTCTCTCTCTCTCTCTCTCTCTCTCCACGCACACACACACACACACACACACACACATTCAGACGACTAATAACCTGTAAATTGATTTACAATATGTGAGGTCTATGCTTAGTTGTTCGTTTATTATCTAAGAATCGGAATGAATAATAAAATTAATTACAGTAATAACAACAGCATACACAAAAGCAACAGTAACAGCTTAATAATAGAATAACAACAATGTTTATTATTAGTATTGGGTTGTACATTTATATAAAAGTGTACGCTGCAGCTTTTATGATTCCATTTGGCGGTGGAACACTGTACAGGTATCGCGGTTCTTTTCCCAATAAGTAAACGTTTTTGTCTACTCATCGTCTTCACCAGCTGGTTCCATTTCCCTCTATTTATCGCAGTAGTACCCTCTAATTCTGTATCTCCAGCTTTATCGTTTCCACTGTCTACACATCGTCTTTCCATAACGAATCTCCTTCTCGGTCTGTCACGCTAAGGATGGGAACAATAAGATTTCCGAAACATGTTCCAAATAAGGGAAAAAGCATCTTGAGGTAAAGTAATTATAAATATTAATAAATTATATATGCATCAAGAAATAGACTGTACCAAAAAGTGTTTGAATATATACACACACACACACGTTTGAATATAATTTGTTTTAATAACTTGTTGCTACAAATTGATCTAGTACACTGTACCTGTAACTCTTGGGAGGAGGAATATCATATACCTTATATGCGTTACCTAACAGTGTTCGTTAACATGTTGTTTTTACCACATTGTAAACCCATCTTTGTTATTGATGTCAATGAAGCTTTTCTTTGAGGGGGAAGGGGTTAGCTAGTCGTCTAACTAAGCGAAAAAAATTAGTTCTCCACGTCACTTCAATGATATAAACATAACCTTTCAGAGAAAGCAGTACTCCTAATGAGTGAAAACATTGCACTTGATTAAAGAATTGTTGGAAAATATTAGATTTTACTACTTATATGACGAATTATTAGATTTTACTATTTTTTTTTAATGTCCTGTTTTTAAATACATAAAGTATACCCATACATAAAAATAAATACAAGTGCCTCGTATCTCAGTGACCTTTAACGCAACAAAGCGTCGCAGTCGGCCTGTCATATGGACAAAGTGACATTGTTGCTCCGTGTTTAATTGCATACGTTCATCAGGCGACATCTAGCGGCAACAAAGCGACCGACTGCAGTACATGCAATTATTCACCAATTGCAGAGCAGTCTGTATTTGATTCAAGAGCATAAACAGGACATAAAGTTTATGAACATTCTGAGAAACATTTGCAAACGCATCCCTTTAGTGTCATGTCACTGTGCTCTCATATATATCACATTGTGAATTTTCCACTTGTGATCAGTGATCACTGCGGAAACACGGTCACATTTCATATATAAAGCAATGTTAATTATAATAATTCCATCGCTGTAAAAAAATAATTAATCTATATATTTTTAAAGAATAAACATGAATGTAGCGCGCGCGCGTTTTTTCAGTGATGTAATAGAATTGTAATGCATAGTATAGTCTAAACATTATAAATAAATAATAATAATAAAAGTGGGAACAACAAAAGGAAAAGAAACTGTGATATATTATATTACTCACCAGAAAATAATAGCAGTAATTAAAAAATAATAATAAATAGTAACGATGCGTTTAATGTTAATAGTAATAGTTCTAATAAAATAAAGCATATAATTAACTACATTATATAATTAATATATTTAATCGTAATTAATGTAATTAATAATGACAATAAAATATTAAAGTATCTGTGATTTAGGTGCAAAGAATTTGATCAGGCTAACTAAAATAACTGCAAATATAAGGTGTTTACAAAGGATTAGTTGAATGTCGTCAACATGAACTTTTTTTTTTGAATTAACAAAGGACTTATGGTTGGGATTATGTAGTCAGGTTGCCCACGTAACAGTTTCTAAAACTCATCTTATTCTGTTTGCAAATGTAACTGCTTAATACCATACTACAATTCTTGGAATCATTATGGATTTCCTAGAACCATTGCTTCTCCGAGTACATTCGGTCTCCAAGAAACTGTCACACCGAGCAAGTGTCATAACTTCCCTCGAGAGTCAGTAAAACTAAGGGACAATAAAGATTCTGAAAGTGAAAAAAGTGATGTCCTAAGATTTATTTTGACTATAAACAGAAGTATTGCCGCTTGCCACCTTCCAAAAAAGTAAGGCCTATAAAGCTTTAGATAGAAGGATCGTTTACCCTGAAAATCAAAGCATGCTATGTCTATACGTCTATGGTTTTACACGTGACAGAAATTACTGTATCGAATAATAGAGATTATTAAAAAATAACAAATCTTAGTAAATTAACTAGCCAGATAGGTGTTAGGGATATGTTAGTGAATAGAATTAAAGGTGGGGAGGCAGGTAATCCTGGTCATCGTAAAATACCAGTCGGTATTAAATGAAGGTAAACCTTTTCTTATGATCTGACAAAACAAGTCTACTGTTTTATTACCGGACCTTAAATTGTTATTAAATGGGGAAGTCTAATTTCTCTATTTACTTTAACATATTTCAATTAAACATTGAACGTTTAAGTTAAACTATTACCCATGAGAATGTAGTTTAGCGTCGTTTGTGTTTTCTTCAGAATAGAAAACATAAATCTTAATCACAACGTTTCTTTGAGAATCCTTTCGCATTTAGTCTTATCCACCGTTAATTAACACACTGCTTTAACACGTTTTAAAGGTAATATATTACTGTAACAACGATAACACTGGACACAATGATGTATCTCCTTGTTCATTCATTCTGGTGACTTTATCGCTACCTTCTTATTTGTTATGTTTTTCTTCACTTCAGTTTTGTATTTTTTCTTTTTCACTCTTTGCTGTTTGCTAACGTAATAGTACCTCACTTTTGACCTAACGTAAAAGACTATGATAATACATAAACATAGACGGTTTCTGATATTTCTGTCGTTTCACGTTTTGTTAAAATATGGTATAAAGAAAATTTGGTATTCAGAACATTGTGGCTATCTAACCCGTAACGCGGATTTTGCAACTAGCAACAAAACGTTCATATTAAAATAACTTTTCCGATTGTTTACAAAATTAATATTTAATGAAAACTATGAAGAACATCATTTTATAGGATCATGATGAAATTATAATATTGAATTATATAAATATTTACAACACATGATATACAGTGCAACAGTAGTTGATGTATTTAAAGACACGCTCAAACCTACACCTTAGTTGTAATGTAAACGTGTATTAAAGCCGTATAAAAAGGCTGCCAGGTATACTTTATTGCACTGGGTATTACAGTTACTGCCTGTTTGATGCTGCAGCGTTTATGACCAGCGTCTGTCGTTTACGAAACCACACGCCTGACTTTTCACGGTCTTTGCTTATCAACTTATAGGTACAGTTGAACAGTGTTTTCTATCTTTAGGATGGACGGTTTTTGACTATTTGTTTAATAGACAGTCAGTGTAAATTATGATATTTTTTGGTTGATTAATAAATCGTATAATAAAATACGTATTTAGCTAAAATTTTAATAAAAATAATAGTCTACACATTCTTGTAGGCCTACTACAGCTACAAGCAAAAGCAAGTATCAATACTATTATGTTAATTAGTAGGTTAATTTTAATATTACATCCTCTAATTTTACTACCATATCTACTCTTACTACTACTAATGATAATAATATTTTTTTAGTTTTTTCTTAAGCAGGGAAAATTCATTTACACACGAAGTGTGGGACTCCCATCTCAAATGGACTATCCACTAAAACCCTGAAGCCAAAGCTTTACCTATCCTTTACCCATCTTATGGAGGATGCGGTGCCTTTCTTGATGTTTTTTCTACCTCCTTGCCGACATCGGTTTTCTAAGGTGCAGAGCTCTCCGCTCTTTGGTAAGATTGATAGGGATAACACCAGCGTCCACCATAACAGCTGGTTCAATGGCGGTGCGGTAAGCAGAGGCTCCTCTCCTCTGCCACTGGGCCAACCTCGTTCGACATATGTCTTTTGTTCAGGGCATTCGTCCACACGTCTTCGCCGTACAAGAGGAATGACTGCACTAGGTTCACACACGTTCACTGACTGTTCACTGTTCACTGACTGACTAGGTTCACACACGTTAGACATCAGTCTGCTGATTGCCGTGAGAGCTTTAGCGGCCTTATCCGCTGTATGCCGTGTCTGACAGAAGAAACTCATCTTCTTATCGATTAACACACGAAGGTATTTGGCCACAAGCTTTGTCTCGACCATCACGTCCATGACCCGCACAGGCAATATGGTTGGAATTCTCTATTTGGTCAGGATTACGTACGACCTCAGATTTGTTTAAAGCCATGCGCTGTCATCCAACTGCTGACATTCTGTAAGTTTATAGTTAGAACTGTGCCAGGTCAACGAACAGAGCCGCGACAAGTGCAGCCGCATTGTCAACGTATCCGACCAGAGACGTCTCCTCGGGCATCACTATTCCTTGGGCAGCTGACTGTCGTAGGCCACATACCAGAGTTCCGGCCCCAGAATCAATTCCTTCTACTCGCTATGGTTCTACTATGTAACGAGATTTTACTCCGTTCCCTCTTCATATATCTTCAGCTCGTAGACCATTTGTACGTTCATCTTAAACCAAAACAGAACACACTGAATATTTTTAATAAACTTATTTCAATGCATAAATCTGAATGTTATTTACCTTTTGCTTAAACAATCAAAAATTAATTTAAGAGTATAATACATTATGTCTGGCACAAACACACACAAACGCGTGTGAACGCTACACACACATGGCAAATTAGTTGTAATAATTCATTTTTAGTAAGGCTATAATTATTCAGTCTCAAGAATCTTTTATGAAGTTTCCAAAAGTAATATAAATTTGACTTCGGATAATACTGCATAATTAAATTAGGGTTGTTCTGGATTTAATCACCCTTCGTCTCTACAGTCGTTCTACTTTTATAATTAGAAGCCTTTTTCAGATCTCTATCAGGAATCATTAAAATATTTTTATATAGCTTAAAATTATATCAAAATTAATTCAGCATTTACTTTCGACAGCTTATGTATGCAAATACTCATGTAGTCGGTCTTCCTGTATAATTAAAAATAAATATTTTAGAAACATAAAGGACAAATATTTAATTAAAAGTAAATATTATTCTATTCGCAAGGAAGGAAGTCACTACTTATCAAATTCCAGTATGAAAATACTGTTTTCCTTACTGTATAGGCCTACTTCTCTCTCTTTTTATAATTACTTTTCTGCTGATTGCAATTGAGTGATTGACTAATTCTCATCTGCACTGTGAAAGTACGTGATTTTTTTTAGTTTTAGTGTTAGGATAAAATTTCAATTGGACTTTTTATAGATTATATACTGCTATAGATACACCTGTGTAAACTTAACTGGGAAAAAATGTGTTAAGAGCTAAAATTATTAACTATTATTTGATTATTTACATGCTCCTTGATACTTACAATATTTATTACTTCTATAAGTTACAAAGAATATATAAATATTGTATAAACATAATCCCAGTATTTACAGTGGGCAAATAATCAATACTAAGGATTGTTATGGGGAAATACAGGTGTGATCATAAACAATCATAACTCATAAAACTGCAGTTATAATTGAATGCGGGTATGATGTGCCATGTGATCAGTATTAATTGATATTAATCCGCAAACGTAATTTAAAACACGAAATTAAGCAGTTTGTTGATCATTAGGTGTTACTGTGAAACAAAGGAAGATAATTAATTTAAAAATTTAAAAAGTATTTTCAAACAAACAGAAATTCAATTATATACAATTGTTTTTTGTAGAAAGTACAAATAGCAGGGAAATCGCCACACAATGGTACACCATCGACTTACTTTGGTTTACGCGAATATTGTTACGTATATTTAAAAATAAATATTTTAGAAACATAAAGGACAAATATTTAATTAAAAGTAAATGTTATTCTATTCGCAAGGAAGAAAGTCACTACTTATCAAATTCCAGTATGAACATTTTTTTATATATATAAAAATATATATTTTTATAAAAATATAAACATTTTTTATATATATATAATTTATACATATTTTTCATTTGTACATTGATTATAGAAGAAAAAGATAATACAGAGTTAGAAATATAATCACCAGCTTCGTTAATAAATTTTATCTTCTCCCACTTAACACAGTATTGTTTTTCATTAATACAACACGCCATTACTCAACATTCACAGTACACAATAATGATAATAAATGTAATTCATTAGATTATGTCATTAGACAGTAAATTTCTAATTAAAATGACTGAAGTAGCAAAAATGCTGTGGAAATAAGTACCTGGTATACAATACTGGGTTAGTAACGTACGTCTGAATCGTAGTCATAGCCACACTACACTGAACCCCAAAGCCCCTACAGAAGACAGTCTACACTGCTCCTAACCTCCAAAAATACTTCGACGGTACAAAAAATAGTTATAGTTATTGTTATTATTATTATTATTATTGCTGTTATTGTTATTGTTAAAATTTTAAAAAATTCCAATTTTTTATTTTAAAAACGTTATTAGTAATAATTAAAAAGTGTAAATATAATAATTAGTACAAATGGTTATCAAAACTACATCAGCTTTTAATATACATAGCAGACATAAGGACACTAACTCAAAGTAGTTGTACTGTAGGAGTTATATTCTTATTATAATAGCTACATTTAAAGTTCCCTTTTCACAATAAACAATCCAGCAGAAATAAAACCTTTTATTGTTTGTTTGTAAGAAAGTAAAATTTTAAGAATTTAATCTTGTTAAAATGTTATTAATTGAGGAGAGTTAAAAGCGTCATTATTACTTGTGTAACGTCCTCTAATCGCCTTAATTTTCTTGAACATTTACATATACTTTGTAAATAGTATTTCTGAAATACAATCAACGACGTAATTTTCCTTAGCGTAAATATTAACACAAAATGTATAATAAATAAAAGTTAAAAATCTGGAGTTTCAATTATAAATTGCGTTATTATAAATTGTATTAATAACGCAAAGTGGTGAGATAATTAATTACCTCATGGATATTGATTAATTAAGACAGAAATTAGCGTTAACATCTGAGCCGAGTTGCCACTGAACTGTTATATAGCCGATTGCTTATTTCTACGTTATTGTACTTGAAAGTACAACATTCAAGCAATTGTTACCATGTAGTCAAGTAATGGTCGACACATATCCAACATTGTTGGAATTAATTGTTCGAAAGCCTATTGGTACTTACCTATTTCTCTGTCCCTGTGTTGTGATACTGCCGAGGAGACGTAATTAATTTTCCATAGTTTGTGACATGTACAATTCTAATGTTGTGAGAAGAGACATTTTTCATTTGAATTTGATCTTAAAATTAAACTACTTAAAAACAAAAATAAGTAATTGCGTCTACGATGCCATACTTTAAATCTAAAACATTTGTCTACGCAAAAATGTAATTTTTAAACTTTTAGTATTAATATATTGCTTCGTATCACGTCAAAATTTAGAAATAAAAGTTGTAAAAATCTTCGATTACTCATGATAGTTATTTTGTATTTAAGTTACCAAATATGTATATACCGTATCCCAAATACAAATTTTATTTGCTAGTGTAGTGATAAAATGATTGAGTGAGTTAAAAAGAAATCACAAACAAGTGAAATATTTACGGAGTAACTAAACATAAATTCGTAAATTCAATGTGTCATTTCGGCTAGCCAAGCCAAAGGAATGTTACCCACCCGTATATTGGTTTGTCAAATGACAACCTGTTCACAATGTTTCCCATTATAATGGAAACTTTTCCGATTGCGTCTGGCTTTACTAAGCTTCTGGCAATTAATTAGTCCGGTGTGCTAACTTCCTAGGGTACGAATACGGACTGTTTCCTTCTATTAGGATCTATATCGTGCTTTTGATCCAAAGACACCTCTATTATCTTGCTGCCTCCGTCTTTCTCTGTTTTTATTATTGGTAGGCCTACTGTTTCTTCAAGAATTTGTTTTCAGACTCATGGCTGTATTTTCATGAACTGTTAGACCTTACTTTTAATTTGCTTTTTTTATATCTTCGACTGATTCTTGAACTGCAAAGGATACTTTTAATGACTTTGATTTTTGTATACTCAAGACAGATTTTTTTTTTTACTTTACATAATCTCACCTGTATTGATATACCAGCAGCGTATATATAAGTTATTATATAATAATACATATAACAATCATTCAGTAATTTAATATGTGCTGAATACCCAAAAACATTCGCCTAATTATGATGAAACGCATATATCTGTTACTTACCTAAGCGAGTTTTTATGCAACCGTTCAATAAGCTTCTAAATGACCACGCAGTTACGTCAGTCCACAAAACTCTAACCAATCCGTTCACTACGACGCCGCTATCACGTGTTTTGAGCATTAGTCATAAGTGACCCCCTGTTAGTGTACAGAAACAGTCGTTCTGTTCATGCGTAAATTTGCCGGTGCGAAAACAATGGGCTGTTCATGTGAATCTCAGTCAATCTAATTACAGCTAAAATAAAGTCTCTTTGATTGACAGTTGTAATTATTATTCCATGATACTTGTACAAAAAAGTATCATGAATCTAATTAATTTTTATATACTTGTGAATTGTTCATAACTTTATGAAAACATAACTATGCATCAATTTAAATAAAAAGTATGTGAAAAGTAAAACGAACTTGTAACCTTAAGTTTTGTTTCTAATTTACTGTTGTATCATTTTAAAGAAGTGGAGGAATCAGCCTTAATATGATGTCGAAGGTCAATTTTGACTTTTGAGCTGTCGATTTAAAAAAATAGTCATTTCACACACAACTACACAGATTTAAACATGACTTGGTAAAGTAGAACGTGGTAATGGAATGAAAGGAAGGCCGTGTTTAATGGCTGATTCTCTCTCGGAATCAATAAGTTTCTCTCTGTTCCTCTGTGCCCTATATAAAACTGGTTTGTTGTCTATGAAACAATGCAGTCCAGATGGCACTCATTCATTTACGTAATTGCAATCTCCCACGAAGTAAAGGAATTTATTGTATACCGTAAATTATTACTGGAATATTATTAATACTATTCATCCGACATCGAACAATAAACGCAAAGGTTAGCTCAAACATTCATCCAACTTCCAACATTAATTGGTTAGCTCAAATATCCACAATAACATTTCCGTAATGTACACTCTAGCAAAATCACATATTAGTATACCACAATAGTAACATATTATACAAGTGAGCTTCAATTTAACGGTTTTTTGCCTCCTAATTCTTACACATACGATTCCATATAGCCATAACATCAGCTTATAAGATGTAGCAGTGTAACCGTAGTTGGTGTTAACCACATTTTGTCTTACCTTAGAATATTAAAATTGTGGACAAAACGAGTTAACAAAGCCGTGAAGATTCGTTTTAAGTTGTCGTGAAACACAAAAATATTGGTTTAAATTAGGTTTTCCTCTAGGGTTTATAAATAAGCTAGGAATTATTTTTCTGAACTAAAAAACGTAGCCTTAGAATTTTATCTTGTTTTTACGATTTATAAATACAGAAAAGAGGATTGAACACACTTATGGCAACTTAATCAAGATAACTTAAAAGAGAACAAAAATGAATCAATCTTATTTAGTTTCTGACAGGTCGTCTAAGCCAAGATATGTTAGTTTTACCATAATTCTCTATCCTCGGTTTTCCGTTCCCAGTTCACAACAAACCTGCCATGGTCGTATCCCTCCAGCTCTTACGAGTTCTTCCATGTTTTCCCTACATTCCGATAGTGACGATTCTGTATTTTTACCGTGCGTTCCTCCGACATTCTGTGTGCCACATTTTCCGTAGTTTTCTAGCTTTCATTCTTTTCCGGTTTCTTATGGATATTATACCGCTGGCATGCCTAATGCTTATATGTACTCTTACACTGCTACGTTTTGCAATATCACATAGCATCTCATTGCGTTAACAACCAGAAACATCCATCGGTCTCATGAAAGAGCATGTAGGTTCCATAACGCTTTAGGAAGCTGAATAAACAAGTCTAGTGCATTCTCGGCTATCATATTATTACACACATTGCCGGGAGATAAAGTGCTTTAGCAACTGGTTTGACAGTGAGAGAGGGCGCTTTATATTTATTGGCTAATATCCAAGTGTTCGTTATTTGAACTTACTTATTTAATGACTCTGCAGGCCATACAAAGTTCTGCCCTCTATCACAATGTGTCTCTTTTGTACCTTCTGACCCGTATTGTCCTCAGTTCTTCCAAAAGGTTATCTATCCACTTTCTTCTGGATTTTCCTCTTATTCGTCCTTTCCTTGTGTCGCCTCGAATGATTTTCTACCCCTTTTACTCTGACGTTTGCTTCACATATACGCTGTTTTTCTATCCTTTCTTGTTTATTTGTCGTAAGTGTATCCGGTTTCCACAAAGCTCATATACTTCTCTAATTTGTTCTAATGGACCAGTCCTATTCCTCCTGTATTCCCCTGTATATTCTTATTAAAGTCTTCCTTTACGTGTATTATTATACACCTCAGAATGGTTATATAGGTTCTTACCTTGGAAGTTTTCCTTATATCTCAGGATTTGAAAATAGGCTGTAGCGTCAAAACTTGGCTTGTTTTAAAAGTTGAATTTCCTTGATCTACATCAACTGCATAAAGTAGTTCTCCTCTAACAATGCCACTTCCGTTTTTGCCTTGTTCAGGATAATTCTTTTATCAGATTTAAATTGAAATGCCATGCTGACAGAGCTTTTAATATGTTTTGAGTGTCTTTTTGCAATCATAAACCTTGTATAAGAACCTTTTTCATGCGGGGTGTTTGTTTGTAGAATGAGTGTTTGAATTAGTGTCACCCGTTCTTATACTCGTATCGTAAATATGTGTGACGAGCGTTTTTAATCCGCTCGTTGCGTTCGTAATATATTATAAGCGTGTAATTGTGGGTATTAATCAGTTAAGTTACTTCTGTGAATGTTATTCGTATATAGCGAGTCGGGTTGTACTTTTTCTTAATACTTACGAGCAAACCGTATCTCTCGGCGTTCAATTTGAATCTTACCGCCTCGTCACCTGATTGGCTCACGCCGTCTTGCAGTGTCGACTTCGCTAACTGTGGTGCTTTGGTGTTTTCAATTTAATAATTCTCTATATACTACTTTATTTTATACGAATCAAACATACAGCGTTGAAGAACAATAAGATTTATTAAACCCTTTCAATTTCAGTTATTCAATAGTACATTAATTTATATTGATGCCGGCTTTTACAGTTGCTCAGTTGGTATGCTGTCGTTTGCAGAGACTCCAGTATGGCTGATATTGTTTATGTTTACAATGATAATTTTGTCACAAGGCGTGTTAAAGTCCTTTTGACTACAGAAGTTGGATTATCGGTTAAAATGCACAAAATTATAATATTTCTTAAAACTAGGTACACAATATTTAATACATTAATACATACAAGTAAGTTATCGGCAATGAGAATTAGAATAGTGTTTGGTTAGAATTTTGACAGCAAGTTATGTTCATTAATAATTTATTATAAATCAGTTTCAAATGTTGTTAATTGATTAAGTTTTATTAATAGTGATATTTTAATTACCTTCAGTTCTTGTTCAAAACTGTGATCAGTGAAGTGAAAATTTTAACTCGTTATTATGGATAAAGGGGAATTCGTTTTTAAGTGAAATTAATAGTTTATACTCATCGGGTTCTCGTTGTGGCTTCTTCGATGTTCGTCTACTTCTTCCGGATAAGTCTAGTCGTCTTCTCTTCCTCGGATGTTCATCAATTCCCGTTCAGATGGTCTTCAATTCAAGTTCGGCTTCCCTCTTGTTCCGTAGTCGTTCGTATTCTCAGGTTGAAGTAGGTCGATCCCCTTCTTCCTTCGGGATGAGTCGTCTGTTACGTTCCTTCGAAGTCTTCTTATTTAAACTGTTATTTTTATGTTGTGAATATTTTAATACTGGTTAATTCATCAGGTGTTCTATGGAATGCTTTTACAATACTTCTTCCTTCTTGGTTTTATTAAAATTTTACGTTTCTATAGTTAAATTCGGATTGAGAGCTGCATACATCCGCCCTCCGCGTCAGTCAATAATGGTTTAATTAAAATTCCAACGGTTTTTTGGTAATAAATTTCAGTTGCTATGGTTACCTATTAAATTATGCTAATTCTCATTGGTCGTTATTTTATGTCATTGTTATAGTCTAACGTTTTATTTTGGTTTAAATCTATAAAATATCTTCAAATTAAGATTTCTTTCTTATATTAGTAGTTATGTTAATTACATGAATACCATTGTTCTTATTTTTTGTCAAGGATTATTTTGATACCCCTCATGGTTACTTTTGCATTGTTATCACATTTTCGTTATTTTTCTTATTTATATTTCTTATATATTTAATCTAAAACTGGATGTTATTTATACATTTTTGTATTAGGTATACCTACTTAACTGTTTAAACATTTGGTATATTCTGATTGATACTGGGCTATTGGTTTGTTTTCAAATTTACAAAGTTCCTTCATAAAATGTTAGGCCTAGAACCTAGATTTCCCCATACTACTATTTAACATCCTTTGTAACTTCTTAACTTTATATATGGTACATTAAAACAAATTTTTAATAGAAACAAATAATAAAACATTGGTGACACTAGCCACATCACTTATCATAAGAATAAACATTTTCTTGCCAGGTTCAAGCCTGAAATTAAACTTCTAACTAATTTTCTGGTTTTTACTACTATCTGGTTTAACTTATAATTTATTACATTATATGGTTTTTTAAACAATTACAAAACTCTTATAATACTACTGTTAAAGTGTACCTTACACAATATACTTTACTCACTAATTCCTTCACTAGAATAAAGTGTCCATCTTCCTTATTTACCATTCATTCTAATGACTTAATTTTTATCTTATTTTAGAATTCTTACTAACTATTACTTAAATTAATCACAGTACAATTAGTTCATCTTACTGGCTAACATAAAGTTTATCACAGGTTGTTTAGATATTTTATTACAGTCTACATTTAAAATACCTTTTTCTGTTCACCCACTGCATTTTATCCTTCATAGAAGGTTTTTTTATTTATTCACTTTCACTTTTTTTTTATAACATGCTATACCTGGCATGTCACCACTTATTTATATTGATACACTCTTTATTTCACTCACTTGATATTATTCACTATGCTGTCTAATTATTTTAACATCATCGTGTGGTTATTGGTTATGAGTAATTAATTTATTTTCCATTCACTTTGATCACTTTTGATTATTAACTATGGCCTTTATTTGCCTCAGAGTATGGTTTACTGGTTTTGACTATGTTTATCACTATTCATTTGGGTATGTTTATTTTTAACTCCCTACCTTATATTTATAAGTACATTTTCTTCATTCATATAATATGCATAACATTACTATCTTATTTGTAATTATTAACATAGGTACATCTCATTTATGCCCTAACTATTTTAGTGCATTTGTTTACATACATTTTGTAGTCATAATTTGGGGATTACAATGTTCGTTATTATTTTCTTGATTACATCTGGTTTCTGGTTCCTTCTTCCTTGTTCCATTTTATTTTTTCTTGTGTTTATCCAATCTGTTGGGTCAAGTCATCGTCAGTTTATTAGTCATTTGTCATTTTGTAATTTGGTCATTTATCTATGAGTTATAAGTTTCTTGACCTTTCTTCTTGTCTTCAGCTTCTTTGTAAAATACATTAATTATCAATGTATTTTCACTATCTTATGCCATGTTACATAATGCATCGCCACCAAAATTGATTATTTCGAAACAAAGATCATTATGTTTTTTTCTGAAATCATCAATATAGTTCATTCAATCAGGTTGTTATTATTAAGGAATTCATCAATCGCTACTTTCTTCTTTATTTATTTTTATTAAGTCATGGTTCATAATATTGTATACACGTTATTATTCTCTTTCTTTACTCCTTCATTACGAGTGTTATCCCTTGTATGTTCTATTTCCCTAAAATTTTCTTCTCTCCCATTCATATAAATTGGTACTAGCCAGAGGGCACGTGTGGCTCTATTACTCTGCTATCCATTTATACACATTTTGAGTTCAGAGGTCATGCCTATCTGCTCAATAACATAAAATAATTGTTGGACGTATCTCAACATAAAATCATCACCTAATAATATTCATAATAATCATAATAATAGTCGTTTATTTCCGACTCATATAATATCAGTACAATAAAACACTTTTGGGATTAATTATTCTCTCTTTTATACATCTCATGACCTTTTCTTCTCAGTGACTTGTTTGGATTCCTTTTCTATGCTTATGGCGATATTTAATGGATATTTTGCATTGTTTCATCAGCTTACTTCATATGATAGTGATTTTATTAGTTATCACTTTATTTCTCAGTTATATTCAATATTAACATTGTAGCTGGTTTCTGGCTCACTTATATTTTTTTTCCATCATTGATTGTCCAGTTAATATGTCATTGTCATTTTTTATTTGATTGTCTTTTTTTTTTTGTAAAACGTTAATTTTTTATTATTCCCTTTTGCAATAGGGTCAGTTAATGATGTTATGTAGCGTCATCATTATTTGTTTAATATTTTATTATTTTTTGTCAATTTTTTATGATATTTCATTATATATATATTTTTTTTTTTTTAAATTACATGGGTTACACATTTTGTTTCACACTTGGTTGTAAGTTTGTACTTACTTTGTTTTGAATTTAGCTAATCTTTCTTCTAAATTCTTTTTCATTCATATATTAATTTCAATCAAATATTTATTTGTAAGTTGTACTTACTTTAATTTTTGAATTTAGATAATGTTTACTCTCCAAATTCTTTTCTTCTCATTTATACGTTAATTGGTTCGCATTGTCGGTCTACTTAAAATCAGTCCCATTTCTCAGTGTTCCCCCACACTTGGTTTAGCCATGGTCCATGATTATATGAGTTACCCCTGTTGTTAGGATTGCTGTCGTTTTCAGAATGACTTCTGTTCTTGTCCACTTTCTTGCTACTATCTTGTATTTAAATGTTTCTGTCATAAAATTTTCACTTGTTTCCATCCCTATCTCAATCATTTCATTATTTTGTTTAAACAACGAATAGGTCAATGCTATTTCCATCGTAGATGCTATCGTTGATATTGGATTATGTATGTCTATTAAGTGTCTTCTCCTTCTTATTCTGTTACACACTGTTTTTTAGTGATTCCTTTCTAAAGTTTCTAGTAAGTTTCTTCTGTTGTTTTTAAAATTCATTATTTCATTCTGGCCGTCAATTGGTACATTAAACATCTCAAGTAGTCCATTCTTCATCATCTCCAATTCTTCTCTGGTATTTATTATTTTCTTTCTATATATTTTTCTTATTTCCTTGGTCTTCATTTCCAAGTATTTATTATTCTCCTTGTTGCTGTTATTTTTATTTGCTGATAACAGTATACGTTTGTCTTCTTTTAATTCTGTTTCCTCCCTACCATCTTCTATTTTCTTATTTCCCGGTTTTCCGTTCTCATTTAATGTTTCTTGAATACCTTCAGAAACTCTTTCTAGCGTTTCATTCACCTTCTTGAAACCATTATCTAATGTTTCCTTGATCTGATCGGTTTTGTCATTTGTTTCTTCCCATCTCTGATTCATCTCCATTTTGTCTGCTTTACTTCTTTACGATACGCTATTAATTGTCGTTGTATAGTTTCACTGTTACTATCGATTTTATGGTTCAGTGTTTCTATATCTTTTTTCATTTGTCTCAAGGTTTCTCTGGTTTTCTCATTACTCTTCTCTATTTTTTCTCCTATCAGATTATTCTCCTCCTTCATTTTCCGTTCTAAAGTTTCAATATTCTTTTTATTACTCTCCTCATTCCTGTCGAATTTTTCGTTCAAGGACTCAAACTTCTTATTAAATTCTTCTTTGTCTTCTTTTCTCCTTCTCTCACTGTCCTCATTAATTTTTTCCTTCTGCTTCCTGGAGTTTTCTTTAATTAATTCCAATAGTTTTAGTACGTCCATGTCTGCTCTGGCCTCCTCCTGCTGTGTGGGTTTATTTGTTTCCACAGGAGTTAATAATTCTTCTACATCTTCCACCGAAGTTATATCCCTTTCTTCCATTCTGGCACCATTCTCGATCTCCTTTTCTAATCTTTTTGCTTCCTCTTCCGCCTCCTTCTCGCGTAGCTTAGTCAGTCTTGTGCCGATTTTTCTCGACTCCATTTTCTGCAGTCGCCGCTAGAATCTGTAAGGTTTAATGATATAATTTCTTAATTATTCTAGCCCTAATAGTTGGCGCGCCACTTTGTATAAGAACCTTTTGCGTGCGTGTTTATAAATTGTCTCTCTTTGTCACCCGATCATGTACTCGTATCGTAAATACGTGTGACGAGCGTTTTTAATTCGCTCGTTGCGTTCGTAGTATAGTATAAGCGTGTAATTGTGGGTATTAATCAGTTAAGTTACTTCTGTGAATGTTATTCGTATATAGCGAGTCGGGTTGTACTTTTTCTTAATACTTACGGGCAAACCGTATCTCTCGGCGTTCAATTTGAATCTTACCGCCTCGTCACCTGATTGGCTCACGCCCTCTTGCAGTGTCGACTTCGCTAACCGTGGTGTTTTGGTGTTTTCAATTTAATAATTCTCTATATACTACTTTATTTTATACGAATCAAACATACAGCGTTGAAGAACAATAAGATTTATTAAACCCTTTCAATTTCAGTTATTCAATAGTACATTAATTTATATTGATGCCGGCTTTTACAGTTGCTCAGTTGGTATGCTGTCGTTTGTAGAGACTCAAGTATGGCTGATATTGTTTATGTTTACAATGATAATTTTGTCACAAGGCGTGTTAAAGTCCTTTTGACTACAGAAGTTGGATTATCGGTTAAAATGCACAAAATTATAATATTTCTTAAAACTAGGTACACAATATTTAATACATTAATACATACAAGTAAGTTATCGGCAATGAGAATTAGAATAGTGTTTGGTTAGAATTTTGACAGCAAGTTATGTTCATTAATAATTTATTATAAATCAGTTTCAAATGTTGTTAATTGATTAAGTTTTATTAATAGTGATATTTTAATTACCTTCAGTTCTTGTTCAAAACTGTGATCAGTGAAGTGAAAATTTTAACTCGTTATTATGGATAAAGGGGAATTCGTTTTTAAGTGAAATTAATAGTTTATACTCATCGGGTTCTCGTTGTGGCTTCTTCGATGTTCGTCTACTTCTTCCGGATAAGTCTAGTCGTCTTCTCTTCCTCGGATGTTCAACGTTTTATTTTGGTTTAAATCTATAAAATATCTTCAAATTAAGATTGCTTTCTTATATTAGTAGTTATGTTAATTACATGAATACCATTGTTCTTATTTTTTGTCAAGGATTATTTTGATACCCCTCATGGTTACTTTTGCATAGTTATTCACATTTTCGTTATTTTTCTTATTTATATTTCTTATATATTTAATCTAAAACTGGATGTTATTTATACATTTTTGTATTAGGTATACTTACTTAACTGTTTAAACATTTGGTATATTCTGATTGATACTGGGCTATTGGTTTGTTTTTAAATTTACAAAGTTCCTTCATTAAATGTTAGGCCTAGAGCCTAGATTTTCCCATACTACTATTTAACATCCTTTGTAACTTCTTAACTTTATATATGGTACATTAAAACAAATTTTTAATAGAAACAAATAATAAAACATTGGTGACACTAGCCACATCACTTATCATAAGAATAAACATTTTCTTGCCTGGTTCAAGCCTGAAATTAAACTTCTAACCAATTTTTTTTGGTTTTTACTACTATCTGGTTTAACTTATAATTTATTACATTATATGGTTTTTTAAACAATTACAAAACTCTTATAATACTACTGTTAAACTGTACCTTACACAATATACTTTACTCACTAATTCCTTCACTAGAATAAAGTGTCCATCTTCCTTATTTACCATTCATTCTAATGACTTAATTTTTATCTTATTTTAGAATTCTTACTAACTATTACTTAAATTAATCACAGTACAATTAGTTCATCTTACTGGCTAACATAAAGTTTATCACAGGTTGTTTAGATATTTTATTACAGTCTACATTTAAAATACCTTTTTCTGTTCACCCACTGCATTTTATCCTTCATAGAAGGTTTTTTTATTTATTCACTTTCACTTTTTTTTTATAACATGCTATACCTGGCATGTCACCACTTATTTATATTGATACACTCTTTATTTCACTCACTTGATATTATTCACTATGCTGTCTAATTATTTTAACATCATCGTGTGGTTATTGGTTATGAGTAATTAATTTATTTTCCATTCACTTTGATCACTTTTGATTATTAACTATGGCCTTTATTTGCCTCAGAGTATGGTTTACTGGTTTTGACTATGTTTATCACTATTCATTTGGGTATGTTTATTTTTAACTCCCTACCTTATATTTATAAGTACATTTTCTTCATTCATATAATATGCATAACATTACTATCTTATTTGTAATTATTAACATAGGTACATCTCATTTATGCCCTAACTATTTTAGTGCATTTGTTTACATACATTTTGTAGTCATAATTTGGGGATTACAATGTTCGTTATTATTTTCTTGATTACATCTGGTTTCTGGTTCCTTCTTCCTTTTCCATTTTATTTTTTCTTGTGTTTATCCAATCTGTTGGGTCAAGTCATCGTCAGTTTATTAGTCATTTTGTAATTTGGTCATTTATCTATGAGTTATAAGTTTCTTGACCTTTCTTCTTGTCTTCAGCTTCTTTGTAAAATGCATTAATTATCAATGTATTTTTCACTATCTTATGTCATGTTACGACCTACAATCATGATCAACCGTTCCAAGTCTTACAAAAATTTTTAGATAACGTAAATTTACTATTTTATCACTTTTTAAAATTTTTAATGTGAAAATAATCTATAAGGAGGTATAAAGAAATGCCCAGTAATCGAACAAAAATAGTGAATCTTTTTTAAGATTGATGCGGCATGCAGAAATTTTATCGTCACCAGTCATTATCTGGTTTTTGTTCTGCCCTCCGCAACCATCTGACAACTGACGAACGAAAAGAACATCAGAGTGTGGGCGGAGGACGAATGTGTATTTTGTAATTGATTATACTAAACAGAAACTATTTTAATGGAGACTTTTTATACTTACTTTCCAGCTAGCTATAAAAAGTATTTTGTGTGTTTTGTGGATCTTGTCTACTTTCGCAGCACACGGTGAAATTACATGCATACACTTTAGCTGCTATAAATGTTCTGACATTTATAAATTCTGACATTTGTCTTCTTTACAAAAAATTAATTTGTTGTTTTTCCAAAGGACTTCTTTAAAAAAAGACTGGGTGCTAGTTTATGTTGACAATGGGTGATGTATCTATGTATAAGAATGAACAGTTATTTTATTAAGGAATACTTTTAAATTGGCAATACCCTGTGTACGTAATAACTTACAACATTATATACACAATAGAGTTAGTTCGCTAAAAGGTTGTTTTTAGCTATCAGACGTGTTGTTCCGAATTTCTACAACCTATTACGCCTATACACACTGCTGTCATCGTTATAGCAATGAAAACCTGTAACATAATTTTCATAATCTTAAGCAGTAACATTAATGCCAAAAGTATAATATTACCTTAAGCTATATAATAAGTAGCTCAATATATTATGTTATACTGCATGCTGTTTGATTCATCATGGGTTTACCAAACAGGAAAATGGATATCGAAGCAATTCAATGTGTGTACTGTCAATTATAAAAGCAGCTAACTGTTGTTAATGATAAGAAATATCTACAGCGTAAATTAAATATTAGAAATTCCACGCAGAACTGTGATAAATTAAGTGACTAAAAGGATACGACTGTCAACAACAGCGAAACTAACAATTTTTATTCTGCTCTTCCGTCTTTCTTATGTGATTTTCATTGATATACAGACGCTTGGGAATAAACTTAACCCACTTTTAAAATTCTTTGGTGATCTCTTTACGTTCTTTTTAGTTACCGGTATTGCACAATTGTACTTATTAGTTTAGCGTTACTGACGTAACACAAAAAGCTAAGCAAGTTTACACTACGATCCTACTATAAGCTGTTATTCTTCTCATTGCTCCCCTCCATCATCACTAGTGCCAACTTCACAACGCCATCAACGTTACACTGGAGCTAGAGAAATGTGAATATTCTGCTAGACTATACCATTCTGCTAGACTATAGCATTCTGCTAGAATATACCATTCTGCTAGACTATACCATTCTGCTAGACTATACCATTTTGCTAGACTATACCATTTTGGTTTCCAGTACTAAACATTACCGCTTTTTACACAAATTGGTACGTGTCCGCGCGACTGAACTTTAATGGTGAAAAAGACTACAAAGGCCGACAGAGCTCGTAAACAAAAACCCCAATTTGCAGCATGTCGTATTCCATGTTTCTCCAGGATAAGATGTGCTGGAGATGTTTTGTCAGTCGACTTACTTTGTCACTCATGTCTGTCTGACAAAAAAAAACCACTTGCCTCCATCGTTAGGTGGAATTTTTGTGGCAAATGGGTGGCAAGAGACACCTTGTTAGCTGAGGAGTATTATCACTGTGAGTTTATTTATAAATAATAAAGAATGTATTATTTTCGTAACAGTAATAAAGAAACGCATCATATTTTAAAATTTAGTTTTATTGTGCCAATTGTTTACGAGATAGTATATAGCCTGTAGGCTACCTTGTTAATGCCTGACTATTTATAATCAAATTATAGTACGGAAATAACGTTATATAAGCTATTCAATGTGTCTTCTGCTAATTACAGTAAGAGCCAAGAAACTGTTAATAACGGGGAGTAAGATTTATTGCAAGAGGTAATTTATTGCGCAGCGCACAGAAGTGTGCTAAATTAAGTGGTTACAGAGAAACGTCTACAACAACAAAAATAACAATTTTTATTTCATACCTCTAGTACGTCTCTTGTGAATAATATGATCCTTTATTGAGACATAAGCTAAATTTGATATTTACAAAAAACTATTTTTAATTTATATCAAGACCGTGATACCTTAACTTGCTTTAAAGTCAAAAGGATTGTGCATCATTTACTGACATATTTTTAACATAAAAAAATCAACGAATCTTACCATGTGGCTTTTAGCTGACAAAGTAAAATCAGGAGTGTTCGCTCAGCGTCTATCATTATGTTCTTTTATTACTTATTCGAATGGCTCTTGGAAGTAGTCAGATAGCCTTTGAGTTTAGCACTGATCTACACATTTGTCTATCACACGTGATAGTTAAATGACAATAAAGTTCTTTCTTGTCTGTCACAATAAAGAAGTTTTATTGAATACGAAATATACATCACTTAGTAGAGAGAAAATAACTAACACAGAAAAAATGGTATTAGTTTCAAAATTCATAAAAAAATATTTTAAAAAATTCCCTTCACGATGTATGCCTACTTCATCAACGGAAAACATAATAAAAGTAATAAAAATATAATTAATATTTCATATAAAATATTTACACATTAATCAAATTGGCACCAAAACATCTAGAAATAAGAGAGTAGCATTGACTATACAACATGTAACTTATTGCTTATTGCAATTCAAGACCGTTTATTTATGTAACGTATGAAGGCAAGTACAAATCGTTCTTGTGCTGAAATCACCAAATAGTGTGAAAACATATAGTCAGTTGGACACGGAGTGAAATGCTTGGGAACTTTGAAGAAGCCTCGTAATACTACTCAACATGTAGCGCCAAGTGTAGCGGCTATCCAACATAGTACGGAAACATTAAATCAGTTATACGCAAAATTTTCACTCAAACACAATAAAGTTATCGGGTTACCGTTTAATCGATTTTCTTTTCTAAATGCATATTATATTATCCTTATAAGTAACAATAATTAGCTTTTACGCATTACATTTTATCATTCACGTTACCACTTCTCTGACGTTAAACGGTCATCCTACGACACGCTGAGACACGTTTTCGCAAGTTAGGCTCAAAATAACACCCCAATAATTGCTCTGTGGAAGAGTCAACTAAGCTCGTAATTACTTTACTTGACTACAGACCCACGTAATCTATTATTTTAAAACAATGAAAATTTATTATTCAAAAGTAGTAAAAAGTTTATTTCACTTTTTGAGGTTATATCTCCTTATTTAATATTTCAGCACGTTTTTCAATTCAATATGGAATTCAATAAAATGTAGTTAAACAATCAAGCGTCCACTTTGAACATGTACTGCCCGAAATACAATACAAAACAAATTGTATGTACATTGAAGAAGCACCTGCTCGTGGGCCTACATGCACTAACCTATTACTATTTTTTTTAATTTTATCAAATGCAAAATGACACTGTTTACAGAAGTTCATATAACAAAAATTTCATATTTTACCTACAGCTGCTAAATAAAGATTAACTATTATCAAGTAATTATTAGCAGTATGCGCGTTTTATAACTTCTGCATTATCGACCATAGAGTACATAATAGGTTGCACTTTATCATCATTTTAAGAAATTTTTCATTTGTGCCAGCTTCCAGTGTGTATTTTTTATCAATCTCTACATGATCTGTTCCTTTATTGTCTGGACTTTTTCTTAAACCTATTCATATTTATTTGAGTTGTAGAGAACGCTTATGCCACAGTAATCTGCCAAAATGATACACAAATATTCGTATACCACACAAGTATTCGTATATTTGTACAAGTGGGTACAAGGTGTGTTCAAAAAAGGATTGAACTTCTTGAATAACACACCAACCCACACAACCAACGCGCTGTGACCTTTAAACGCCCCTAGCGACAGGTTTTGACAACAAATTGCTATTTACTTCATTCCGCTATCGGCAGTAGTCTTTGTGCTATATCCTCTGAAGCGAGCACGTACGCACGTTGATCATCGGGTTAATGACAGATTGGCTGAAAACCATCTCGAAGTCATCACGAAAAACTTTCCAGCAAAACTTGATAAAAATTATACAGTCATTTTGGTTGTTAAAAAAACATACAAGGAAGTCTGTATGAACCCAGAGATTATTATAAGCATTTTTGAAAAGGGCAAATATCTTAACAAGGTCGTAAAGATCCTAACCAATCTCGAAGACCATGTCAAGAGAGCTCGTACTGTGGTGCTCGCAAATAATTGTTTAACTGGCAAAATGTGCTGAGGAGGTGAGTTTTAGTGTAAAACTTTACAATTAATACTAGAATGCATCGTAACACTGGAAAATACTTGCCTCGTTTGTTGACTGATAATCAGAAAGAGACAATTCTTGAAATCGGGCAGCAACTGCTGATCAATAAAATTGTAAAACAAAATCAGGAATGGAAAGGAAATTACTCTATTAAAATTTTACGAAGTTAGCAGCAAAATTATGTACACACATATTGTGTTAACATCTTCATTCTCACTTTCTTACAAATTCGACGGATGTTGTGAGCACGTACTCACTTCAGACCGTGTATCACAAAGACTTAAGGCTCAGGACGGAACAGGGAAACAGCATTCCGTCGTCAAAAACTGTCACTAGCGGCACTTAATTGTCGCATCTCCCTCTATGCGCAGGTTCACGTGCTATGCAACTAATCGGTATTTTGTTGGAACACACTTCGTACTGCAATGGAAATGTTGACGATGGTGATGTTGGTGTGTCGCTGTGTGTGTGTGTGTGTGTGTGTGTGTGTGTGTGTGTGTGTGTGTGTGTGTGTGTGTGTGTGTGTGTGTGTGTGTGTGTGTGTGTGTGTGTGTGTGTGTGTGTGCGTTGGTAATATGTTTTGTAAGTACAGAATTGAATGAGTTAGTTTGCGCTTCTCCACCATGATCTAACACTTTTTCACTTTCTTGCTTCCTCTACACTTTAAATCCTCTGTTTATCTCTCTCTATCTCTCTTTTCTTTCTCTATTTCACACGCTGTATCTTTATCTATCTCCTTCTCTTAACTTCCCACTTCTTAGTAATGTATTTTTCCATTAATTAACCCTGCTTTAAATTATTTTTAATTTTTTGCATTTGATAGAAAGGGTGCAAAATTATAATCGTCAGTTTCCACACTTAAAATAGAAGATTTAATTTATTCAATCACATGTGTAGCTTATATAACACACACACACACACATGTATTTGAAATGTATTTTTATTCTTCTAAAAATTGTAATATTTCTGATTTAGCATTTAAATGTTTGTTTAAGTATCTTAAAAAATATAGGGAAAGAAAGAAAAAGGAAGTTATTGATAGGAACATACAATTAACTTGTGCAATTACAGCTATTATAATTACACAATTATAATTACATGTGCGTTAGATATGTACATGACGAAAGAGATGTTCACAGAAAGCCTTGTCATATGTTGTCGATAATCAAGTTCTCCTCTAATTCTATCTAATATTTATGTATGTACACATGTTAACGATATGTATTTTAGTATGTGCACTATATTAATTTGTAATGGACGCAAGTATAAAAATGCATAGAATATAACGTAATAAATAAGAGCTATGAATAGAAATTACTGTAAACAATCCCAGTTAAGTCAACGCGGTTCGAAAAATTACTTTCTAAGCTACAACGACATCGGGTTAATCCTTTAGAATTTAGATACACTCAGTACTGAATGCACAAGCTAAATAGAAAAAATAACCAGTAATGAAAATTATTCACTTCGGGTTTGATTGTTCTAGATCACAGAATTTGTCAGTGTAGGCACTTATAGTGGATTTGCTGAAAGAATAAGTAAATAGCTTTCAAACACAAACTGTTACTTTATCAGTGACGCAAGTTTCATTGATTTTCCACAAATCCGCACGTATTTGCCACTTACAAATTGTTAGTGTGTAATTCAAGGATATCAAATTAATAAAATTTAGAGGCTGATATTTGGGCCTCATCGTAAATTGTGAGTAAAATGCAATCACAGGTATAGGAAGTGAGCCAGTTACGCAATTAAAACAAAACTCAATCGATTCAGTGTGTGCGTAGTACCAGAATTAAAATATTAAATATATGATGTTAGTCATTGTCGAAACCCATCACTATAATAATAATGAAAACATATTTATTATAACAAACTTCAGAAGCGAGACTGCAGTTGAACACTGAGAATTAGCAGGCAGATTCTACAGATTCTACCGCGGTAAAAAATGGTTTTAAAAATACGAAACCAACGTGGTGGAAACGGAGAGATGGATTGCAGCAATTCATCATGCGACATCTAGCGGCAGTCGCATTTAATACTTTACTGTTGATTATCCGTTATGTAGTTCACGGTACATTTTACAGGCGATTTGTTTTTTAATGATAATAACTGTTCATTATTCATTGTTGTACAAGCATACATATAATAGTGTTAATTACTTATTTTTTGCGTACCGTATCACTTATTATATGATATATAATTACCTTAATATCCACTTTAGTGATACACAGTTTCGTCACTGATGACGCGTTTCGGGACTAAGTCCCATCCTCAGATACATAATTAATAAACTAAAATATTAAAATCACGACCATGATACTGGTCAAGTCAAAAATAAATAAAATAAATTATAAATCGCATGTAATAAGTTTTGCTAACCACTTGGGTGAACGCATGCGGGAGCTCCAGCCGTGGTTAGCAAAACTTATTACATGCGATTTATAATTTATTTTATTTATTTTTGACTTGACCAGTATCATGGTCGTGATTTTAATATTTTAGTTTATTAATTATGTATCTGAGGATGGGACTTAGTCCCGAAACGCGTCATCAGTGACGAAACTGTGTATCACTAAAGTGGATATTAAGGTAATTATATATCATATAATAGTGATAATAATGTGAAATGCTACACAGGAATAACATATTTTCCGTAGATTATAGTCTATGATTTCGGGTTACGTGTTCAGTCTAAAACCTGAAGTACAGAGACATATTCAAAATGTTAAGACCTTTTAATGTAAAGACAAGATTAAATATGTTGCAAAATACATAAATGTTAATTTACGCTAAAATAATATAGCATTTAATTTTTATTGTCTAAATTATAATATAACTAATAATATGTGTAATATTTAGGAATCGTCTTAATTTGCATTATTTTTACTTCCATGTTCCTTAAGGAAATGGAAGTATGGTGATGGCAAAAAAATCGTGTTCGAGATTATTGCAGATTCTGATTGTACTACATTCAAAACATGAAAAAAGTCATTTTTCGAAAAGTGTCTGTGTGTCTATCTGTCTGTCTGCCTATCTGTGTGTCTGTAGATTTTTTTCTATGGCAAACGATAACAGCCGCAAATTCAAACAGAATCAAATAATTTTTTGCATACAGCTCTGAATTTTAGAGTTCTCAAGACATATTGTTTTTGGTGAAGATCAGTTAAGGGAAAGGGGTAGTTTACCGGCAACGATTTATGTTTTAACAAGGGTATTTCCTATGGCAAACGATAACAGCCGCAAATTCAAACAGAATCAAATAATGTTTCGCATACAGCCTGGAATTGTAGAGTTCTCAGGACCTGTTCGTTTTGGTGAAGATCGGTTAAGGGAAAGGGGTAGTTTACTGCAACTTTTTATGTTTTAACAAGGGTAATTTTTTCTATGGCAAACGATAACAGCCGCAACTTCAAACGGAATCAAATAATGTTTTGCATACAGCCCTGTATTATAGAGTTCTCAAGACCTGTTGGTGTTGGTGAAGATCGGTTACGAGAAAGGGGTAGTTTACCTGCAACATTTTATGTTTTAACAAGGGTAATTTTTTATATGACGAACGATAACTGCCGTGAATTCAGACAGAATCAACTGCAATTTTGCATACCTTTTTGAATTAAAGAGAACTCAAGGTCCGTTGATTTTTTTGAAGATAGGTTAAGAGAAAGGGGTAGTTTTCAGCAAAATTGTATGTTTTAAGAAGGGTAATTTTTTTTGACGATAGATAACTGCCGTGTATTCAATCAGAATCAAATAATGTCTTGTATACCTTCCTGAGCTATAGAGAACTCAATGTCAGATGATTTTGGTGAAGATCGGTTAAGGGAAAGGGGTAGTTTACTAGCCACATTTTATGTTTTAACAAGAATAATTGTTTCTATGACGAACGATAACTGCCGCACATTCAAACAGAATCAAATAATGTTTTGCATGCATCCCTGAATTGTAGAGGACTCAAGACCTATTGATTTTGGTGAAGATCGGTTAACGGATAGGGGTAGCTTACCTTCAACATTTCATGTTGTAACAAGAGAAATGTTTTCATGACGAACGATAACTGCCGCACATTCAAACAGAATCAAATATTTTTTTACATGCATCCCTGCATTGTAGAGGACTGAAGGTCTATTGATTTTGGTGAAGATCGGTTTAGAGAAAGGGGCAGTTTACCTGCAACGTTTTATGTTTTAACAAGAGTAAAGTGTTTAATTTTGATAAATAAAGTATCCTGATAAGAAGCTCATAATAATCCACTGTAGAAACGTAGATAAAATATCTATAAATTAAGAGGTTAGGTGAACGGGGTGGGGGTAATTTTCTATTAATGAAAATTATAGTTGTAGAGGGGTGGGAGAATTTGTTATATGTGTACTACGTTATCGGCAACAAAGAAGTGGTTTTTGTTAAAATTCCTTCCCGGGATGTTTAGCCGTAGTCCAATGTTTTCTCCAAAACCAGACGTTTCGGCAGTGCCATGGACTGCCATCATCAGTGAAAAACATGAGGTGGTATACGTTAGTGACCACAGTACTGTGGTTAAGGCTGAAGCAATAAGTGGAAAGAAGCATTTTCTATGGAAACATTTCATTTCGAAAATGATTTTAAATATAAATCTTAGAACATGGAAGGTAGAGAATATAGTCACGTAATACGCATCGCCTCAGAGCGAATAGAATATAGAGTGGAGTATATGCTTTGCTCCAAAATTAAGATGTGCGATATTCGATAAACTGTTGGTATTACTTAAAAATTGTATAGAACCTTGTTTATAGAGAATAGTGGGATCTACAATTTTGATATCCACCTCTATTGTCGTCCGACCAATAGGGAGCGAGATATTTGCAAACAAATATTTATTGTGACCTTTGACCTTTAATAACTGAAGACGCATACATGATTGGCATTGTGACTTTCCACACGTTATTCAGGACGTCGACATAAAGCTGTATAGAAAAATCGAGATCAGGTTTTTTTGAGCAATTTGGTCCTCAGAACGACTTAAATCACTAGGCTATAAGTAAATGGCAGCTTTATACTGACTACCTCAAAAGCTACTGTAAAAGAGACAATAATTCTAGTTGTTCAAAGTACTGCTTATAGAGAATGATGACGTATCACGATCAGATAAATTAAAAACTAACTGAAAGAGTATGTGGATGCATCGTCCGGCCTATCTACGTTATTATCTAAGAAACTTCCATCAAGCCTAACACGAGAATTTTACCGTCCATATTGCTTCAGAAAGCAGGTGAGAATTTTTCTCTTATCTCCAAATACAATTCCGTAAACGATAACAGCCGCAAATTCAAACAGAATCAAATAATGTTTTGCATACAGCCCTGAATTGTAGATTTCTCAAGACCTACTGTTTTTGGTGAAGATCGGTTAAGGGAAAGGGGTAGTTTACCAGCAACTTTTTTTTTATAAAGGGTAATTTTTTTATGGCAAACGATAACAACCGTAAATTCAAACAGAATCAAATAATGTTTTGGACAGCCCTGAATTGTAGAGTTGTCAAGACCTGTTGGTTTGGTGAAGATCGGTTAAGGGAAAGGGGTAGTTTACCTGCAACGTTTTATGTTCTAACAAGGGTATTTTCAATGGCAAACGATAACAGCCGCAAATTCAAACAGAATCAAATAGTGTTTTGCATACAGCCCTGAATTGTAGAGTTCTCAAGACCTGTTGTTTTTGGTGAAGATCGGTTAAGGGAAAGGGGTAGTTTACCAGTAACGTTTTATGTTTTAACAAGAGTAATTGTTTCTATGACGAACGATAATTCCCGAACATTTTAACAGAATCAAATAATTTTGCGTATACCTTCCTCAAAAGTAGATAACCCAAGGTTTGTTGATTTTTTTGAAGATCGCTTAAGCGAAAGGGGTAGTTTACCTGCAACATTTTATGTTGTAACAAGAGAACGTTTTTCATGAAGAACGATAACTGCCGTAAATTCAAACAGAATCAAATAATTTTTACATATGTGACTGAGTTGTAGAATACTCAAGGCCTATTGATTTTTGTGAAGATCGGTTACGGGGAAAGGGCAGTTTACCAGAAACATTTTTTGTTGTAACAAGAGTAAAGTATTTACTTTTGATAAATAAAGTATCCTGATAAGAAGGTCTTAATAATCCACTGTAGAAACGTAGATGAAATATCTATAAATGAAGAGGCTAGTTGAACGGGTTGGGAGAATTTTCTATAAATGAAAATTATAGTTGTAAGAGAGTGGATAATTTTTATGTGTACTACGTTATCGGAAAAAAAGTAGTATTTTGTTGTTAAAATTCCTTTACCGGCTAAAATTCCTTCCTTTGCCGTAGTCCAATGTTTTCTGCAAAACCAGACGTTTCGGCAGTGCCGTCGACTCCCATCGTCAGTGAAAATCGAGTGCGATAACGTGTGGTGGTATACGTTAGTGACCACAGTACTATGGTTAAGGCTGAAGCAATAAGTGGAAAAGTTAGTTTCCGTGGAAACATTTCATTTCGTAAATGACTTTAAATATAAATCTTAGAACATGGAAGTCATGTATGTTTCTCCATACCGATATTTTAATAAAAGATTCTTTTTTTTTTGTAAGTGTTGCGCTCAAAGCAGGATCTTAAGTCCTTATGCCTCAACCTGTAATGAGTACTCAGAAAATATGAATGAACGTCTTGACTTCTTTTATTGCTTGGATTTCGTTGTCCATGACGTGTCCGTTACTTAACTAAATATAATAATTTCACTACGACGCGGAACTGCGTCGTACCGATTCGTACTGAAATAATTATATTCTTTTATTGCTTATAGCCTATAAGCTACCTTCGAGAATATGTGCTTTATAACCGGTTGATCAAGCCAGCTGCCTTTAAGAACTTCAGAGTTCTCTCAATAGATGTCGTCTCTACAACGATGTCTATTTTGAGATTTGCTCTGACCCCACATCTCTGACTCGAAAAGCAAAGTACTTCTCTATGATGTATTTTACTGTTACTACTCTGCCACATCTACGTACTGGTCGTTGTTGTTCATATTGTAACGGGTACGACGATGTCAGATTCGTATGTCATACACGTAGTGTTGTGAGACAAACCTGTTCTCGTTGACTACGTTCTCCTGCAAGTTGCCATCTGCAGATATTCTTTTTTTATTACTCATAGTTTTGTGCGTTAGGTGTGCCATGTTTGCTGCCAGGAGGTAAGAATTGCTGATGTGGCATCAATCTTCAAATCAGCGGGTCTGGTATTGAGGACATCTACTTCCGGACTGTCTGCAACAGTTCGTGCTGTAGAGTCAGCGTCTTCATTGTCCTTGATGCCCACTTGGCTTGGCACCTATATAAAAGTAAATTGTATTTCCTTATGTTGTAAGACACGGCACAGAGTCTCTATCTGTTGTAGTAGCGAGTCGTCTGTGTTACCCAAAGTAGTGATGAAGCTCAGCAAATCTGTGAAGAGGGCAAAACACCTCAGGTCTCAGGTTCACAATACCGAAAAGCCTACCAAACGGCATACTCAGTGGTGTACACATTCCCTGTCCTCAAAAGTCCCCATGAGTAAGAGGCGCCCTGAACAACAAACGCCTCCCTTCCCACTACGTTTGCTGTCTTCCATCTGTCAGTATCAACCACAACATGATTTTTGTAGCCGACAATGACTGAACGAAATTGAAGTTTCCACACAAGGGTGTGTATTGCTGACTTCTCTTCATTAGTTAAATCCAAACGACACTGTGGTTTCCTAAGCAGACAAGATGGTACTTCAGATAGCACAATCATATGCACGTGCTCGGCTGGAACATTGTACTAGTCGAATAGGTCCAATGCGCAAACACCAGCCGATCTGCCAGCTGAACATGTGCCCGATTGTCCTCAGTGAACGCCGTGTGGTTGAGACGAGTTGGCAGTGGACGGATCTTTGAAGCGTAGCTCAGTAACCACTTATGACATCTACGGTGTAGTGACGTCATTCATGCATCGCAATACAGGCTAACTGTCGGGCTAGTGCGAAAAGCTCCAGTGGCATAACGAATCCCTACGCGTTATGCACTACTTCTAATAGTTCGAGATTAGACGTCCTGACTGAAGAATAGGCTGCCCAACCATAGGCTACTTTTGAAAGGACCAGCGCTGTATAGAAGCGCAACAGCTCATCTCTATCGGCTCCCTAGTTGATATGGGAGACGCATATAATAGCATTGAGTGCTGGTTTACATTTAGCAGATAGATCCTCACTATGCCTTTTCCATGTTAACTGTCTTTCAAAAGAGGAGGCCCAGAAAGCAAACTTCCCTTTGATACTGAATCTAATCTCCGTTTATCTTCAAAGCTGGATTGCATCTCAATCGTTTGCGACAGAAATGTACGCAGGTTGTCTTCGCTACTGAGAAACAAAAACCTACATTTCCGGCGTTCTCTGTATCCTTATTTATGACTCTTTGCAGCTTGTATTTTATCATCGCTGTTGATGATGCGGAGTAAAACAAAGCAAGATCATCAACATGTAGGCATTTTTATATATACATGTCTCAATGTTTTTAAAGATGTCGTTTATGACGATAAAAAACAACGTGAAGCTCAGCAAAGAGCCCTTGGGCACGCCGCTCTCCAACACGCACCGGATTGAGATGGTCTCACTAATCCGGACCCGGAAGGAACGTCCTATGTGGAAGTTTGTTCTAAATCTCGGAGGGTTCCCCCGAAATCTCCACTCGTATAGGCGTTTCAATACATTGTGCCTCAATGTTGAGTCGAAGGTCTTCTCTAGGTCAAAAAAGACGGCAGGTATGTTTTTTATATCTATACAACAAGTTTGGACTTTGCAAATGTGCACTTCCCAAGTTTGGTCAATAGTCGAATGATGTATACCCACAATGATGAGCGGAAAGTAAAGCGTAACGCTCCAAACACCAAGTGAGCAGATTTTTGACCACTTTCTCCAATAACTTTCCTGAACAGCATGTTAGAGACACTGAACAATAGTTCTCCGGTTTCACCGGGCTTTTACCGGAATTGAGAAGGGGAATAACAATTGCTTCTTTCCATGTTCATGGATATGCCCCTTGGGTTTAATGATAGTGTATAAGTTTAATAAGATCCATATCGTTGTCTCCGACAGATGTTTTAGGATGCTGTATGGAATGTTATCTGGTCCTGCTGCTGAGTTACCAGCAGCGTATACAGCGGCGCTTAATTCCCTCATTGTAGACAGGCGATTGTACGAACTGTTTCCAGCTTTTCCAAAGTCTAGAGTGTTTTGCCCTGCCTTGATTTTTTTTCTTGAGGAAATCTTATCTATAGCTATTCGAGCCACTGACCTAACCTAACAAACTAACATAATGCGCAGCCAATATTTCCACAATTTTGCCTACGCTGCCCAACACTCGACAACCCTGTTCAAGAGTGGTCAAAAATTTGTACACCGATGAACCACTAATTGCTTAGATCCACCACTAGATCTTCGCGGCTGGGGTCGACCGGGTGGTGCCGGATACAAATTTCTCCCAACAGGACTTTTCCGCAGCCAGACTCTTATGCCGAGCTGCGGATCTAAGGAGCTTGTAACCAGTCAGGTTGTGTAAACTCGGCACCCGCTTAAATCTGTTGAGAGCTCTCCGCTTCTCCCTGACCGTTTGTTAACTTCTGCATTCAACCACGGCACTGGTGTCCTCCGTACAGAACCTCCAGTCCGCGGGATGTGACTCTCAGCCGCTTAGCGATGCGGCCGTGAAGCGACAGATGTCCTGCTCGACAAGACTTAAATCTCCAGCAAAGCCAGTCCAGTTTGGACGGTCTATGCACCACCTCTTTGACATGCCCACGTCCCTCTTTGAAGCGCTAGTCATGATGATCAAAGGAAAGTGTCGCTTCCATGGAGATTAGGAAGAACTCTCTACCAGAGGCGCGGAACAATAATCGGGCTGCGTGGGGATAGCTCTATAGCTGAGAATGTACCACTGCGGGTGGTGAAGTACGTGTCTTCACCGGTATTCAAAAAGACCAGTGAATCTGTAAGTAGCAATTCTTTCAATCTAGAGCTGTCTCTGTTCGAAGTCGCACAACCCCAGGTAGGACTATGAGCATTAAAACCTCCCATTAATAGTTGGAAGTAGGCAGCGTTCGATTAGATGTTACAGGTGTACCAACTTATATCGGGTGTCGGGTAGATATACGCAGCAGACTGTTATCTTCAGAGGTTGAAATATGTTTACAACTACTGCCTGCAGAGGTGCTGAAATGCTCTGCTGGTTTCAAGTGTGTCTCCTAGAGGCATACACACATGAGCGTGTGTCCAGTCAGTGGCATCTTAAGTTCAGCGTAATGCGAGACAGTTGAAGAGAAGAAGAAGACACACAAATGTTGTCAGCCTGTATATGCTGTCAAACATTACAGAAGGCTATCCGTTCTCACTGTAAGCATTACAGCAATTAGAGAAGGGTAACTTTGTCTAAGGACGCTTATGTCTATTTAATCTTTTACAGTTTTTTTCGTTTTGTACAGAACTCGAATATATGCAGGTAATTTGAAAACATATTAATTACATTTATATGTAGAAAAATATCAATAACGTTTTTTAAAGCTGCGATTGTTGCAGCTGGTACAAAACATTAAAGTATTAATTAACTCAGAGTTATAGGAGTTTTATGCACGGCGAACTAAATAATTGTGGACGTTATTAAAATCTGTTATACGTGTTTGATTCATTGTAAACTACAGAAAAGTATAAAACTTTTCCTTGTTATAAGTTAAATTTATCCACTTACATTGCGTTGCTGAATATAATACGTTTGTTACACACATCACTTGTTATTAGAATTCTTATAAATTACCTATTAAAAATTCACAGTTAAGAATATACTTTATAGTTATATCTTTCAGTAATGTAAAACTATTTTGTTACAAATGAATAGAATAGAAACTAGTAGAACATAAAATGTATTCTATTTTATTTGTTAAACAGTATTTATAACGTAAAGACAACACACCAATACCATGTGCATATTCAACAGTGATAGGCTTAAGGCACGGTGGAAACTGAGAAATTACTGTACTTTGTACCTTGTTATGTAACAATACTAACTGGAAATTTTTATAGCTTCAGATTAAACTGGATATTTTTCAGACATTGCAAACAGGATATTCTTATACTGAATTGTTTTAACATGTGGTTTCGCACGTTTTGGTTGTTCAAGTATAATGTCCGTAATTTTATATACAACTTGAACTATACCGCTGGACAACCTTTGATTTATATCCTCCAACTGTATCTTCCACAAATTAAGCAACGTTATTGTTGAAATATAAAATTTCTTATTTAATCCTCCACCCTCAGTTACAAGGACGTTCCACAGCTTCGTCATTCTTACCTTGTAAAGTCTAATTTAGTGATAGATAAATATAAAGTTTCTGTAACAATCGAAATATTTCATTTCAGTTAAGACAACAACAACATCTCTTCGAAAAGCAATATTCAGCATTTCGATCGGAGGCGCAGACTCGAGTTTTCAATAAAGGGCTCGAGTTTGCGCTAGAGGATAAGAAGTTCTTCCTAGTGTCCGATTTAGTTTCATCATTTTCATTTCATCCGAAAGTTATCTGAAGAAGAAGAAGACTTTCGTTGGCGAATCAAATTATTTATAGATAAAATATCTGTTAATAAGCTTAAATTAGACAAGGCAGTTCTAAAAACAAAGAGTGAATGTTCAGAGAGGTAACAATTCTCGTTCAAGGTCGGCTGAGTGTGTGAGATAGGTGTAACATAAGGTTTTATGGAAGCTTAAGGAAGCTTCTTTTATTGTTAGGAATAATAATTGCATTTATCAAGTTAGCAGTGAAATTCCAAACATCTGGCTTCGTTCCATTCGTAAAGCACTTTAATTGTCGGGTGGCCTTAGAGGTTGGTGCGTAGTCGGTGTTTTTCGCCTACTTTCACTTTTACTCTTAAAGAGTTGGGCCCATTCCTTTTGTGTTGCAGCGTTTGTTGACCGTGGTGATGTGCAACTGTTCCTACGCATTGTGCTTGTGTTTTGTGAGTGTTGTGTGTGTTTGCATAGTAAGTAGGCTTCTTCATTTTAATTACTTAAGCTTTTGTTTATATATTATGTGAAGTTTTGTTATTATTATTTTATTGACTTCCTATCACGGTTTGATAGAGTATTATTTATTTCTTTACATGTATTAGTACATACTTAGCCTAAAGACGGTGGCCGATTGTTTTGGTGGCTGAAACGGCGCATTGTATTTTTTCAGTGATGGCAAAAGTCGGTCCGTCAGTTAAATTTAAATTCCGAGTTATATCTGTACAACGACCAGATTAAAAATCTCTAGTTTAATCTAAAGCTTTAAAAATTACCAGTCGGTATTGTTACATAACAAGGTACAAAGTACAGTAGTTTCTCAGTTTTACAGTTTACACCGTACCTTAAACCTATCACATGTGAATATGCACATGTATCGGTGTGTTGTCTCTACGTTATAAATACTGTTTAACAAATAAAATAAAACACTTTTTATTTTCTACTGGTTTCTATTCCATTCATTTGTAACCAAATGCTGTCACATTACTGAAAATATAACTATAAAATATATTTGTAACTGTGAATTTTTAATCGGTAATTAATAAGAATTCTAATAACAAATGATGTCTGTAACACACGTATTGTATTCAGAAATTCAGTACAAGTGGACAAATTTAACTTATAGCAAGGAAAACTTTTATACTTTTTTGTAGTTTACAATGAATCGAACACGTGTCACAGATTTTAATAACGTCCACAATTATTTTGTTCACCGGTGCATAAAACTATAACTCTGAGTTAATTAATACTTTCACATTTTGTACCAGCTGCAGCATTCACAGCTTTAAATAAAACGGTATTGATATTTTTCTACATGTAAATGTAATTAAAATGTTTCTACATTTTCTGCCTATTTTCGAGTACTGTCCGTTCAAAACAAAAAACTGTAAAAGACTAAATAGACATAAACGTTCTTAAACCAAGTTACCTTTCCCTAATTTCTGCAAGCTTACAGTGAGAACGAATAGCCTTCCGTAATGTTTGGCAGCATATACAGACTGACAAGACTGTATTTAATTGTAATATTGTAAACACTTGGTTACTCACCGTCTTGTGACTTCTTTAAAACTTTCAATAACTACGCGTTTCAAGGATAAATCCTCATCATCAAGTTATATAAAAACAGCAATCCTTCTGGAGAAGTAGTCAAAAATCAAAGCTTTTTACCAAACATCCACAGTATGTATGTCATCTAAGAACACATTATTGTAGCACTTCACGCCGCGTCGCGACCTGGTGCGCACCACTACACGCGAGCGACTCTGTAGTGTTGCGCAACAGGTAGCGACGCGGTGTGAAGTGCTACAATAATGTGTTTTAATGTTCTTAGGTTACTAATGTATTTTAGTCCTCACTGGATATTTACCTTCAAAGACCATGGTTTTTGGTCTTTCTCACTGACATTGTCAGTGAGTGCTCTCTTGCTACTTCTTGAAATTGAAACATAGCTCTTTGTAAATCATACTCATTTTCTTGAATAAGAAAATGAGTATAAATCGTTTGTAATTTACATGTTCAGGTATGTTATTATATCGCAATATCTTTCCTCCTTCTCGCTCTCTGTCTGTCTGTCTCCGTCTGTCTCCGTCTGTCTCTCTTACACATACACACACGCGCGCGCGCGCGCGCCCACACAGTAACAGAAACACATCTGATTTAGAATGTGCTCTTATAATATGTGGATCTAATTAAGGACGATTTAGGTCTGTTTAAATGTGTGAGATACAAGATGACACAAAATTGTTTTACTTGTAATCTTTTTTAATATATTAAGCTTAGTATTATCATGGGGTCGGTCCGTTGTCCATTATCATGTTTCACTTCTGGGAGGTGCTACCGAGGTCCATTTACGGTACTTGTCGCCTTCCACAGGGAATATTACGTGGTTTTTTTACTGCAGAAAACCAAGCTGTTCTTGAATTAATTGTTTCTTTATCTGTAGCAGTAAGGTCTTCAACTCTTTTGTTAATGTTTAACGTACCTTTCTTATCAGGGTTACTACTTCTACTTTGCACAGTCTACTTAAGTTTCGTGCTTCCCGAACTTATTCCTTGACAGTACCCAAACACTTATCGGGTTATATAGTTTTTACAAGTCGCACACCATGCGACATGTTCAACACATTTTGTTTAACGCTGGTGGTAGAATAAAGCATTGCCATTTCAAGGGCCCTCTGAGTTTAATTACTTTGTCCAAAATTTCCCTACATTTGCCCCAGTCTTTGTATACATTAGGATGCTTTGGGGTTCCTAGTATTGCACAATATATACACTAAAACTATGAATTTTATTACCATAAAAGCTAGAGCTTCCCTGTATTTAATATCAGCAAACAGTTTACATTAACTAAAAGGTATAAATACTAACATAACGTTTCTTAAAACTACTTGTAAATATTTATTTTAATTTATTGCAAGCAAACATAATGGTTTGCAACGCATAAGAAATTACCATAAGGAACGGTTTCGCAGCTTATTGAGAATATCAGTGATGTTTAAACAACTGTAAGTTTCCTTGTAGATGAGACTCCGTGCCTTTTAGATACTAACATTGTTCAATGAACCAGCCGGCGGAGATTTGGGTGATAAGGTTCAAGTCAAATCGACTGCTGTAACGTTTCTGTAGATTAGAAAACGACTTTAACGCATTGAAGAGTATGCGATTTTTCAACTTTAAATATGTACTTCCATTGGCACAGAATTTATAGTATTCTTACTGAATATATTTCTCCAGTATTTTGTAAACATAATATGTAGATAATGTTTGTTGAATAGCAACCTCATACGTTGGCAATAATTAAAAGGTTTGACGCGTAAGTAAGTGGAGAAGAAAAAATTTTATTTTAAGAAATGCATAATACTTCTACAATCAATACTTCGAAATATTGTAAGAGTGTAACTATAATCAGTCTGATATAAACTCGACTCCGGTTGAAATTATTACTAAATGTAATAGTGCCAAAAATTATTAGTGTCTCCTAAATCATTAATGAGTAAGAAGAGATTTGAATGGAACAGTTGTTCAACCAACAGTTTCTACTTTACCCACAAGTTTTTTTCCTATAGCCATACGTGCTCTATTTATTATAGTATTTTTGCTGTTTTTTCTGTTTTCGGCTACTTGACTTTCAGTTACCCTTGTAACTTTAAGAAAACGTGTGTTATTTTATGGTGTTTCTGGTTTGAAACTGTATCATTTCAATGGCACTAAATCTGTTACAATGTTTATCGCATTAGTAGATTCAGTACTTATTAGATTTGTTCAAGGTAAACAATAGTTTTAGTGCTGTTCAAAGCAATATGTTATTATTCAGAAAATCTATATCTTAAAATTTACGATTTATAAATCTAATAAATTCAAAACGAAAATTGTATTTTGTATACTTCTTTAAAACACATTTTTACAGCAACATAATAAACTTTGTGTGGTAGATAATATTGGAGCAGCACTGCAGTAACATAACATTGGGTATAACACCTAGAGGTATGCACAGTTACAACGCTTCCGTTATCGTATACGTGGAGTGAGGAGCCATATAAAATTTCTACTGTTACGTTTTCTTCACAACGTCCGTAACTGCATTGTGTATGACAATTTAAAAATGAAATGCCCTGCAACAGTATAGTCTAATCATGAGATACTGTGTACTATTAAGGTATATGACTACTTTATTATCATACTTCATACAAAACCACAGTTTACTGGCTGAAACAACACCAGTTCAGTTCAGATTATAAGGTAAATTGCCGTCTTAATCAATATCTAGGGGTAATTAAGTGTCTGTCTTGTTTCACAACTCACCCCCTTTACGATATTAATATTTCTTCTCTCTATTTTATAATTACAACATCAGAATTATAGCTTTTATTTATTATCTATAATGTGTTAATATTTATGCTGATAGAAGTGATGACGTTGGTGGATGGATCATATTTCAGGAACATTATTCACAAAGCAAAGAATCAATCAATCTCACGACACTTATTACACAACAGAATTGTAACAATATGGAATCAGGTGGCTTGTCATTAGGCCAGCTACTAAAAGGATTGTAAAACTCAAGTGAAAAACTATCGTCACTTTTGAAAAAATCTGCACAGATTTACAAGCGATTTTGTAAAGACCTATTACAAAACCTACCTACAAAAAAAAAGTCTATTACAAGACCTTTTAGGTATAGACCTATTTGTTATGTACGCCGAAGTTAATCATTTATTAACAAACGTATCTTTATCAAGTTACACATTGTTACGTTCCTACATTTATTTAACATGAGTAAATGACATTGACATCTGTATACTTTGTGACATTTACTCAGGCACAAAGTATACATTAATAAGTTAGGATAAATACTGCATGCTAACGTAGCTTAAGATGATTATAAACAGTAAAAAAACAGCAGTGCACTGTTGTGTGAAAGTGAATAAGTGTTGTGCACATAACGAATTATGTGCAGATAATTAACAATAAGCCAATTAACAGAGACATTATAAGTCATTTATATATCAAGGATCATGAAATATGAAATAAATAAATGTAAAACAGAAGACAATCTAATTGATAAGTTCAACAATAATAACAACATTCTATAAGAAGATAATTTAATTGATGATTTCAGTAAAAACAACCTCGTTATTTTTAGAAATAATCAATTTTGGTGGCGAAGCATTATGTAGCGTAACCTACGGTAGCACAAGGTTTACAAGTATCAATAAGTGAAGAAAAGCTGTATAATAAAAATTATTAAATAGGAAATGATAGAACAACACCACCAACTGAATTAGACGTAGACAAGGACAATGACGATGACGAGACCCAATAGATTGGAAAAGGTGATTCAGAGAAAATAGTTAAAATCATAATATAAAAAAATACCCAATTGTTAAAGAATCGTATATATAAAAGTACAAAATTAAGTAGGGAAATAAATAGTATGTAAACAGTAGGAAATGTAAAAGGAAAATGAAAAGTCAGAACAAATATAATGATAATATATAGAAATAGTGTTGATAAATAAACTATCAAAAGACAATATTATAAAATAAACTAAAATAGCAATAATTAAGTAGGAAGGTGGTGGTAATTAATGAACCTTGATATGACCCAGTGATAATAAATACATGAAATGTAAAATACAATGTTAGAAGATGAACAAAAAGTGATAAGTAAGTAAGAAAGAAATAATAAATAACGAACCATGATAGGACCCAGTGTTAATCAATGAACTACATAAAAACACTAGGTAATAAAGTGATGTGTAGTCAGGAATAAAGAAAGAACTGGCGATAATAGCCAATAAGAAATAATTGGACCCAAATATAATAAATACACTGTATAAATTATAAGGGATAGTTATAAGTAGACATTGTCATAGTTATAATGATTCTTCTTGTACCGTCGTTCTTCTTGTCGTCGTGTGTCGTCGTTATTATCTCTGTAAAATGTAGAAGTGTCAGAGTGTAACTTGTGTATGTGTGTCTTACCAATTCGTCCTCGCTCGGTAACGTAACTTACGACGCTTGAGTCCGTCGCGAACGTACGGATAACCAGGTATCGTAGTCCTGACCTGAGGTTCTCTAGGAGTGTATGATTCCCGGGTGGCGCCAAATTGTTTATTTAAAACAATTAAAAATGTATTATTATCAGCGGTTCCGCTCAGGCGGTGTGGAGAATTCAATTTGTCCCGCCGCTTATCGATTTGTATGATCAAGCCAGCAGTTTACTGTATTCGCTGCTTGAGCGCTACTCACCACTTCATAGACGTCCGCTATAATTTATAATATTAAGAATACACCTTCCTACTGAAAATAAAACACATTTGATATACACAGTATTGATTTATTAACGTTTGGTTATTACTGTTTTCATTGACACAAGCTATATTTGATTTCTTATATAATTTTGCACCGGTTATTTATCTATGAGACAATTTCTCTCTGGGTTTAGCAAATCGATTTTGAACGTAACAAACATACAGTATGGCGTTCTACCAAAGTAGTCAACAAATAATTTCGTTCAATCGTATGGATTCTTTTGATCACGATGAAAGGCTTAGATGCAATTACAATAATAAAAAATACACAACCTTACAATGTTTTTACTTAAATCTTATAACGTGTAACTATAAGTGGTTTGTTGGGGTGTAGTAAAAGTGTTTTAAAGGTTCGTAAATTAATACTAGGTTAACTTTATAATTTGACAAATTTTTAGTGTCTTAATATTTTTATTTAATCTTTGAAAGAGAATAAAATTGGTTCAGTGATATTTCAGAATATAGTGAGAAATATTCAAAGTGCGTTATTTCGGAAGTTCAGATAATTTATAGGATACTTAACAGCTTCGTAGCATGTGATTAATCTGTTGGTCTGGAACAAAGGACGGTAGCTGTCATAGAATTCAGTTTTCAATTATTCGGGCTTCTGGCATCTTTTTCAAAGTCCTTGGATTAATTTATTCACTTCGTCTTGAATTAAAAAGTCTTCTCCATCAGTTAATTGAGTTCAGTGATAGTTAGCCTCCTTCTCGTTCAATTTTGACAATTTGGTTAACTTTTACAACATTTTAAATAAGAAAATTTGTTGTTCAAAACTTTGGCTTCTGTTTTCCATGAGCGTCACTTTTTGAGTAACGATATTCAATGGTAATTTTCGCTACTAGTCCCGTTTCTATGGTTACCAAAGAATTCTGATTGGACTAACTTGATATAAATCCATTGTTATCAAAATTTGAATTCTTTTCAAATCTTCATATATCTTCTGACTTTCTTCCTTCCATTATCTTCCTTCTTAAGTATTAATTATTAGCACTGTCATTTGTATTTTCTTACAAAGATTATTTTGGTATCCCACAATATTGGGTTATTTCATGTTTTCTAAGTTTACAATTAATTTAATATTTTCTAATTACATTTCTCTGTTTATATAACTCCTTATTTTAATATTTTGTTTTTAATAAAATTTACCATTTATCCTTGGTTAATTAGTCACCTTGGATTTGTTAATTACTTGGCTATTTTCATACAATTAGTATTTGTTGGTGTTTGACCGTTAGGCCTGTCTCAAGTCTAAGTAGCCATTACTGATTTTTGATTATTTCATATACATTATATCTCATTTTGTCCTAGAGCTTTGTTTTGTTCTTATAATTATGTTTATTATCTATGGATGTGTTTCGGTTCAGTCTTTGTGTGAGTTTTGTGTGTTACTACTGTTTTATTCATTATTTATCGCTAATTATTTATTAACTGGTTTTCTCTTTTCTAACTCAAACATTGCTTTCCTTTCTTACTTATTTACTCAGCCAATGTCAACAATATGGCTATTAATTACTATTTTTTCATCATATAACATATAACATTTAGGTCTATGTTTGGGATAATTACCCAATCCATATCCTATTCATAAGCTTGTTTAGACAATATTTAACACTTATTGTGTAATATTGGTGTACAATTCATTACCTTTGATTTATTGTTCGGGTGATAAACAACCTCACCTCTATTGAACTTGTTTCATTAATCTCCCCTTATAACATGGGTGTTTACTTATGGTTTTAAACTACTTATTTTATAAAAACTCTTTGCTTTCTTTTCCATGTGAACACTATCTTATTACTTTGTCATGTGGTTCTCACCTTTAAATTCTACAATACACTTTTAAGCTCTACAATAATATTCTTTTATAATCACTACAGTTAATATCACTCTTCAGTGTTCATTATTACTGAATCAATGGTTTATTTTAAATATTATTCTTAACAACTTTCTTAAATGTTATTTCTCACTATCAAACCTTAAGTGTTTGTTACTTTTACTAAGTGTTTATCTTAGCCTTCCCTATTTTCCCTATTACTATCATTGACAATATTTTTATTTATTTATCACTTGCACTTTTAAATTATTTTGTGTTTATTATAGAAAAAGGAACACTAAGTAAATTTACTTAGTGTTTCTTTTTCTATCATTTCACTTTAGGGTAATTTCACTTTCACTATATTAACTTCCGTTTACTTCTCACTATTTCAATATCTTTCTCTTTCTCTACACATATTATATATACTTATTAATATCATGTCTTTCTCTATTAACAACTTACATGTACTTCTAATTCTTTGGCTAGTGTATTTTTAGCTATCGTTTTTTATTAATGACTAATTACAATTGTCACTCAATCAATACTAACATTCATTATTTGTTTTGGTTCTTTACCGGTTTTCTTTTCTTTATTATATTTGATTACATTATTTCTCCTTTCTCCATTCTCTATGCCTTGTCTGTGTTTTCTTGACGTGTTTCATTTTATTTCCTTCATCGTTGGTTTGTTTCCTCTTTGGTTTCATTTTTCTTCTCCTTCACTTCTCATCCTGTTTACTTTCATATTGGTTCTTAGCTGACCATCTCTGGGGTTGGGTCAATGTCGTTTGTCTGTCAGTCTAGTCGGTGAGTTTCTTTATTAATCACTTTTAGTTTATAACTCTTTCTCCTTCTTTCTTAATTACATTTTATAATTTTATTCTCATCATTATTTATTTATTAAAATATATTATTTTTTAGCATTTTTTACATACTTATAGTCATCAAAATTGATCTGAATTTGGCGATGTTATATAGTTTTAATAAAATCAGAAAATATTTGTATTTGATATAACAGTGTTTGTTAGAAGCAAACCACTGATAATTGTTTTCCATTATTTTAAGGAAGTGTTCTAGTATATAATAAGGATAGTAAGGAGTCCATTGTTTTATTTTAATGAATTTGGTTTATAAATTTTGTATTAACCAATGTTAAAAATAATAGTAAAAGACTAATGTGTATAATACATTTTAGGTTAGTTGTCTCCAAGTCGCTTATATTAATATAATAGATATTTACCATATATCCGTCGTGCGACTTCGTTTTTCTCGTCTTATTTTGACGCGTTTCGGCAACGAATTGCCATCTTCAGAAATCTTAATCACTCATAGGAGATCGTTAAAAAATTAAAAAATCATTACGGTAAAAGTGCACTTTTACGACATTGGAAACTCACAGACGCAAACATGAAAGTTTATGTTTCTCGCGTGGACAATATCGATCGACTGCTTTCGCGTGGACAATATCGATCAACTGATTCACTGTTTATATAGCCACTGATAAACCTGTTTTGCTTATTATAGCCCGTATGTACTGTGACATTTCATTTACCGGCGCCCGTGTGCAAGTATTGCCGTTAAATGAAATGCCGTTACGTCTGTGACTTTCCAATGTCGTAAAAGTGCACTTTTACCGTAATGATTTTTTAATTTTTTAACGATCTCCTATGAGTGATTAAGATTTCTGAAGATGGCAATTCGTTGCCGAAACGCGTCAAAATAAGACGAGAAAAACGAAGTCGCACGACGGATATATGGTAAATATCTATTATATTAGACTAATGTGTGATGCTGAAAACAGGCAAAAGGAGTTAGACACTGTATTCTATAAGTGAAATTATAAGGGAATACTAGTACACATCTAATGTTCATTTTATTATATTTTTTTGGTTTAATTAGCCCCAAATGCTATTATGTTGAATATTACGTTTAACAGAACCGTTTAAAATACATGTAAAACCTTAGATGCTAGCATTGGCCTAAAAGGTTTGTTAAGGAATTATGTTATGTTATATGATGAATAAAAATAATCAAATGTTATAATGTAGTCTATGTTATTACAGTAATTATGTTTAGAAGCACTTAAAATTAACAAAATTGACATGAACAGTGGTAATGAGTATAGGGGAGGTGAATTATGAACTCTAGGCAATTAGGCCTATAACTGGTAACCAGAAATTTGTAAAATTTAAGACAAAACAATAATAATTGATAAAATAAAGTATATAATCTGTTTAGGTTTCATAATAATAGTGTAGGACACAAAACTGGATAGAATATAATTAGTTTAAAGGTAATTTACAAAAGAAAACCAAATGGAAAATGTATGAATCTGTTATAATTTGAAAAAAGGTAACCTTATGGGATATCAAAATAATTTGTAAGCAAAAAGCAAACTAATGGTGTTATTATATTTAAGATTACAGCTAGTATAAAGGAATTATAATAGTTTAAAGATTTTTAGTAATTTTGTATTGAAAAATGTTAGTTTTATATAAGAATGTTGTAAATTATCAACCAATGAGAATTAGTGTTTGGAAGCTAGCACTATGGAAACCAGTAAATAAATTTGATTATTCCATTATTAGCTCTTGATGAGTGCAGACGTATTAAACCGCAATGAGTAAAGAAACGAATTAACTAAATAAAGTCTATAAAATTACAGAAATAGTATTAACACTTACATGAATTAAAAACCACAAGAAGAAATTAAATAATCCATGAGGAATTGCTGAGGAATCCCAAGTGACTGACTACGAACCATTGGAAGGAAGAAAATATCTAAAACCTATAAATGAATGACGGAAATTTCAACAACAAGGATGTATGACGGAAAATAAATACCCAAGAAAATAGAAGAACGGAATTAACGAGAAAAGGACTACCAGCAGTACCCGTAAGAAATATTACCCGGATAGAAGAGACAGAGGACTGCTAAGTATATTCTAAAATACGACATTAACAGTAACACAAAAAAGAAAATAAAAACAATAAGTGGAAATACACCTTCAACACCATTTATCACTTTTAACAGACACTTGAACTTTCTTTGATTAAATGAACTGTATGTTTGATTTTATTTAACTTTTCTTTTAAAAATCGAGTACTCACTTATCATTAAATAAACCTTTCATTTTTTGTTTACCAAGAAGAGTTGGCAAACCCTAGTTTGAGGCAGAAAATACGAATTCGAACATCTGAACTGGTGAGTAGACACTCTCCAGTTGTAAGTATTATAATGAACAAGATTTCGTGTAGTTATAGAATTGACGCCAACAACGTGTGGCTAAGAAACCATAAGATTGACTGGTTATAGAATTTACGCCAACAACGTAGGGCTTCACAAACATACATTTTGATACGTTATAATATTACTGAAATGCTGTCTGTTGTCAGTTTGCTGCTTACGAGTTCAAATGATAAGGAAAATGTACATGCACGAGCAGTCATGAGTGAAACTACTTACACTTAACAATTATTAATTTAAATTAATAAGTGTTACAATATTTCAGGTCTGGTTTGAAGAACAGAGAATTTTATTTCAGTAGGCCTAGTGAAATCTCATTTATACGAGCTTGTATGCGTATTCCTACCTTAGAAATAATGGAATTGAAAAAGAGTTCCAAACGTACTTAAATAAATGTTTGTTGTATCTGTAGTTCAGAGACATAGAATTTCTTCAGACTTCAGTATGTCAAATTCCATGTAAATAAATATAGATTTAGAAATTCAGTGAACAGTTTCTTATTTCCTTAATGGTGATTCTGGACTTGACATAATATCATAGATTGCACAGATATGAATATGTTAAAAGTATGTAATTTAATTGGAAAAAATTACCATTTAGTATATTCATTTTTATTTATAATTGTTACCAAAAATAAATACACTGTAAACTTTACCCCTTATCCGGCGTTCCTGTTAACTATTTTTTTTTATCCGGCGCAGTGGTCAATTGACAAACTGTAGTGGAATAGGCCTATTGATGTATGGTCGGTCGGTAGGCTGCTGGTACAAGTGAGTCTGTGTGAGAGATCTTGATATTGCGTCTTGATCTGTTTC